>CM042191.1:15490860-15523899 GCA_023539305.1 Ilex asprella
AGCTTAGCCTGCCACCCACATGGCAGCCCCCTTCTCCCATGCTTCATTAATGCCAAGCCTCTAAAGTCTTCCCAATGTGTAAGGGATGCCTGCTTTTGTGTAAGGAAATGTGGGGGGCAAGTGGGGGAAGTGTATGTGGGTCCCCCAAGCCTCAAAGTTGAGTTACAGGCTATTTTTTCGGCCAGAAGGTTCGTGGTACCGGTACCGAGTACCGGTACTGTTTTTCTGTACCAAACCACCTTCGGTAGAAATGGCATAACTGTTGATCTAACTGTTGGATTGAGCTGAAATTTTGACACGATACGGAAGACATCTAGATCTACAACTTTCATGTTTAGATCATGGTCAAAATGGAGGACAACCAAGGCAATGCTTCCCAGTGATGTGGCAGCTGGTGTCTTTGTTCCAAAACACCAATACCTCCTTGATTTCTTCACTTTTAAGCCTCCAATTCTTCATGTATTGTGTCCATGCCATTACCACACATCCAACATAGTTGCAAGGTCCTAAAATTCAAAATTTAAGCAATCAAAACATGCAACATCGAGAATTCAACATTATTCATAAAATAGGCTAACACTAAGTAATTAAATGCAAAAGTTGAGTTTTAATGAATGTAATGAGGCCATGAAATGTGCAATATTATGTGCTCATCACACCCCCCAACTTAAGCTTTGCTAGTCCCTAGCAAACAAAATGTAAAAGCAAGAAGACAAAAATAAATCTATACTAATTCCGATATTGCATTTAGCACATGCAACAAGCCTTTAAACCCCTAGGTGATCCCTAGTGGACGAATTTTGTCTCGTGAAGGTTTCCATTGAAGACGCCTACAAACTTCTTTTCCTAGTATCTAATATTTAAAATATATTCCCTTATCCTAACTAGCAATGGGATTTCAAAAACAACTTGATCCGAACACCCAAATAAATCACACATGAGACATATCATAGCCGTAAATGCTATTCTAGAGTATCCACGTACACATTCATTTTCAAACTCATGTGTGTGTGTGAAATAAACATGTAATTTAAGCATTTACACAACGGAATTCACATTCACTTTGGCTACCCAAATTAAGTTTTGATGCAAAACTCACCAAGGATGTCTCTCACAATTGAATCACTCCATGATTATCATGGCATGCACTCCATGTGCATATGTGAGATGGAATCTTGTACACAAAACAAAGTAAGCTCACATATAATCCAAAAATGAAGTATGCATAGAAATGAAACAACCTTGGCATAATCTCATGAAAGGAATGCTAGGGCATTAGATAGCTAAATCAACTCCTCTTTTTCTTTAAAAGTATGCATCCCCCATGCTACTCTGGATCATTTAGGACTTTTAAGGGTTATAATGGGGCCTTAGGGTGATATCTAGGTAAAAGAAATGAATGATATAGGGTAACAAAGAGAGTTGTTCCGAGTGAGAGACTTTTAATCATGGACAAACACTTCCCTTTTAATGGGATTTTGATTTTCACACCATCACAACACCCTTTATTTCTTTTCTTTCTTTTTCTCCTTTTTTTTCTTTTTCTTTTGATCATTCTTTCATTCATTCACCCCTTTTTCTCCTTTCCTTGGATTTTCATTCTCTTCCTTTGAACTCTTTTGAGTTTCAACATCATTCATCCCTTTTGTTTGAATTTCCACACCATACTTCCTTCTCTTTTATCATCACTCATACTTAGCACTAGGAACAACCAAGGTAAGGTAGATATTTTTCATTTTCATTGGCTTGGTTAAATGTATGGCGTAGAAACGAATTCAAGTAATGCTCAATCATGGCACTAGGGATAAATTTTTCCAAGAAAAAGGCAAAGGCTCAAAGCATTCAAAGATGGCCTAAGATCATTTCTAAATAAGCATGGGAGAACATTGTATATATCAAGATAAAGTCAATTAACTACCCAAATGCACCTAACCAAAGTAAGCATAATGAGATTATTGAACAAATTTGAAAATTTAAAAATTGTTCCTTGAGTAAATGTAAGTTCCCTCCAAATAAATTTGGCATTAAAGCTCACAAGGTTTTTTACTCATCTCCACTATTCATGTCAAGCACTCAAATGTGAACTCAATCCGTAAATTGTCCAAATTACACATTCAAGGTGCACAATGGTTGAGTTTGAAAGAAAACACATATGTGATACTCTTGGCAATAGGATAAACTTCTATAATGTGTTCATGTATTCAAAGTTCAAAATGAAGATCAAGTAATCACCAATCCCATAACCATTAGGATAGGGGAATATAGTTCAATATTGGAACCAAATTTTTTAAAATTTTCACATTTTTCATTATTCTATACAAAAAGTGGTAGAACATGTGAATGGTGCACCTTACCCCCCCAACTTAAACCAAGCATTGTCCTAATGCACAAAGAGTCTTGCAATGAAAAAAATGAAAGTAAAATGAGAAATGAGATATCCCGCCTTTTTTTTTCCTCTGCAGAATTTGGGCATGTCAGGAAAATAGTACCTGTACCGAGTACCGGTACCTCGTTTCCAATAGGTTTTGTGTACCGATACGGGGTACCGGTACCATATGGTACCGATACTGTTTCTGATGTTTTTTTTTTTATAAACATAAAAGAGAAAATGAAACACACAAAGCTTATTTACACCCCCAACTTAGACTCGAACATGATACCCAATAAGATTTTCTACAATGATGCTCAAGTGAAATGAGTCCAAATTAGAGAGAAGTAAACAAACTTCATGTTATAATCTACACTACAAAGTTATGAAAATAAAAATATAACAATAAAAGAAATCTAACTACTATGTACATGAAAACAAAACAACAAGGGCTCATGTCAATCCGGCTTCAATTCGGATATGAGCTTGCGCCCATGGATTTTTTTGATTTTAAAATTTTTTTGTTGCATCAATGCCCTTTCTAACCAATTTATCCAACAATACAAGGGATAAGAAGTCAAAAATCTCAACCAAAAAGACGTGTAGGCAAGTTTATGCAATACCAACAATGGAGTATACAATTCCTCTTTACAAGTTTCAACACTTGACTCCATTGCAATGTCCTTCCCAAGTTGAGAAATGTGAATCTCAACACCACTCTTAGATGGAAAAATGACCTTGGGCTCATTAGCCTCATGTGAGATAATATCTTCATTAAACTTTTCATAATCAAGAGTGGTGGGAGATTCAACATCAATATGCAATCCATTGGGAAGATCACACTCAATACATTGACTATGCTCAAAATGTTGTTCATCATGCATAATTATAGCATTGGTCAATATATTAAGTTGATCTCCAATTTCAGAAATTTGTTGGGCTACTTGGGCATTGAATTCCATTTGGTATTGCATAAACTCATAAAAAATATTTTCCAATGCTTGTTCGGTTGAGTCCTCATATGTTGGATAGTGGGAGCATTCATTTGGTGGTGTGAGATTGGATGGAAAATTATACGGTTCATTCTCCCAACCATGACTCGGATGACTCGGTGTAACATAATGGTTGGGGTAAAAATTTTCGGAGGTCAAATTTGAATTTGAACCTTCGCATTCAAAGGATTGAACCGAATAATTTAATGGGCATTCACTAATGAGATGTCCATTCTCACCACAAATTTCGCAAACGTTTCCAAAATAAGGGGCATTTATAGGGCACTCACTAGTGATGTGTCCATATTTACCACAAATCTTGCAAACGTTTTCAAAATAAGAGGCCATTCTTGGGCACTCACTACTAACATGCCCATACTCATTGCAAATCTCACACACATTTTCATAATAAGAGGCATTTGATACATTTTCATAAAAATTATAAGACATAAAAAAAAACACAAACTAAAACAAAATATTTATAAATGAAACGACAGACCTTGGCTCGTGATGAAAATCACGAGACTTACCATGCCGTCCAAAATTACCCTCGACTCGACACTAAACCTTCCCCGGTAACGACGCCAAAATGATTGATTGAAAATAGTTGTTGTTCCCTACCTCTCAACACAACCCTCAAATGTGTATGGCTTATGGGTGAAGGGAGTGTCACTCTCCCTCGGGATGATACAAGAGATAGGAAACAACGGAATGTGAATGGTGGGAAATAGATGAACAAAATATGTGTGAAATGAAAAGTGGAATGTGCACAAAGTGCTCCCCAATCGTAAGGAGTCTTTCGTGTGTCGTGTTTTACTTGGAAGAGTATTGCAAGGTCGTCTCCTCAGGGAAGGAAAGAGAGTTTTGTGAAAGTAATTTTTCAAAGTGAAAAGAAAGTGTAAAATCTTGTATTTGAGTTTTGTGTTTGGTTTGTAAATGAAAATGCAAGAAAACAAGTGTTGGCTAATCCAAAGGATTCATTCCAATGGGAATACCAAATCAACTCAAACCCTTCCTCCGATTGAGCAGAGTGAATGAGAAACTACTCACTCTTTATGGCTTTGAAAAAGCTAGAAAAGTGAGTGATTCTCATCCCTCCAAGTAGAGGAGTTGCAAGGTAAAATACACTACACAAGGACCCTATCTTCAACAAAGAATGAGTGAATCACTTTTCACCCTTCAAGGCTTTGAGAAAACTAGAAAATTGGAAGAGTTTCACTCCTCTAAGGGAAGAGAGAAGCTCAAACGATGTAAGCTAATAAAACTAATAATGAAATTAGAAAGCTAGTTACTTTTGGAGGGTTTCCTCCTCAACCAAAAGATGATATATCTCTCTATATATGTCTATCTATATATAAGTGCAAGTACCTTTTGAAGCTCCCACAATGGAGGTATTTATAGGCAATGAGGAGTGGGTAAAGAAGAGTAAAAGAATAGTTCAAAGTCCAAGTGAATGTCCCAAGATCTGGATGGACAATCAACCACTTTGCAGCTTGTCTGGGGAATACGTTTGAATGTGGTATGGCGTTCAAACATTGAATCATCTCTTCTTTGATGGAAGTTCAAACCTTTAATGGAGTTTGAATGTGGAACTCAAGTGGCTTTTGTCACCTGCAGTAGATAGCAAGCCATGTCTGATCACCCTGGCAATCTGGTCCTTAAATAGTTCAAGATGGCGTTCAAACATTGTACACAAGTAGATCTTGTTCTTCTGTGAGAATAACTGTAACATGCCCTATGCCACAACCCTAACACTCTTACAAGAGCCCTCAATTATTTCAAGATGGGCGTTCGAACGTGAATTGCCATTTCAAACGTTGATGCCTTGCTTCTAACTTTTCCAATTTTTTTCCAAAACAGGTGGGTGTTTCTTGAAAGTTTGGTATTCATTGACTTTAAGCTTGTGTATAAATTTTTTCTAAATGTCATCATTTAAACTCCATCAAAGCATAATTAGTCTTGTGAAAGCTTAGTTAAGAAGCTAATTTTAACTATTCATCAGACTTGTCATGGGGTATGCTCTTGCCCAACACAACTATATTAGTCATTCACTTCCTACAAATAAATCAAGCACCGAGACACCATTGGTTGAATGAAATTAGTCAATTTGGCATTCGCATTGAAATGACCTCTATGGATTAGCCAACCTTACTTTCTTGCATATTTCTTAACTCACAACTCACTTAACTCACATTGTTAAGATTGTTTTAATATGTAGATGAGTTTTTAAAAAACTCGACCTCCCATTCCCTGAGGAGACGACCTTGGAATACTCATTGCAAGTAAAACACGACATTGCAAGTTTCTCTACGCTTGGGGAGCACTTTTGCACACACACGTTTTTGTTCATCCACACATAATTTTTCGCACTTCTTGCATCAAACTCTAGGGAGAGTGACACTCACCATACTCTATAAGCCATATACACAAACAATTGGGTTCATGTGGGAGGTTAAGAAAAACAATCAAGCACAATGATCACTGCATAGTGATCATATTTTTAAAAGAAAGTACTTGAGTACCATATTCAAACATCAATTCACGTTCGAACGTTCTCCTGAATTATTGAAGGATGCTAAGTGCAAAGTCAAGTTGTGCATGGAGTGTGGAAATAGATTTTACAAAAGAACACAGGGCACTTGAGTGAAAAGATCAGACCTCATCTGGCATTCGAACGCCCATCAAGCTAAGACAAAAGACACGTTCGAACGCCAGACAACGTTCGAACGTTATCCCCAAACAGGATGCAGAGTGGTTGATTTTCTCTCCGGACATTAGGGCTTTCACTTAGACTTTGAAGGCCTTGAACTATTCCTCCACACTACCTTGCCCCCTCCTCTTTGCCTATAAATACTCCCATTATGGGAGGTTCAAAAGGAGCTTAGATTTTACACTAGACCAACATCTCTTAGCCTGGTATAACATTAGTCTTAGACTTAGGTTTTTATTTACTTGCATAAAGGAAGATAGGTAATCTTTTGGTTGTGGTTGAAACCCTCCAAAAGTGACTAGCTTTCTTCTACTTTCAGTATTAGTTTCACTCACTTCCATTTCTTAAGCTTCCTTCTTCCCTTAGAGGAGTAAAACTCTTCTACTTTTCTAGAGCTTTACCAAAGTCGAGAAGGGTGGAATGTGATTCACTCATTCTTCGTCTAAGAGTAGCTCCTTATGTAGTGTGTTTAATTTTATAACTCCTATAGTTGGACGGTTGAACATCACTCACTTTTTTAGCTTTACCAAAGTCATAAAGAGTGAGTAGTTTTTCATTCACTCTTTAGGAAGAGGTAATGGACATGTATAAATCATCCATAAGTTATATCTATGCATTTTTTATTATCCTTAATGCTTTATGTTTTCCTTACTTATTGAATGATTGACTGCATCTAGCAAAGCTAAGACACTTTGTATAACCATGAGTACTTTCTATAACATAGATAACTCTTGCATATAAAGACTCATTGGTTCATGGCAAGTACCCCGGGTTGATCTTCATGACTACCCTTAATCTTCACCATTATTATGCGGCAATTAAAAAATGAAAATGGTATATTAAGGCCATGGTTGGATGCCTTATAGAAACACTTGATTGTTTGTAGACGGGTTAAGTCTCGGCACAGATAATTCTTGTAAACTTCTAGAAATACATCGGAACCTTGCTCTTAATTCTCATAATCCACTTTTATCTTTTGATTAACTTGTTGTTGACATAGGGTTTAATTGAGTTATCAAGTACAAATATAATAAATCGGATGATTAACTACATGTCCAGATCCTCAAACTAAAGAGTGACCTTTTTACATTTGCGATTATCTTATATTTTGTCTAGAAAACCTTCTTGGAAAGAGTCCTATATTCTACCCAAGAAATCCCATCACACAACTTCAAAACTCAAGGGTTACAATCATTTGGTTTCCACCACTGCTTACTTTGAAACACCAATAATAGTTTCATGTGGATTCGACTCCGGACTTAATCGGATTATTACTACAGCTTGATCGTCTGCACTTGGGAGTGCACATTTCGGATCAATCCTCATTGGAGAAATTTTTCACTTTTACTCAAGTAAGAATTTTTGTTCAACGTAAAATTTCTTTGACTAATCTCATTATCCTTGTTCGGATTAGCACTCGTCAAATGACATGTTAAACATTCTCTTTTAAATCTTTATGGAAATATACAGGTTCATGAATACTAGAAAATGATCTTAGGCCATTTATGATTTTATTTTGAGCCTTAACCATTTATTTTGCAAAACTATATCCCTAGTAAGCCGTGATCGAGCCTAAAAGTGTGATTTCTTTTCTTTAACCCTTGAATTCACCTAGCCACAGAAAATACATTTATCTGATCTTTGTTATCTAATTTTCTTGCACCCTCTCCTTAAGAAGGCATTATATAGAAAAGGGAGAAAAATGGTGATTATGGTTGAGAAAAGCAAAGGGAAAAGAAAAAAATATGTGAAAGAGAGAAAAGAGAACAAAGAAAAAGAAAAAATCAAGGAAGCAAATACAATTTGTAAAAGATTTTGGAAAAAATAGGAGAGATGTGTGCTACACTAATTAGAAAAAGATAGCTTTTTGAGTACCTTTGATGTCATTTCTTAAATCTAATACCCTTGGCCACATTATAACCCTGATAAAGTCCTTTTTGATTTCAGAAGTTATGAATATGTATTATTTTCACCTATTCATTAAAAGGGGAACATGTTGATAATGTTGTTTGATATAGTATTAATATTCTTTCATGAGATTATGCCAATTTCTAATTCTATTCAAATAACCTTTTTTGGAATATTACATGTGCTACTATCTTGCTTTGATCAAATTATTCTTAACATATGTAATTTTTTATTGTAGTCACTAATACTTGAGTGTATTCTTTGTTGAGTGATTTCCAGTAAAGGATTGACACCAAGGTCAATTCTTGTATAGTAGAATGAAGGATTGTGATATTTCTTGAGTGTTTTTGAAATAAAGAAATCCATGCACACACACACACACACACACAAGTTTTTCTGAAAATATATAGAATAGTGTTACAATTAATGTGTGTTACTCGTATAGTGATATAGGGACGAAAAGTATTCTGATAATAGAATAGAATGGTGATTTAATCTTGTCTGTGGAAAATATGAATTATGTAATCCTAACCTTTGAGGTATCTTCATTAGAAACCTTCACGAGACAAAACTTGTCCACTAGGGATCACCTATGGGTTTAACGGCTTGTTGCATAGGCTAAATGCAATCATGAAATCTACAAAAGTGATTTTGTTTTATTTGTTTTATTACTAGGGACTAGTAATGTTTGGTTAGGGGTGTGATTAAGCTTAAAATAATGCGTAAATGAATTCAATCCATACCACATCATGGCTTTGAATCATGGAAATTGGTAAGTTTCTTCTATGAATGAATACACGGGCTATAGTCAATTCATTAACATAACGTGTAATGGCGAGTTCTTAAACAAAGACCCCGATGAGGCCCTTAACTACTTTAATACACTGGCCCAAAATGCACAATCTTAGGACATTACAGATCCCAACGATGTACGTAGGACGTCTCCGGGTAGTAGTCAACCACAAGGGGAAGGGATGTATGATTTGAGAGACCATGAAGACTTGTTTTCCAAAATTTCCAAGTTGTCTAGAAAAGTTGAGAGTCTTGAGGTCAATAGGAAACACGAGATGTCTAATGTTTCAAAAACCAAGGAGTCTTGCTTGATTTGTGAGAGTGTAGAACATTCTATATCAGAGTGTCCCAACATTCTGGCACTTAAGAAAGTGTATCACGAGCAAGTCCATGCCTTTAACCAAATGAGACAATCATTCTCTCCGCGCTCGAACACTTATAATCTGGGTTGGAGAAATCACCCGAACTTTAGTTAGAAAAGTGAGAACCCCACTCCTCATGGTTTGAATGCATATCCACCTCTCGTGCCTCTAAAGCAATGTCATTACCAAGGTCAAGGGCAAGCATCTAGCTCCCAATATCCCTAGTCCAATTTGCAAGGGTATTCACCAAACCCACCTCCACAAAGTTTTTCCCAACAAAAACCATCCAACCCATCCACTTACCAACCTCCTCACAAAAGAAGTTTAGAGGATGTGCTTCATTCTTTTATTTAAAGTCAGACCACCTTCAATCAAAGCCAAACCTCCTTTAACAACACCATTTTGACTCAACTCACAAAAAATTACCAATCACATAGTGTTATCACAACAAGAGAAGGGAAATTTCTTGCTCAACCCTAAGAGAACCCTAAGGGCCAACATGTGATTGAGTCATTCGAACCCACAAAGGAGAGTTGTGAGCAACTCAAGGCAGTCACCACCCTTCGAAGTGGAAAATAAATTGATATGCCCATTGTGCCAAAGGTAGCCCAAGGCCACATTGCCAATAGAAAAAGAGATCAAGGGTGACACCGAGGGGGATGAGGTGAGTGAGAAAGAAAAATTGATTGATGAAAGTGTGCATGTTTCCCCCATTCCTGCTCCTTTTCCTAATCGTTTGAAGCCACCTTTTAGGGTGGCTAATTATGCTGATATACTTGAAATGTTTAAGCAGGTAAAAATCAACATTCCACTCCTTGATGCCATTAATCAAATCCCTTATTGTGCTAAGATCTTGAAGGATTTATGCAATGTGAAGTGGAGACTAAACGTGCGCAAGAAGGCATTGCTCATTGGGAAAGTGAGCTCAATCTTGTGGACTAACACCCCACCAAAGTTCAAGGATCTCAAATGCCCTACCATTGCTATCCCAATCGAGAATTTATGGGTGGAGCAAGCTCACCTTGACTTGGGGGCAAGCGTCAACCTCCTACTATACTCGGTGTAGCAACAACTTCAGCTTAAAGAGTGGAAGCCAACTCCAATCACCCTTTAGCTAGAAGATTGTAGTGTCAGAATACCGAGGGGAGTAGTAGAGGATGTTTTAGTCCAAGTTGATAAATTTTACTTCCCCGTTTATTTTATTATGCTTGACACTCACCCAATTGTAAATCTTAGCTCCCAAACCCCCATTATACTTGGTAGACCTTTCCTTGCCACATTTAATGTTGTGATTAATTGAAGGATTAGTCTTATAAAGCTAGCATTTGGGAACATGACTATGAAACTTAATGTTTTCAACTTGTCAAAACAACCGGGGGATGATAAAGAGGCACATGAGATCAACTGGATTGACATTTTGGCGGAGGAACACTTGGAACTAATGAGCACCTTTAAGTTTGGAGAGAAAGAGAAAGTTGATACAGAGAAGGGAGATGAGACATAGGAGCTGGAGAGTTTGAAAGTGATAGAGAAATGGACTCCTACATTTGAGAAACTTCCATCTCATGACAAGAATATTTTCCTGTCAAATGAGAAAAAAACAATCTTGGTGTTGAAGCCATTACATCCCATCACAAGTATGCTTATCTTGGGGATGACAAGACCCTTTCGGTGGTGATTAGCTCAACATTGAAGGCAAAGCAAAAAGAAGAGCTCTTGGAAGTGTTAATGAGGCATATGTGAGCAATTAGTGAGATAATTACTGACATCAAGGGGATAAGCCCCATCATTTGCACACACCACATCTACCTTGAGGATGACTCCAAACCATCCTGACAACCACAAAGAAGGTTGAGTCCAATTATGAAAGATGTGGTGAGGTACAAGGTGCTAAAATTACTTGACGTGGGCATCATTTTTCTAATTGCTAATAGTAAGTGAGTTAGCCCCACCCAAGTAGTACCCAAGAATTCGGGAGTCACCGTGGTGGAAAATGAGGATAATAAGCTTGTTCCAACGAGGGTGATCACCAAATGTAGAGTGTGCATTCTATAAGCTCAACTTATGCACAAGGAAAGACCATTTCCCATTGTCATTCCTTAACCAAGTGTTGGAACAAGTAACAGAGAAAAGAGCTTAGTCTTGAATTGGGAGAAGTGTCACTTCATGGTGACGCAAGAAATTTTTCTTGGGCATATCGTCTCGGCGAAGGAGATCAAGGTTAAGGTCACTTCCAACCTCCCTACGCTGAAGGTCATCAAGGATATCAGATCGTTTCTTGGCCGTGCCGACTTTTATCGTCATTTTATTAAAGACTTTAGTGCATTGGCTTGACCTTTGACCAATTTACTATCTAAGGATGCCCCATTCGAGTAGTCAGATAATTGTGAGGCATCTTTTACAAAACTCAAAAGCATGCATACCACACCTCCGATTATGCGGCCACCCAAGTGGGATTTACCTTTTGAGCTTCTGTGTGACGCGAGTGATTACGCGGTCAGCGCAGTGCTCGGTCAAAGGGAAGACAAGAGACCATATGTAATGTACTATACTAGTAAGAATCTTAATGAAGCACAAATGAATTACACCACTAAATGAAAAAGAGTCACTAGCTGTAGTATTTGCATTAGATAAATTTTGGTCCTACATTATTGGTTCACCTATAGTAGTCTATACCAATCACTCTACTTTGAAGTATTTGTTGTCTAAGCAGGATGCAAAATCGAGACTCATTAGGTGGATACTCCTCCTACAAGAATTTAATTTGACAATCAAAGACAAAAAAGGAGTTGAGAACGTGGTGGTTGACCATTTATCCTGACTGGTGGTGCAAGAGACTGATGAACACATTCCTATCCCTAATTTCTTCCCTAATGAACATTTACTTTCAATTCATTCAATTTTTCCATGTTATACTGACATATGTAACTATCTTACACCAGGACAAATACCACCGCTTTGGAGCCCAGAGGATCGAAGAAGATTTATGGTGGATGTAAAGTACTTCTACTTCAAAAATTCATACTTGCTCAAATACTGCCCTAACCAAGTCATGCGCAGATGTGTACCAAAAAATGAACAACGGGAAGTCCTTGCATTCTGCCATTCAGAGGCATATGGTGGCCATTTCTCTACAAAGAAGACTTCAACAAAAATTCTATATTCAGGTTTTTATTGGCCCTCTCTAATAAAGGATTGTATTTCATTTTGTAAAGAAAGCGATAAATGTCAACGCTTGGGTAGTGTGACCCAAAGGAACATGATGCCCCTCTCCCTTATATTTGTTATAGAGATATTTGATTGTTGGGGCATCAACTTCATGGATCTCTTCCCTATGTCATTTAGCTATCTATACATTCTACTGGCAGTGGACTATGTGTCCAAATGGGTTGAGGCTATCCCAACCAAGACCAATGACCACAGGGACGTGGTCAAATTCTTGAAAGAAAATATTTTTTTGAGGTTTGGGATGTCTTGTGCAGTGATAAGCGCTGGTGGGTCATATTTCTGTAATAGACCATTTACATCAATGATGCATAAATATGGTGTCACACATAAGGTGTCCATCACATACCACCCACAAACCAATGACCAATAGGGAGATAAAAAATATCTTAGAGAAGACGATGAACCTGCATAAAAAAAGATTGATCATTTAGATTGACCAATGCCTTTTGGGCTTACCGCACTGCCTATAAGACTGTCTTATGCATGTCTCCTTGTCGGCTTGTCTATGAAAATGCTTGTCATTTGCCAGTCGAAATGCAACACAAGGCCTATTGGGCCATAAAGACTTTGAACTTCAAATTTAGAATGACCGGAGAGCATACGAAGCTAGAATTGAATGAATTGGAAGAGTTTAGAAAAGATGCTTATAAGAGCTCAAAAATTTCAAAAGAGCGGGCTAAGATCTTTCATGACAAATCCATTGTGAGGAAGTTATTTGAGCCCAGGAAAAAATTGCTCTTATACAACTCTCGCCTCTCGATCTTTCAAGAGAAACTCCAATCCCATTGGGATGACCCCTGTCGTGTTAAGGTGGCCTACCCCAATGGAGCCGTGGATGTCACAAACCCTGAGGATGGCAGGACATTGAAGGTCAATGGCCAAAGACTCAAGTCATTCTTTGAGGGTTTTGAAGGACAAGGACTGCAGGAGGATTTGACGGATTCGGTATATACAGAATTGGTGGAGGAGTAACTGGTTTTTATGCTTTTTAGTGTACAGTCGCTTTTATTTACTTAATTTACTTTTATTTCATGTTACTTACTTTCTTTGGTCGTATAGTATTATTTTCTTAATTGTAGATGTTGGTATTTTGTCAAAGTTCCAGTGCGAGGTGTTCTCTAACCCTACTCATCTTTTTACAATCTTTCATTACATATCATTTCTATTTTATTGCATTGAGGACAATGCATGAATCAAGTTAGGGGATGAGTTGCACCATTTGCATGATACACCGATGTTTGTGGAAATTTTTTATGGATAATACCAAATTTTATGGTGAAAATTCACCTTTCACATATCATACAAATATTTGTTTACATTAGTGCAAATTATGTGGAAAAAAAATTTGAATTTTTTTTGTGAAAAATATCTAAATGTTGATAGGCATTCCCTTATTAAGAGTGCTTGGGTTGGATAATACGTTGATCTTTGTTTTGAACCTTCAGCGCATGAGCATATTATAGAAGTTAATCCTATGCGTGAGTATCACATATGTATCTATTTTTGAACTCTACCGTATATGCTCCTTGAATGTGTAATTTTGGCAATTTATGGATTGGATTCATATTTTAGGCTTGATATGAATAGTGGAGATGAGTAAGGACCCATGAGAGCTTTAATGTGAATCCTTTTTGGAGGGAACTTACATTTACTCAAAGAACAATTCTTCAAATTTCAAATTTGTTCAATAATCTCATCATGCTTGTTTTGGCTAGGTGCATCTGTGTAGTTGATTGACTTGTCTTGAAATGCATAATGCTCCTCCATGTTTATCTAGAGGTGATCTTAGGCTATTTTTGAATATTTTGAGCCTTGGCCTTTTTCTTGAAAAAATATTATCCCTAGTACCGTGATTGAGCCTGAATTGAAATTCTTTTCATACCACACATTTGACTAAGCCAGTGAAAAAAGATAAAAATCTACCTCACCTTGGTTGTTTCTGGAGCTGAATATGAGTAATCATAAAAGAGAGGAAGTATGGTGTGGAAACTCAAACCAAAGGGGTGAATGATGTTGAAACTCAAAGGGTTGCATGGGAAAAGAATGAAAATCCAAGAAAAAGAGAAAAGGGGTGAGAAGAAGAAAGAATGATCAAAAGAAAAGGAAAATGTTAAGGAAAAGAAGAAAAAGAAATAAAAAGTGTGGTGATGGGTTTGGACTAAAAATCCCATGAAAAGGGAGATGTTTTTGAAATAAAAGTCTTTCACTCAGAACAACCGTCTTTGTTATCCTATATCCTTTGTTTCTTTTGCCTAAATATCACTGCGTTGGCCCCATTATAGCCCTTTAAGTCCTAAATGATCTAGGAAGTATGGAAGATGCATACTTTTAAATAAAAAGAGGAGTTAGTTTTGCATTATGCCAAGGTCACTTCATTTTCAGCATGAACTTCATTTTGGAATTACATGTAAGCATTCTTTGTTTTGTGCACAAGATTCTATCTCACATGTACGCATGGAGTGCATGTCAGTACAACTAAAGTGTGATTTATTGCTAAGAGAGACCTTTGGTGAGTTTTGCATTGAAGCTGAATTTGGCTAGCCAATCGATGATGAATTCTGTTGTGTAAATGCTCAAATTACTTGTCCAATTCACACACACATGAGCTTGAAAATGAATGTGTAGGTGCATACTCTAGACTAATATTTGAGACTATAATAATACTCATGTGTGCTTGATTCGGGCTTTTGAATGCCGCATTACCTTATGCTTGAAGGATGGGGGAATATTTCTCAAGTTATTGATATTTTAATGAATTTGAAATGTCGTTTTTGCCTATATGTCTTGCATTTTGGGTGTTCAACGTGGTAGTAAATGTAGAAATCCATGTCTAGTGTGTTGAATGCATCAACATTTTAAATCACATTGAAATTTAGGTAATGAATTGGGCATGATGGTTCAAATTGTGGTGTGTAAGTGTAGCACATGTTGTGGGTGGAGGAGAGGTCATTGATAGGGTGTTAGAATGTGTGGGAATGGAAATGAAGTGGAGAGGGAGTGATTTGGACAGCAAAGAGGTATTTTTCAAATAAGAAAAAACCTACCGGTAGGTTTTGGCCACTAGTTCTTCACCTACCGCAAAACTACCAGTATTTTTTGCCTACTAGTGTAAAACCTATAGGTAGGTTTTACGCGATCTACTAGTAGGTTGTACTCAGAATGCCAAAATTAGGGTTTATAATCGAATTTTTTTGGGGAAACTCTTCATTGTTTCCCTAAATCATAGAGCCTAAGGCATTTCCCTCTCACTCAAAACACTCCTAAGCTTAAGAATCCCTCATTCTATTGCATTCATCTCTCAAATCTCACTCCTAGGATTGTGATTTAGTGGATTTCAACCCTTAAACCCTAGTTTTTGCCAAAAATCCTCAAATTCCTAATCTCCATTACCATTTTCGAAACCTACAAAATCTTTTCAATAGCTATTCATGGGAGGATTTTTTAGGATGTTGTGGACCCAATTGAGGGGTTTTTGATGGTCCTTTTCTTTCTACTTCTATTTGGGGCACTGTTGCTATGCATTGCCCGTACCAAACGAACCGGGCCAAGTCCTCCACAACCCTCAGATGTGAGTGCCCGTAAGAGGGGTGGTGAAGGGTCAAGTGGTGACCATGGGGAGCGGCGACAAAAAGCGAGGAGTGACAAAGAAAAAAAATGTGACTTGTGAGAGGTTTGTGGATAAGAGATCCTTTGGTGTGACTAATGAGGTTGTGAGGATCATCAAGGCCTGCGGGATCGAGTTTTGGTTCTAGCCTGTGAGTGGATTCAATTTGTTTCTATGCTAAGAATTTTAACAAAAACTCGAGGTGGTGGATGAGGACGCACAGGTTTTGAGGACAAACGTGAGGGGCAAGACTGTTGACATGACCCCTACAGTGATTGCCACTCTCATGGAGTATGAGAGGCTACCTCCCTCCACACTTGTGTACTCCCATAACATCACGAGGGTCAAGACCATTCTAGAATATGTGGCTTCAATGTACGATGACCCTACTCAATTTAAGGGAACAGTCCAAGTCGGGGGCCTCAAACATGCATAAGGAATAATGAGCAAGATTTTGCATTATATCCTTTTTTCAAAGGGTGCCAAGAAGACTCCTAACATGGAGAAACTTGCCCTCATGGATGCAATGATGATAGGTAAGGCCTTAGACATCGCACTCTTTATCTAGGAGGTGATGAGGGACTTCGCCCAGGCTAGAAAGCTGAAGGCGAACCTTCCTTTTAGAAGCTTGGTGATCTTCATGTGCAATCATTTGAAAGTAAAGGCTTATTCCTTTGATAAGATCACCCCTCCCGAGACTAGAGTAATAGGCAAGGCCAGTAACAACAAAAGGTCCGTTATGACTTGGAGTGAACATGCCAGGGCTTCGGATCTGGGGTCATCTAGCGCAAGACCTTCCCTAGAGGAGCCATCTATTCTTGGGCCTTCTTCTTATGCACCGGTGCACTCAATGTCTTTGTGCCTCAATGCATTAGAGGAGACAGTTTATGGGATCTCGACGATGATGACCAGATTATTCCAGCAAGCATTCCCTGGCGAGCCGATTCCTGCTAGACCACCAGCTCAGGTTGTTGGACTCTCCGTCCCCTTAGCTACCACCATAGTTGTGGTGGGGGACTCGGAGGAGGATGACGATGAGGAGGAGGAGGAGGATTCTGAAGAGGTGGACTCTGAGGAGAGTGCTGATGGTAGTGATGATGGTAATGAGGGTGGGGACGGAGATGATTAGTAGGATACAGTTTTTTTTATCCTTTCTTGTTGTTTTGGGTTGTACATGATCAGTAGTGGAGTTATCTGCCTAGTAGAAGAGTCCTTAGGAATTAGGGGTTGTTTTTTTTTTCTTTTTGAATGCTAACTCCATGTACTCAAATTTTGAAAAGAATTAATGACATACCACAGTTTTTGTTCCATCTTGCCCTAGTTCATTTTGTTAAATAGCATTATGATTTTTGCATTTTGAATGTTGGATGAATTGCTTGTGTAAATGGATTGTTGTATTTTTATATGCTAGGTTTGAAAATAAACTTTGCTAGGGACTAGCAAAGCTCAAGTTGGGGGTGTGATTAGCACAAAATATTGCATATTTTATGTACTTTTACATCCCTTTTATACCTACTTTAGTGGTTAAAATGAGCCAAATTGCAATGTTTGTGCTATTAATGGAGTTTCAGTATGTTTGCAGATAATAGGGGTTAAATGATGCTAGATAAGCCCTCTCATAGTGCTCAAGATGAATGCAATTGAGAATGAGGCTTGATGAGAGCTCAGGAGGTGAAGGACCCAAGAAATCAGTAAAACAACGAAAAACTTGTTGGTAGGCCATACTGGTAGGTTTTGGCTATTGGATCTGCACCTACCACAAAGCTACTAGTAATTTTTGCCTACTGGAGTAAAACCTACCGGTAGGTTTTCCGCGATCTACAGGTAGGTTTTACTAAAATAGGACAGCTTCAGCATCTCAAGCTCTATAACTTTGGGGGTCCCATCATTGGGTCTCCCACTCGTCCCTATCACTTCTTACACACAAGACACCGCTTTTTTACCCTAGCTTGGACTTTTGGATGCTTGGACATAAATGAGGAGAGAGAAAAAGAAAGAAGCTGGGTAGCTTGCCCAGCCCATTCTTTTCAGCCCCCTATTGATGGGGATTCACATCACATAGGCTAAGGGGGCTCCATGGACGTTTTTGAAGGCTCACAATTTAGCATTATGAAATATACTTTACAATATAGAGAGAAGCTCCCAAGGAAGAAGATAAATAGTGCTAGAGAGAAGTTGAAATTTTTGCATTTTCTTCCTTCCTTTCACTTGTAGTTTATTGTAAGACTTGTTTAAGCTTTGTTTAATGTCTTTAAGGTCATTTATTATAAGTACATTTCTAGTTTAGTTGAGTATCTTAGCTTTTACCATTAATGTATTTAGGTTTTCATCTAAAAGCTCTTTAAATGGGTCTTAAATGCACTTTCCTGTAGTTTTGTGTTTTCTTGCATTAGTTAAGTTCCAAGCTTCATTTCTTACAATGCCTTTTCATTATGTTTATGTTTTTACTTTCATTATGAGTAGCTAAGCTTTTAAGTTGGCTAATGCAAAGGAGACCTCCTTTTGGGTATGACATTTCAACTAATTTTCTTTCCTCCTCGTAGTGTTTGTTGATTCAGTTTGACTGGGTTGAGTGTGGACATGGTTGTGAGTCTTTGATATCCCGTATACTTGTCACGGGGGTATGCTTGGATCCTCACCTCCATTCTAGTCCTTCTCTTCCCATGAATCAATCGAACATCTAGACACCATTGGAGGAAGGTCTCGAGTTGAGTCGGCATTCCCATTGGAATAAACCCTTCAGATTAGCCAACACTTGTTCCATTTCAATTCCATCAAGATATAATCACAAACCATACTCAAACAACAAAAGATTTTTACACCTTATTCTTTTACACTAAAATCACCTTCAACACGATTCACCTCTTTCCCTGAGGAGACGACCTTGGAATACCAATTCCAAGTAAAACACGACATTCGAAAGTCTCCCTGCGCTTGGGGGCACTTTTGTTCACACACTCACATTTCACTCATTTTATTTTCACTATTATATTTCCCCATTTATTGCATCACTTCGAGGGATAATGACACTCTCATATCCTGATAAGCCACACACATATTGAGGGATGATGTTAGGAGATTAGGGAATAACAATGGAAAATATCAAGCAAGCTCCTTGTGGGTTTGACCTTGGGACTTAGACCTAGAAATACTATAATTTGACCACTTATACTTTGGTGTATGATTTAATTGAGGTTAGATCAATTGAACCTCTCTCACTTTTTTGCCCCAGTTGGTAATAAGAGTGAGGGTATTTCAACAATTCCTCGGGAAAGGATTCTTTGTGTATATTTTGCATTTACGTTGTAATGGGATTGTCTTGGCCTTCTTGCTCATCCATAGCAATGAAGGGTGAGTAGTTCGTTTATACTCTTTAGTAAAGGGTGAAGACATGTATATTGTTGTTTGTATTATGGAAATGTCAATGTTTTACCTATGCTTTAATGTTTATATCTCCCTTAAATGATGGGTGATTTTCACTTCTGTTTGGTATAGTATTACTATATGCTAAAGGTTACAAGTACCGAGCTAAACTTATTTCTATATAACATTTCATCTATACACTATTATGTACTTGGTGCATGATACAATGAAGCATGTAGTTGGGATTTATGTAACAGTCGAGAGATTGGTTATAGACGGGTTAAAATCTTGCCATAGCCAATGCTTTTGATTCAATGGATAAATCGAAACTCCATCTTCATTGAATCATAGGCATGTCGATCAAATAGCTAGAGTAAACCTTCTGAATGGTTCACCTTTGGATTTACTAGGGTTATTTCGTTGTTGTATGACTAACTTAATAGTTATTACGATATGGCTCAACTTATGCATCAAACCAACTGGTTAACTTTCTATCAATACAGGAGTTAATTACCATAAGGTGACATTTTTTTAGTCAAACAATAGAATGCATGTTGGATCCCCAAACTAAAGAGTAGCCTTTTTTCCATTGTTGTAATCAAAGGTTTAGCTTAAGTATTTACTTATCAATTCTAAGTTCACAACACAAGTTGTTGTAATGCATACAACGCGCACGACAATCTTACATTTCTACTTTGAGTTCCAACAGATAACTCCATGTGAATTCGACATTAGACTTAACAGAGTAATATTATAACTTGACCAATTAAACTTGGGTGTATGATTAAGATCAAGTCACTCTGCTACATTGTTGTAGCATGACTTAGTCAAGGTAATTACATAGGCAAGGATTTATCTTAAAGGGTGACAAACACCACACATATGCAGCTCCGTATCTTCAAGTAGAACCATCAAAATATAACTTCCATGATGGTACGAAGTCAGTAAAGAAAACTTATTCATCTTGGAATTCTTCTAGTAGTTTCCAGTTTATAGGAATCGGGTGATTTGCAAGGAAATCAGCCAATGCATGTCCTTCGACTACCTTTATTGGAACAAAAACTGTCTTATTCAGACAACAGAAGTGCCACTTGGCCAACCTTCCTGAGAGAATTGACCATGACGTACTTGATAGGATCAAATTTTGAAATACGATGAACAACACGATCCAACATATAATATCTTAAATTTTTTGTAGGGAACACTAATGCAAGACACATCTTTCCAATAGGTGAGTAGTTTAGCTCTATGCCTACTAATGTCCAACTCAAATAGTATAACTTATTTTCCTTTCCTTCAATGTTGACTTGTGTTAAAGCACTCCTAATCATTGTTTTTGGGCAATAATATAAAGGCTCAATGTTTCCTTGAATTGGTGTTGCGAGAACCGGGGGATGGATGAGATATTGTTTGGTGTTTTTGAAGGCATTCCAATAAGCATCGCCCCAATCAAATGGAACATCTTTCTTTATTAGTTTGTTGAACGGATGACAACATCCAGCAAGGTTTGAGATAATTTTTCGTATGTAGGCAAACTTTCCTTGAAGACTTTTTAGGTCATTTAGATTACAAGGCTCGCGAATCTTTGATTGATCAATCTTGACACCTCGATGCCTAACAATAAATCCAAGGAATTTTCCAGAGGTAACCCCAAAGGCACACTTTAAAGGGTTTATTTTTAGTTGATATCTCTGACACCATTCCAAAATGCTATGTAATTCATCAAGGTGATCTTCGCTCCTTCTTGTCTTTACAACTAGGTCATCTCTAAACATTCAACCTTTTGTGCAGGACATCATCAAAAATCTTTTGCATAACACGTTGATATGTGGCACCAGCATTCTTAAGTCCTAAAGGGCATGACCTTGTAGCTATAAACTCCTTTGGGTGTTCAAAATGTAGTGAGTTCTTTGTCCTTAGGGTTCATTTGAATTTGATTTTACCCAGAGGAACCATCATTGAAAGATAATGCCTCATGTATAGTGGTCGCATCAACTATGAGCTCTGTGATCGGCGATGGAAAGTCTTCTTTTATATATGCTCGATTTAAATCTCTAAAATCACACAAGCTCGAATTTCTCCATTTTTCTTTATGACAAATACAATGTTAGCAATCCACGTTGGATATTTAACTTCTCGAATGAATCCGACGTCTATCAACTTGTTGATTTTAACTTCGATCTACAGGACTAGTTATGGACATAATTTTTGCTATGGTTGCTTAATGGGGCGAGCACCATGTTTAACAGCAAGACAATAAACCACAACTTAGGATCAAGCCCTGATATTTCTTTGTATGACCATGCAAAAACGTCTTTATAATCTTGCAATAATTTAAGGTACTCACCTTCCTCATAAGGTTTCAGAAGAGCACTGATGAATATTGGTCTCGGATCATCCTCTATTCCCAGATTCAGTTGCTTTAGATTATCAGCAGTGGCTTGCCCCTCTTCTTTAAATGTCGAGGTGCTGGCTCGGGCTCATCATCAGAAACTGATTCTTCTTGTTCTGACTCCTTTTTTTATGTTTCCTCAATGGTGACGTAGTTTATAGAAATGACTTATTTATTGCTGCTTGAAATATGCACCATTTTTTGCTTTTTTTTTATTTCTTGCAGGCGATTGATGGGCCCCAATAGAATTAAGAACATCCTCAATTATGTTTGTAAATTTTGAGGCATGATGTTTACGTCATCTTCATTGTTTCTTGGCCTTCTTGGGAAAACTTGGTGCATTCTGGTTAATAGATTCCCTCAGACATGTGAACACCAAAGCTTTTTGTGAAGTTTTCAAAGGAAGAGCTTCCCGACTCAATCAATCAAGCATCATCTGTCGACTATCTTTTTTAACAAGTCAATCAAAAATAGAAGCACGAGGTTATGTCATCTCTTCATCTTTGCACTCAAATATTTGTATCATGATAGGATTTGATGAATGCTTCTTTAGCTTAATCGTGACTGGAGTAGGATAATATCCTAACCTAAATTTATGTTGTGCAAAAGACTCTCCTTTAGAGACTACTTGTACTATTGTCGACTTATCAGCTTGTTCCCTTATAAGAATTAGATCGAGCTTCCCAAGTTGGCATGATTCACCTAGACTATAACTTGCATTTTCTAAAAAACAAATTAGCACGAGGATCAAACTAACTTTTTTCATGATCTTTTCCTTTTTTTGTGGGTCAAAGATCTTTGGTTTTGATAACTAAATTATAGGCAAGTATAGTTCATTTTTCAAAAGCTTGATGTGATGTCCCAAAAATTAGGGGTCTTTTGTTAGCCCGTTGATCACCCATCAACCTGCGGAATATCCATGAATACCGTGTAACTCGATATCACGTCATTTGCCCCATTTACTGGGATCCATAATTAACAAAATTCGAACAGAGTCTCCTTTGTACGGGGAGCTCTACCCAAAACACAACCTGCGTAATCATACAATCACGTGACCCATTTGAGGTCCAATATACAATATTCACTATACTGGGTCAATTTATCCATACTCATATAACAATATTTAATCACATGACCCATCCGAGGTCCAATATACATCAATTTATACTCTCACATCATGAATTTATGCATTAAACACAGTTAATACAAGTTCAATTTACAATTCGTTTACATATATTACATGTCAAAAACTGAATTACAAGTCTAGTTTTACAAAAACATCATTTAAATCCACATTTCAACTTTTCTTCAACATTTGGGGCCATATTGAGTGTCTTCCACCGGCGTGAACCCCGCACCTGAAATGTTTTCCCATATAGGGTGAGCTACGCTCAATATGGTATTTCCTACAAAGTGTACTCCCCAACCTAAGTGCATATGAAATGTTCACATACAACATTCAACAAGCAACAACCATCCCAAACAAGAATGTGCAATTCAATGTTGGAATTCTACCCTGCCATGCCATGAAATGAGATGAGACTCATTCATGCACTTTCACCCGAGCCCACTTCGACTCCCACAACACAATGCAATGCCAATGTGTATAAATCCACAATTGATGAAATACATCCTATGATCTTTTTGAAATAAAAATCATATGTCTTTATTATAAAACAAAATCATGTATCTTTGTTGGATGTTACAAAACGAATGACTATTTTATAAAACAAAATCATGTGTCTTTACTAGGTAGCAAAGTTTTGGTGTCACACCGCTGGTTCCACACACCGATACAATTTTTGGGAATTGCACCATAGGGGAGTGTATGAACCAAGTAATCGAGTCTAGCACCCGAGGGAGAATATATCCCTGCTTGTTATACCCGATACAAGTTTTTCATGCAAACTATGTGACTCAGTTGAATCTTAAATCCAACTTTCCTCGAGCCCAAGTATCATCCACTAAGAATGGTGTTTGATCAAACCATGCACTCACGCCCACCAAATGCGATGTCTCCATGCACATGCATTATAATGAACAATTGCAATATCAATATCATGCCCCATATGTAATGAATGTCATATGGGCTAATTTAACCACATTCAATATTTTCATGGCAAATTATATCCAAAGCATATAACTTCCAATTTTTTTTGTTTAAGCATATAACTTCCATAAAGTCATCACAATGCCAATATATCATAAGCATATACCAACATTCACATTTAACAACAATTTTTCCCAAGCATGTCATACATTATCTATGCAATAATACACTTAATTTTTACATAGACATTTAGCCAAACACTTTCAAGGTACCACATCATATTATCACATAAAAATGCCCATAATCATCACATAAATAAAAAATTCACATTTAGTGATTTCCACGTAGCCAATTATCAAAATTCCAAGAAATCACAATCTAGCAATTCCTATGTATTCATGTCAAAGATAGAATTTATTCTATCCATTTCACATTTCAAATACAATAGGCATTTGTTAAATCAAATCTAACAACTTAGCCATTTCATACAATCATCCTAGGTTGAAAAATAAACCTATGTATGATGAAAACTCCACCTGTTGAAGCATAAAACAATACTAGAAAGCTCCAAGAACCCAAATCTTGTCCAAAACCAAAATTTTTTCAAAATCCTATCTTTGAATCTTCTGTCAAATCCTTTCTTTTTGGTATGGTTACATAGTCCTCGTCCCATAAATCGACTTTAATACTTGGCCCAAAGAATTTTGACCGACAGAACTCCGTAGATCTGAGAAAGAAGTCTTGAAATCTTTCTCTTTCCTTCTCTTTCTCTTCCAACTTGAACCCAGCAGAGATGTCTCTAAAAAATCAGATTTTTTTCCTATTTATATACACTTTAATGCTTTGTCCACATTGCGCCATACGTTCCTCATTCCTAGGTCCGTTTTCGCCCCAAAACGATTAAATTTCGTACTGGTTCAAGCTCAATATTTTATATGAAATTTATTTAAATTATTTTCCAAAATTTGAAATTTTATTAAAAAATTTGTTTTTGGGTCACCCAAGACCCGATTGCCTCGTAAAATGCAAAAAAAATCGACTATCTCGAAATTCAACGAAATTTGTTTGGGTAACTAGATTTCTCGAGAAAAATATAACGGTGAGGTCTGTTTAGTCATCCAATGTCTAAAAAATATATGGGTTTTCAATCCACACTATAGTGGCAAATTATCATTTTGCCATATTTCATAAAAAGTTTAAATTTTCCTGGGTTTTACACTTGATGTCATTTATTGATAGTTATTCTTGTTTCTCTCTTGATAGTCTAGTCTTTGGTATAGCAACAAGAAAGGCCTCCAGAATAAGATCTGCTTCAAAGTAGAATTTTACATCTGCAAAGTGAGATTCTTTTATTGAAAAAGGTTTAATCTTAGCAACCACTTGCCTCACTTCTCCATCATGGCAATATTTGAAGCATTGGTGCAATATTTATGGTACAACTCCCATCTCTTAGAGCCAAGGTCACCCCAATAGCAGCTCATAAGATATTTTTGGATTCGATGATGTGGAAGAGGGCATAGGACACCAATTTTTTGGTCACAATCTAGAGATGAATCATGTTAATGGCACATTGCCCCCTGTTGATTGAAACCTTCAATCGTTAGGTTACTCTTTGACAACTCATCCATCGAGATTCCAAGTTGCTTCATGATGCCAATTGGCATGATGTTGATAGATGATCCAAAATCAATCAATATGCGAGATATTTTATAATCTTGAATATATCCACTAACGTAAAGGAGTCTCTTTTGGGGGAGAGACTCCGATTGCAAATCTTTATCATCGAATGAGATTGTTGCCACATAATCGAATTAAGTAACCTGATTGGCACTAGTTAGGATCTTCTCTTTAAATCTTTTTGGGTTGACCAAAGCTTCTACCAACTCTTGATGGGTTTCTTGGGATAGGTCAAGTGCCTCGAGCAGACATAGGTTTGATGAAACTTCTTTCAACATTGCAATCATTTCTTCATCATCTATCAATACTTCTTTATAGGCATTTTTGGTCTCTAAACCTTTATATGAAGGAGAATCAATTATGCATTTCTCTTCGCAAGCACAAATAACATAAGAAGTGAACGATTCCCTTGTAAAGAATTGCTTGAAAAAGTACTCCATCAATGTTATACGTGTGCGAGAAGACAACTTATAGTCTTCATCTTCAATGTTTATAGGCTGAGAGGGAATTCTTCTTTTTGTTCCACGTCTTTGATTTCTAAGAGAATGAGATCTCATCTTTGTTTTAGGGTGTTTTAGCTTATTAGTTGAAGGAGACAGACGTTTTATTTTATGGCATCAATGAGACTTCACCATAGTCCATTCCCTAGATCTTCTTCAATAGCCACAGAATCATCTAAAGGAAGCCACCCACTTGATTTGTGTTCCAAAATAGGTGCTCACAGCATGAGACCTGAGTCACCTGGTAGATTAAATGTTTTTTCTTATTAGTCAAGGTTCGATATTTATCCTTTTTGTTGACAAATGTTGACCAACTATTCCCGATCTCATCTCTCGATTCAAACAATGATACTCAAACATTTAGAACATCTGTTATGAGCTCATAAAGCTTTGGGATATTGGGGTTTTTATGCCTCAACATACCGAGTTCCTTATTTTCAATTGATGGTGTTTTTTCTATAGAGTTGAAAGAATTCAACAACTGTGATGATTCCTTAGGATGTATCGGAGGCAATGATTATGCTTCTTTGTTTGGCATTGGTATAGGGTCGAAAGACCCAAAAGTGACCCTTATCACATTTGTAATTGCCATCTCTTCACTAGAATTAAATTTGATCCTTTTCTCAATCAGTAGACGAAGATTTTCCTTTAAGATAAAAAAATTCTCAAAGGGATGGCTAACAAATCGGTTATACTTGCAATATTTCAGATTATCAATTATTTGTACTTCTTCTGGTCGTTTGGGTGTTCGGAGCTCAATAAGGTTTAATTCGAGCAACTAATCAAAGATATCAGAAACCTTAGCATTATAGTAGGGATAGTTCTTAAGCATGCAAGAGGGTTGGAGCCCTCCCATCACCACTATGCAAGTTGAAGGTGGTGAAGTGGTGGTTGAATTGAAATCTCCAATGACTTGGTCGAAGACCAAGATTGAATCTGTGGGGTGGAACTCAAAAGGCTTGAATTCAATGTCGTGATACCAAAAGAGTTCCAAAAGATCACTAATTGCGAGACTTCAAAGGAGGCATAGGATATTCTTGTGGGTTCACATGAAGGAACTACAATGGTCAACATGCCCCATCTCTAAAGGTAGACCTCACAATTTGAGATGTAGAGGATGCACGAGGAAGAAACTTTTTGTATTTTTTTGCCACGTTATGTGATTTTGTTAATTCTTCGTTTGCCTTAGGTACCAAAATCGACGATGACGCGATTAAGTGAAAAATCTTGAGATCTATACTAGAGAGATATCATGCCAAGGTGACCTCGCTCGAGACGAGTGTCAACATGTCCACAATGTTAGTCAAAGACCTTGTTGGGTCAATTTTGACTTTTGAGATGAATCTTCTTCTACCCAAGAAAGTGCAGGGTGTTGCCTTAAATTCAAAAATTGAAGAAAGAGGTAAATCCGAGTTACCCTAGTTAGGAGAAGAGGACATAGCATATCTTGCTCAAAAATTTAACAAATATTTCAAGGCTAGTGGTGTCAAGCCTTCAAGGTCAAAAGGAAATCCAAGACCTAGATCTCCTAGAAAAAGGATGAAAATTGGGGTATGAAAATTGGGGTAGATATTCTCGAAACGAGGTTGAGAAGAAGGGGTAATGCCTCTAACGCTATGAGTGTCATGGGTTTAGACATGTAGCTACGAATGTCCTAGTGCTAAGAAAAAAATACATGCCCAAAGAGAAGAGAAGAGCCTTAAAGGCCAAAGTAAGTGGAAGCTAAAGTGAGTCAATGACGACTGTTGTCTCCTCTTCATCAAGTAATAAAGAATGCTTCACAACCTTTGTAGGCTCACACTCCTTCCCCCTGCCCCCACGAGAAATGTCCAAGAATGTAGAAAAGAAATTGGAGTCTAGTCCCATTACGGATGTATATGACTTAGTTGTAGAATTCTCTACTAGTGAGGACGATACTGAAAGTGTTGATGACCCCCAAGATGCTTATAATAAATTATACAAGGAGAATCTAAAACAAGGTGAGAAGTTTCTTTCATTTAGCACGTGGCTCAAAATGAGTAAAGATGAAAAGAAAGCACTTCATGTGGACTTAGTTATGTCTAAAGCTCAAATAGTTGGGCTTAAGGAGGAGAAGAAGTCCCTCCATGATAAGGTGAGCTTCCTTGACAGAGAGCATAAAGGGATTTTAGAGTTTAACAAGTGGGTTTTGAGTTCAAGCTTGTCAAAATTGATAGAGACATTCATGAAGCACAAGAGCTCTCAAAAAGACTTTCCCAAAGCACCAAAATGCTTGATAAAATGTTGGCTTCAGGAAAAAGTATTGGTGACAAAAGAGGATTAGGTTTCACTAATGAACCAACACGTCCATTTCTTCCAAGATTGTGTTTGTAAAGGGTGATCTCAACCCTACACCTCCACAAATAAGCACAAGTAAAGGCTAATCATGGTAAGGGTAAGCAAGAAAAGAAGCCAGCTAAAAAGGAAAGCCAAACCAAGTCATTTGTGTGTTTTACTTGTGGTGAGTATGGTCACTATAGTGCACATTGTATTCACAATAGGGAAGTCTTAGATAAAAATTTCATGCATCTAGCACACCAATCTAAAGCCTTGAACAACCAAGTTGTCAACCTTCCCAGTCTTATAGAGAGGTCATGTGAGTCCAAGTATAATCATGCATCATCTACACAAGGATCACAAGCTAGAGTGCACAAGGCTCATTCTACCCCCAAGTTCAAAATTAATCTACACACTTTTGGGGAGAAGAAAGTGAGTCTTGCACATATTTCCCGACCTAACCCGAGTTTTAAGAAGGAAAAACAAGTATGGGCGACCAAGGAAGACTTTGAGAAACTCACTGCCTAAACAAAGTTAGAGTCCTTGAGTGTTTCTAACAAGGTCATGACTCCTAAGAAGTAGGAGGGGCGAGAATGAACATAGGTGATATTGCATGCATTTCATCAAACACCCTAGGGTCATACGTTTGCGTATATATATATATTTTTTGTTTATTTTTTCATTTGTATTTTCATATATGAAAATACAAAAACATTTGAAATTTGAAAAAACCAAAAACAAAACAAATAGAAAAATCCAAAAATAATTTTAATGTCATCTTTGACATTGATTTTAGGATTTACGTTATTTTATTTTTGCACTTCTTTGTTTTGATTGCATGTTTATGCATATTTCTTCATGATCCAAGTAATTCTCACTTTGATTTGCATTGAAATTGTTCCATCCTAAAAGTCAAAGATGAAATGTGCATTGCTATGAGTCATAGTTGGAGATAAAGAACCTAGTGGCATAAATCTGATTGCATGATTTATTAGCCAAAATCTTTTTTCATCCTAGCATGTTTGGATAGTGCTTGCCTGTGAAAAATTCAAAATCAAGTACACACATGTCATTCACCTTCATAGTTAGGAGTTTGATTAGTTTGAATTATTTATAATCTTGAATGACTCTAAGTATTGGTGATAGATGAATACATGGCTAAAATTTAGTGAAACCCCAATCCCTTAAAATATTCCAAAGGCCAAATTGTGAGAAAAGAGCCCAATGTGGCCAAGTCTAAAAAGGCGAGGCAAAAATAAATGGCTAAAAACAATTGCACTAGAATTATGAGAGTACTTATGCTTAAATGTTAATTTCCCATTTGTAAAACTCATAGATCTCATGTTCATCATGTTTAAAATCATACATTAAAGTACGAAATCCACAATCGCCTTGATTGAAGTCATAGAAAGAAGAAATAAAAGAGAGGAAAATTTGTCAAAAAGAGAATATTCAGGACATTCACTAACCTATCATATATTCACATATACAATACATTTAGGATTTTTTGTTGACCTTAGTAATACGTTAAACTAAGCAGAGTCCTTTTTGTGTTGGAGTTTGGTTTCACACACGTTACACTTGAATTAGTCAAAGTTGAACAAAATTTGAATATGTGTGAATAAAATTGAACCTAAGTGATGAAACATTGCTCTAAGATGCATGCATTTGAGTTCAAAATCTTTGAATATGCCTTAGAGTAGTGTATTGATGTTATGAATTTTGGATAGATCTTTTAAATTGTGAATTTGTGTAATTTTATGATTATTGGTTTTATGCATTTAACGATTGAAATTGGAAATTACACTTACTTTTTTATCCAAATTCATCCATAGAGATGAGTTGAAGTGGGCTGAACAATAGAAAATAAAGTTGAACTGTTTCAGGAGGCGCTTGAGCGACCTCGTGTTATTTAACGGTCAGGATTTTAAAATTGTGTTTTGAACAACCTTGAGTATCCTAAACCCACTCAATCAAGTCTTAAGTCCTCTATAACCCTCACCCAAGCTTTCGGAACATTCTCAAACTCCTTCTTTAGAGATCTAAGGTTTATTCATCGTTCTACCAAGAATCCACACGAACGAGACCTAGACTATTCGAGTGAGTACTGAGATGGAGTAAAACTCGGGAAAAACTAAAATTTTACTAAAAAAGGAAAAATGGTAATTAGCCGTAATAGTATAGGTTAAAAAAATTAACAACTTTTATGATGAAACGAACCTTACTGTTGGATTCGTCTTGCGAAATCTAGTTATTAATCAATTTTGTCAAATTCCAAGACAATCGGATTTTTCGCATTTTAGAAGCGATCGAGCATCGCATGACTAAAATAAATGTGATCAGGATTTAATTGCGAGACCCGAGAAATAATTTAAAGTTAGTTCAATAAAAATTTACTGAACCTAAAATGGGATGAGATTTAATTAATTCAGAACAAAATCGAATCAAAAAAAGACAGAACGTGTGGCATAATGAGAGCCAAGCATTAGAGGGTATAAATTTGGGAGAAAATAAAATTTTCTCCCCATTTTTATACCGGCATTCTACTGAAAAAGAGAGAAAGAAAGATGAGAGAGAAAAAGCCAAGGGTTCTCCACCTTCTCCTTCCCATCCACAATGATCTGACTGTCGAATCCCTTTGGTCCAAGAGATAAAGTTGTTCTACACAACGTGAGTTACGCGTACATACCGAAGATCGTGAGTTTCGTCAAAATCTCAAAGATGGGAGTTTTTAGATCAAGCTTTGAAAACTTAATTTGAGATCTTTGGAGCTTCTTCTGCGCGAATATATGCTACAAAAGGTAGGGTTCCTTTCCTAACTAGGTTTATTTTTAACCTAGGGTTATATATGGAATGGATAGGATGATTAGAGATGAATCCTCTTATTTAGCATACACGTAGTGTAGCTAGAATATGAAAAATGGGTATGAGAGTATGTTTAAACCAATTCTTGCATGATTTGGGTTTGATGAAATTGTTTGATATGAATTTCATGGATAATGTGTTGTTTGGGAATGCTATGTGTTTACAATTGTGCCTTGAAGGTGTTTGATAAAATTCCTATGGATGATTAAGTGTGTTATTTGAGTGAAAAAAGTTATAACATGCTTAGTGGTGTTCAGAAATGTTATTATATGCTTTATAATAAAATTGACATTAGAGAAATTGGGAATGTTTATGGAATTGAATATGTTCATAATATGATCATGATTTGAGGAACATGATATTGTGAATTATAATTTTACATTACATTTACATATACATGGGTATCATCGCATTCGTGAGCATTCGACATAAATTTGGTTGTGTGTGTGTGCATGATTTTTAATCAATCATCACATAAGTGGGTTGATTCGTGGGTTCAAGAAAGTCACACTAAGGTCTAACTGAGTCGCATGGGAGATTAAATGGATAAAAATGTGGGAGTTTAACAAGAAGGGCTGGATTCTCCCTTAAGTGCAAGACCCGATTACTTGGTTTATACACTTTCTGGCAATGAAATTCCATAAAAGTGTGCGGCAAAAACGAAGCTATAGACGGGATGTTTTGAAAATCCGTTGATGATGTGGTGTTCCATTTGTGAAATACCATAAATCATCGGCCCATAAAGACACAAAAAATGATTTAATTAGTCATTAAGTGTATATAACACCACTAGCGTGGGCTTAGAATGCAAGAATGCATACGCGTGGCATGCATGTGTCATGGGAGCTGGTGGAGGGCTCGAGCTACATTGCGTGCGTGAGCTCCATCTCATGACATGACATGAAATTGTAGCATTCATTTATGACATGTATATATTTGAGTGAGTGTTTTATGTGATGAATTGCAGGTGACATTTCATATGCATCTGGGTTGAGGAGTAGCCTCCTTAGGAGATACCCTATTGAGTGTTACTCACCTTTTATGGGGACATATTTTAGATATTAGACAAGCTTCGATAGACGGCCCTCACTTGGGTCCATGTTGAAGAAAGAGTCGGCTTGTGGCTCTCAAATTTGTATTTTGTACTCAACTATGTAATTTTGCTTTGGCCTTGTATTAATCATGTAAAAACTTGTAGTTTGACTAAGGCATGTAATAGGACATTATTCATTTGTAAAACAGCTTAATGGAATTGGTATTGTATGAGTTGTGTGTCTAAAATTTGAGTTTTGGATGAATTTGGGAAAATTTGGGCTCCAAGTTCCTTGTATCTGGAGAACTCAGGTACCAGTACCTTGACTCACAGGTACCAGTACCCCAATGGACAATGGGCTCAGGTACTAGTAATTATGGAAAGGTCATATGATTACTGTATGCATCAGTTACGTAATAAGTAGGGCTCCCGTACAAAGGAGACTATGTCTAAAGTCTATTTTGGTTATGATCATGCTGAATGGGGTGTAACTGTAACACCCCAAAATACACCTTGGCAGTATTACTATTTAAAGACCATTTACAATCATGAGAGCAACTACATAACTTCATATCCAAAAAGAATTTACTTCATCATTCAGGCATATACAATAACATCCAAAAGAATATGCCCAACAAGGGCATTTACATCCCCAAAAGAATATCAAAGTAAATCTTGCAGCGGAAATACGAAATAAACTAGACTACCCAATGTTCTAAAAGAATGTCCTAGTCTAGTACAAAAGAAGCTACAGCTCTACATATCCACCTCGGGATCTAGGTTCCCCTCGAGTGGAGCCTCCCAATGTCCCGATTCGTCGATGTCGAAATCCTCCTCTAGCACCAAATCTAAAAAATATAATTTGTAGGGGGGTGAGCACGAAGCTCTGTAGCCACATTT
>CM042191.1:15538899-15565049 GCA_023539305.1 Ilex asprella
CCCTACCTTGAATCCAAAAGATTTAAGCTAACCCAAGCTCCAAAGATCTTCTTCCTCCCTTCTCCTTCTCCTTCTTGTCTTCTCTTAGGGTTCTAAGAGGTGTGGGTAAAGGTGTAGTAAAAGTGTAGAGGAAAAGAGGAGAAGAATGGAGTTCTTGAGAATTTTCGGTTTTGATTTCTATGGAGTGTAAATCTATCTTGATCTAGGTGCTTTGATCTTCCTCTCTTTCTCTTCCAAGCTATCTAGGGTTTAGAAAGGTGTATGGACGACTAAGGAGGCGGCCTAAAGTATTTATAGGCCCACAAATCGGACCGAGATCGCGACATTAAACCTTTAGACTTTTTATCAGGTGTACCGGTATCCAGTACCAGTACCAAAAATCTTCTGAAAACGGGGTACCGGTACCCGGTACCGGTACTATTCCGCAGATAGTTTTTTCCTCCAACTTCCAAGGCAGTTTTTTTTGACCCATTTAGAGGTCGAATTGGAAAATTTTCATGAGATACATTTTTGTAGCCCTAGATGTCTACTATCTACTGTCAAAATTTCAGATCAATTGGATATAAGGATAAAAAGTTATGGCCAAAATACTGAGAGGTATCCAAAATATTTTATACCCGAAAGTTAGGAAATTTGTGTTTTTATTCCGGAGTACTTCCAAGCTTCCAATGCACCTCATATTACCTCTCCCAAGGTTTTTTGACCTTCCGGATTCAATGGAAACATTATTTTGACCTAGAAACATTTAGAAACTTATCTAATAACTAATTCTAATCCCCAACGTCTTTGAAACTTAAACTTCCCAAATCCATTTGTCTCCCAATCATTCTTTTCTAATGTTTTAACCTATGTGATTCATTCTTACGTCATTATACATATCCTCATTTTCACAATAATTATCTATCATATAACTATATACATTTATAAAAGAAAATGCGGGGTGTTACAGTAACAACGTGGTATCTGGCTATATGGTACTCACAGGTATTTTATGCAAGTTGATGGGTGATCAACGGGTTGAGAAAGGACCCTAGATTTTGGGGGCATCACAGCTTAGTATCAGAGATTAGGTTCCCGATTACCTTCGACTCGAGGATAGATTAGGTTAAGTCATTTCATTCATTACGCATTACATGTTATGTGCATTAAATGCTACATGTGTGATATGTGATTATATGCATGATTAAATTTGTATGGAAATGAGATACTAGGGTTCGAAAACATAACATTGGGGGTCGAAAAAGAAAGAACAAGAAAGTTTACGGTTAGGATGCCTACTAGTGGGTGGCATACCTCCTACCAGTGAGATGAGGGGAAGTTAAATTTCTAGATTTTTAACTTTAATCCCTAACTTTGGGATTCTAAGTTAGTGGTCTATTGATATCTTAAGTGTATGTAGATGGCAAATAAAGGAAAAGGACACCGAAATGGCCGAAGGGGTGGATAGAACAACAACCAACCACCATCGGCCTTGATCAACAAGCCTTCATAGAGGCTATAGGCACAATGACGACTACCTTTGTACAAGCTAGCGCCAATGTGGGCCAAGAAGGCTCGAACAACCTCCAAAATTTCAAGGCATATAAACCACCAACCTTTATGGGAGGGGCGGATTCAATGGTGGCTGACCTTTGGTTCCAACAAGTGGATAAGATTTTGGAGGCTGTAGAGATCACATCAACGCCACTAAGATAAGACTAGAAACTTTCCAACTTAAGGGAGAGGCTCATCTATGGTGGAACTGAGCAAAGGCCTCAAAGAATCTTGAGGCTATGACATGGAAAAAGTTCCATGAGCTCTTCATGGAGAAGTACTTCCCATCGGCTATCCGGCAAGTGAAAGCTTGGGAATTCTTAGATCTAAAATAAGGGACCATGACGGTGATGAAATAGGTGGCTAAGTTGACCAAGCTAGCCCATTTTACCGACAACTACGTGGCCACCGACTTGGCCAAAGTGAAGAGGTTCGAGGATGGCTTGAAGTTGTCCATCCGGAGTAATATTGTGGGCCACCACCTACAAGACTTAGACCCAATGGTAGAGATGGCCAAGGACATTGAGAGGGAAGTGGAAGATGTTAAAAGCATCCGAGAGGCGGGTGCTAAGCATGAGAAGAAGGAAGGTCAATCCTCTTCCACTAGTTCTAGAAAGAAATAAAGGACATCCACCCCACAAGGGTATCAAGGGCAGGGCCGAGACTATCAAGGCCATGGCTAAAATCAATTCTCCCAAAGTGGGAGAAATTTCAGGGCCAACTATCAAGCGGACCAAATGACTTGTTTCATATGCCACCAATCGGGTCATTTGAAATGGGAATGTCCTTAGAGGTAGGGATCTCGAAGTTATGGGACATCTTGTCCCAGTCATCGGTAAGGAATCCACATAAATTTTTAACTCCACCCTATCCTACCATGGGCCAAGGAAGTCAGTTCCGGTTCCAAGGTACTACACAAATCCCTACTACTTCACTAACCAGACTTCGCAATTAGACCAGATGAGCTAGGGTTTGGACTAAGGCTGAGGTTGAGAACATGGCTTACAAGCAAGGAGTTTAGGGACCCAGGGGCAAGTCTACGTCATCACACCTTAGATAGAACTAGTGGATCAGTCGATGGTTCATGATACTTTTCTACTCTCTCGCTTATAGACAAGGGTATTATTTGCTAAAGGTGCATCTGATTAACCCTAAATAATGCATAAACGAATTAGGTTTTAAAGTTAATTGTGTTCGTAAATTAGGTTAAAATGATTAAGTTAAAAAGTATTAGGGTTAATGCATAAATTGGACATTTTGCAGGGTTTCGAGCAGAATTATTGAAATTCAGGAGGATTAAAGTGTGGAGGCCAAATGAAGAAGGGGAGGCAAGTGCAATTACCAAAATAGCAAGTCAAGCATGAAGGCTGCAAAATCCAGAGGAATGCTACCATCCGAACGGTGATGGTGGCGTCTGGACGGTGCTTAAACCGTCTTAACCTCTTCTCTTCTCCTATTGGTCCAAATATGCAACAAAAGGGTGTGATTGGGTGATATGGGGGTCTGCCACCTTAAGGCCTCCTACCAGTGCCTATAAATAACCTTTCCCAGCTTATTTTTTAGGGGAATCCAGGAGAGTTCAGTCTACGCAAAAGGGAAGAAAATAGAGAAAGAAAGGAAGGGCGAAGCCTTGCCATAATCACTTCCCAGCCATAATTTCCTCTAATTCTACATTTATGTATATCCTTTCTACTTGAAGGGGTTGAACCTCTCCTACTTTTGTGCCCTAGCTGGTAATAAGAGTGGCCATGTTTCAGCTATTCTAAAGACATGTTATAGTTTGTTTTCAATTGTACGGGGATTATCTCACTCCTTTTGTTCGTCTATAGAAATAAGGCATGAGTAGTTCGTTTATACTCTTTAGTGAAGGGTGAATGCATGTGTAATATTGGTTACATTATGAAAATGCTGATGTTTTACTTATGTGTTAATGTTTATACGTTCCTTAATTGATGGATGGTTATATTTATAATATGATCATAGTTATGAGCACCGAGCAGAGCTTAATACTATATACCATATTATCTATAATTACTATGCACTTCATGCATGATACAGTGATGTACGTAGTTGGACTTTATGTAATAGTCAGGAGATTTCTTATAGACGGGTTAAATCTTGTCATAGCCAATGTTTTTGATTCAATACATAATCTGGAACTTCGTTATCATTGAATCATCAACCTACTGATTAAATAACTAGAGTAAACCTTTTGAATGGTTCACCTTCAGGTTTACTAGGGTTATTTGATTGATGCATGGCAACTATACCTGCTGGTTAACCAAATCATTTGTTATGTTATGGTTCAATATACATCAAACATATTGGTTAACTTTCCAGTAAAATGGGAGTAAATTGTTGTAAGATGGCATTTTCATAAACAAACAATATAATACATGTTGGATCCTCGAACTAAAGAGTTCCTTTTATCATTGTCTTTCAAAGTTTAGTTAAGTATTTATTTGATATTTCTAGGCTTACACCACAAGTTATTCCATTGCACATTACATCCACGAAAATTTTACCATTTCGGTTTTGAATCCTGAAAGTTAGCTCCCTGTGGGTTTGACCTCGGACTTAATTGAGAAATATTGCATTTTATCCACTTATATTTGGGTGTATGACATAAATCAGTCAGATCAAGCTTTTTGGCGCCATTGTCAAGGAGTTACAGTGATTTCAAAACAAACAGGGAAGTTGTCTAGTTTGTATTATATGTATATGCATTGTTTGTTATATTTTCATTGTTTATGTCCATTAAGTCATTAGTATGGTCTGTAAACCAGTCTAGTCCTTCATCTTTGTCATCGTCATCGTCAAGCATCATCAGACTCTTTCAAGTTAACCATGGCTAATAATAATCAAAGGGAACAAGAGGTAATTTAGAATGTCCGACCTCTAAGAGAATACTTGCACCCCACATGCACTAGTGTCCCGTCATGTTTTGATTTTTCCACTAATGTTCCAAATTTCAACATTAAGGTAGGGACAATACAACTTTTACCACAATTTCATGGTCTGGAGTCTGAAAACTCATATTTGCTTATGAAAGAATTTGAGGAAGTATGTGGTACTTTGCAAGATAATTCTGAGGAGGCCTAGTTAAAATTTTTTCCTTTCTCTTTGAAGGATAAGGCTAAAAAGTGGCTAAATTCTTTAAAAGCCCAATCTATTCCAAGTTGGCAAGTTTTACAAATCGATTTTTTTAAAAAGTTTTTCATGTTCACCGCACTAATGCATTGAGACGTCAAATCATGAATTTTTCTGTAAAAGAAGGACAAATTTTTTATCAATGTTAGGAGAAATTTAAGGATATTGTCCAAGCATGTCCACATCATGCATTTGAAAGTTGGACATTTGTTGGTTTCTTCTATGATGCCCTCTCATCCGCACTGCTACAGTTTGGAATTCATGGGTAAAAGCCCTGATGAGGCATCCAAGTTTTTTGACACCATTTCTGAGAATTCTCAAATGTGGGACTCGGTCTCACCAAATATTGTTGAAACCAAGTCATCTTCATCCCAAGGAGGGAAATATGTGTTAAAAGAAGACGATGACCTAAATGACAGAATGGCTACCTTATCCCAAAAGCTTAAAGCCCCATAAATGAAAAAAAAAAAAAGCAAGGAAGTTTTTGTTGTGTCTTCCACGGAGCAGTCATGTGGAATCTGTGCATTGTCAGGACATCCCACGGGCGAATGTCCCACCATTCCAACATTAAAAGAGGTCTTGATGGAACAAACCAATGTCATTTCAAATTTTAATAAGCCTTACTCCAACCCCTATTTTGACATCTATAACCCAGGGTGGCAGAATCACTCGAATTTAAGTTGAAAAAACACACAACCTGTGAGTCAGCCACCAGGTCCACCTTCACAAATATCAAAGACTCAATAGCCCTATCATCCTTATCAACCCCCACATAAGAGGATTTTAAATGACACCATGAACTAGTTCATTTAATGTCAAATGAGTTTTAATACTCAGACCACTCATACATTTAATGATTTTGAAGCTCAAATTTCACAGAATATTAAGGATATTAAGATTCATTTAGCCAAATAGACCCAGTCTTTTAGCACAACAGAAAAGGAGAAATTCTCTTCTCAACCTAAACCTCCACATGGTCAAAACCAGGCTACTGTTGTGTCTTCTGAACCATCTTCAAGTCAAGTGCAAGCAATGACCACACTGAGAAGTGGTAAGGTGATTGACATGACCATTAAAACTCTTAAACCAATAGCTGAGTTGATCCCTGTAAATGAACCAATTGAGCCTGAACTTGTGATTGAAAAGGAACCAGAATTTCCAAATAAAAAAGAACATTCAAGTCTCCGCTACCTTTTCCTCAAAGAGTCAAGAAGTCTTAATCATTGAATAATCATGTTGAAGTCTTCAAGTTGTTTATGCAAGTAAAGTTTAACATCTCCCATGTTGGATACAATCAAGCAAGTCCCATTCTATGTCAAGTTTTTAAAAGACCTTTGCATAGTGAAAAGAAGGATCAATGTACATAAAATAGCATTTTTGACTGAACAGGCTAGTTTTATTATTCAGCATAAAGTCCCTCTCAAGTACAAAGATCTTGGGAGTCCTACAGTTTCATGCATAATGAAAAAAAATTGGATTAAGTAAGCCTTGCTTGATCTTAGAGTTAGTGTTAATTTGTTTCCATATTCTATCTATGAGCAGTTAGGATTAGGTGAATTAAAATTCACCAATGTTACATTGTAATTGGCAGACCGTTCTATAAAAATTCTACGTGGATTTATCGAGGATGTACTTATTCAAGTTGATAAGTTCTATTTACTAGTGGATTTCATTATTTTAGATACACAGACAATTTTTCATGTCTCTACACAATTCTCTGTCATTTTAGGTAGACCATTCATTGCTACATCAAATACATTGATTAATTATAGGAATAAAATTATGAAACTTTCATTTGGGAACATGACATTGAAATTGAATGTGTTTGACATTGCAAAACAGCCCAGAGAGGATGAAGAATTGCATAAAGTAAATTGTGTTTAGTTGTTAACTCAAAACATGTTTGAAAATGCTTGTAGAAAGAAAAGGTCACATGCATTAGAGTTTGTACAAAATAATGAGTTTGTAGATATCTCAATCATTGAAACATGGAGTCCTAGATTTGAAAAATTATTGCCTTTTAAACCTAAGTCTATAGAGCCTAGTGTTGGAGTTATCAAACCAGAGTTGAAACCTCCCCTGACTGACTTGAAGTATGTCTTCTTGGTGGAGAATGAAACTCATCCAGTTATAATATCTTCAAATTTATCAGAAGTCTAAGAAAAGAAATTGATAAAGGTCATAAAAAATCATCAAAATGCTATCGGTTGAGTGATAGTAGATATAAAGGGTATAAGTCTTCTTCTTTGTACTCATTGTATATATTTAAAAGAAGATTCCAAACCATCTCGACAGCCGTAAAGAAGGTTGAATCCACATTTGAAAGAAATAGTATTGACTATTATAGCTTCCCGAGAATGGCAAATGCTTGAAACTATAGGACAGTTCGGGCTACACTACAGGGATCAAGCTCAAGGCATTTTGAAAATTTTGGTAGCTATGCCTTCCTTGTTTAGTAGGGTGATCAAGTTCTAGGGGCAAGATACAGAGATATTTTCCATTAGGGACCGGTTACAGTTGGGTACATGTGACAAGGGATGGGTCATTCCCGCTGATGGCAATCTTTAGTTCAAGGGAAGGGTCATGGTTCCTAAGTCTACGGATATGAGAGAGGAGATCCTCAAGGAGTTCCATTGCTCTCCTTTTGTTGTACATCTTTAGGACACAAAGATGTACCATGATCTTTGCCGCCAGTATTATTGGAATGGGATGAAGAGACATGTTGAAGACTTTTTTTGTAGATATCTCACATGTCAATAGGACAAGGCTGAGTACTAGAGACTAGCAGAGTTGTTCCAGCCTTTGGATGTGGCTAAGTAGAAGTGGGACTACGTCACCATGAATTTTATGATCCACTTGTCATGCACCTTTCGTGGGCACAACGCAGTATGGGTGATCGTGGATCGACTTACAAAATCATTGCACTTTTTGGTCATATAGATGACCTTCACACTAGAGGAGTTATGTAGATTGCCTTATGAGATTTAGTTTGATTGCACGGGGTACCCGTATAGATTACATCAGATTGGGATCCCAGGTTCACGGCTTAATTCTAGGAGAGCTTCCAGCGAGCTATGGGAACACAGTTGATGGTGAGCATAACTTTTCATCCCTAGATAGACGGTCAGTCGGAGAGGACTATCCAAACTTTAAAGGACATGCTTCGAGCATGTGTGCTTGATCTTAAGGGTAGCGGGGAAAAGTACTTATACTTAGTAGAGTTTGCGTACAACAACAATTATCAGGCAAGAATATAGAAGGAACCCTATAAGGCACTTTATGGAGGCTCTGTCATTCTCTGGTATGTTGAAAAAAGGTTTAAGAGAGAGCTTCCAAGGGTCCAGACTTGATTAGAGACACCTCAGAAAAGGTAGACTTGATACAAAAGCGTCTTCTTACGGTTCAAAGCTGACAGAAGAGCTATGCCAACAAATGACAGAGCCCTCTAGAGTTTGAGGCTGGGGATCACGTCTTCTTGAAGGTTATGTCTAAGAGGGGAGTGGCCAGGTTTAAAAAGCGAGGAAAGTTGTCGCCGAGGTATATCAAAACCCTCGAGGTACTCAAAGGGTTGGTATGGTTTACGTGGTGTTCTATGTCTCAATGCTCCGAAAGTACACTCCAGATCCTACACATGTAGTGAATTAGGGTGAGCTAGTTGTTGAAGCAGATGAGACCTTTGAGGAGGAACCACTGTGTGGCAAGATTGTGAGGCTGTTGAAGGTGTTGTGGCAGTACCATGGTATAAAGGAGGCAACATAGGAGCGTGAGAACACTGTCTGTGCTACCTATCTATTCTTGTTCAATGATGGAGGTATATTTCTTATAGTCATAGAGTAGTACATTACTTGTTGCATATGCATATTGTTATATGTCCATGTGTGTGTAATTTCGGGGACAAAAGTTCTTTAAGGGGGAAGAATGTAAAACCCAAGAAAAAATAAAATTTTACAAAAAAGGGAAAAATGGTAATTAGTTGTTATGGTACAGGTTAAAACCTTGAATTTTCTACAACTCAGATAACGAAACACATCTTATTGTTGGATTTCTCTTGTGAAATCTAGTTACCCAATCAATTTTCGTCGAATTCTGACTCAATTAATTTTTTTGCATTTTACGAGGCAATTGGACATTGGGGAGACTAAACTAAACACAATCAAGATTTAATTACAAAATCTGAGAAATAATTTAAATTTAGTTCAATAAAATGTACTGAACCTACAATGGGATAATATTTAATTGATTTGGAATAAAATTGGATAAGAACAAGACATGACTTGTGGCTTAATAGCGCCAAGCATTGGAGGGTATAATAGTGTAGAAAAATCAGATTTTCTCCCCATTTTTGCACCGACATTCTACCGGAAAAGAGAGAAAGAAAGGAGAAAGAGAAAAAGTCAAGGATTCTCCACCTTCTCCCTCTGATCCACGACGGTCCGACCGTCTGATCTCTTTGGGCTAAAAGTTAAATTTTTTCTATGCAATAAGAGTTACACGTACATACCAAAGATCGCAAGTTTCTCCAAGATCTCAAATACGAGATTTTTTGAATCAAGCTTTGAAGACTTGATTTGAGATCTTTGGAGCTTCTTCAACGCAAATATACATTACAAGAGGTAGGGTTCCTTTCCTAATTAGGTTTATTTTTAACCTATGATTGTATATGAAACTGGTAGAATGATTAGAGATGAATTCTCTTGTTTAGCATACACCTAGAGTATCTGGAATATAGAAAATGGGTATGAGAGTATGTTTAAACCAATTCTTACATGATTTGGGTTTGATGAAATTGCTTGATATGAATTTCATGGATAATGTGTTGTTTGAGCATACTATGTATTTACAATTGTGCTTTAAATGTGTTTGATAAAATGCCAATGGATGATTAAGTGTGTTATTTGAGTGGAAAATGCTATAACATGCTTAGTGGTATTGGGAAATGTTATTATATGTTTTACGGCAAAATTGACATCAGAGAAATTGGGAATGTTTGTGGAAATTAAATATGTTCATAATATGCTCATGATATGAGAAACAAGATATTGTGAATTGCAATTGTACAATACATTTTCATATGCACATGCAGCATCGCATTCGTGGGTATTCGACATGAGTGTAGTGTGTGTATACATGATTTTAAATCAATCACCACATAGGTGGGTTTATTCGTGGGCTTGAAAAAGTCACACCAAGGTATGGCTGAGTCACACGAGAGATTAAATGGATAAATATGTCGGTGTGTAGGAAGAATAACTAGATTCTCCCTCGGGTACAAGACCTGGTTACTTGTTTTATACACTTTCCGACAGTGAAATTTCTAAAAAGTATAACGGCAAAAACGGTGTCAGAGGTGGGATGTCCTGAAAATCTGTTGACGTGTGGTGTCCCATTGGTGAAAACCATGAATCAGCACCTCACAAAGAAACAAAAAAATAATTTAATTAGTCATTGAGTATAAATAACACCATTGGCGGGGGCTTGGAAGGCCCGGATGCATACGCATTGAATAACATGTGTCATAGGAGTCGGTGGAGGGCTTAGGTTACATTGTTTGCGTGAGCTCCATCTCATGATATGATATGAAATTGTAGCATTCATCTATGACATGTATGTATTTTAATGAGTGTTTGATGTGATGAATTACATGTGACATTTTATATGCATTTAGGTTGGGGAGTAGCCTCCTTAGGAGATACCCTACTGAGCGTAGCTCACCCTTTATAGGGACATATTTTAGGTGTTGGACAAGCTTCGACGGAAGGCCGTCACTTGGGCCCGTGTTGAAGAAAGAGTCGGGTTGTGGCTCTAAAACTTGCATTTTGTAATCAACTATGTAATTTTATTTTGGCCTTGTATTAATCATGTACAAACTTGTAGTTTGACTAAGGCATGTAATGAGACATTATTCTTTTGTAAAACAATTGAATGGAATGGGTATTGTACGAGTTGTGTTTAAAAGTTGAGACTACAAGTTTGTACATGATTTTTGGGAAACTTGTATTGCATTTTGGATAATTTTTGGGAAAATTTGGGCTCCAGGTACGGGTACCTCATAAGTATCTAGCATCCAGAGAACTTAGGCATCGATGCCTAGACTCACAAGTACCAGTACCCAGATGGACAATGGGCTTAAGTGCCGGTACTTATGCTCATAATTACCGATACCACATATATTGTTGGCCCAAGTACCAGTAAAAAGGCTTATAGAGACTGATACCGGAAAAACAAAAGGCTCAGGTATCGATACCAATGCTTGTAGGTACCATTACCTAGCAAACCGAAGGCCCAGGTACCGATACCACTTACCCAAGGTATCGGTACCTTAACTAGAAACTTGGAAAATTGAAATATAACACTACTGAGCCTTCACGTCTTGAGCGTGCTTCCTTGGAGGACATAAAATAGATAATAATAAGTTCTAATCATTAGGGTTTGGACCTTGGAATGGTCTTATGATTACTATATGCACAGATTACGTTTTGAGTAGGACTCTCATACAAAGGAGACTCTGTCCAAAGTTTATTTTGGTTATGATCCCGGTGAATGAAGTGTAACGACATGACATTGGATTATATGGTACTCACGGGTATTTTACATGGGTAGATGGGTGATCAACAGGTTGAGCAAGGACCCCGAATTTTGGGGCATCACAGATGGCCCCAAGGTGAGAGAAACGACCAAGGGTTGATGATTTATACGAGGAGAATGAAGAAAACTTTGATGAAGCTACTCATTTCTTGACTCATGAATTCGTTGAGAGATTCAGACGAGAATTCTCTCTCAAGCCAATGCTGATTGAAAGGTCAGTAAACACCACGGAGGTCAATCATTCGATTGTGGGAAATCAAACCAATTGTTGGTGGACTTAGATGTTTACAGACCCACTGACTTGTGATGATAGCATCGTGAAAGAGTTCTAGCACATATACATGACCCAGTTCCTCAAGTCGATCACTTTACTACATATATCTGAAGTATTGAGTTTATATTTTTTGCCACTCTCATAGCTGCCACACTTGCCCTACCTAGAGTGGAGTATGACTATCTAAGTGCGAAAGCCATAGAGGACTTGCCTCCTCTACATTTTTTGGCCATTGAGTTGTACGGTATTGACCATCCTGATAATTGGGTTACTTTGAATTTTCAACAAAAATACTTGACGCCAGAATATAGGATGCTAAGTCTAGTAACCAACTACAACATCGAACCAAAAACCCATATCTCGGACTTTTTTACCCAAAAGGCACACTTGTTCTATACTTTAGGGAAGGGATTTGATCTTGATTTGCCGATGATGATATTTAAATTTATTCGATGAACCTTTTTAGAGGGGAAAGTATCAGACAATCTACCATTTGGTTCTCCGATTACTTCTCCAAGGGCCCCGAATCTTTGCTGCCTATCAAGACGAAAAAAATGGGCCAAATTCTAAAGAAGACTACCTAATGAATAACACTCCCTTCATTTACGAACTAAGTAGGAGAAAGTTGGATTTGAGCAAAACATATCCATAAGTCTCTGAATCACCGCCAGGAATGGATCCAGAACTAGGGAAGAAGGGAGAACCATTTGGAAAGCGGTGTTGAAGGCACTTGTGGTAGTACAAAAATGTTTTTTTTGGGGAGAGAGAGATCTATATAAATGTAAGTCACTTAGTAAATCTCAAATAGAATAATACTATTTGAACCTAATTTATTGACTTAATTTGCTGACTTAATTTACTATGATATTTAAATTAACTGTAGACTCAATTAAATATTAAAGTTTAGTATTGATCCAATGCTTCCAACAAAATCACATCATTAGATCCGCAAATTAAGTTTATAAAACTACTTTACCTAATAATATGGGATGATTCCCCGATGCATCAGTGGACAGCCATGTGATCCATGTCCTCCCGTGCATAAACACCAGAAAACCAAATGGTATACAAAACTCCGGTATTTTCAACATAGTGTTTCTGCATCATAATTTGGTCAAATTCTGCTGTGAGACCGGCATTACGGACACCATGTCCAAGAAACATATCAATAACGGATCAAGATCCATATATACATGTTTTCTCAAGTGCTTTAGTCGTAAACCCACTGTATACTGGTGGAAAACCTACGTATATATTGAGTCTCAATAGAATTCATGGCAGCTGATTTGTCATTAAAGAAAACTAACCAAAAAGGTCTTCGGATCCAAATAAATCCATAACCATGACATAAAGACAGCTTGAGCAATACCATATACATATCATATAAAAAAACCAATACTGGCCCTATTTATAACATACACCAACATCTTGAGTTATATAACCTCCATCAAAACTGAATTAGCATAAAAATTATGTTATTAACACATTAGCTTCCGGAAATTCTTCCATGCCTTCAATGGGCTAATTCCTTCAACACTTGCAAAATTTTCCTTCACTCTGCAATTCATGAATAAGCCTCTAGCTGCAAATCCCATCAGCTCTGTTGGGTCCATATACCCCTGAATCCTCGACATAATGCCACCTTTATAAGAGAAGGCCATCCGGGAATACTGATTAGGAATATCATTCTCTTGTGGATTGGTTAGATTCATCTGCAGTTCAGCTCGTAAATCTAGTCTCGAAGGTAAGGAATTCTCTTCAGCACCTACAAAACTATCCATACCAAGTGTCTCCCAATCAACTCGCTGGAAAATTCCAGCTGCCCGTTCTGCCTGACACTCAGGATAGTTTTGTGATTGTAGTGTTTGTTCAGTGGCTAATCTGTCAACCTGCGCTTTTAGTTTCTGTAATTGATCACCAATTCTTGCAGATACAGCATCATATAGCTTTCCTCTTGATACATTTTGATTTTCCTCCATATTTAGTAAATCATTAAAATTGATAGGATCACCAATAAGTACTGTCACCTGCAGGTTCAAGTGGACTTTTGAACTCCAATAGGATTAAATTATATGCCCAATGATCTAGGGAATCAGATTTGTAAAATGATGACATTTAAGACAACAAAATGCTTTGTCAAGATCCTAAAACCAACACCTAAAACATTATTTGCAGGTTTGGAGTCTGCTCCACAAACACGTACCTGGCTGCCTGATTCAATCCATAGACAGCCTAGACCTGCAATGGCAGGATGCCAAACCATCCAGCATCCATTGACAACTTTCCCCCACCCTAACACGTGCAAACATATTACCACGAAAACATAATTGGCGATCACATTGAAAATAATTGACGTAAGTGTTGTACGTGATAAAACAACTAGTGTTAAGTAAATTTATAAAAAGACAAATACATCAGCTTTCAACAAACCTTCAGGCCTTCAATATTCTGACAGCTCTGTAATCGTAGAAAATAATAAGAGTTTCAAAATACAGAGCAAAATACCGACAACCCGAAATCTAAAGGGCAAAGATACAAGCACTTCTTATGGTTCAACTCTTCGATTACACACTAGATTCCTCCAGAAGGCTGTATCTGCCTCGACCCAAAAAAAAAAAGCTGAAGATCAACGAGAGTAGTTTATTATAGGATTAGCCGAATTAATTTAGGTTAAAAAAACAATTGACAACCTCACCGTGTCATGGATTGCAAGTAGCTGACAACTCCAGCTAATTTAACGAAACACTACTGGAACCACTTATTGGGCTGGACATTGGGTTGTAGTACAAGATATTCAAAATATCGGTTGAACCGTATCTGACTTGGCCCCAACCGAACTGATAATGTTGCATGTTACGCGTCTTAATAATCGAATGGGCCTTGACTCAGATACAAATAGGTCGCCTCGGTGAAACTTGGACTAGACCCGCCAAACTCGAACCTGGCTCGGACAATTCCTTATTGAATCCTCGAATCAGATAGAGATGAAATTGAACCCCAAAAATAAGGGGAGAAAACAAGATGAACGAGACCCATGCAAGAATCTTTAGTACTCAAATGCACTTACATCACAAGATGAAGGAACTAAAAGTATAAATGCAAAATTGAAACGACCGCGAGTCTACAAGTATCCTTCTCCATCTTCTTCTTCTTGTCTTCATAGTTCAAAACAATTGAGCAGCAGCACCAGCAAAGATCATCCATGGCCCGCAAGTCTCGTCTGTTTGCTTGTGCTCAAATCATGAAGACCTAGCTCCGATCGCACAGAGCAGCACCTAATCGCGAGTTTCGTCTTTGGCAATCTCTCGTTCTCTCTCAAAGTGAACAGAAGAGTCTCTCACTCTCAAGTCGCGCATCTACAACTGTCCTCTTAATGACCAAAAATAAAATTACTCTTCATTCCTCCTCACTTTGTCAATTTAATACTAAGTAAAGATATACACCCACAACAATAAGACAAGTTATGATACTCATCCAAATATTAGATAATTATATTGTTAATTTTTTTTGTCAATTTTTAATTTCTCTATTATTCATATTTATAATTTGAGTGCATTATGGTAATGTATTTTAGCAATCAATAATACTACTTTAATCTAGTTTAGAGACTAAATTTGAAGTCAATCTATTGTAACCATTAGATTGATAATGGACCTCATATAGTATTACGAGCAACAATTAATCCGTAGGCAATAACTAATTAACTCCCCAAATTAGGTACAACTAGAATTACTTTTTATCAATATATTAATGGTAGCACTTTTACTTCCTATTTTCTCCACACGTACATTGAATATTTGGAACTAAACCATAATCTTGCCGTGCAGAGAACCCCGAGTGGGCAGGAGGATATGCCGTTTAATGTGCTAGATGATGTATTTTGGATATATAATGCATTGCTATTATTGTTTACACTTAAATTTTTTATAATTTTCTAAGCCTTTTGTTTTTCATTAGCGAAAGCAACCGTAGACTAACTCTCCATGCTTGTAGGAGAAGGTAGACTAACTCTCCATGCTTGTAGGCTATGAAGCGCGGACACTCTTAAGAAGGTGACGTATCCGTGTCTGACACATGTCGGACACCGACACTCTTCGGACACGTGTCCGATACTCTTTTATCCGTGTCTATAATTAAATGATAAATTTTTAATTTCGGACACGTGTCAGACACTTTTTTGATGACGTGTCCGACACTTCTTTAGAACGTGTCTATTACTAAACAATAGATGTATTGAAATGTGATTAACAAAGCTTAAAAATTTTAGAACATATAATTACTAATATGTTAAAATTGTACTCCAAATATAATAATAAAAACATAAAATACATAAAATTTTAAAAAGAGGAATTGAAAAAATGAGAGCAATTATTTAAATTATATATTAGGAACATATTGTCTACAAAAAAAAAATTGATGATTATTGACTATTATGAGGATGTTTAGTCTAAAAATTCACAAAGATGCCTAGATATTAGATTTATTTATCATAAAACACTTAATCTTTTATGAATTGTATATCATTATCACTATATTTGTAATAAATTATATAATATTATATATAAAATATAATTTTTTTGTAGCGTGTCCTCAACGTGTCCGTGTCCTACTTCTTTGAGAAATGTCGTGTCGACGTGTCCGTGTCGTGTAGTATTCGTGTCCCGTGTCCGTGTCCATGCTTCTTAGCTTGTAGGAGAAGGTAGTTTGCAAATGTCTACACAATTTTTAGGTTGCAATAAGAATGACTTGAAAGTACATCATTTACCAACTTTTCACGACTGCTTAAAAAACGAAATTTGTAAGGAGCGAGAAGTTTGAACCTAGCTCAAATGTGTTGAACATCCAATGGGTTGGATATGGAACAAATAAAACCAGTAGACAGTAGGATGGAAGTGCATTGCACCCTATTAAGTTTTGGACTGGCATAGGCATAGCCTTAACTATTGAGTGTCACTACATGTATTACATCTAGCTAGAACTGTTAAATATCTTATCATTTACCTTAATATTTTCTTAAGCAATGTATAAGGTCTTGAATGACTTCAAATCCCAATCTTAATTTCTAAGGAAAAACAGGTACTCTCTCTCCTATAAGGCCCTTCAAGCTTTTTTCCCCATTCATATATTCCTCTTTCCTTATTTTTGATAATTTAAAAAATAAGAGTCATTGTCCCATTTCACTATATCTACCATATGCCATCAATGTTGTTAGTACTGTACGAAAACACAATATGTATTGTATGATATGTTTCACTTTATATAGTAAAATGTCGATTTCAAATAGTCAAAGTTTCTGATCATCGTCTTCTATGATCCTCTACTGCTTCGCCTTTTTCTTCTTCAAACTGAAGGAATCCTAGTTATATTTCAATTTTTGTCATGATGACAAAAGACCGCATTTTTTCAATCTTTGTAACAAACACACACCACGTGAACTGATACACTATATATTTTTAGGTATATATATTTGTTAATTTACTTTTTAAAATTGAACAATTGAGTACAAATACACAATAAGTTACAATATAAAACACTAATTTTTTTTTAAGACTACATGTGCTGAAATACTCATTTTGTTAACCTTGTCTGTGATGAAACTCCTAATCACAAACAAAAAAACTTTTAAACCCAAATAGTATAAAACTCCAGTTCTAATTTATTATATATCACCGCCATTGGATAGGTGATTGCTATTATTCTTCTATTACAAATCTTCACCTTCCATAAAACAAATCATGCCATTTTTTCAGAAGCCCTCTCAATCGACCAAAACGTTTTTCATTTAATATTAATCGAAGTTCACATTCACAAAATTTATATGCTACAAGATAAGATTAGTGTGGCACACATGCATGTAAACTTGACAAAGAAATGACCTCACACAATAAACTTAGCTAAACTTCATTCAAAACTTTAGGTGGATCAATTTAAATGAACAAAAAACAAAGGGAAAATAAAGAAGTCCACTATTTTATAGATATGCTCAACAAAACAAACATTAATGAACTCAAGCAGATTAATAATGAGAGGGCCCGGTTGTAAGGTGGAGTTAAGGGAATAGAAAAGCATTAAGCAAAATTACAATATCTTATGTTGGCTATCAAAAACAACACAAATAAAAAAAGCATACCGTCTTGCCAATCCTAGGAAAATTGGCTCCAACAGGCATGATCTCTTGCATCCCGGTATGAACAAATGGGACGACCATTGGAACACTGTCAGCATCCAGTATCAACCTATGAAAGGTTTTCATTTTTCAGAGCCATAAGTGAGAAAAAATAAATAATTAAGAAATTAAGATATTATGTTATGTTGTATTTCTAGCGCAAGGGTATTTTGGATTTTGTGGTTATATATATATAGGGGTGTAGTTGTCCAACCCTAAAACACTACTTCTTTCTCATAATCTTGTCTTTTTTTCTCTTATTTTTCTTTCTCTTTCTCTAAACCCTAATTTCTTCATAATCTAAATTGGTATGAGACTTTCAATCAAGATCTAATTGTTCAAAGTTGTCAAAACTCATCGAAAAACATGAGTATCCAACAATGGTCACTGTTAAAAATCTGACATGCTGATATCATCACCCAACTTGTTAGAAAAACTTTGAAATTTACATGGATTGATTCGAATCATCCTCTAAGAGATTTTGGAATATGTTGAAGTTGTTTGAGTGATCATTTGATTCTTAAAATGTTTCTCGATTTTTTTGGTGTTCAACTTACAATCTACGATTTTTTAGCACTCCAAGGACTTGTTTTGTGTCGAATCTTCTTATAAGATGCGACTAGGGTTGTCTATGCCCATGCTGTTTGGCTGCTTTTGGATTGGTTTTCTGAGGATTCTGCCGAATATTAACTGTCTTCACCCATGTTTGCCCACTATTCCGATGTTGTAGGATCTCTTTGCATTGTGTTTGCGTTTTTGGCTTCTTTTTATCATTATTTGGAGTTACTTGAGGAATTTTTGGGTTGTGGCCTACTTCTTGGGTTGTGATTTCCGGTGATTGCCTGCTATTTTGAATTGATCCTATATTGTGTACATGTCAGAAGAGAGCATTGGAAGTATAGGGGGAAATGAATTGAGTCGTTTCGATTAGTGTTATTTAATGCATAAACCGAACCAAAGCGAACAAATCTTCTCAAGCAAAGGTGAGAAGCGAGAGGCAAAGCGAGTGCTTCATCAAAGTGAAGCGAACAACAACAAAAAAAAAAATTAGTTTAATTACTTCTAAATATCCAAGTTCTAACTTAGCAAATACTAAATATTTTACTACAACCAAAACCATAAACATTTAAATTCAAACAAATACTAAGAATATCTCAAATCGTCACGACAATCATAGCTTAACAATTATAGAATTTAATAAATCAGAGACAAACAAAATGAGAAGAATCAGAAACAGAATCAAAATCAAAATCAAAATCAAAAGAAACATAATCAAAAACAGAGAAGAAACACGGACAAAGAAAAAGAAGCAGAAGCTGAATCAGATGCAAAATCTAAAACAAAAACAGAAGAAGAAACGCAGAAACAGAAGCAAAAACTGAATCAAAAGCATAAACACAAAGAAGAAGAATTAGAAGCAGAAACATAAAGAAGTAAAATCAAAAGTAAAACCCAGCCAAAATAAGCAGAATCAGAAGAAGAAAACGCAAAGAAAGAGAATCAAAAGTAGAACCAGAGAAGAAAAATCAAAATCAGAAGCAAAACCAGAAGAAGAAAGAAGAAACAGAAGAAGAAGAAAAAGAGAAGAGAAGACTAAGAAAAAAACAAAGGAGAGAAGAAGAACAAACCAGTGTTTTGCTTAAGAAGATGAGCAGCAGAAACAGCAACGGCTGTGTTCTGTCGAAGAAGAAGAAGAAGAAGAAGAAGAAAAAGAAAAAGTAGAAGAAGAAAAACATAGAAGAATAACAAACCTGTGTTTTGCCGAACAAGAAGACAGAAGCAACAACTGAAGCAATAGATCTGGGTTGTGTTATGTCGAAGAAGAAGAAGAGAAACAAAGAAGGAGCAAACCTAGGCTTCTTCAGATGTGTTCTTTTGAGACTTCTTCAAGAAGGAGAGAAGCAAGAGTGACCTCTACAGATGTGATTTTCAGTCATTGTTTAGGACATTTAGGGTTTAGGTGTTAGATATATTGGAATATGGGACAATCGGGTGTATGGGAAGATCACAATTTTATTGTAATTACCCCAATCCAATTGTCCATAATAAACAAATACAGCAACTTAAATATAGTCGCTCGCCTTCATCGCCTTGCGCTTAAGCGACAATATCTCGCCTGACTGCCTTAATCTCACTTCACCTGGGCAGTTTCAGGCGACACAAGGCCACTTTGCTTCACTTCTTACCTAGGTGTTGTCTTTTCACAACACTAGTTTAGACGTTCTCACAAACAACCCCTCCCTTCAAATTGATCTAGAGAATTTGGATGAGATCAATTGTTTGACATAGCCACGGGCTTGTTTGTCATCGGTTTAAACAATCTCTTTGAATGGATATTTAACTAGAGAGACTACAATGAGTCTGGTTCTCCACTAAAGCAATGAACATCTAAAAATGCCTTAGTTGTATCTTGATTGCTTAATTCAATGTAAGCCTATATAAATCGTGGTTTTCTGTTGCTTCACAGAGCTCATAAGATTTTCTGTTATGTATAAATATTCTTAGATAGGTAATGATATTAAGACTTATGATCTTTGAAAGAACGTTAGGGAGACTAACTAAAAGATAAGACCCTTGTAGTGTACCATGCAAAGTTGACTATCTTGTGGCAGAAATTTAACTACTATCCACGTTCCCCTGGGAGATTGTGCCAATGATGCTGAAAAATTTCAATAGATGGTGGAAAAGGACACGTGTATGACCTTCTTGTTAGCCTCAACCTTGAGTATGATCAAATTCTGGTTTAAATTCTGGGTTGTAGTCCATTTCCTACCTTACAAGATGCCTATGCCCATGTTCATCAGAAAGAGAGACGGGGGGATTGCTATGGTACATGCTCCCATTTAGGAACAATCTACGTCAGCTATTATTCCTCTCACGTGACCTGTCCTTATTTCAGCCCAAATTTTCTAAATCAAGTGGAATTGTTGACAAAGATACCTAAAAGTGTAATTATTGTGAGAAGATTAGTCATACTTGGGAGTTTTGTTGGAAATTGATTATACGTCTTACACACATTATTTCAAGAATCAATCCCTAGATAAGGCATACTAGCAAGGTGGTGGCTCAAATGGAGGCCAAGGTGGTAATTTACGACTCATGCACACATGACTGAATCTTCAAAGTGGCACTACCCCTCTACTTTTATCCTAGGAGATCCAAGCTCTTAGGCATCTAATAACTTGGCTTGGCATCTCCCATCCTACGCTTCCTAATCCTACTTCTTCTAACTTTACTCGTACAGGTATATTTGCAAGTGCGTTTAATGCCTCATCTGCGCACAGCTCTTGGATCACAGATTATGGAGCCACTGATCAGATGATAGGTTCCTCTAGTCTTTTTCCTTCATACTCTCTATGTTCTAGTATGGGTAAAGTCAAGATAACAACCGGATCTTTATCCTCAATTTCAAGGTAAAGTTTAATTAATTATTCTCCTACCTTATCCCTTTCCTTAGTCCTTCACGTCCCAAATTTTTCTATTAATTTATTGTCAGTTATTAGTATTATTAATTTCTTAAATGGTTCAGTGACATTTTTTCCCACCCATTATATCTTTCAGGAACTAAAATTGGGAAAAACGATTGACAAGCACATGATGTCTATATTTTTTGGATGTTGAAGCTTCTCCTCAGTTTACTCGTGAAGCCTTCCAGATAGATGGTGCTTTAGCTTTTCACCTTTTACATCAATGGCATCAACTTTTAGGACATCCCTCGTTTGGTGTATTAGAGAAATTTTTTCTAATTTAGTGAAACAATGTAGTAGATATTTTTTTGTTTGTGATGCTTGTGAATTAGCCAAGCATAAATGTTCATCTTATCCAAGTACTAATAATAAAGTATTGCTCCTTTTGTCATTATTCATTTTGATGTGTAAGGGATCTACCCATGTTGCTTCTATCTCAGGTTATCGTTAGAGTTTGTCACTTTTATTGACTGTTATTCTCAATTTACTTAGGTTTACTCACTACACAACAAAAGTGAAGGTTTCTCTTGCTTCGGATCTTTTCATAATATGGTAGGTACCTAATTTGATGCCAAAATCAAAATTATTTAAAGTGACCATGGGATTGAGTACATTGATAGGGAATTTCCCTCTTACCTCAATGAAATGACATCCTTTATCAAACCAGTTATGTGTGTACCCCGGAACAAAATGATATTACCGAAAGAAAAAATAGTCATCTTCTTGTGGCTGCTCGTTCATTGATGCTTATTATGAATGTTTCTCAACATTCTTAAGGAGATGCAATTCTCACAACTACTTATCTTATTAAATGTCTCCCAAAGATTTCTTTGATTCCTTCTATTTCTTCCATCTCGTAAAGGTTTTGGGTGTGTCTATTTCGTACATGACTACAGATCATCCATGGAAAAACTTGATCCAAAGGCTTTGCGTTGTGTTTTCTTTAGTTATTCTACCTTCCAAAAGGGATATAAGTATTATCATCTACAGTGACATAACATATATGTTAGCATAGTGTTATCTTTTGTCAGTTTGAGCCATTTTTCTCTACTGCCAAACCATCCCTTTAGGAGGAGAATACCACCATTGAGGAAGAAATAGTATGTCAAGAGCTCCTTCTTTAATTGCCTTGGTATCTATACTACTAATAAAAGACAGCTAAAGATATAAGTATTATCATCTACGGTGACAGAAGATATATGTTAGCATAGTGTTATCTTTTGTCAATTTGAGCCATTTTTCTCACCATCCCTTTAGGAGGAGAATACCACTATTGAAGAAGAAATGGTATGTCAAGAGCTCCTTCTTTAATTGCCTTGGTATCTATACTTTTAATAAAAGGCAACTAAAGTGAAAAACTTTTATTTTCCTAATATACCCTTGAACAATTCAATAAGTCATATTTGCTATTTACTGGAGCTTGAACAAATTCTGTATAGTCACTTTTGCTAACCATCACAATTCTCGTGCTAAACTGCAAGTCTTATATGCCTTTTGGTATTCAGTCACTAAATGTATTTTTAAGTTCAATCGACAATATTTAAATGTAATCATTATATACATTAAATATACACTTACTATTGTTAAATAAGACACACCAATGCATTCTTAGAAAAACACCCATCTTCTTGTTCATGATATAGTTAATGATGCATTCTTCTTGCTACAAAACAAAAAGAATCATTGTCCAACTCAATGGAGAGTGGTGGCGGTGGGAAGGCGTCAGTCGAGGTCACTTGCACCTGGCCCTTCAAAGTGTGTTATTGCTACTGTAATTGTTTCGAGGTAGTTCCTATTTTTAATATTTGATCTCTTATTTTCAATTGGTCTTCAAAAAAATCTCTGAATCTTTTAGGCTTAAAGTTGCAAAGGGACTCTATTCACAGTTGTTCTCAAATTAGTCGACGAAGAATTCAGAAGTTTCTCCCCAAGCTAGCTCCAACATAACCACATCTTCTCTTAAATATACAAGCATATTTGTTTTTGTTTGATTAATTTTTTGAGCCATGGCCAATAGGTACTGATTTAGGTCTGAAGCTCAATTAGTCCATTGTTGTGTCAAGCTAGTAACGGTATTTCTCTTACATCGTTACATCGACTCTTTTGGCGAATTTTTCCTGAAAAAATAAGAATTAAGTCTCCCATCTATCTCTTAAGAAAACTTCATTATGATTGTCTGATTAGGAAGATTTAAAATGAGTTTTAAACTTTAGTATTTTTTTTATATATTTTTTTATGTACAATGATTTCCATCTTAATTCTTAATCTATCATAGTTTACGTGAAAGATTGATTTCATCGACCCTTTAAAATGTAAAAACATATTTACAAAACATGCTGCCTATATTTTTAAGTAGTTAAAAGCATATTTTGTAAATACATTTCTACATTAAAAATATAGGTTTACACCATATTGTTTTGTAAATAACCATAGGTTAAGAGATACATTAGAAATAGTGCACAAATGAAATAAAATCAAAAAACTACATAATTTGGTCATTGATTCAATTGAGGATAATGACAATAGTCTCCATTTCGATACTTTTTCTCGGATCTAGTGAACAAATAAACATTTTACGAAACCAAACCCAAAATTCTGAAATCTGCATGGCTACACAAAGGCCACATACATGTATCAGGAAAACTAAAAACAAAACAAAACAATATAATGGCCAGTGAGATCCTCACTTCAACTTTTAGCTTAAAAAGAAAGGACTATGGCCACATATATTTTGCTTCTTTCTAAAACAATACTTCATATTCAATATAATCTAGCGCAATACAAGTTTGCAACAAAAACAAGCAGGCTTATTCAATAAGTTGGCCCCTCTAGAACCTATTTTGATGGAAACCAAAAACTTATACCCATCCAAGTTTTGATTTCATTGTTATTCGGATTTCTTCAACAAGCATTTGATCTTCATGAGCCAATTAATCAAATTAACAATTTATTATTACTACTACTACTACTACTACTTTAAATGTAGCAAATTAAAAAAAAATTGATTTTCTATTCTCTCTCTAATCAATGTTATGAAGTCAGTTATCTTTTGATCTTACTATTTTTCTCAAACTTCTTAATTATTTTGTTAACTTTCATATTCCTTAAATATCCAATTAGAATACAAATTCTAGCTCTTCTTCTAGACTCTACAACTTCCAAAAGTTTTGAACTCTTGTAATCTTTCATAAGTACCTATATCTACCAAAATTACTATTAACCCCTATATCTATAACAAATTAAAAATCAAAAGTTATTTGTTCAAGTGACTTACCTATATGATTGTTTATCACCCAAAAATAAGATAATTATTACTACATCAACTTTATATTTGGCTACAGAATCAAAAGCCGAAATTTATGGGAGATGTGTAATTTGAAAAAACATCATTACTGATTTTTATTAGTTAGACAAGATATATTATACCAATAACTCGTGTCTAAAGTCACTACACAATATAAAAAATTGAGCATTGATCACACATTTTATATTTTAAATAAAAATTTATTTTACTTTTTCTTTTATTTAATTATGTAATTTAAAATTGAAGTAAACATAGAGAAAATAAGAGAGATAAGTGTGAATTAGTGTGATTATCTACCATTGAGGAGTATGTTAATTGAGTTGTCTGATACTAGGGGTCGTGTAGAGAAGATGATGTTTTTAAGCGGGGGAAAAAAATTGGGATGAATTTTATATCAATGGATTGAAGTAAATAAAAATTGGATCAATCTTAATCATTATTGTGTTTTTGATCAATATAGGCGAAAAATCATAAAAAATAAAATAAATTCAAAACTTATAGTTCAAAATAGTTCATGTATAACGTACGTACGCAATAATTAGCACTAGTAAAGGGGAGCAATAAATTATTGATACTAATTGATAATGCACAAAACAAAATTTATACACCACCTGTTGAACAATTAATATAGATAATAAATGCAATAAAGATAAAGATAAGATCAACACAAAACAACACAGATATAAAGTGGTTTGGTCTAGGTGACCTACTCTACTTTGAAGGCTTTATCAATAAAGTAGGTGAGAGAGAGTACAAAGGTAAGCTCTACATGAGATAACTAGCTATGTGAGAGATGTAGAGATGTGTTTCTCATACGTAGAGGGCTTACAATTTATAGGCAGTGAACCTTAGTTGAGACGGTGACGTGAATGGTAGATTACTAGCCTTTTGGGCAAGGTTCAAAGTATCGGCCGAGTTGGATACGACTCGGTCGAGTCGTATCCGCCTCGGCAGGCATCGAGCCGATAACGATACACGATACAAGACTATCACGAGTCTACCAAGAATCAGTTCTGACTCGGGCCAACTCGGTCCAACTCAGACAAACTCAGATTCAACTCGGGCCAACTCGGATTCAACTCGGTCTAAATTGGCCGATTCATAGAATCGGCTACCAACTTTCAAACAACACAGAAAAGCCAAAACAAAAGGCAAAAAGATGAGAAATTGAACCCTAATCAGACCCCTTTTTACCATAATAAAAATAAATCAGCATCGTCGATCATCCTCGATCAGCATCGTCGATCATCATCATCGATCAGTATCTTCAATCATCATCGATCAGCATCGTCAATCGACCCAGCATCTTCGATCATCATCGGCCCAACAGCATCTTCGATCATCATCGACCCAGCAGCATCGATCAACCCAGCGGCATCGATCGACCCAGCGAGCCTTCGTCTTTGCGCGCTCTCTCTCTCGTTCTGTGTCAAAATACGAGAACCGTGAGTGAGGCTTTGCCCTTACAGACCCAAAATTTCGTAACCCCCTCTCTTTTTATTTTTTCAGTTTTAGTCTAATTTTTTAATTGTATAATTTTTAATATTTATCATATAATTTAATTAGAACTTAACTTTTTAAGTTTATTTTTGTATATGTATTAATGATTTAATAATTAAATGTACATAATGGAAAAAATACATATAATTTTTAATTAGATACATATTAAAT
>CM042191.1:15565149-15575708 GCA_023539305.1 Ilex asprella
CATAATGGAAAAAATACATATAATTTTTAATTAGATACATATTAAATAATTAAATAAAAAATTTATACATATAATTTTTATATCAACCTTGAATGTACATGATAGTAAATATTTTTTGGTAGCACCCTTATTATTTTTTTTTTGCAATGATTAATGTGTTAAATAATGTCTTTTAGAGATATGATGCATGAATGATGATGTTTATATTTATTATAATTTTTTCTAATTTTTTTTAAGCCTTCTATATAGTGTTTTGTTAGTATCGGCCGATACTGTGCCGCGACGCCGCGACCGATGTGTCTCAGTAGCTCCCGAGTCAAGGGCCGATACCGCGACCTTGAACCATGCTTTTGGGGAGATTAGTTACACCTAAGGATAGGTACAATTAAAGATAGTCTTGATCTTCGAGAGTGGCTATCCCGACGATTGCTCTCCACATGTGTTGATCTCCTTGGGTCTCTCGAACTTTGGATTGGACTGAGGCCTAAATTGGATTGAGGCCATGAGCTGAGCTTGGCTCGCCTTCTTATTGATTTCGGCTTTCCCCCATGAATGGGATTGGACACAGCTAGATCTGGGCTCATCATTTGTCACCCATGCCCCAAGCCCCAAGCCCCAGTTGAAACAAAAGGGGGTTGAGGGTATGAGTGAGCCCCTTCATCTTGACAGGCAGAAGGCTTATTGTTCTGCACGGTGGTAGCTTCCCACCTCCACGGTCTACAAAATTTCTTTCTTTATTCTGCAATACCATCGTTGGACACCCATTGTATTTGCCAACATCCTTTTTGTTGGGTCTTCCATTAGGCTTGAAAAACTCACATTTCAGAAAAAATCTCATTAAAGGCCAATATCTATATAAACCCGTAACCCCCTCCACCCCCTTCTTCTTACTTGAAGCTTCTTTTGAGAATAAGGCTCAAAAACTTTCCACCCAAGAGAAGTTGAGAGAGATTAAAAAGCAGGAGCTTGGAGACAATGAAAGGGGACTCCAATGGCGGCACCACGGGGAAAAACCCAGTTGGGAATTCAAAGGGATCATGTGAAGCCATGGGCGATGCCAGGCAGGAACCTAGGAGGCGATGCCAACGGAGCACTAAGCGCATTGGGCGATGCCAGTGGAGGTGGAGGTGGAGGTGGAGGTGGAAGAGGAGGTGGAGGCGACGCCGAAGGGGCGCTAGGTGGCGCAAATGGAGGCGGAGGTGCTTTTAGACTACGTAGTCCATTCTTGTTTGCCCCTCTGTTCTCTGATTATTTTGATGCCCCTTTTTTTTTCTTGCTTAATGCATTGGCTATCCATCCTTGTCAAGTGCCCAACCTATGATAGACATTCCACTAGCTTTGTAGGCAGGTAGGAGAATTGATGGGAATGATGGGTCAAAGGTACGTTCTACTTTTATTTCCTTAAATTGTGACAATGATATTACTCGCATTGTTTCTTCGTATCATATTTTCTCCACTGTCATATGTTGTCGGGCCGAGGTGGACGAGTCGGCATGGTTTGACTCTTCTGGGGAAATTGTCTTTTACGAGGACGCCCTAGAAGCTGGGTTGAGATTTCCTCTTCCTGGGTCTATCTGTCGGATTCTGGGCCACTTTTCACTTGGTCTGGGGAGACTGACCCCAAAAGGTTGGTGGGTAATTTTGGCGTTCCTCTCACTATGGCTATTGGTTCACAGCAAGGATGTTTCTCCCCCTTTTGAGGAGTTCTTAGCTTCGTATGTCCTTTTGGACAATCCTATTCCTCATCAAGGGTGGTATTGTTTTGCCCCGAGGTCGGGCAAGTTGATCACGGAATTATCTTCAAATTGCCATAGTTGAAAATCTAGGTTCTTCTTTGTTAGAGACGAGTGGGCCGCTGAGGAGGACCGTGACTTAGTGCCTTTGCGATGGGACATTGCTCCAAGGACCAAGCTAAGTAAGGGTTTTACCTTTGCTTTTCCATTTGACTGTCATATCCCTGGTATTCACTACATGTTTGGTTCCTTTGTAGCTCCACCCATGTTATCTGTAGAGCAAAAGAGTAGGCTCCAGGTTGTGTGGGATCATCCTTTCAAGAAGTTTACAGGCCTCATGTCCGCAACGGGTCATACCAAAGCCTCTCCTAGGCAGAAGAGTAAAAGTATTTGATTCTTGCAATAAACTTTGATGATTGTGACACTGTAGGTTCATCTTATACCAGTTTGACAAATCCCACTATTGATAGAGCGATGCTAGAGGCTCATTATACTTCCAGGGTGGCGTGTTCCCCTCCTTCCAAGAGGGCGAAAACCGATGCCCCTAGTGTGACTCAGCGGTCCGATGGCCATGCTACATCCCAAGAGGCTAGATCAGAGCGTGCCCCCACTATTTCTCAGCACTGCTCCTTCAAGTGTTGGGGTTAGTCCGGCCATTACTTCGGTGGTTGAGACTCTTGTACGACCATCTGCCGAGTCCGGAGCTCCACGTAGTCGTCCGGCTTCTAACAGTGGCTTAGTGTCCATGTTGTGGGATGTGAATCTAGCCGAGGAACAACTTTGGAGGTTTGCGGTGACCACAGAAATCAAAGAGGTCGGCTCTTGGGGTCAAAGGGCATCATTGATACTGCGATGGAAAGTTTTGCTATGGTACCCCTTCCTGTTTTTTAATTTTGGTTCTCGGACTTTTGTCTTTTTCATGTTATGCCTTTTGGATACTTGCAGGTGGTCATTGCTTTTCCATGCCTCTCTTCATGGTAGATCAAGCTAGATGAGACATCAAGGGATCTAACAAAAGAGAGGCTACTAAGGAGCAGTTGAGGCTAAAAAGGTAGGCACGAGAGACTGTCGAGGAATAGTTAAGGCTAGCTCATGAAACAATTACACCTCTTAAGGCCGAGTTTTTGACGTCCCACGAGAGGCCGCCTAGCTGGAAATTGAAAGAGGTTGCCTGCGTGAGAACAGAGACAATGTTATAAGCGTCCAGTGAGAGGGCCACTGGAGTTGAGGTCAAGCTACAGATAGCTCAGAAAATGGCTACCGTGGCAGAGGCTGACCTGCGAACAGCTCGTGAGAAAACCACCAAGGTAGAAGCTCATTTCATTAAGATGGAGATGAGGAGGGAGACCGCTGAGAGGGCCGTTGCAGGCGCTTTTATTGATGGTTATGAAGAGTTTAAGGAAAAGGCCGCAACACCTTTCCTTGCTATTGATTTCTCTGGCTTCGTCTCATATGAGTCCCAAGGACAGATAGTGACGAGAAAGCCTTGATCAGAGTGGATTGAGGAGCAGTGAGTGATCGTCAGGAGTATGACGACTTTTATTTTTTATTTAACTTGTTGTTAGGTCATATTCTGACTTTTGCAAGCAATTAACAAACTTTATAGAATGAAAAAAAGACAGTTCTGCACACAATAATCTTTGTAAAGTTTTATTTCATAAAATAATAGATAACAAAATAAATCAACTGAAACAACAAATAAAATAAGAGTTACTGGCTTGTACCCCGATAGTACCTCTTTAGGTGTTCAGCATCCCATGGATGGGTCAAGGCTTCCCCGTTTCTAGTGTGTTGTCATTCGTAGGATCGAACACTTCCACTTAAGAGGGCCTCTTAGGGTCTCTAAGCCCTCATAGAAGTCACACAGCATTCTCTGGCGACAACTTGGTTTTCTCTAATATCTCCAATCCCACAGAAAGTTGGGAAACAGAGAACAAAGTCATAGGTGAACGGCACTACCATTAAGGAGTTAAGCGCAAGGTGTCCAAGGATGATGTTGTTGGCAGAGGAGCAGTCTAGCGCTATGAAATTCACCATGATGGTGGAGCTTCTTGGTGTTGTCTCTGCTGTGACTGACAGGGTGATGGAACCCAAAAAATAAGCCCTTTCACCTAAAAATCCGATGAGGGCGTTCTAATGGGCTGCAATCTTTCCATGCCTCGATAAATGTTGTCATAGGTTGGTGCGAACAGGATGTCGGCGGAGCTACCGTTGTCCACTAAAATCCTCTTAACCAGATTGTTGGCTACCACCATGGTTAAGACTATAGGGTCATCGTGGGAGAATTGGATCCCCTCGAGGTCCATGAGAACGAGATGACTTCTCCTTCCTCGTGTCGAGACGTCTTCACCTGGCGAGGATTATTTGACTCCGCCTGACTAGCTCACCTGGCATGCGTCTTCCTGGTAGAGTTGGAGTCAACTCCTCCTAACCCTTCACAGATCATCTAGATTTCTTCGAGGGGTTGTTGGCGCTCTCTGCCATCCTAATTTCTATTAGGCGACGAGGCTTGTCCTCTATTAGCAACGTACTGCTGCAACTGACTACGTTGTATGAGCTCTTCGATCTATTTTTTAAGATCAAAACAATCATTAGTATCATGGTCATGGTCGCAGTGGAAGCGGTAATACTTGTTTAGATTTCTACAATTCGAGGTGGACTTCATCTTTCCTGGCCATCAAAGCACAAAGTCATCCAGTATTTAGAACAAAATATGATCTACCGAAGCATTGAGCGACGTAAAGGCATGTCACTCTCTTAGAGGTGCGGGGCTAAGGCAGTCCTCCCTTTTCTCACTCCTATAGAAAGACTCACCTCGTTTGGCTTCAATGACGTCCTCAACATTCATGTATTTTTATGCCCTTAACAGTAGCTCAGGCATGTTGGAGGGTGGCTTCTTTAGGACGGAGAGCATGAAACTTGAGAAGCGTAAACCTACAATAAAGGCGGTCGTGGTCACCTTGTCATCTGGCTCCTCGATTTGGAAAGCCTCCTCGTTAAAACAAGTGAGGTAATTCCTTAAACTTTCATCCCGATCCTTCTTGATGGTGAGCAACTAGGTAACTGGCTTTTGGTGTCGGCATCTCCTAATGAAGTGGGAGACGAAAGATTTGCTTAACTCCGTAAACGAGTCAAAGAAGGCTTGAGCTTGGTGAACCACTTTCGTGCAGATCCCTTAAGGGTGGTAGGAAAGGTCCTGCACATGATCTCGGCAGACAAATTGTGGAGTTGCATAAGAGACTTATATGTGTTGAGATGATCGAGGGGGTCCTTAGTACCATCTAAGATCTCAATAGCAGGTATCTTGAATTTCAAAGATAGGAGGTAGTTAACAACACCCGCCACAAACGAAGTGTCAATGCGTTTTACCAGGTAGTCCACTGTTTCGAACGCTTGTACCTTGATGGCATTGTAGGCATTGTCAAGCTGGTTTTGCACCTCCTTAATCCTCTCATCCCATTAGTTAGGGACACCCTCTGCTAGATCATTACAGTAGCTCTCCTGATCCGCTTATTGATTCTCCCCCTCATCCTCCTGCCTAAGATGGTCGGCAGCATGTGGAGGTGAAGTAGGTACATGAGGAAGATGAGAATGCGAGATGCCCGGACGTTGAGGGGGAACTCCCTGGCGAAGGGCACCCTAGCGTTGGGCGCCGCACTAGGGGGCACCTTGGCACCTTGAGTGGAGAGGCAGTGGTACCTCCCCTATTGGAGGGAGTGCGACTCCTCCTGATTGTTTGGGGGTAATGCCTACTAAGGCGAGCATCAGTTGGAGAATTTGCTGGTTTTGACTCACCAGCAATTGTATGGTCTCCAAAAGTTGTTACTCGACCACAGGATTTGCTGTACTGGATGGTTCCGCCGGTGGAGATGGTTGCGGAGCCTCCTCCTAACGAGCTAAATCATTGTCTTCGGGGTGTTAATGCATTGATCTAGTTGTGATTGTCATGGATTTGAAAGAAAATAGAAAGGTAGTAAAATAATCAGTCGTTTCCCATAGACAATGCCAAAATGATGAAGCACAAAAATAAATTTATGCACCATATATCGAGTAATTAGTATAGGCAATAAACGCAATAAATATAAACATGAGATCCACACAAGCAACACATATATAGAGTGATTCGGTTAGGGTGACCTACTTCACTTTGAAGGCGACAACGGTGGCCGTAGGACTTTATTAATAAAGTAGAAGGTGAGAGAGAACGCAAAGGTAAGCTCTAGGTGAGATAGCTATATGGGAAAGATAGTTATGTGAGAGATGTAGAGATGTGTCCCTCATGTATAGAGGACTTACAATTTATAGACATAGAGTATTAGTTGAGACAGTGGAGTGAAGGGTAGATTACTAGCCTTTCGAGGAGGACAACTACAACTAAGGATAGGTACAATTATAGATAGTTTTGATCTTCGAGAGTGACTATCCAAACAATTGTTCTCTACATGTGTTGATCTTTCTGGGTCTCTCGAACTTTGGATTAGGCTGAGGCCTGGATTGGATTGAGGCTATGAGCTAAGCTTGACCTGCCTTCTTACTGATTTAGGCTTTCCCCCATGAATGGACTTGAACCCAGCTAGATCTGGATTCATCACCAAGGATCGAAATATCATTTCGAAGTACCGTTTCGGTCAGCTCAAAAACGGAAACGTTTCGAAAACACAATGAAAACGCAAAAAAAATATGAAAACACGTGAAAACATGTAGAAATACAAATACAATTCATTTATTTATAAAGAAAAGCTAAATAGTTGATTAATTTAACATATTTATTTGGTTAACATCCATTTATATAAGAATAAATTTAAATTGGAAGGGAAAAAAAGTTTGACATGAGGCGAAAATCATTTAAATTAGAATATTATCAAATTAATAATACAATTTTATTATAATACTAATTACTAATTAATAATACTAAGTACAACATATTATAATACTAATTTGTGCAGCATATTATTATAATATTAATTTATTAATTTAAATTATGTCTTCAAATTAATAAATAATATTATTTCATTAATATTAAAATCATTGTATACACTATGATTAAAACAAATAAATTTTTAGTTCTAGATACTGTTTCGGCATGTTTCGACCTGTTTCGACCGAAACGGCCCGACACAATGACGTTTCGACCAAAACTTGAGAATTTTAGGATTCAACCCATATTTCGTGTCGGTGTGTCGAAATTCCGAAACGTTTCGAACGTTTCGACACGACATTTTAATCCTTGCTCATCACTAATGATCCACCTGGTGCTTGTCTCAACAAGGTCTACCTAAAAACTTAGTCTCAATGTTAAAATGTGCAGATCACCCATGTGTCGTCAAGTCAGTTGAATTCTCTTAGTCTAGGTTTAACATATCCTACTGATCTACGAAGTAAGGAACTTCCAGTTGTCACTCCTACTATGTATAATCTAATTGTTGATGATTTTGAGCTTCCTATTACTGCTAGAAATTATGTTCAAGCTTTTACCTAAAATCCCATCTCTAACCGTCTCTTATGACTCATTGTCTCCATCCTCTCATACCTTTGTCTCCTCCTAATCTGTACTTAAAGTTGGAAAGAAGCTCTCACTGATTCAAAGTGAAAAGAAATTATGGTACAAAAAATGAAAACCCTAAGAAAAAATTACATGTGGAAGTTGGTTTCACTTTCTGTTGAAGCAAGAGTCATTAGGTGAAAACAAAGAACTAAATTTCGTTTTGAAACGTCCAAAATATTTTCGTTTTCATGAAAACCGAAACGAATCATTGATTGAATATCCAAATTCCTATATTTCGAGGTGTTTCGATAGGTTTCGCGGTGTTTTGGCTTGTTTTGACCTATGTTTTGACAAATGCTATAAAAATAAATTTTTAAATTTTTCTTTATTTCCATCTTATTTCGAAATGTTTTTGAAATATTACTGAGACATTTCTATTTTCAAACTCACCGAAACTATGCACCAAAACAAAATTTTGATCATTGGGTGCAAATGGGTGTTCACTATCAAACAACAAGTTGACGCGACAATTGAGGGATATAACGCAAGGTTGGTTGCTTAGAGATTCAAACTGACGTATGTCATTGATTATCAAAAGACCTTTGGTCCTGTGGCAAAGATGGACTCCATATGTGTTCTTCTTTCTTGTGCAGCTAATTTAGAGTTGAGTTTACAACAGTTAGACATAAAAAATACTTTTCTTCATGGAGAGTTGGAAGAGGAGGTATACATGGAGATCCAACCAAGTTTTTCATCTTACTTAATTGAAGGGAAGGTGTTTAAGTTCATGAAGGCACTTTATGCACTAAAGCAATTACCTAGAGCTTGATTTGACTGGTTTCTCAATGTTATGTTGAAATTTGGATATAAACAAAAACAAGCTAATCATTCTATGTTCATCACACAAGTAGATAACAAGATCACGGTTCTCATTGTATATGTGAATGACACAGTGCTAACCGACAATCATGTGCATGAAATCATCAAACTGAAAGTTCAACTGACTAAGGAGTTTGAAATCAAAGATTTAGGTCCATTAAGATAGTTTCTTGGGATTAAGGTTACTACATTAGATAAAGATATTTTATCTCCCAGAGAAAAATATTTGACTTACTAAAGAAATAGGCATATTATGATGTAGACCTACAAATTCTCCCATTGAAGTCAATCATCAATTTGATAGCGAGGTTGATAGAGTGGTATATAAGGCAAGGTACTAGAGATTATATGGGAAATTGATATATTTCTCTTATACTCAGCCAAATATTGCTTCTGTAATAGGGACTATAAGTCAGTTCATACATGATCCTCGAACCGCCCATCTTGAAGCAATTTATTACATTGTGATGTATCTCAAATCAGCTCCAAGAAAAATTATCTTGTTCTCCAATAATGGTGACTTAAAACTAGAAGTATTTACTGACGCAAAAGATGACAGAAGATCTACTTCAGGATACTATCTGCACCTTGATACGAGGAAACATTGTCCAATGGCAAAGCAAAAAAACAATCAATAGTAGCAAGTAGGGTTGTTAATCAAGGCGAACTTGAACACTATTTTAGGCTCGTTTATGAGTAAATAGTTAAACGAGTCAGCTCATTTATGCGTAAATTAGACTCGACAAGGGCTCGATTAACACCCCTAGTAGCAAGGTCTAGTGCAAAAGTTGAATACAAAGCAATGAACTATAGAGTTGTGAGTTTATGTGGCTCCAAATCTTACTGGGAGAACTCGGAAGGACTTTCTTGGGATTAAGGTTGTCAGATTAGATAAAGGCATTTTTATCTCCCAGAGAAAAATGTTTTTGACCTCGTAAAGAAATAGGCATATTAGGATATAGACCTACAAGATCTCCTATTGAAGTCAATCATCAATTTGTTAGCGAGGTTGGTAAAGTTGTATATATGGCAAGGTAGAGATTATAAAAAAAAATTGATATCTCTCTCTCATACTCGGCCAAATATTGTTTATGTGGTAAGGGTTATAAGTCAATTCATATATGATCCTCGAACCCCCCATCTTGAAGCAATTTATTGCATTGTGACGTATCTCAACTCAGCTCCAAGAAAACGGATCTTGTTCTCCAACAATGGTGAGTTAAAACTAGAAGCTTTTACAGATGCAGACAGGGCAAGTTCATTGAACGATAGAAGATCTACTTCAGGCTACTGTTTGCCCTTGATTGGAGGAAACATTGTCCAATGGTGAACCAAAAAACAAGCGATAGTTATTCCAGAAGTTGAATACAAAGCAATGACCTATAGAGTTTGTGAGCTTATGTGGCTCCAAATCTTACTGGAAAAACTCGAAATTCATGCGGAACACGGAATTCATGATGATGGGCCTATGAGACTACTATAACAATAAGGTTGCTATCAACATTGTACATAATCCAGTCCAACATGATAGAACTAAGCACGTTAAAATTGATTGATACTTTATTAAAGAGAAGTTGAACAAGGATTTAATTTGTATGCCCTTTTGTGAAATATAAAGATCAATGAGTCAATTTTTCACATAGGGGCTCAATAGCAAAATGTTTTTACCGCATCATTTCAAGTTAGGCATCAAAGATATCTATGCATCAATTCGAGGGGGAGTGTTATGTTATGTTGTATTTCTAGCCTAAGAGTGTTATGTTATGTTATGTTATGTTATGTTCCTCACTCTTCTATTCTCTTTCTCTAAACTCTAGCTCTAAATGATATTAAAGGGGACATAACCAAAATGTCGGTCTACCAAGAACGATATACCATCTCCCATCATAGCTTAACCTTTCCCTTACCCTTACCCTTACCCTTACCCCGCTTACATGCATTGAAGTAAATTACACAAAAAATGTTGCAGCTCTAAATTATCCATAGACTAGCTGTATTAATGTATTGGTCATCTTTCCGAAGATGTATTGGGTATCCCAAGTCATCATGATAACCAACAAAAAAGAAAAGGCTAAATTTCAACCAAGGTTTTATGAAGTGCTCAGACCACTAGCACAAGCCCAATCAACTTTCATTCTCAAGAGGGCAACTTCATGGCAAACTTGCAGATAAAGCTTTCAAATCATTCAAGTTTTTTACTTGTTCAATGGATCCAGGCCCCTCACTCTTCTCTCTAGATGGGAAAAAGCACCAAGCCAGATTAGACACAGCCAATGCACTTCATTTTTTGCTCTATGCCTCACTTAGTTAGCAACAACCATGCCCCCATCAATGTGCTTTTTGGTAGCCTATAGGTGGAGGAAAATAACTTTCTTTTTAACCATTAAAACATCACTCTCCCGCTACCCCCCCCCCCATTTCTCTCTCTTTTAACATTAATTGACTAGTTTCCATCATATGCT
>CM042191.1:15589408-15603691 GCA_023539305.1 Ilex asprella
ACAATTTAAATTAATAAATTAGTATTATAATAATATGCTGCACAAATTAGTATTATAATAATATGTTGCACTTAGTATTATTAATTAGTAATTAGTATTATAATAAAATTGTATTATTAATTTAATAATATTCTAATTTAAATGATTTTCGCCTCATGTCAAACCTTTTTTTCCTCCAATTTAAATTTATTCTTATATAAATGGATGTTAATCAAATAAATATGTTAAATTAATCAACTATTTAGCTTATCTTTATAAATAAATGGATTGTATTTGTATTTCTACATGTTTCCACATGTTGTCATATTTTTTTTGCGTTTCCATTGTGTTTCCGAAACGTTTCCGTTTTTGAGCTGACCGAAACAGTACTTCGAAACGATATTTTGATCATTGGCTCCTTCTCCATTCTTGATGTAGTTTGTCATGCTGACCACCTCCAGTCTTTTTCATTTTTACTTGAATTTTTAAGGGAGCCCTTGATTTCTAATCTGGGTTTTTCCCTCTTTGAAAACCCTACTTTATAAATAGAACCTTTCTTCTTTGTTCTTCCCATTCCCTTCATCTTGAGATTGAGAAACCCGTTCTTGAAGACCTTGAGAGTTTAAGTTCTACACATTCAATAGAGACTTGAGAGAAGGGAGGCAAAGCTTGAAACCTATCAAGAGTATTTTGGTGAAGTTCTTGGGTAGAGTCTCTAAGTGGGTAATGTCGTTTGAAGGAGGTGGAGTGCAAATTTTCATTGGTGCCATGCGGAGTGTTGAAATCAGCACTAAAACCAACGGCCATGTTGTTCTTGAAGCTTCAGGGATTGAAGGAGGAGGAGAAAAGTCCCCACTGGTCGCCACTGCCATGGGTGCGTGCCAGCAGCTTGCGGAGGAGGAAGTGGGCGCTGTTTCAGGCACTTATCTGGGCGCCTTTTGCGCTGAGCTGAGCCATTTGGGTGCTGGAGGTGCTGTCCTGGACAGCTTAGATATACAGATAGGTGAGCTGGAGAGCCTGGGTGCGCAGATAGGTGGACTAGGCCGCTTGGGCGTGCAGGCAAGCGGACTGGGCAGCTTGGGTGCGCAGGCTGGAGAGCTAGACAGTTGCGTGCAGGCCAAAAAGGGGACTAACCAAGCCATCAGGCGTGCAGCAGTGAGCACAATGGGCGAGCAAGGGAGCGGGGCAATAGCTTGGGCGAAGGGGCAGATATGGGCGCCACTTTAGGCGCTGATCTGGGCGCCTTTGGAGCTGTTTTGTTCAACTTTGGAGGGTCAGGCAGTGCTGGTATGTCCCGTTTGGGCGAGCAAAGAGCGTCAGGCACCTTTCTAGGTGCTGGGCTGCCTCGTTTGGGTGAGCATGGAGTGTCAGACACTTCTCTCGGAGCTGGGCTAAACACTGCAGGCAACAAAGAAACTTTGTGCACCACTTTTGGTGATGGCGATCTGACTCTTCCGAGTATAATTTCTCCCGCTCACGTTCCCCAAGACCTCCCAGATGGTGGTTCAGGTCGCTCCTTACGGCCATGAAAGAAGAACCGCAAAGGCAAAGTGACACCTGATCATGATGGGTCTAAGGTGAGCACTCTTTTCAGATTGCTCAATTCTGATGACGATATTTCAGGTTTATTTCGACTTATTGCATTCCTCTAACAGTGTTGTGCCACCGGGCCGGAACGGACGAAACTGCTTGTGATGACTCCTCCAGTGACATCGTCGTTTACGAGGAGATGTTGGAGACTAGACTCAAGTTTCCCATGTCCTCTCCTATTTGTCACATTCTGCATTAGTTTTCACTGACACCGGGACGGTTGACACCTAATGGTTGGAGAGTCTTGCTGGGCTTTCTTGTACTATGGAGGAGGGTACATAATGAGGATGCATCACCTGTGGAGTTTCATGCACCTTATAATTTAAGCAAGACACCTGCTCCAAATAGAAGGTGGTACTATTTTACCACTAGAAACGGCATGAACATGCTTAAGGGATTACGCTCCAATTGCCGTGACTGAAAATCTCGTTTATTCTTTGTTAGTGGAGAGTGGACTGCAGAAGCCGACATGGCCTTGGTACCAACATGATGGGGTGTTGCTCAGAAAAACGGTACACCCTTCATTTTACTTTCTTTTTTTTTTTAAATGCTCACTATCCCTTTGCAGACATGCCTGGGCTCTCCGAGGACCAAAAGTGGAAGTTGCATGCCGTAAGGGCTTATCCTCACAAAGACTTTGGAGCTCTTTTGCCCAAGGATACTAGGGTTACTCCCTCCCCGAAATCTGGTGGCTTTTGTTCAAAGAGAAAGAGTTAGTTGATTCCTTGGTACCCCCTCTTTTACTTGCACTTTTTATCTCTTGTAACACTTATGTTTGCTTTGCAGTGATAGTTAAAGAAACGATTGGATCCCGCATCTCTAATAGGAGTCCTCCTCCTCCTAAAATGGCAAGGATGGGTGATGCCCCCCAAGTGACCTCTGTAATGGCGACGCACCAAGCGGGTTCTCATCAAGCACTTCCTTCAATAGATCCTCAAGTGTGTTCTTGTCACGTGACCCCTTCAATTGCTACTCGAGAGACTTCTTTGCCGGCACACCCTCTGCTCCTCTGTCTCCTCCTCGCGTGGGAACTTCTACCGAGGCACCGTTTTGGTCTTATCCCATACTAGGCAACCCGTTAGTCGTCAGAGAAAGACTTAGGAGGTTCGTGTTTCCACCTGAGGTTAACCAGATTAATACTCTGAGTACCGAGAGGGTTGTCAACATGCACTTGGAAGGCCTGGCTCAGGTAAGGGTTTGTTATTCCCTTTGGCAACGGATAGCTGTCTTTTGGGCACGCTTTGTTAAGTTCTGTGAAGTCAACGCAGAGGCGCCACTTTCCATTAGATTTAGTGACCATTACCACGTTGGAGAGCCACTCCAGATATGCCACTTCTCTGACCGCCTCATTAGCTATTAGCTTTTCCACCTCCTTGTCCATAGATTGGGCCCTTTCAGTGGAGGCGCCCCTTAGCTTTTGACAAACAGGCTTGTGACGCGGATCAACATGGAGAAGGTGTGTGGCCACTTCTGGGTTGATGCCCTCAAGGTCTGCATGTAACGATGCAAAGACATCCATGTTACGTCTCAGGCAGTCTATTAGCTAGCGATCTTCAATAAGAGAGGAGCCAATGTACACTCTTCTGTCTGAATGTTCCTTGTCTAAGACCACAGGGGTCAGCTCCTCGACTGGTTCTCCTTTTTCCACAGTGAAGTCATCCCTTGGGTCTAGGACCTCCACTTGCAATTCCTCTTGCGATTTTTTGGTCTTCAGAGAGGAGACATAGCACTCCATTGCTGCTACTTGGTCTCCCCTGATCTCTTCGACTCCACTCTGGGTTGGAAAACAGAGGATGAGATGATAAGTAGAGGGTACAGCTCTCAATGTGTTAAGAGTAGGTCACCCCAATATAACGTTGTGGGTTGATGGACAATCTATTACCAGAAAGTTGACTATGACAGTGGAACTTCGGGGTGCTGCTCCTGCTGTGACTGGTAGGGTGATGAACCCTAGGGGATACAAGGTGATCTGATAAGCTGCAGTCTTCCCCTGCTCAGGTTGAGCTTGTCATAAGCTTCTGTGAGTAGGATATCTACAGAGCTGCCACTATCTACCAGGATCCTGCGCACTTGGAAATTGGCAACGATCATGATGAGTACCAAGGGGTCGTCATGTGGGTGCTGAATTACTTCCAAGTCCTTATCTGAGAAGGATATGACCTCGGTGGCGCCTTAGATAGGCGCTCCTCATCAAGGTGCCTCACCTTTTTGGCGTGGGCCTTCATAGCAGAGAGTGACTCTCCACCTCCTATAAGCCCTCCGAAGATAGTGTGAATTTCTCCAATAAGTTGTGGATCTTCCTGGTTCTAATTATGAGGTGGTGGCAGCGCATGCCCTCTGCTAGCTACATACTGGCGAAGGTGACCACGTTGAATGAGATCCTCAATTTGCCTTTTGAGGTCGTAGCAATCGTCGGTGACGTGACCATGGTCGCGGTGAAAGCGACAGTACTTATTTGAGTTTTTACAGTTTGGAGGAGACTTCATCCTCCCAGATCACTTTACTGTGGGGTCATCCTGAATCTGGCATAGGATGTGCCCAACAGTGGCATTGAGGGGAGTAAGGCTTGTCGATCCCTCTGAGGGGCTGGACCTAGCCGGTCTTTAACGAGAATCCTCTCTGTTCTGCTACTGCGCTTGTGCTCTCCTTCTTGTCGTCCCTCTCTCTTTCCTTCCTCTTTTCCCCAAATCGAGGACTCACCTCGCCTGGCCCTCGTAATGTCCTCAGCATTCATGTATTTTTGGTCCTTTACTAACAACTCTAGCATGCTTTTTGGTGGGCGTTTCATCATTGAGAAAAGAAAACTCGACGAGCGGAGGCCTCCCAAGAAGGCAGTCATAATCACTTTGTCATCGGGGTCATCAACTTGGAGCACCTCCTCATTAAAACGAGTGAGGTAGTTCCTCAAGCTTTCCTCTCAGTCCTGCTTTATGCTAAGCAGGTGGGTGACAGGCTTCTGGTGGTAGCGCCCTCCAATGAAATGCGACACGAATGACCTGCTAAGCTCAGCAAAGGAGGTTGGGGAGAGCTTAGCGAACCATTGCCAGGCAGAGCACTTTAATGTGGTTGGGAACCCCCTGCACATGATTTTGTCTGGGACATTGAGCAACTACATCAGAGTTTTGTAAGTGTCGAGGTGATCTAGTGGGTCCTTTGTTCCGTCAAAGGTCTCCATAGAGGACATTTTGAACTTCTGAGTGAAGGGGTAGTTCGCCACGTCGGGCTTGAAAGGCGTGTTTGTATGCCTTACCAGGTAATCCACTGTCTCGAGTCCCTGTGCCTTCATGGCATTGAAGACATCGCCCAGTTGATTTTGTACTACCTTGACTTTCTCGTCCCAAAGATTGGGGGCTTCTCTAGAATGATCATAGAAATGACCCTCACGCTCCATGCTCTACTTCTCACCCTCATTCTCTTGGAGATGTAGGTCTTTACCATGGAATACAAGAGGAGGAGGAGGTGGATCATGATAAGCTCCCCTATGTGGGGCGCCCAAGGGGACTCCAAAAGGGGCGCCCAGATGGGGAGCAACAAGGTATGGAGCTCCTTGATGTCCAAGGCGTGGAGCTCCTTATGACCCTCCAAGTTGCGCTTCTCCTTGTCCGGCGAGCATGAGTTGCAGTATCTGTTGATTTTAGGCCACCAGCTGCTACATGGTCTCCAACATTTGCTGTGGATTTAGAGCTAGAGCATTTTGGACAGGATTGGTAGGTGGAGGAGCAATCTCTTCCTCTCGAGGAGGATTGCTTTCAGGTTGATTCATCGATCTGGTGGTGATCGCCATAGATTCAGTGAATAAAGTGTTTAGGAGTGAGAATTTCATTCCTTCCTACAGTCGGCACCAAACTGATGATGCACAAAACGGTTTTGCACACCACTTATTAAGTGTGAGTAATAAATGTAGTATCTAAAGTAGGAAGATAACGAGACACAAGTAATTTATAGTGGTTCGGTCGACGAGACCTACGTCTACTTTTAATGGTTGTCGCCAGTAAGTTTATTAACTCCAATGTGTTGGGAGAACTGAGAATTACAAGAGAGGGAAAAGGGGTGAGCTTGATTTTCGGAGATGCCCCCCAAGTGTTGGTGGGGCTTACCACTTATAGTGACCCTCTAACAAGTTGGAGCGAATAAGCAGCGACTAAAACAACAATTTCGGGGAAGCTCCCGGCTTCTTCCCAACGTGTGAGGCTCTCTACGAGATTCGGTCAAAGAGGTTAAGAGGGTTGACTGTTTCTTTGGCGGTGCAGATAAGGCTCCCATACCCTCCTTTTTGACGTAGCTAAGCAGAAAGCTTAACTGGTCTTGGGCCACTTTAAGCTTGGTAGATCTTTTGTAAGGTTGGGCACCTCAATTAAGATTGGACTTTTCATGTGAATTGGGTCATTTGGGCGTGACCCATCAGCAGTCAATGGATTAAACATTATTAGGGCAAGGAACAATGTCCCATATATGATTTTCCAGAAGAGCCCGAAGTTCCTCATCCATTGCCTTCCACCCAAGGTTACCCGAAAATGTATGACCCCCTACGATCTCCGATATGGGTCGTTCGCGACCTAGTTCGCTCAAATCTCCGACTCTTATCAAACCAGACTAAATCAAAACTCAGAATCTCAAACTCAAATCCCCGATATAAGCCATAAACCCATGTTAAACCAAATCATTGTAAATATCAAAAATTGCACAGATTAAGCTATAATAGGCCAAACCAAGTGAAGAATGAAGATTAGGTTACATACCCGATGGATCCAACAAAGCTTTCAGATTTTGCATCTCTCAGAATAACTCTCTCTCTCCGTCGACTTCGCATCTCGCAAATCGATCAATCGATCTCCTCTCTTTTTCTTTCTCTCTCTTCTATCTATACGATAAATTAATTGAAAGAATCGATTTTGACCAAAAAAAAAAAAGAACCGACTGAAATATAAAAAGATAAAAACGTGTCCAACACTCGAGCATTTTTTTGGTAAAAAGACAAAAGAAACCTTTTATTTTACAAGACATGTTATCACACACTTTGGATAAAAAAGTAAAAATACTAATAAGTTTACCAATTAGGTAGCTGCCCTATTGTAAGACTACAACTTTTTGTACGCAACTAGACAACCTGGCAGCCATATACATATATTTTTTCAGATTTTTACCCTAAACTCTATACCGCCTCCCTCTTTTTTCTCTCTCTTTCTGTTACCCATTATTCATTCAATATCTTTCTACTGTATTGAATTTTTGTTACTTTCAAAAATGGTTTTTGGGAAAAGGAGGAGGAAAGAACAAGACTCTTCTCAAGTTGAAGAACAATTCGGAATTAATATTCAGAATTTAGATGATTCTACTGATGAACAAGAAATCGAATATATTGAAGTAACGAAAAAAGATAACACTAGGCAACCACAAAAAAATCGCATAGAGGAAGATCAATTACAAGTTGATACAAAATTGCAACCATTACTCAATGAAGTCAATCTTATTGGTGCAGCTCAAGGAAAAAATTCAGGGCGATCAAAGAGTTGGTCATGAAAGCATTGCAGTGGTAAATTTACAAGTTCGTATACTCGAATGCATTGCCACTTTTTTGGTGCCCTACCTAGAAAAAAAACAGAAATTAAACGGCGTCAAGCGTTGATGAATAATTTGACTGAATATGCAAAATTGAGAGAAAAAGTACAAAAGAAAAAAAAATAGGAGTTTCTTCATCCCTGAAAAATTCTACATTGATGAAACGGCAACCTTCACCAACAACGGCATCAACTGAAGATGCATTCAAAATAATGGACCAAGACATGGTTAACTTGAAGGTCATGAGGGGATTATGTGATAATAGAATTTCATTCAATGTATTGAGAAATCCTCAATTCAATGAGATGATTTCAGCTATAAATAGAGGACCTAAAGGTTACAAGGCTCTCAACTATGAAAAAACAAGAACTACATTATTGGATGAGTGCAAAAGAAGTGTTGAAAAAGATTTGATTTTGGTTAAAGCTACATGGTATTCTAATGGGGTATCCATTATATCAGATGGGTGGACTAATATGAAGCATCAACCACTTATTAATATCATTGCTGCAAATAGTCGTAGAGCTATGTTTTTATATGCTGAGGATTTTTCGGAGATAGAGAAAACAGGTAAAGCAATTGTTAATTTTTTGTTGAAAGTCATCGAAGAAATAGATCCACTAAATTTCATTCAAGTAGTGACCGATAATGCAACAAATTGCAAACTTGCGGGAAAAGAGGTGAACAAAGTACACAAACACCTGTTTTGGTCTTCTTGTGTTATTCATACTCCGAATCTAATTTTTAAAGACTTTGCAAAGGAATTTGACTAGTTTAAAAATACTTATAGAAAGGAAAAGTCTATTGTTAAATATTTCTTGAACCATACACATGTTTTGGCTATGTTTAGGGCTCACTCTAAATTGGAGCTATTAAAAGTGGCTAACACCACATTATATTTTGTCGACTTGTTGACTGTAGGGAGTCCCTTGCACCTACCATATTGTTCTCAAGTCATGGAAAGAATTAGTGAAATCTGGGGATAAACACACAAGGAAGCTAGGTGCTTTGGTCACAAAAATCGTTATTAGTGAAGAATTTTGGATGGATGTGGAGAATATCATAAGTATCACAAAGCCTATATTTTTTTTTATTAAATTTTGTGATGGAGAAGGTCAAAAAATGGGTAAGATTTATGAAAATATAGATAATATGCTTGGTGAAATAAAAAAAATTATGAGGGGTGAAAAACACGTTAATAAATTTTCCTAGATTTAAAAAATTGTATTTAACAGCTGGGAGAAGATGAATATTCCTTCGTATTGTCTTGGACAAGAATCGAAATATCGTTTCGAAGTACCATTTTGGTCAGCTCAAAACGGAAACGTTTCGAAACACAATGAAAACACAGAAAAAATATGAAAACACCTAGAAACATGTAAAAATACAAATACAATCTATTTATTTATAAAGATAAGCTAAATAATTAAGTAATTTAATATATTTATTCAGTTAACATCCATTTATATAAGAATAAATTGAAATTTGAGGAAAAAAAAGGTTTGACATGAGACAAAAATCATTTAAAGTAGAATATTATCCAATTAATAATATAATTTTATTATAATACTGATTTACTAATTAATAATACTAAGTGCAACATATTATTATAATACTAATTTATTCATTTAAATTGTGTTCAAATTAATAAATAATATTATTTCATTAATATTAAAATCATTGTGTACACTATAATTAAAACACATAAATACTTAATTCTAGATATTTAGAACAGTGTTTCGTCGAAACAGCACTGTTTCGACCGAAACGGTCCGACATGGTGACCTTTCGACTGAAATTTTGAAATTTTGAGATTCAACCCATGTTTCGTGTCGATGTGTTGAAACATCTGAAACGTTTCGGACGTTTCAACACAACATTTTGATCCTTGGTCTTGGATATGCACTAACACCACAGTTTTATGATACTCAATATCTTACTAAGCTAGCACCGGGAGGTACAGTTAGAAAAACTATAAATCAGGATAGAGGTCACCATAGGTGTTATGGAAGCTTTTAAAAAGATAGCAGAAAATGTAGAAAAAAATAAAACAATTGCGAGAACAGTATACATATTTTCACTCACAAAATGGTCTTTATGCTATGGCAGCAGTTCAAACAGATGTTGTGATCATGGATGCTATTGATTGGTGGTCGACATATAGTTCAAAAACTCCAAAATTAGCAGATGTGGCAAAAAAGACACTAATTTATATTACAAGTTATTTATTTCTATTGTTAATTATCATTATTAATGTGTCTTATTATTTTTTTCATAAAAAGTGTTATCACAATCAATTACAAGTTCTTCAACTGAAAGAAATTAAAGCACATATTCATTTATTCACAATGTCAAGAGAAACAAATTGAATTCTACCAAAGCTGATAAATTAGTTTTCATCCATTCAAATATTCTTCTCCAATCACGTTTCAGTGAACGCTAAAAAGATGGTCTTTTTAAGAAATGGAATATAAATCCAGAGCACACATATATAGATGATTCTAGTATGAGATTGGAGGATTTACAATGGAAATCCTAGGAGGATGACAATACAGATAGTTCTACCATTATTAGAGAAGAAAATTGGGAAATTTCATCCTTATACGCTTCTAGCAAGTCACCACTCCGCCATTCCGAACTGTATCAGACTCAAATTAGTAACTTTATAAGAAGAGGGAACACTGCGAAAAATAAAGAAAAAAGAGTCGACAATTAATTCGTGTGCTCTAATTTTTTCTTATTATTAAGTAATTTTTATTTGAGACTTGTTAAATGTTTAAGAGTGTTATTTTGATTTGTGCTTCAAGTAGGAAGCTATTTATTCGCTCTCTAGTATGTTATTTTTTAAATTTTAAGTCTTTAAATTTATATTCTATCTTTTTTTGATAATAAAATATGCAATCATTACTTTTGTATACATAATTATTAGTTGATCTGTTGTTGTTGGTCTTGATTTTCATTTTATAATGTATAAATTTATATAATTATTTGTAATAATGAAAACGATCCGGATAATAGTTCAAAGCGAACCGCGACCCAAAATAGCGTACCAACTAAGTTTACCTCCACCGCACCACGCACCGAAAAGAGTAAAGTACCCCGCACCTGTACCCGTACCACGTACCCAACCAACCCGCGATCCAGGTAACCATGCTTCCACCGACATTCATGTTTGACAACCTCGGAGTAATACGTAGGAATAGGAATAGAAGACAAAATAACATTAAGAGAAGTATGAGGAAAACCATACCAATCAAAAGGACGAGAAACTCTAGTAGACCATCTACACACTCAAAAGGCGTGTCAGGCTCGGAGGAAGTATCAGATCAGTCTCAGAGGCAAGCAGACTCGAGAAGAACTGTCTAAACAGTATCAAATGACAGGTTAGTCTCTAGAAGGGGCGAAGTCGGTCGGCATCTTTCATACACCAATCCCGGTTTGAACCACTCGGGAAAAAGAGTCAAGTCATCAAAACGAGTAAGAACACTAATTTTAGGCAATGACTCAACATGTGGAGGAAAGAAAGGTTGGTTCTCAAAGAAAACCACATGACCAGATACACGAAATCTGTTAGGGCATGGATCATAGCAAACATAACCTTTGTGCAAAATACTATAACCCATACAGAGCATTTAATAGAATGAACAAAAAGTTTGTACAGCCAAAAGTATGCATATCAAAGTAGCTAGGATCCGGATGATAAAGACAATAATATGGAGAATCAAAGTTCAAGACATGAGAGGGCAGCCTATTAATTAGATAAACTCTAATAAACAAAGTCTTAGCCAAGAATTTAGAAGGAACAGTGGACTCAAGCAATAAGGTGCGAACAACTTCCAAAAGATGGCGATTCTTTCATTCTGCCACGCTATTTAATTGTAGTGTATAAGGGCAGGAGCATTGAGAGACAATTTCTTTCTGGTGTTGGAAATCATGAAACTCATGAGATATATATTCCCCACCAGACCTCAAAACTTTAATACTTGTAGAAAATGGAATTTTAACATACGCCACAAAGGTCTTGCAAACCGGAAAGACCCCAAATTTAGACCAAAGAAAATAGACCAAAGTATACCGACATTATCATTAATTAACGTCACAACTATAGGTGCAATATCCCATACGTCACTATGCATAATATCAAAGCACTTTTCTACATGACTACCATGAGAAGGAAAAGGAAGAGTCTTACTCTTTCCTAATTTATATGTAGAGCAATCAAAAGATAAATTATGAGAAAATTGATCTTTATTGCCAAACAAACTAGAGTTCAACAAATGAAACAAAACAACAAAATTCGGATAACACAAACGTTTGTGACATACTTCACTCTTATTGTTAAGAGTCGTACAAGCCAAAGATAAACTAGGAATGGAAAAATGCAGCAGAAACAATTTTCCAACTATAAGCCCCTTTGCGAGTATCTTCCCCAACACCTGATCCTACACAAGACAACCATCACAAGAGAAATGGACATCATAGTGGTTATCAATTAACTGACCAACCGAAATAAGACTAGTAGAAAGTCCAGGGGATACAAAAACATCTTTGAAAGATGGACTAATATCTCCAATAGTTAAATGACTCACATTAGCAATCCGATTATGCAATGAACCCTGATATTTACGAATATTTCGAAGAGCCTTAAATGAACAGGTCATATGATTAGATGTACTAGAATCAACAAGCCATGATTGAGATGAAGTATTACCATCACCTTTTAGTCCTAATGCTAAAAGACTGAAGCAATTGTTTGCACGAGGAAGAACATAACAGCAACAGGAGAATTGTTTGAGGACACCGCTAGAGCAGAAGAAGCATTGACTGTGGCCCGATAAGCATTAGCTTGATGATTCTAAGGTTGAGTAGGACAGTCCTTGATAATATGACCTTGTTTCTTATAGTAGTTGCAAGATTTCTTCGTACAGTTGGTAACAATATGCCTATACTCCTTGCAGCTAAAACACTAGACTTTGCACAACCCTTCCCTTTCTCTTGAGCTGTATATGCAACCAGATCAGTATTAGATATCATTCTGTCCTGCTGGAAAGTAGCATGTGTGAGAAGGCGCTTCTCTTCGCGAAGCAATTCTCCAAAACAAACATCCAAGGGTGGAGAAGTATCTGATTCATCAAATTTGAGCGAGTAACCTCAAATTCAAATTGCAATTTCATCAAAAATTGATCTCTCTTGCTTTGCTCATGAACTTCCTGTACACTAGAGAGAGATTCAGCTAGCACCTCCGCGTAAACCATGTCAAAAACTTCTCCCGCAAATTCTGAAAACCAGAAAAATAATCCTGAGTGGAGAGATTGCCTCGAGCATAACTAGCAACCTCATACTCCAATTGAAAACGTCTCGCTGTGTTGTCTTAATTGTAAACCTTTTTCAAATACTCCACATAGTTTCCGCAGCCTTATATGGCCTCAAATTAAGAACAATAAGAGGATCAATAGACAATAGACCCTAAAATTCAAGTCAACGCACGGACATCTTTGACCTTCCGTTGAGCTAACTTTGTAGTATCCAAAGGAGCTGGATCACTTCCATCAATATGACCCCACAATTCCTTTCCTATAACAATTAACCGAAAATGAAATTCCGTGGCAGAATAGTTTTTACCAGTGGAACGCACACCGTAAGAGTCAGAACTGCTTGTTGACATGATGCACGAATGTCAACAATCCACAACAGCAACGCCAGCAGTGTACCAAGGAAAACAGTAAACCCGAAACACCAAAAGAAACCACCATAAAATCGAGAAGCTATCAGCAATCCACAATACAAAAACTCCAAAAATTTCAACAACACACAGTAAGCCCAAAGACAATCGCAACCTAGGAACTTAAAAAAAAAAAAACAATACCCAAAATTTCGACAACTCAAATACACCTGCCCAAAAAATCCCAACACCGCAGCAACCACCACACAATGCTACTCCTACGAGTAGAAGCCCCTCAACCACCACAAAGGCTACCAACAACACCTCAAAAGTTTCTGACAACCAAGAAGGTTTAAACCTCCACAAATTTTCTTGACAGCAACTCCATAGAGAATTCCGATAGCCAAAAAGCTAACAGAATTCACCCAAATAAAAGAAAAGTAACACCAAAAGGGAAACCCGACTAATCTCAAAATCAAAACCACCAAAGACAAACCCAGAAAAAAGAACTCTAATTTGAATTTTTTGCCTCTGATACCATGCCAATGATACTGAATATCTCTCAATGAGAGAGTTTCCTCCATTAAATAGAAACTGAAGAGCATAATACAGGCAAAATTTTGCTATTTACAACTCCCAATCTAGCTAAATATGGAATACAATATTCCCTACTAATTACCAATATTGAAAATTAATATACAAAATATATGCCATAAATATATATATAGTAAATATGGCTAGATATGTGCTGCCATGAAGCCAATGCCAGCATACATATCCGAGTGACAATCATTAGTGTTAATCTAACTGTGAGCAATCACTCATGCACAAAGTTGTACCATTAAAGGCACATTGGTTTTCCAAATCCTCGATAATAGAATAATTAATGAAAGGGTGGAATCATCAATTAAAAATTCAAAGAAGGATTTACATTAAAATACACCTATTGGGTCAATGCTCCCACATCTTTTATCAGATTCATTTTGGATCAAAGAAACCCTATCAAGGATGGAAAGAAAAACCAATAACTCCGAACATTCTCTATCATTAAGATTCCTACGCAAAAAAAAATCCCAAAAAAACAAGGACAGAGTAAGACCAAACAAGAGAAGCGACATAATGACCATCATAGCATGAAAGTTTATAAAGACAAGAGAACAAAGACTCCCCAACCCAAATATCCTCCCAAAAACGTACCCTCATCCCATCTCGCGTAGTAAGCTTAACTCTCTCATAAAGACTATGAAGTCCCCAACAAATAAACTTCTATAGACTCCGAAAGCTTCCTATTTCAACCTCATTAGTATCTCTCCCATTAGCATGTAATTCATATTTGTTCCTAATAACCGAGTGCCACAATAAATCTTGCTCCAACGGAAATCACCAAAGTCATCTCCCAACAAAAGCTACGTTCTTTTCCAGCAATGTTCCAACCAAAACAGCACCTTTCACTTTAGACCGAGGCACCACCTCCCAATCAATCAAGTGATTCT
>CM042191.1:15603791-15617507 GCA_023539305.1 Ilex asprella
TATTCCCCCTGACGTACACAAGTTCTTCATCAATCTTTTAATCTTCCTAGTAACCATGCAAAGGCATCTTAAAAAGAGACATAAAATAAAATGATAAACTAGTCAAGACAGACTGAACCAAAGTTTATCTACCTCCATTTGAAATGAAAGTTTTCTTTCACCCATCTGACATTTCTCTATTTCTCAATGACATGATCCCAAAAAGACCTAAACATACTTTAACGACTAACCACCCACTATGCATCTCATCTCCATAGCCAATCTATCAACCTTTTGCTAACTAAAATTAATACCCAGAATTATGCTCTTCTCCATATTAACCTTAAGACTAGAGATAATCCCAAAAACTTCTACAATCATTTTCAAATTTCTAAATTTCTCTTCATTTCTCGAAGAAAGGAAAAATACTACCGTCTACAATTTGCAAATAAGACACTACAACTCTCTCAGTCCCAATCACAAAACCATCAACAAGGTTACACCTTTGTGACTTCTTTGAATCTCTATAAGCATAGTTAAACCATCTACCACTAAAATGAATAAGAAAGATGACAACGGTCCCCTTCTCTCAACCACGTAGATGCCTCAAATTTATCCCTAGACTTTCCATTCAAAATGACAGAGAAATTCATAGATTCCAAGCGACCCCCGTCCACGTCGAGCACTTGTTTCCAAACCCTTTCACTTCCATAAGAAAATCAATAAAAAAAAAAATCAATCCACATGGTCATAAGCTTTTTAAAAATCAATCTTCAATACTTTAACCTCCTCTCTTCTAACTCTAGAATCTTCAATAGCCTCATTGACTACAAAAGTCACATCCACAATATGTCTCCCTCTCACAAAAGTCCCCTGAAACTTCGAAATAATTGCACTTAAACACTCCCTGAGCCTAATTGGAAAGACTTTGGCAATGATCTTATACAAACCTGTAACTAAGCTAATGGGTCTAAAGTACTTTAATTTCATGGAATTTACTTTTTTTGGGAATTAGGCAAATAAAATGAACATTTGTAATTGCATTCACCACACCTTTATGAAAGAACTGTTGAAAAAACCTTCATCAAATCATCATTTATGTCATCCCAACAATCCTGAAAGATTGTCATGGTAAACTCATCTGGAACCTGAGCTTTATTCTTATTACATTCAAAAATAGTCTTCCTAACTAACTCCATCTCAAAAAGTCTTTCTATCCACCTAGCAACTCTTCCATTCATAGGATACCACTCAAGACCTAATAATGATGGCCTAGGACAATCAATGGCAAAATAAAGTTTTGTAAAGAATATAACCATCTCCTTTTCAATTAATGTCAAGACTCTAATTTAACTTCACACATTGGAGAAGACGATCAATCTTCGAGATCTACCAAAATCCATTGAAGTTGTGTGCAATCCGAGGGTCTTGGGTGTGTCCTAGTAGATTGCTGGAAGAACCCCAAATAATTCACATAGAATTAGTGGATTAGTTTGGTAAACACCAAGTGGTTCCCTATCATCTTTCCCGAGGAGGATTTCCACGTCAACAAAATTGGTTGTATTTTTTATGTCTATATTTCTTATACATTTGTGATTCATGCACACACACAAACTATATGTTTGATAGTTTGACTGTTTATCTTTCAATTCATTAAAAGTGGTTTTGGTGATTGAGGCTATGATTGGGATTTGAGTCTCGGTGAATTTGAGTGTTAATCAACAAATTAACTAATCTATAAATCTGTTCACATGACGGGTTTGAGGTGTTCTTGTTGAAATAAAAAAAGTATCACCGCACAATAACAAAACTCCCCATTTAAATATAAATCAGTTTAGCTCGATTTTCAGTTGCTCAAGCTCACTCATAGCATAATATTAATTGAATCTCACTAATTATCCAACTTCCTTTTGAGCGCCTTTGAGATAAGATGCAGTCCCAGAAGTTTATTCCTATTCAACATGAGGCCTACTATCTCTTTTCTTACGAATAACACGTTATCACATTCGGAAGGGGGAATGGCACAATTATCATTTCAGTTTTTTTCTTTCTTTCCCACTCAATTAATCATGTCTCCCATTTAGTTGATCTCTTCCCAATTAATCGATCCCCTTTCTATCTTTTACTCTCCAATCAAGGGGTCAAAACGATCAAAACGTTTCCATTTTCAAGGAAACCAAAACGAATCTGTGATTGAATCAAAATTTTAATACTTCGAGGTGTATTAGAATCTTTGTAGGTGTTTCAAGAGATTTCAGCATGTTTTCACCAACATTTCGGAATATTTAGAGGTGTTTCAAAGATGTTTCTGTATATTTCAACCAATGGTTAATTATGTTTTCCCCAATTTTTTTATCTGTTTCTTTTCACCCTAATTACGATGTGTTTCCAAAATGTTTTTGTTTTCTATTTGTCTAAAAAAATGCACCGAAACAAATTTTTGGTCCTTGTCTCCAATTCTTTCCCGACTCTAGTTTATCTTTTCTATAAAGATCTCATTGCAAATGCTACCCATCACCACCACGATCGCCAAAAACCCAAAAGCATCATTGAGCCAATAGCTAGATTAAATCAATACGTCCTATACGCCAACAAAACATAAGTGGTTTAGTGATGGAAATGTAAGAATGGAAAATACCGAGCATTTTGTGTTCGAAGCTTCGAGATGATTGCAATTTTGCTTGGCTTTATTTATGAACTTAGATTTGGATCTCTTGGAAATTTATGGGCAAATTGTTGCTTTGGCTTTTGTGTTGTTTGATTCTTAGATTGGTGGTTAGGGATCTAAGATTAGTGTATTTGGGATTCAATTTGCAACTGCTTGAGCAATAATCCAAAATTGGTAGTTGAGCTCAAATTGAGCTTGAATGTCCCTTTAACAACTCAAGTCGAGCCTAATTACACAAAAACTTGGTTCGACAAACACCCCAACTAAAATTTCATTTCAAAGTAAGTTCCTACTACCAAAAATAGCGATATACAGATAAAATGCAACAAAAAAAAAGCTAAAAGGGATAATATATAATACAGGAGGCCAATTCGAAACAAAAACTGAGACCAAAGATCTACACAAGGTTTTTCCTTTCGTCTATCTCATGAGCCTTGTTAATCAATCCACCAGTTGTAAATAAATAATCTCAACACCAAAACAATTCAATAAAGCTCAAACAAAAGAAGACATATCACTCCAACTATAAGAATTCATTTGCAAGCTTAACAACACTGTCTCCCAATGTTCCAAAAAAAAAGGCGTTGTGCAATTTAATGCCCGTTCATGGTAGATTCGGTTGTTGCAGAATCTGTTACACCCCCGCTTAATGGGAAAATTTTATTTCACAACTTAAAGTGCAATTATGGTTCAGGAATGGCCAAATGAGCTAACATGGCCGAAGATCCAAACTACGAAAGCCCAATTCTGTCCAAAATCAAATTTAACATTTCATGTAATTCTGCAAGTGGATTTTACTTATTTGTGGATTCAAAGGAGTAAAATATAGTCCTTTTGTCTTAAAGATCCGTTATAAAAGAAATGGAGGTGTTGTTTGTCAATAGTTGTGAAGGTGGGCCTTCCACTGGTGTTTTTATTTGGGGGGGGTGTCTTTTCGACACAGAAGAGATTTTTATGATTACATTTTTGGGATTTACACAAGGATCAAAATTTCATTTCGATGCATAGTTTCGGTGAGCTTGAAAATGAAAACATTTCAGTAGTGTTTCAGAAACATTTCGAAAACAAAGAAAAAAATTATTTATGAAACATTGATTGAAACAAGTGAAACATAGAAATTTTAATATTCAATCATTGATTTATTTTGGTTTTCATGGAAACAAAAACATTTCGGATATTTCGACCGTTTCAAAACAAAATGTAATTCCTTTGTTTTACTTGATTCCACAATCTTGTATGTTCATAACCACACATGATTGCCAAGCTTCAAAACTCTTTATTAAGTGAAATGATTGTGTGAATATACATTTGCATGTACATAAATTGTGTGAGCGCGTGTGCGACATTGTCGAAGATGGTAGGGGTTTAGAACATATTATCGTATTAGTGTCCCAGTGTCCTGTGTATGTTCGATGCTGCGAAGTGTGTTATATTTCTTAAAAATAAGTTCTTCTCTGAGTTGAGGGTATAGGCAGCAATAGTTGGAATGCAAATGATGCAGTCAAACAATTTGACAATTTGCTCAATAAAAATGTATATTGATAGAATAACTTGAAATCTAGGTTTCTCAAAACATGCATATATTTTACTTTTGAGGGTCTTCAGTTATGGAGGCCGTAACTGTTACTTAAAACCTTACTATTAACCCATTAAAGGTAAAATGATGTGAGACACAAAAGCTACCACAGGCCTGAGAAACTGAAACAAAGGACCATATAGAAACACAAAATTAACAAGGTCAGGTTATACAGCAACATGCAGTGAGAAATCTGTGTATCTAAGGCCTACCGAAACAAAGGACCAATGAAAAATAAATTAACAAAGAAAGGCCAGACAAACGCATTCAATTAGACATCTTTATGTATCTAACGCCTACTGGAAGTTTCAAAATTACCAGGCAATAAGCCAAGGCTACTAAAAGTTCTGACACTATTGGGCAAACATATGATTTACATCAGACCAATATAAAGACACACAATGAATTACCTTTTGATATATCCCATCTCCACGAGAAACAGGTAAAACTTTGACATACTTAAAGAATGCAGATGTGACTGGATTACGAAAACACCGATCAGTTGCACAAAGTGTCCATCTCAAGCTATGAGCATCAAATAAAATACTTGGAGGAAGCAGGGAAGCAATTACAAGTGGATCATCCATTGAGGCAACATGATTGCTCACCTACAGTTGACCACAAAAAATCCACCATCATATTGACCTATAATTAAAGAACGGAAATGAAGATTTGCAGTTTATGAACAGGTAAAGTTCAATTGAGCAGCCTAGATACAGTGAAGAAATTCAAATGTGCATTACAATACCATCAAACAAGACAACTGTTGCATACCGTAATAAGAGGCTTGTTTTCCGGTCTATGGAGCAATGCCTGATGAAGTTTTTCTGCACCATATATCTGTGATATTGGTCAACTTTTGCAGATGTTCAAAGAATCCATAGCTAGGTGTTTGCTGTGAGATAATTTAACTTACTTGGACACGATTAAGGCCATGCATAAAAACATGGCAAATATTTCCAATGACTGGAACAGCCACAGCTTGAAGCATGCGCGTGAGGACTGAATCTTCTTCTGCAGCAATGTCCTTACTAACTGTAATCATAAGTTTCAAAATCAAAAATGCAGTCACTGATTTTCTATTAATCAACCTAAAATTCTTCATGTGAAATAAGTTTGCCAATCAGAATGGCATATTAAATTTGATCAAGCTAAGATGGCCACCGACGATGGCCATATTACATAAATTCTTTTTGGTAAGTAAATACTTTTATTCAAAAAAAAAAGATATTACAATGAAGCTCAATGCATGACTAAAGACCGGGCAAACAGTGTACGAAGAAGAAATTGGGTACCTAATTAACAGGGCATTATAAACTTGACCCAGCAGTAGTTAAAAACATGGAGGAAACTTTGATTGGGTGCCTAGACCCAACAACAACCCATAGAAATCAGCAATAAAGCCTATAGATCCAACCATCCAATTGCCAATTGCAATCATATTTCAGGTTTGTGATATGGGCCGTCACGTCGGCACAGGACGTGGGGTGATAATGCACGAAATTCTTCTTGGAAAAAAAGTTGGATATGGCAAGAGAACCAAGTCACATAGTAGTGTCGCAAATGGTATCAACCGATTCCCTGCGACTCAATGACGATGACATTGACTCTGATGCCTTGGTCGAGGAAAAGATGCAATGTTGTTACCAGATTAAGTTAGTAACAATGTTGTAGAAAGACAAAGTTGTAAAGCAACAAAACGTCAAAAAAAAAAATTGATTATTAGTTTGGTCCCCAATGCAGTTAAACCCTAGTTTCTTCGTTCTTGAACTATGAAAAATTGAAATAGCAAAAAGGAAGCATGCCATAAAAAGTAAAAAAAATATAGAAATTAATTAAAAAGGACAAGGTTCGGCTATGACATCTTATTAATTTTTTTTTCTTTTCGAATATACTATTAGGTCTGTTTGCTTGATGGGTTTGGGCGGGTATGCAATGGTGGGTTTAATAAAAACAGTCCAATGAACCATGATATCCCATGTTTGGTTAAGATCTAAGTCCAATGAACCATGATATCACATGTGTGTGCACGTGCTTACAACTACCACCATTCTAATCACTAAATACAATAAGAAAAACACTTAAAAGTGTACCATAACTAGCAAGCCTGACAAGAAACAAAAAATTGGGTCATGAAAAGTCGTTCTTAGGATATCTTCAGCTCTTCCTCAAACCTTGATTCTTTTAAGTAAAAATAAGCTAAAAACAAGCACTAGTCCTTTAGTTAAATTCATACGCAGTTTTGCACAAGGACCAAAATTGGTTCGGTGCATTGTTTCGCTCACCTAGAAAATAGAAACGATTCGACCCGTTTTAAAAACAAAAAAATTATAAAAATTTAACAATTATTTTTTCACAACATTGGTCGAAGTATATCAAAAAATCTTGAAATACCTTAAAATATTTCGAAATAATTGTGTAAATGCATTGAAATATAATAATATTTTGAAACATTATGAAACACCTCGAAGTTTTAAAATTTCGATTTCATCACTAATTCGTTTTAATATTCTTGGAAACAGAAACGTTTCGGATGTTTCGACCGTTTCGAGACGATATTTTGATCATTGGTCTTGCAATCAAATCATGGGAATCATATTTTACTCAAACCTCTAAAGGTTATATTTTGTCCTATTTATGTACATAGCGATCATACTTCACTCTCTATCAAGGATCAAAATTTCGTATTGGCCACCTAGGAAATGGAAACGTTTCGAAGTGTTTCGCAAACGTTTCAATCAGTTTTAAAAACAAAATGAAAAAAAAATAAAAAATTTCAAAATCATTTTTTCCAAACATTGGTCGAAATATATCAAAATATCTTGAAACATTTCAAAACAATTGTGCAAATCATTGAAATATTACAAAATACATCGAAAAATTATGAAACACCTCGAAATATTAGAATTTCGATTTCATCGTTGATTCGTTTCGGTCTCCTTGAAAACGAAAACGTTTCGAATTTTCGACCATTTCGAAAAGAAATTTTGATCCTTGGTCTCTATATATCTATGTACTCTACCTATATCTTTCCTGTTTTCCAATCTCCATCTAAACTCATTTATGCCTTTGCCACATCATTCATCACCGGCATCATTTTGACAAGGTTACAATAGATTTCATTTTTCTTTTTCAAAATTTATAATCAAATATATTGTATGTTTTAAGATATTTAAAGAAATTTTTGAAATAGTAACACTAAAAAATGAATGATATGCTTATTTACAGGAAATGTTAATTGAAACTCTAATTTGGGAAAAGAGTTACGATGTAATGGAAATAGGAGAAAACATATTTGTGAGTTAAGGGTAAATTAAAATGAGGTGAGACATTGGAGGGAAAAAATTAGATAAAAGAGAAAAGGAGAAAAAAATAAGATGAAAGAAGAATGCGAGAATTCTTTAAAAGATTCGAGCAGAAATCTGAGTTTGCTCAAGACACCACCATTAGTACGATGGGAGGCATCTCGTTTTGAACTCAAATCGGAGAAAAGCTGGAGATAACCTTAGACATGCCAATTCTAAACCAATAACTGCATTTTTAATATATTGGCATCGAAATTGAAACATCAACATTCAACAGTATCACATTTTAAAAGAATCTTATATTTACAGAAAGCAAAGAGAATTTTATCTTTCTGGACCAATAATTTTATTTATTAACCAGGGAATTGTCTAAAGCAACTCGAACTCAACCCAACTAGTCGTTAGCAAACATATACATGTAAGCAACACAAACGCTGGAACCAATTCATTTCAACATCCACATTTCATCAGGAATAATGAGCAATTCGCTGGACTACGCTATTCCGATTAAATTTCGGAAAAATTCAGGTCATTTCTACAGCCGAAAAGAGGGACACGTATATCACAACCTAGTAGCTTAGAAACATTGAACATCCAAGCGTGAGAGAGAAAGAGACGAACCTCTCTTACGGTAGAAAGCGGAAGAAGTCAAGGAGTCACTCCGAAAATGGCGAAAGCGTTGAAGCCACCGTTGCATAATAGACGAGAAATAGCCATCGAAGAACATCGGGCGGCAAAGGTGCTGGTCCACGGTGACTCTGAAACGGTTTCTGAGACGAAGCTTCAAAGACCGAGCACTTTCCACCCACAGATCACCTCTGTCCACCAATCGCTCAACACCCATTTCCAATTCAGAGAGAAAAAGAGACGATTGATTCAATAGCCTACAAAACCTGTCCTGATATAGTTTTGAGAGTCAGTGTGAGAAAGAAAGCCATTTAACAGAGAAAAAGTATGAGAAGGTTAGGATGAAGAGCGCCGTTGCTGATCCACTGTTTATGCAGAGACAGCAGCTCAGCGCGAGAGTATTGTGCGCGTTTGTTTTGTTTTGTTTATAGTTTCAACTGTTAAACAGAGATCTTACGATAATTATTCCCCTCAAAAACAACTTTTAAAAATTACTTACTTTTAAACTTATTTTTCAGACCAATCACTTTTTAAAAATTTAAAATGATGTTTACCGTTTTTTAACTTAAAAAAAATTTTAAACTCTGGATAATTTTATTCATAAAATATTATTTAAAATGACGATTTTAAAGGTATTGATGATGCACAAAATCGTCTTCGTGCGAGATCAACAGTCACAAGAGAGATTAATGAGCAATCAATGGCAATTAGTGACAAAACAGTAAATAAAGAGTCAACACAAGAGATTTATAGTGGTTCGGTCCGGGTGACCTACGTCCACTCTTCGAACAGCGACAGTGGCCTTAGGCGTTTTATTGATTAACGGAGGTACTCCGAGGAGTTTACAATGAGTCTAGAGAGAGAGAGAATGTAGAGAGCTTAGAGAGCTTGCTGAGTGCAACTAGTCTCGTCTCAAGAGTCATCGTCGTCGTAGAGCCCTTTATACAGTAAGGGCTTATATTATATAGACTCACCAAGGCGGTGATGTGGTGACGTGAGGGAGAAGTCTCCCGTCAATTTGGTAAGTACAAATATGGTAAGAGTGAGCCTCTTTGGTAAGTAGAGTTATGGTGGGAATAGACTTCTTTGGAAAGTAGAATTTCAGTAGGACATCTCTGTATCCCGAGTCTTCCTCCACGTGCTCCTATTTGCTCGGATGTCATGCTGGTGTGGAGTGTGCTCATGCTTAGTCTTGGACTTGAGTCTTGAGCTCGGACTTGCTTCGGAGTGGGTTTGGACTTGTATTGTGTTTAGTGTTGCATCAAGGCATAAAGAGGAAAGGAGGTGAGGCCAACGGAGCCAAGGGGTGGGCGGCGCCCACTTTGGAGGAGGCCTGGGCGGCGGCCCAGGTGCCTTGGGTTGCGCCTTTGGTGCCTTGGGCTGCCTTGTCCCTTCCTTTGGTGTTTGGTCTTGAGTCGGTGCAACTTGGTGCTCGCCTTGGCCTTGAGGTCGGACGTCGAGCTCGTATTTGTATTAGACTTGGATTCGTATCGGAGTCAAATGGCGAAGGAGGAGAGGTCGTAGGAGAGAATGAAGGAGAGGCCGAGCGCAGAGTTGGGCGCCCTAGGGGCCTGGGCAGCGCCCTTGGTGCCCTAGGCGGTGCCCTAGGGGTCTTAGGCGGCGCCCTTGGTGCCCTGGGCGGCGCCCCTTGCTGCCTCCTGCGGTCTTGGTCCTTCCTCCATCTTCCTTGACGATTGCCACTCGGTTGGCCCAACTACATGGGTCTTTTGGGCTCTTCTATGGGCTTCTTTGACTCCGTTTGGATTGGGCCTTAGCTTAGTAAAATCTGGACTCATCATTTGCCCCCATGCCCCGAGCTCTGATTTTCTTCAAGAGGCAGGGGTCGAGGGCATGTGCTTCGTATTTACTTGGTTGAGTCGGAGCTTCCCTTGTCTTTCACGGTCCCCTTTTATCTTCGGGGAATTATCTTTCGGGATCTGCTGAACTCCTCGGTTCCGAAGAGTGCATTATTAATATTATATATATTTTTATGCCCTTGTTTATAAATAGAGGCCACTGTTTCATTTTCTTCATTCTTCTCTCATTTGCATGTGCAGGGGCTTCCTTCAAGAGTGACTCTCAAGGAGCTTTGCTAAGGCTTCCTCAAGAAGTTTCAAGGCCTTCATTCTCTATTTAAGGAGCTTCAAGATATTCCATTTGTTCGTCATCAAAGCATCCATGAGGACGAGAGGCATGCCGAGTGGAGGAGTCAAGACGAGAGGAGGGCACCGCGGGGGAGCGAGCCCGGGCGGCGCCCAGGGGGCCTGCCCAAGCGCCCGAGTCATGGGTGCTGCCTCCTCCGATTTTGGTCGTTCGAGCTCCTCTTCTCGTGGTGGACTTGGTGTGGCGGAGGAACCCTTTGGGACCATTATGAGTACTCTGAGTAGTCCCAGGGGCGTGCCCGAACGGTCTTCTAGCGCGGGCGATTATTGAAGTATCCCGGGTCCTTCAGGAGACAACCCAAGCGTTGTGCTGCAGTCGACTGATGACTTGGAAGACACGGTGCTGCGAGGTGTGTCTCTTGGTATTCTTTTTACTGTTTCTTTGACATTGTTACCTTGTTTTAGCTAGGTTCTAAACTTGCTCTTGTGCATGTTACCCAAGTGAGTCGGAGGCCGTTGGGGACCCCGATGAAGGCCCAGGCATTGGAGGAGTCAACGGCTCCAAGGTACTCTCTATATTCAGCTTGTATAAGTGTGATGCTGAAATTGTTGAGATAGCTTCTCTATATCACATCCCACCTTGTGTGACTTATTGCCATGCTGAGGCCGATGAGCCCGCCTGCTCCGATTCTTTAGGTGAGATTGTTGTTTATGAGGGGATGTTGGAGGCGGGTCTGCGATTCCCCATTCCCGGACCTATTTGTCAGGGGCTAGCACACTTGTCATTGGTCCTAGGGAGATTGTCTCCCAATGGCTGGAGGGTTATTTCTGTATTCTTTGCACTGTGGCGGTTGGTGCATGGTGTTAACGTTCCTCTACCGTTCGAGGAGTTTCTGGCAACGTACACACTGTCGGAGAACCCTGCTCCTCACGGGGGTGGTACCGCTTTACTCCGAGGTTAGGCAGACTCATTGAGGGGCTTACGTCCAATCTCCACAAGTGGAAGAGGAGGTTTTTCTTCGTTGGTGGCAAGTGGGCTTCGGAGTCCGACCGTGATCTTGTGCCTTCTCGATGGGATGTAGTCCCTTAGACTAAACAAGGTGAGGATTTTTGTCTTTAAGTTGTACTCTTCATCCTTATGTGTTGGTTTTTCATAGTAGGTGATCTTTTGCAGTCTTATCGGCTCTAACTCCGGTCCAGACGAGGCTGCTTGATGAGGTTCGTAGCAACCCAACTAAGGACTTTGCTGAGATTATGTTGTTGTCCGGCATCTCTTCCAAGCTCAGAAAGAAAGGTGTTTATTTACTAGTAGTCTTCTTTAGGTGCTTTGTAGTAGGCTTTCTGACTTATTGGGTCTTTGCAGGTCTTCCCATTGATAGGTTCGTAGTGGATGAGGTCCTTGCCTCTAAGGTGGCGTCCATACCTACTCCTCCTTCTAAGAGGGCGAAGTCTGATGCCCCCTGCTCTTCTCGACCGGGGCTGGTTGACCTAGCGGTTCTATACCGGCTGAGTTTGATGATGTTCCGCCTTCTCCTTCGATCTATGTCTCCCCTTCCCCGAGACACGGTTCTGGTACCACTGTAGTGGCTGAGGTGCCGGTGCCGCAATCCGCAGGGACGGAGGGTCCATCTAGGTGTCGTTTCATGGGGAACACCTTAGGGTCTATGCTGCATGACGTAGAGGTGGCAAAGGAGAGATTCAGTGCCTTGGTGACCGGTGTTGAGGCCAATGAGATTGCCTCTCGGGGTCCTGGGGGCGTAGTCAACGCCGCTGTAGAGGACATCGCTCTGGTATGCTCTGTCCCTCTGTGTTGTATTTGACTTTTTGTGGCATGTCTAGACTTAGATCTTGGCTTTCTTTGTATTTGAATGTCCACAGGTGATGGCTGTCTTGCCTGCCTTGTTTAGTAATACGATGATGATCGGAGAGGCCGCTCTTGGCGAGGCAAAGGAGAGACGGGCACGTGAGGCTGCTGAGGGACAACTTGCGGCTGCTAAGATGAAGCTTTCACTTGAGCGACAGATACGAGAGAATGACGCACTGCTAGCTCGACAGGCACCAGAGGATGTCGAGAAGCGATTTGAGCTCGAGCAGCGGATGCGAGAGAGCACCGCTGAGCAATTGAAGCTATCTCAGGGGAAGGTTGCTCAACTTGAGGCTGACCTTGGCGTAGCACTTGGGAGAGCTACTAGTGCGGAGGCTCAGAGGGATGCTGTTGAGAGGGTTAGGGCCAGTGCCTTCATTGACGGCTACGAGGAGCTCAGGAGGAAGGCCTCTGTAGCATACCCTTATGTTGATTTTTCTGAGCTCAAGCCTCAGGAGGCTTTTGAGTCCGATGATGAGGACTATATGAGTGGAGACAGTGAGAGTCATTGAGAGTGGTGTCCTTGTATTCTTTGTTTGCATGATGTCTTTCTTTTGTAAAAGGTCCAATTTACGGACTTTGAATGAAAATTTTCTTTTGTAAGAGTCTCTTGACTTGGATGAAATAGAACTCTTTTTTGAAAAAAATATTAAGAAATCTTATTTCATAATTCAAAGTAAATACTTGATATTTAAAGGAAAAAATGACATAAATAGCGAAAACAAACTAGATGATGGACACCGACTCCAGACTTACTGTCCCCAGTTATTGGTAATACTTTTTTAGGTGTTCTGCGTTCCATGGGTGGGCCAGGACCTTGCCTTCAAAATTCTGGATTTTGTAGGTACCTGGTCTTACTACCTCTGTGACTATGTAAGGTCCTTCCCAGTTGGGTCCCAACTTCCCCTCCCGGGAGTCTTTGGTGGATAAGATGACCTTCTTGAGGACCAAGTCCCTAGGTAAGAAGACACGAGGCTTCACCCTCGAATTGTAGTACTTGGTCATGCGACGCTTGTACTCTGCATTCCTGAGCATGGCTATCTCTCTCTCCTCCTTCACCAAGTCGAGGTTGATGCGGAGGCCTTCTTCGTTTCGGGTAGGGTCATGGCTCTAGACCCTAAAGGAGTGTACCCCGATTTTAACGGGTATCACTGCCTCAGTTCCATAGGCAAAAGAGAAAGGGGTCTCACCCGTAGGACCTCTTGGTGTGGTCCGGTATGCCCATAGTACTCTTGGGAGTTCGTCTACCCACTTCCTTTTTGCGGTCTCCAATCTGGCTTTCAAGTTACGGAGTATGGTCCTGACAGTGACCTCCGCTTGCCAGTTCGCCTGTGGATGGGCGGGACTAGAGTGGGGTTGCTTAATCTGGAGGTCCGCACAGAAAGTGTTGAGGAGCTTGTTATCAAACTGTTTGGCGTTGTCGCTTACGATGGCATGAGGTACCCCGAAGCGGCAGACTAGACTCCTCCATATGAAATCCTTTACCTTCTGGTCTGTAATCCTGGCTAAGGCTTCGGTCTCGGCCCACTTGGTAAAGTAGTCTATGGCGATGACTATAAACTTACATTAGCCTCGACTCATAGGAAAGGGACCTA
>CM042191.1:15622507-15641000 GCA_023539305.1 Ilex asprella
TTAATTATTGCTACTGTCTAAACTTGAGATCTCTTTTAAAATGCCCCTGTTTTATTTCAAATGTTATATATGTTACTTGTGAAATGAGACCGACCGTTTTCTATGTTTTTTTAAAAAACCTTGTTTGAGTTTGGGAGAAATGTGGCTACAGAGCTTCGTGCTCACCCCCTACATATTATATTTTTCAGATGTGGTGCTAGAAGAGGATCTCGGTATTGACGAGCCGGGACATTGGGAGGCTCCACTCGAGGGAAACCTAGATCCCGAGGTGGATATGTAGAGCCGTAGCTTCTTTTGTTTTAGACTAGCATACTACTTTGAAAACACTGTATAGTCTAGATTTCTTTTGTAATTTTCGCTGCGCTATAATAGTAAAATTTTCATTGGGAATGTAAAGGCCAAAGATGGCATACCCTTTTGGGATATTGATGCAAATGTTATAGATTACTGTTAGAAAGTCTTTTATTGATAGTTTATCTTAGTGCTCTCATGGTATGAATGGTGATTGAATGTAATGCCGTCCAGGGTGTATTTTGGGGTGTTACAGGTGCCATGATGGCTGATGAGTACGAGTCCAGTTCCACCGCCCTCATTGGTAGAGGACCCATCAACATATAACTTCCAGCATGGCGGAGTGGATGTTGGGGGTGATGTTAGGAGAGAATGTGAAGATGGGAGTGAGGGGGCCTGAGAGGGTGGCGCCCTAGGTAGGGTGAGCGACGCCCTAGCTCGCCCGGTCGATGGCTCTACTCCCTGTTCCTCCTCCGGGTCGGCGGGTCTTTGTATGGCAACTGGTCCAGCTTCTTGGTTGAGAGAGTCAGTATGTACTGAACAAGTGCGCGCAGGGGCGCCTAGTCCTTCGTTTTGGGACTCCTGGGGCGGTGTGGACTCAGCTATAAAGTCTGCGAGCACCTGCGCTTTGATGTCGGCCCTTGGTTTGTACTGCACGTCAAATTCGCTCAACTCCACAGCCCACTTGAGCAGTCTCCTAGAGACATCGGGCTTCCCTAAGATTCTTTTGAGTGGCTGATCGGTGACCATCGTGATGGTGTGACCTTGGAAGTAATGGCGCAGACGTCTGGCGGCCGTGACAAGGGCGAGAGCTAATTTCTCTAACTCCGAGTATCTCACCTCTGCTCCTCGGTAGGCTCTACTTACATAGTAGATAGGCTTCTGGATACCCCCATCCTCTCTGATGAGGACAAAGCTGACAGCGGAGGGCGAGGTCGAGAGGTATAGGTAGAGGACCTCTCCTGGTGTGGCCCGAGAGAGCAACGGTGGGGCGGCAAGGTAGACTTTCAGCTTTTGGAAAGCCTCCTCAGCGTCTGAACCCCACTAGAAGGACCTGTGAAGGATTTTAAAGAAAGGAAGACACTTGTCAGCAGACTTAGAAACGAACCTGTTGAGTGCGGCTATTCTCCCATTGAGTCTTTGGACTTCCTTGGTTGAGGTAGGAGACCTCATCTCCAAAATTGCTTTGATTTTATCCGGGTTGGCTTCAATACCCCTTCTGTGAACCATGAAGCCCAAGAATTTTCCTGAGCTGACGCCGAAAGTGCACTTCTCCGGGTTCAGCTTCATCTTGTAGGCTCTCAACACATCAAAGGTTTCCTGTAGGTGTGCGATGTGATCTGTGGCTACTGCACTCTTCACTAACATATCATCCACGTATGTTTCCATGGTCTTCCCAATTTGGGTCACGAACATCTTGTTGACGAGGCGCTAGTATGTGGCTCTGGCATTCTTAAGTCCGAATGACATCACCCTGTAGCAGTTAGTGCCTTTAGGGGTTATGAACGATGTCTTCTCTTGGTCTGGGGGGAACATACTGATTTGGTTATAGCCGGAGTAGGCATCAAGGAAGCTTAGGAGCTCGTGTCTCGCAGTGGCGTCGATGAGCAGGTCGATGCGGGGGAGAGGGTAACTGTCTTTGGGGCAGGCCTTGTTGAGCTCTGTGAAGTCCACGCAGAGGCGCCACTTCCCATTGGCCTTTGTCACCATTACCACATTGGATAGCCAGTTTGGGTAGGCTACCTCCCTTACTGACCCGTTAGTCAAGAGCTTGTCTACTTCCTCCTCCATGGCTTGTCCCCTCTCAGTGCTCACACTCCTCAACTTCTGGGGAACGGGCTTGCATCTGGGGTCGACATTAAGTTGGTGGGAGGCTACCTCGGGGTCAATGCCCTCTAAGTCCTCATGGGACCAAACGAAGACGTCTGCGTTTCTCCTGAGGAAGTCTACTAAGGCAGATGCCAGCTTCTGGGAGAGTAAGGAGCCTAAGTAGACTTTCCTCTCTGGAAGGGTGTCATCTAGTATCACTGGTTGGAGTTCTTCTGCTGGTTCACCCCTTTCCAAGGTGTTGTCATCCCTGGGGTCGAACACTTCGACTTGTAGAGTCTCGTGTGGTCTTCTAGCCCTCATAGAGGCTACATAGCACTCTCTGGCTGAGACCTGATCTCTTATCTCCCCAATCTCGCTAGAGGTTGGGAAACGGAGGAGAAAATGGTATGTAGAAGGCACTGCCCTTAAGGTGTAGAGAGCAGGGCGTCTAAGTATCACATTATAAGCAGAAGGACAGTCAAGCACGAGAAAGTTTACCATGATGGTAGAGCTTCGGGGAGCAGTCCCTGCTGTGACGGGTAGGGTGATGGATCCCAACGGCTGAACTCTTTCTCTTGAGAAACCAACCAAGGGAGTCCTAACCGGCTGTAGCCTCTCCTTGCCAAGGTGAAGGCTGTCATAGGCCGTGATGAACAGGATGTCGGCTGAGCTCCCACTGTCGACTAGGATCCTCCTGACTTGGTAGTTAGCCACCATCAGGGTCAACAATAAAAGATCATCATGAGGGACTTGGACTCTTGCAAGGTCTCTGTCAGAGAAGGTAATGACCTCATCCTCCCCCTATTGTGGGGTCTTTGTCGGGCGAGAGTCATGAGACTCCGCTTGTCTGGCTCTGCGGGCGTGCGCCTTTCTGGCGGAGTTAGAGTCACCTCCTCCTCCTAATCCTCCGGCGATGGTATGAATCTCACCGAGGGGAGGCTGGTGCTCTCGTTCTTCTTGCGGAGGTGCTGGTCCTCGATCAGCTAAATACTGTCTGAGATGACCCCGCTGGATGAGTTCTTCGATCTGCCTTTTCAGCTGGAAACAGTCATCCGTGTCATGTCCATGGTCGCGGTGGAAACGACAATACTTACTGGGATTTCTGCGCTTGGGATCAGATTTCATCTTTTCGGGCCAACGGATGGCTGGGTCATCCTGTATCTGGAGTAGGATGTGTTCCACTGATGCATTAAGTGGAGTGAATGGCTGTCGATCCCTCGGAGGTAGTGGTCTGAGGCGGTCCTTTACGGGGACCCTTTCTGCTTTCTTCTTCTTGTTCTCAGCATCCCTTTGGTTTTCTCGGCTGTCTTTCCTCTTCTCCCCTCGGGAGGACTCACTTCTACGTGCTTTGGCGATGTCCTCGGCGTTTATATATTTTTGCGCCCTGGCCAGTAGCTCGGGCATGCCAAAGGGCGGCTTCTTGATGACTGAGAACATGAAACTGGATGTTTGAAGGCCGGCGATAAAAGCAGTCATGACTACCTTGTCATCCGACTCATCGATCTGGAGGACCTCCTCATTGAAGTGAGCAAGGTAGTCACGAAGACTTTTATCCCTATCCTGCTTAATGGTGAGCAGTTGGGTCACTGGCTTTTGATGGCGGCGTCCCCCAATGAAGTGGGAGACGAAGGACCTGCTTAGCTCCTCGAAAGAACAGACAGAGGAAGGCCTGAGCTTGAAGAACCATTGACGAGCGGACCCCTTCAAGGTGGTGGGGAATTCTCGGCACATGATCTCCTCCGGCACATTATGGAGTTGCATGAGGGACTTGTAGGTGTCTAGATGGTCAAGGGGATCTCTATTGCCATCGAAGGTGTCGATGTTGGGCATTTTGAATTTTGAGGGGAGTGGGTAGTTGACAATATCAGCAGTAAAGGGCGTGTCAGTGCGTCTTACCAAGTAATCCAAGGGTGTTGGCGCTGGCGCCTTGTTGGCATTGAGGGCGTCATCGAGTTAGTTTTGCACCTCCTTAATCTTCTCGTCCCACTGATTGGGGACATCCTGGTGATGGTACTGGCTTTTATGGTCTCCATACTGACTCTCTCCTTCGTCCTCATGCACAGGTACGTGCGAAGGGTGAACACGCGAGCTCCCTGCGCGGTGAGGAGGGATCGGTTGACGAGGGACTCCCTGGCGTGGTGCTGAAGCATTCCAATGAGGGACCTGGCATCCGGAGAAGATAGGCAATGGTTCCTCTCCCGTCGCAGGGAGTTGGACTCCCCCAACAGGGTGATGGGTGACTCCTCCTAGAGAGAGCATCAACTGGATGATCTGCTAGTTTTGGTTTACCAGTAGTTGCATGATCTGTAGGAGTTGTTGTTGTGACCCAACGGCGAGAGTTGCCGTAGCAGAGGGTCCTTCGGGTGTGAGGGGAGGCGGAGCCTCCTCCCGGTGCACAGGGTTGTTAGGCGGAACCTCCTCCCGGCGCAAGGGGTTGTTGTCTCCGGGTTGATGAGACCTCGATCTAGAGGGGATTGCCATGGATTGCGAGAAAGGTAGGAAGACTACGTCGATTCCCACAGACGGCGCCAAACTGATGATGCACAAAATCGTCTTCGTGCGAGATCAACAGTCACAAGAGTGATTAATGAGCAATCAATGGCAATTAGTGGCAAAACTGTAAATAAAGAGTCAACACAAGAGATTTATAGTGGTTCGGTCCGGGTGACCTACGTCCACTCTTCAAACGGCGACGGTGGCCTTAAGCATTTTATTGATCAACGGAGGTACTCCGGGGAGTTTACAATGAGTCTAGAGAGAGAGAGAGTGTGTAGAAAGCTTGCTGAGTGCAACTAGTCTTGTCTCAAGAGTCATCGTCGTCGTCGTGCCCTTTATGCAGTGAGGGCTTACATTATATAGGCTCACCAAGGTGGTGAGGCGGTGACGTGAGGGAGAAGTCTCCCGTCAATTTGGTAAGTACAAACATGATAAGAGTGAGCCTCTTTGGTAAGTAGAGTTATGGTGGGAATAGACTTCTTTGGAAGGTAGAATTTCGATAGGAAATCTCCGTATCCCGAGTCTTCCTCCACGTGCTCCTATTTGCTTGGATGTCATGCTGGTGTGGAGTGTGCTCATGCTAAGTCTTGGACTTGAGTCTTGAGCTCGGACTTGCTTCGGAGTGGGTTTGAACTTGTATTGTGTTTAGTGTTGCATCAAGGCATGAAGAGGAGAGGAGGTGAGGCCAATGGAGCCAAGGGGTGGGCGACGCCCACTTTAGAAGAGGCCTGGGCGGTGCCCTAGGTGCCTTGGGTTGCGCCCTTGGTACCTTGGGCTGCCTTGTCCCTTCCTTTGGTGTTTGGTCTTGAGTCGGTGCAACTTGATGCTCGCCTTGGCCTTGAGGTCGGACGTCGAGCTCGTATTTGTATTAGACTTGGATTTGTACCGGAGTCAAATGGCGAAGGAGGAGAGGTCGTAGGATAGGACGAAGGAGAGGTCGAGCGCGGAGCTGGGCGCCCTAGGGGCCTGGGCGGCGCCCTTGGTGCCCTGGGCAGTGCCCTAGGGGCTTCGGGCGGCGCCCCTCGCTGCCTCCTGCGGTCTTGGTCCTTCCTCCGTCTTCCTTGACGATTGCCACTTAGTTGGCCCTACTACATGGGTCTTTTGGGCTCTTCTATGAGCTTCTTCGACTCCGTTTGGATTTGGCCGTAGCTTAGTAAAATCCGGACTCATCAGGTATCATTCTAAATGATGTCTGTTAGGTATGAAGCCTAAAATTACAACTTTAAAAGTATCATTTATTTGGATCACAAAATTTTTTTCTCGTTATACTTAATTCAGCATGTTTTCAATTTTCATTTTAACTAAATCAAATTTGTGTAATCTAAAATAATGTTATAAGTTCATCGAACCATGTCCTGTTTCACCCAAATATTCACAAACAATGAACATACCCAAATGCGACTTATGAATTAAAAAAAAAACTCACTACATGGTATTGCGTAAAATACATAACAGTCGGTCTATCAAAATAAATAAATTTTGTAATAAAATTCATCATTTTTTCAATTTTCATTTTATGTAAATTATTTTTTCTATTCCAAAACAATATTATAAGTTCATCGAATAATGTGATTTGTTCCCCAAAATTGTACAAATCGTGCGCATATGAAAAATGAGACTTATGCATTAAAAAAAATTATTACATGACACTATAAATATAATTTGCCAATAATATGGTTAATGTTCAAAACAACATAGAGGTTGATCATATACACATAAACTTGATAGAATAAAAGTGTCTGATGCATCATCACTTAAATTTAAAAAATCAAAAACTTCAGGATTGAAAATAAATAACAAATCCTCTAAAATTTTAATTTCGACGTAGTTAGAATTGAAATGCTTAATTTTTACGTACTCAATTGCATGCAAACGACCAAACCGACATTGCATCTGATCATTTTCATGTTCAAGCCTAGCTAGTTTGAGTTCCATGGATGGTATATATCAGCTGAATGTGCCTTTGGTACCGCTAGTCAATATCAACAACAATATACTTAAAGTTCACAATGTTTGTCATATAACTCTCATCATCTTAATGTGGGTTTGATATGAGCACCCCAAGGTGGATTGTAGATCACAAACCTAACAATTACATGTCCAACATGCCCTAATGGGTTATAAGTGTCGGTGGGCTCATTGCAGAACTTGCGCTTTTGTCCACACCACATTATACAACCAGAATTTGAATATGATCAAATAAAAAGAACTATGTTCCACAATACTGGTTGGTTAGTTGAGCGTTGACGTTCACTAACTAAAGATGAATATGTTGCTTATTGCGTGATGAAGAAGCTTCGATAGTTTGGTTGGATTGTGATTAGCACAAAGTATTGCATAATTATAGGTGCTAATCGTCCATGAATTAAATGTCTTTATGATGCTAATGAGGAAAATTATACATGTCGAGTTATTAATGATGATATTTAATTTTTACAGATAAAAGGTATTAAACAAAACCTTCTTTAGCATTTCAACATGGATGGACAAATAAGGGGTGAAAGAATGAGTATTGGATAGCTTAATGGTGATGGATGTAGCAGAAACAACAAAAATAGCAGAGACTGTACTGGTACAGCATACCGGTACGCAAAGGCTACTCGAGTTCGAGATACCGGTACGGCCTGTCGATTTCTTTTTTTTAGCATCTCTGCAACGGAAGCCCTGTCACTTCGCAGACCCCACCATCAACTCTCTCCTACTCCCCTGACACGCCCATAACACTATTAACCTTGTTCACACCATGGATTAGATGCGTTGCAGCTTGGCTCATTAATGAAGAGAGAGAGGGAGGAAGAAGCTGGGTATGCAGACAAGCTCTGCACACCCCTGTTCAGGCCATGCCTTCTGCAACTCCTGGATGGAAAAGACACCCTAGGGCCACCCCAGACCTGGGATGCACGTTTTGGAGCCAAGAGCACTAGGGGAGATGGTGTGTAGACATTATGGGAATATAGAGAGAGAAGCTCCAAGTGTAGAAGAAGATGAATAGTAGTTTTCTGGAGAGAGAAAGTTGCATTTTTCATGTATTTTCCATTTCATTGGCTTGTAATCTCTTGTAAGGATTTCTAGAACTTCATTTAATGTCATTAATGCTAGTTCTTTGATGTTAGTTCTTAGATTTAATGCTCTCATTAATGCTCCACCATTAATGTTTTAAGTTCTTCATGTTTCATTAGACCTAAAAAATGGGTTTTCACCCCTTTCATTTCTAGATTAGAAGTTATTGCATTTAGTTACTTTAGATCTTCATTTCATTACAATGCACTTCCTTTCCATTTTTATTTTCATTTCAAGTATGAGTAGCTAAATTTTTAGTTGGCAAGACCAAAGGGGAACTTCCACTTGGGTATATGTTTTCAACTCATTTTTTATTCCTCTCTTCAAAAACCAATGGTTCGGTTTGATTGGGTTGAAGGTGGATGACTTGGTGAGTCTTTGATAAACCGTAGGCTTAGTCACAGTTTATGCTTAGATACTCACCGGCCTCATCCTCGACTTTCCACGAATCAATCGTTCATTTACGCTCGATCAGAGGAATGGTTTGAGTTGGGATTGTATACCGAGTGGAGTGACCTCTTGGAATTGCCAACACTTGTTTTTCTCATAACATTTTCATTAGCACACACTTCACCAAACAACTCTCAAAAGAACAAATATTTTTTCACTTTCATTTTCACCAAATCACTTCCATCTTGATTTACTTCCTTCCTCGTGGATACGACATTGGAATACTTTTCCAAGTAAAACACGACCCGCACAAGACTCCTTGCGATTGGGGAGCATTTTTGTGCATAAACACTCCACACTTACATCATCCCATTTTCCTTCCTCCTTGCCCTTTCTTTTGACACTATCCCAAGGGGAAGAAATCCTTCCCTTCGCACATGCATTGCATAGTTTGAGGGATAGTATTTAGTGGTTAGCGGAGGTGAGGTTTCAACAACAATCAGATTGCGTATTTGGTGTGTGACTAGACAAATTTTTTTTCCTATGACTTATACAGTTATGAATGATGGTTTATATGTCTAGTTGTGCATTTTAAAATTATAATGCAATTATATAGAAATTTGACTTGACATCACACTGGTAAGTTGTGACATGACTTGACACTATCAAAGTGGTGATATGATAATACACTAATGCATTGGTAAAGCTACAAGATTACTTAACAATGATTACCACTTAACTCTGATTACACTAATAAAGCTAACATTTGGACATTGAGTACAATTGTTTATCTTCATCCGATATATAATCATCTGATAGGTATTGTTTAATAGACAAGATGATATTTCGGTCAACTGGTGTCAACTCTCATCAATATACAGTTCCCATCATGTCTGTTTTTAGTTGGAGCATAGAATATTGACACCTATGCACCATCATTCTATTATTTTTTCTTCGGACATGTTTTATTGTTGATTCGTAGTCTTCTCTATTCTTACGTTGCATTATTGAATGTCTATGTGGCACTGGTATGTTAAGTTCTCTTAGTTGTGTGCATAATGCCTCTCTTAGTTGTGTGCATAATGCCTCTGATTCATTAGCACAAAACGCCCACTCACATCATATTCCTACATAATACTCTTTTAGATTGGAAAATCTCTCACTATTGTAATCATCGTTTTCGCTCTTGTAATAACACAAATTGTTCATGTCTACAATTGTTATAAACTATAGAACCTCTTGATGTAGACATAATGTCCAATGTATGTCATATCAACCACGCATAAAGTTTTTATATAGTGGTTTATAAACATTGATTGTACACTATCAGGATTTTGTCACTTCAACACATGGGTTACAAAAATGTTGATTCAATTCAAACATTGTGAACTTAAAAAAAGCAAAGTTATTAAAACATGATTAACTGCTGGAAACAGACTGATTGACAAGGTCAGCTATGCCAATAATCTATAATGACACTTTTTTTCAAGCATACTAGCAGTGCGTAGTCACATCACGAGTGTGTCACTTCAACACGTGATTTGTTGAAAAGATCACTATCAATATTCACACAATGTTGAGGTAAATCAGTAGTGTGACGTCATGTGAGGTCATCAGTGTGTAGTTAGACGTCACATTCATTTGAGGTCCTTTTCACCAGTACATAGTCACTACATCACAGTCTTCAGCCTTGTCAAATGAGTGTAGTCACTGCATGAGTGTGACACTTATGTCCTCTCAACTGTGTATAGTCACTCCAACACATGTTTATTAGATATGTGTAGTCACTGTAACACTTAAGGAAATGATTTCAATGAATCAGAATCTTGTCACTTCTTCAGCAATTTTATTGAATCAATGATTTTTCACTTCATCACATGGCTTGCTAAAAAATCATGCTAGTGTAACAACACAAGTAGTTTCCTTGGGACTATTTATTCAACATATGTAAACAACTCATTGTACACAATTCATCTTGAACCATGAAGTATAGTCCGCGAATGTTATTTTAAAGTGTGGGTCATCATTGAGTGCTAGAGGATAAAATTTTATATCCATTGAATCCTCATTTACGTTATTCAAGCAGAATCATAAGCAAAATGAGGTCCAAATTGCAATATCGTTTGACAGAAGGGAAAAATCTAAGTGCAAATTTGTGCACTTGCAATATATGAAAGCCTTAACAAGTTATCATCGATATACATGTTGACACTCCTAAAGGATTGGAACAAGCATTGTTTTGTTTTCAAGTTGAGAACAGTCATATGACAATCCTTTTAAACTACAACCTACGTCACATATATGTTGATAGAAAAAGCACATGTTGAAGCGTAGGAGGTGGTGCATGTGCAGCTGCTAGTGACTTTATATGTGCAGAAGCAGTGCAAGTGATTTTGGTTGTGCTAGTGATGGTGTAGGTGCCAACAGTTGGCAGTGCAGGTACAGAGCAAGTGGCAGTGCAGGTGACTCTGTAGGTGGTGCTAGAGAATATGTAGAAGCAAAATCGACAGTGGTGATTGTGAATATGTAATTGGAACATCATGTGTTGTGGATAGAGTATGCACAAGTCATCGATACTCGAGAACTGCTATTAAACGTCCAGAACTCGTATCTCTTATATGTCCAAGAGATAGCATGCAAAGTGTCAAATCTAGGCTGCCCTCATAGATAGTCCATGAAGTGTGATATGTCCTTGTGAGAGTCTCTTCCTACAAAAAATAAAAAATGTATTTTCTATAGTAAACAATAACACATGTATTTATTAGGAAATGCAATAATAAATTATTTAAGAATAACTTGCTAGTAGCTTAATGATGCTGCAGACTGGCTAAAAACCAACAGAAGGCCTACCAATATGTGGACTCACCAGTCAACGAGTTATGCATCAATATCATACAATATAAGAGTCATTGGGATCCATTTGACCAATAGTGACTACTTCTATAACAACACAATCCCGATGAGGGGCCTACATGTCAATGTATGACAAACAACTAAGCATCCAATCCCAATCTGCTTTACCACAATGATTTAAATCACGTAGCACCCTACTAGTATCACAAACCTTTGGTATGGTCTACATGAGACCAAACTATCGCCTAACACAATCGAAAAAATGCCATTCTACAACATCGAAACAAATAAATGGGGATCATGTGTGCCAAATATCTTACCTAACAAGGCAATAAACATGTATGTGACTTATGATAACAACAGTATATGACTCACGTATCATCTGTAACACCAATTTTTTTTAATTGGTAAATATTTTTAAAAAATTGGATAGAGTTTTCGCTATAAATAGGACATTGCCAAATTTTCAACTTGTATACAATAGTCCCAATTCAGTACATAGTCACAACAAACAACCATTCAACCATTTACCAATGGCATACCCAACATCCATGTAATCACCAAAGTTTGAAACTATGCATAGGTAAGTAAGATGATATACTTGATCATCTCTCATCTAGTCAAGTTAGTAATGCCTCAATACATGGGTCGGAGTGTGCTACTCCAAATATGTGACATCCCATTTATAAAGTTTATAAACTATAAAACAACAATAAGTGAAGCACAAGCACATGTGCAAGTCGCCTATTTCAAGGTTAATTGTAATTGCCCACCTACACCCACCCAAGAGGACCATCATGTAGTGCATCCTTATTATGTGGGACATCATGTCCATGAACATCTAAAAGGGGCTCTAGATCTGGCATCTCCAAGTGCATCACCACCTTCATGTGCAAGCAGAATATCCTTATGCTCAGGAAATTCCGCTACACCATAGGTTGCCCGATGTTGTGGAACCACACGCTTAGGAACAATGTACGCTAACATTCACATGCCCACAACTACATAAACAATGTAATATTTATAAAGTTCATACGATTATAGGAAAAAATTTAAGAAGATACTACAATGAAAACGATTACCTGGATTAGAATAAGTGGACCACTAAAACGAAGCATCTCTAAGCCCCCACTTCAGGATCCTCATACTGACCATCTCCAACCTCGAGATCAACCTCCTCATCTAACTCGACATCCTCCTCACTACCAAAATCTATAATGTGTTGTAGGGGGTGAGAAAAAACCCGTAAGAAATCCCTCTCAAATTCCAGCAAGGTTTTAAAACAACAAAAAGAAGTCAAGTCTCTTTTGGAAAATAGAATATATACCGTTTTGAAAGTAAAATAATGGCAGTTATAAGGATCTCAGGGGTACAAAAATACAATAAACCAATGAAAGGAACAAACATGTTATAATTAAAGCAATCAATTAATAACTCAACAGCATCATCCCATGTTCTGGTGTATGTTGGTTCATCCCTATTCTCATATATGTTGATTCATCCCCATTCTCATGTACATTGGTTCATCCCCATTCTCATGTATGTTGGTTCATCCCTCTTTCATGTATGTTGGTTGCTTCTCAAGAATCTACATAACGATTCTATCTCGTTCACCCATCACAACCACACAATCTCAATCATTCCCCGCAAGGCATATCACAAACCACTTTAGGAAAGGCATATACTGTCTCCCATGGCATTGACGAATTAGTCCCAAGAAAGGTATACTATCCCTCAGCCTCGAACTTACGTGAACAATAGTGTTTGTTCTCATAAACAACAATCAACTACAAGTGTTAGACAACCATCTCTGTAACACCCCGCATTTTTTTTATATATGTATATAGTTATATGATAGATAATTGTTGTGAAAATGGGGATATGTATTGCACGGGATTGGTCCTGCAATTGTTTCGAGACAGCGATCGTATAACTGGTGAACCCTGAAACAATCACAAGGTTAGGAAAAGGGAGCCAGGCATCTGCTTGGCTTATCCCCTCCGAAGCTTAAGTTAGCAAGGGAAGAAGGATCAAGCTCAATTCACTCAGTTCGAGGGTTCAATTTTGCGTACCTTAGTTCATTTTTCTGAAGGGTATTTATACCTGGGCTTGAAATGATTGCTCTGACACAGAGGTCCTCTCTGTAGTTAATGCTCTTCAGACTTGTCCAAGCGTAATGATTGATTCCCACTTGCACTCCCGTCTCATCAATGCTCGGCGTCTGAGACCCAACCGCGGGGCCATGCCTAGCACATGAGTACCATGAACGGCGTCTGACGCCTATCTCATAGCAGTCGGCGCCTCGGAGGCTATCATTTATAGCCCTGTGTCTGGACCCCTATCCATTAATGCACCCACTCATGGATGTCAGTTTGGGTCTTCGAGGGTGCAGGGGCTCATTAAATGCACTGTCTGAGTCACTCACGTCGTCATAAATGCTAGGTCCAATTGCATTAATTACTTGTCAAAGGTTGTACTCGGCTCTACGAAAACGCCGCCTCTCGGCTCCATCACTCGGCTTTGCTAGTTTCCTCGGCTTCATAACTCGGCTTCCTATCATACCCCCTCTATCCACGTGTCGTCTCGGGGGCTGCTGAGCAGTCTTGAGTCCCCTCAACTGCCCCCCAGCCTCCGCTCTTTATGCGGCGTGAGACAGGTGGCGCAAGAAGAGAGGGGGCTTACTGAACGCGCCCATTTAATGAGGGGCGGTTACTAGCATGCCTTAAGCCGTCCTTTTTCAAATCTCCTCATGATGAGTGTCTTCTCGATTCCCGCTTTCCCATCTTCCTATAAATAGGGAAAATCTTGATCATTTGAGAACTTTGCAAATTCGAATTCCCTTCACGCAACTCAGCTCCCGAGTACTGCCCTTTCTTTCTCCGAGAACTCTGCGAAGAACATCCTGTGTAAGTTCTCTCTGTTCCATCTTCCTCTTTCCTCCTTTTATCTTTACCCATGGCTAGGAGTCGTAGAGGTGAGGTGAGGGATCCCCAAACATCCAGAGCTCGCAAGCTCAAGAAAATCGTAGTAAATGAGGACAATATAGATGCCTTTAGGGCCAAATACCAGATCCCCGAGTGTGTATTCACCTTCCCATTCAAGCCCACACAACACACTAGGGATCGATGGAGTGTAGAAATGATGCCTTTTTATACTAAGGCCATCATGGAAGGGGGCCTGACCTTCCCTCACCCCCTTGTGCTGAAGCTGTTAATGCAGCTAAAGCTGTTTTCCCTTCAATGCGGGGTAAATTTTTTTAGGATAGTCATGGGTGTGATTACCCTTAACGCTCGGCTCGGGGTAGACTTAGGGGTAGATGAAATCCTCTTCTGCTACGACCTGAGGCTAGTCTCGGGAGAAAGATACTACCTCAAAGCCAGGGACACCTCAATGTACCTGGTCACCCACATGCCCGACTCGGACAAGGGGTACTTTGATGATCTAGTCATGCTCGGCAGAAACTGAGAGAAGGGGACAGGGCCCGAGTATGACGGATTATACTGCCCCAAGGTGCCGAGAAATGAAGGTGTGTTGCGCATTAACTGAAATTTTTCTCGGCGTTTATCTGATCTCTTTCTAATCTGGTTTCCCATTTTTGCAGAAGGGTATCGGCGTGATTCCGCTCAACCCCTCAGGTCGCAGGTCAGATTCGACGACCTTTTGAAGGTTTGGTCATCCAACCCCTCAAGTGAGTTTGCATGAGCAGCTCACGTACTACTCGGCTACACTCTCTCCTATAGCCGATTCTCCCAGATTCCTCCACCTTTCGATCCGAGACTTTGGGAGGACCTCTCCTCCTCGGAAGAAGACGCCGAGAGAACTCCTTCACCCAGACCTTCCACTCCAGATGAAATGTTCAACGTTCCACCTATCTCCGCCGCCAACATGGAAGAAGTTGCCTCCCGGCGGAGGAACAGGCTCTCGGGACTAGGGGGTCCCCGAGCACGGCCCCAATCATTCCCCCTCCCTCGGGGCCAAGCTTGGACGTACCCCCTCCTCGTCGTCGTCGTCAACACACGGGGCAGACCACTGCTCCAACAGGGAGTCTTCCCCCCAATCTTTCCACTTCCATCCCCAAAAATCAGACAAGGGGAAAACGACCTCGGGAGACCGAGGCTCCAGAAGAAAGCCGACGCTTGGAGAAGCGCCGACAGAAACACCGCCACGACGCCCCGGGGCCATCAACATCTGCCGAGTGGGTCTGTAAAGCCGAGACCCGAAGGGGCCGCCCCGTCTTGGAAGCAGACTCCATCATCCAAGACCAAGACGTGGCCTTGGCAGTGGCGGGGACCCTCCAATTCGGCGCCGACATGAGCGTCCATGTGGGCCAGGGTGATAACCGGCTCCTGATAGGTGCGCTTCAGAGCAATTTGGTTGTGAGTGTCTTTCTTTCATTTGTGCCCTATTTCCTCGGTTTTGGCTAATTGCTTTCTACTATTCTTCCCAGGCCTGCCAGCAGATGGGGGTCATTATCGACCGTTTCTAGGAGTACAAGCAGGCGGCGAGGAACGTCGAGAGGGAGGTTAAATCCAAAGATGTCTTCGTTAAGAAGGCGGAGACGGTTATAGCCGACCAGGCTAAGCATCTCGCCGAGATGATCTGCCAGCGCGACGCCCTGGACGCCGAGAACCAGAACTTGAAGGCGAAAGAGACCGCGACTATCAAAAGGGCGGAGGAGTGTGAGCTCCAAGTTTGATTGGCTGAGGGCAAGGTCCAGGAGTCCGAGGGCCTCATCAAGGACCTAACTGCTCGGGTGGACGCCCTGATGGCCGAGAAGGCGGAGCAGGACCAAAAGCTGCAAAGCGAGTGCCAACGAGTATGGTTGGAGACTCAAGATCAGATGGTCCCCGCCTTCGAGGAGGCCAAAGAGAAGGCCTTTCGGGAGGGTTGGCACGCGGCCTTACATGCCGCCTTGGTGGACCCGGCAGACGAGCTTTTCAGAAGACACAGTACTCTGGTTGTGAATGACGCCGAGGTTCCTCCGGAGGCCGAAAACGTCGAGGGGACTAACCTGGCCATTACTGTAAGTGATGGTTCAGATAGTCTTTCTCCGGTTATTGCTGGCCAAGATCTCGATCACCCCTCACCAGTTGAAGAGCTTACGACTCATGAGGCGAGGTGATCTCGGCGGAAAGCTCCCTGCTTGCTTTTCCTTCCCTTCTCTCTCTCTATTTTAAATATGTATGCTTCTGGGGACGCAAAGCCCCATTTTGATTTGTAATGAAAATTTTGACCACTCTACTAGTCTCTTTCAATATGTTCTTTCGTTTATTCTCTGATAATTGTCGGCTAACCATGTCCCGGGTTGCTCCCACCCCTCGGGGCGGAGAGACTTAGAGAAAACAGGTAACTAGACTATGTAAAGGAAATAGGTAGCCAGACTACGGGGCCGAACCGTCCCGTCCCGTTCCGGACTAGCACCCTTAGGGGCCGAGGCCTCTATTGACCGAGGGTTCATCTTGTTTTTTCTCAGACTGCTCAAGAATAACACCCCCTGATCTCTAAGAAGTGGAACTGAAGATATGACTAGTCAGTAATGGCCTCTAGAAGTAGTACGAAAGAGAAATACTAAGGCACTTCTCGTGGGAACTATAAGGAGAGAAACCCTTTAACAACTGATCTTCGCTAGGCTGTCACCAACCTTTCCCCGGGGTTGCGTCCCTTTTGAGTTGACTGGTGTACCCCCTATTCTAGGGTCATTTTCCATTCGAGGGGCTTGCCCCTATCATTTAATTGAATGCTGGGGTCTCCTGAACCTGCCCGACAGGTCCATGCTTTAGCGGCCAAGATTCCATGGAGTCTTACTCTCCTCGGAACATTGTCCCTATCGGTTGAGAGCTCGCCTCGTGCTGACTTTGAGAGCATGGCTCCAAGGATGGAGTCTTACACCCCTGGGGACTGCGCCCCTAGTGACTGAGAGCTCGTCTCGTGTTGTTTTTTGAGAGCGTGGCTCCAGGGATGGAGTCTTACACCCCTCGGGACCGTGCCCCTAGCGACCGAGAGCTCGTCTCGTGCTATTTTTTAGAGCGTGGCTCCAGGGATGTTGTCTTACACCCCTCGGGACCTGGCCCTAGTGATTGGTTGAAAACGGTGTCGTTCCCTAACCTCTCAACACCACCCTCAAATGTGTATAGCTTATGTGTGAAGGGAGTGTCACTCTCCCTCGGGATGATACAAGAGATAGGAAACAACGGAATGTGAATGGTGGAAAATGGATGAACAAAATATGTGTGAAATGAAATGTGGAATGTGCACAAAAGCGCTCCCCAATCGCAAGGAGTCTTTCGTTGTCGGTGTTTTACTTGGAAAGTATTCCAAGGTCGTCTCCTCAGGGAAGGAAAGGGAGTTTTGTGAAAGTGATTTTGTAAAAAGTGAAAAGAAAGTGTAAAATCTTGTATTTGAGTTTTGTGTTTGGTTTGTAAATGAAAATGCAAGAAAACAAGTATTGGCTAATCCAAAGGGTTCATTCCAATGGGAATACCCAATCAACTCAAAGCCTTCCTCCGATTGAGCATGAATGAACGATTGATTCGGGGGAAGCTAGGGACGAGATTAGTGAGTATCTAAGTATAAACCGTGACTAGGCCTACGGAATGTCAAAGGCTCACCAACTCATCCACTCTCAACCCCGTCAAACCGAACCATTTGACCCTAAAGGGAGGAATGAAAAAGAGTTGAAATGAAATCCCCAAGAGAAATCACCCTTGGAGTAACCAACTTAAAACTAGCTATTCATATTAAAAGCAAAGACATTCATAATGTAAAGAGACAAGAATGAAAATGGAGATTAAAACTTAACTAAATGCAAGAAATCTTAAACTAAGAAGAGAAATCAACAATACCCATTTTAAACTAAGAAATGAAGAAAACTTGAAAACATAAATGGTGAAAGCTAGAACATGGAACTAAACTTGCAATAACTTGAAAGGAATGAGATTAAAGACAATAAATTAAACTTAGAAGATCCTTACAAGAGATTAACAAGCTTTCTACAACTTGAATGGAGAAGAAAATGCAAAAACGTCACTATTCATCTTCTTCCTCCTTGGAGCTAAACTAAAACTACTCCTAAGCTTAGGTAGCCAACTCTCCTTGAAGAACTTGTAGAATGCTGAATATAATGGTGTGTGAGCCTTTCATTTTCGTGCAAGGTGGTCCCCTAGCTGTGAGAGCAGACCTCCCACCAATGGCAGGTGATTTGGATGGGTTACACAGGCTAGGACAGAGCTAACCTGCAAGTCACATGCCTGCCCACTTCTCTCACATCCTCATTTATGCTAAGCCTTCAAAATCTTTCCAATGTGTAAGGGAGGCATGCTCTTGTGTAAGGAAATATTGGGGGGCGAGTGGGAGAAGTATAGGTGGGACCCCCAAGCCTCAAAGTTGAGTTACAGGCTGTTTTTTCGGCCAGAAGGTTTGTGGTACCGGTACTGTTTTTCTGCACTGGACCACCTTCGGTAGAAATGACATAACTCTTGATCTAACCGTTGGATTGAGCTGAAATTTTGACAAGATACATAAAACATCCAGATCTATAACTTTCATGCTTTAAACGTTTCCAGATTCTGAGTAGATCATGGTCAAAAATGGGGGA
>CM042191.1:15642248-15668597 GCA_023539305.1 Ilex asprella
AGGGATGGAGTCTTACACCCCTCGGGACCGTGCCCCTAGCGACCGAGAGCTCGTCTCGTGCAGTTTTTGAGAGTGTGGCTCCAAGGATGGAGTCTTACACCCCTCGGGACTGTGCCACTAGCGACTGAGAGCTCGTCTCGTGCTGTTTGAGAGCGTGACTCCAGGGATGGAGTCTTACACCCCTCGGGACCGTGCCCCTGGTCTCTTCCCCTCCTGTTCTCGGGATCAATGGTTTCTTCCTCGACTCGAGCATATTTGTCTATCCGCGCCATTAAGTCCTTCATGTCCTTCGGGACCTTCTTGGTCAGGGACCTATAAAGGCCTGCATCTCGGGATAACCCCAGTCGAAAAGATGCTGCAGCCATTGCCTCTGAACACGCGTCTACTTCGTTAACTTCCTCCCAGTACCTTATCGCGTACTACCAAAGGGACTCTCCGTTCTTGCGCTTAAATGTCAGCAAGGCGCCGACATCTTTCGGCCTCTTGGTGCTGGTAATAAATCACGCTTTGAAGAGCTCCACCATTTGTTTCCAGGACCAGATGCTCTCAGGGGCAAGGCCCTCATACCATTTCATGGCAATGTCTCCCAGACTCATGGAGAAGACCCGACATAACACCCTCTAGTCAGTATCGTTAAGTGACATTAGTTATCTATAGTGCCGAATGTGGCCCTCGGGGTCAGTTCTTCCATCGTACACTTTGAACCGAGGAACTGCAAATTTCTTCGGCATCTCGATTTCCCTAATAGACCTGACAAAGGGGGAGGATATTTGCTCCTCATCATTCCCCACAGGCTTTGGTTCCCGGTGCCTGTCATCGAACTACGTTTGGGAGTAACTTGCCCCCCTCGGCCCTCTGGCGGTAGACTCTGTTTGAGATTCCGACATGACTTTGCAAGGAACCTCCCGGCGGAGGTCTCGTCGTGAAATGCCGATTCCGTGGTGACCTGCTCTGAATTCCCCAACGGGGACATGCTTTCCCCAGCTGTACGGATCCTGCCTATCAGCTGAATGCCTGCGTTGGTGTTTCTCGGGGGTCCCCGACTCCATTCTCGCGGGTTTCTCTCGGCCAGGAATTTGGGCCCCCGTTTCTCGCGTCCGTCAGCTTACATTTACGGACTGCTCGAACTCCTCAAGCCTACGCCTCACCTTGGCATTATCTTCTTTGAGTTCTTTGATGCGCTTTTCCATACGTCTTTCCATCATTTCCACGATGTCACGAGCTGAGGGGCCTTGTCTTCCTAGACCCTGATCTACAGGAAACGTTCGCTGTGAGGAATGCTCATCCCTTGTAGGTCGATTGGTCGGACCAAACTTTACGACCGTCGGGAGGCGAGTAGCCTCCCCATGCCTCTCGCGTAAACTCCCTATCCCCTCACCTTGGGATCTTGTGTTCATCATGATGCAATCACTATGGAATAAGGGTTTTTGTTCCCACAGACGGCGCCAAATTGCACGGAATTGGTCCCGCAATTGTTTTGAGACAGCGATTGTATGACTGGTGAACCCTGAAACAATCACAAGGTTAGGAAAAGGGAGCCAGACGTCTGCCCGGCTTATCCCCTCCGAAGCTTAAGTCAGCAAGGGAAGAAGGATCAAGCTCAATTCACTCAGTTCGAGGGTTCAATTTTGCGTACCTTAGTTCATTTTTCTGAAGGGTATTTATACCTGGGCTAGAAATGATTGCTCTGACACAGAGGTCCTCTCCGTAGTTAATGCTCTTCAGACTTGTCCAAGCGTAATGATTGATTCCCACTTGCACTCCCGTCTCATCAATGCTCGGCGTCTGAGACCCAACCGCGGGGCCATGTCGAGCACATGAGTACCCATGAACGGCGTCTGACGCCTATCTCATAGCAGTCGGCGCTTCGGAGGCTATCATTTATAGCCCTGTGTCTGGACCCCTAGCCATTAATGCACCCACTCATGGATGTCAGTTTGGGTCTTCGAGGGTGCAGGGGCTCATTAAATGCCCTGTGTGAGTCACTCACGTCGTCATAAATGCTGGGTCAAATCGCATTCATTGCTTGTCAGAGGTTGTACTCGGCTCTATGAAAACGCCGCCTCTCGGCTCCATCACTCGACTTTGCTAGTGTCCTCGGCTTCATAACTCGGCTTCCTATCATACCCCCTCTATCCACGTGTCGTCTCGGGGGCTGCTGAGAAGTCTTGAGTCCCCTCATGTATAATGATGTAAGAATGAATCACATAGGTTAAAACATTAGAAATGAATAATTGAGAGACAAATGAATTTGGGAAGTTTAAGTTTCAAAGGCGTTTGAGATTTGAAATAGTTATTAGATAAGTTTTTAAATGTTTTTAGGTCAAAATAATGTTTTCATTGAATTTGAAAGGTCGAAAAACCTTGGGAGAGGTAATATGAGGTGCATTGGAAGCTTGGAAGTACTCCGGAATAAAAACACAAATTATGTAAATTTCGGGTATAAAATATTTTGGACACCTCTTAGTATTTTGGCCATAACTTTTCATTATTATATCCAATTGATCTGAAATTATGATAGTAGATAATAGACATCAAGAGCTACAAAAGTGTCTCTAATGAAAATTTTTCAATTCGACCTATAAATGACTCAAAATTACACTGGAAGTTGAGGCAGTCAAATAGTACCAGTACCCAGTACCGGTACCCCGAAACTAGTAGCTAAACGGTACCGGTACCGCTTCTCTGAAGCCTTTCGAACAGTTAAAAAGTCGGGATTTTGGGTTTTAAAACCCCATTCCAAGTCCTATTTGCCCCATTCTTCATCTCATTCTCACCACAAATATCCTAGAGCCCTAGGAAGAGATAAAGAAAGGGAAAAATACTAAGATCAAGATAGCTTCACACCTCATAAAAATTAAAATCGAAATTTCTCAAGAACACCATTCTTCTCCCCTCTTCCTATATCCTTTCACCACACCCTTACCCACATCTTTTAGAACCCTAAGAGAAGACAAGAAGGAGAAGGAGAAGGGAGGAAGAAGATCTTTGGAGCTTGGGTTATCTCAAAATTTTTGAATTCAAGGTAGGGTTTTCTACCATTTTCATCCAATGATGTTAGGGTTATTATACATGTATATTTTGACTCTAAATAGTATGTATTTGTTATGAGTTTATTGTTTCTTAGTATTTTTACAAACATTCACATGATTTGAACAAAATAATGGTTTGAAATCCATCAAACCCTAGTTTTTGGGAAAAATTTAGATTTCTCTCTATATCTTCACATCCTCTTGATTTCTAAAATGCTAGAGCTTTGTGTTGGGTATTAAAATGATAGTATTGGTGATCTCATGCCTATTTCCTTTAAACTTGTCTTTTGTAACATGATTTGCGAAATGAGTATATTTCCTTAAATTGTTTTATTATGTACAATGCTTGTGAAAGTTGAGAAAGTTGTGGAATTGCTTATATATGAGGTTTTGAGTATATTATTGATATGTTACTCTTGTGTATGGTGTTGTGAGGGACTTGGATTACTTCGAGGTCTGCCGTAGGGTGTTAGAGGTCAGTCTATCCCAGTGAGGGTGAGATGGTTACCTAATGCCCGTAATGGATTGTTGTTTGTGAGAGCAACCATTATTGTTCACTTTCGAGACAAAAGGAGTTAGTATACTAGATCCTTGGGAGGATTTCGTCAATGCCGCTGGAGGTGGTATATGCCCTTCCTAAAGAGATATAAGTGAATGAGGTAGAATCTTTGGGTAGATTCATGAGAAGCGACAGCCTACTTGAGTGGTACCAAATAGAAATTATTATTTTTTGTACTAAATATTATTTCTCCAAGAGTTTCGGGTAGTATTGGATGCCGCGATAACTTGTGAAAATGGTGTATGATGGATTGGAGTATGTTGGAAATTGTTTGCCAATTAAAGTTGATTTTATTCTCTTCCAATTCTTTATTATTGTACAAACTTGAGATCTCTTTTAAAATGTCCTTATTTTATTTCAAAATTCACTGATATGTATATGCGAAATGAGACCTACCTATTTTACTTGATTTCAAAACCTTGAATAGGTTTGGAAGGATTTTCCTACATAGTCTTGTACTCACCCCCCTACGTACAAATATTTCAAATTGTACTCTTGAGGAGGAGTTAGGACTCGAGGAGCCCGTACCCTGGGAGATTCAGCAAGACGGGAGTGTGGATCCCGGGGAGGACTCTTAACTGGACACTACATTTTGTTCTAGACTAGGGTATTATTTTGAAACAATGTAAAGCCTAGCCATATTTTGTAATTCCGCTGCATTATCATAGTTATTTAATTTTGGGGATGTAAAGGTCATAGCTTGGCCTATTCTTTTGGGATAACATGTAAATTTGATGAATTGATTTTATGGTAAGTAAATGGACCCGGTGTGGTCATTATAGTAGAATTGCACAGGTTGGATTTTGTGGTAGAGCTCCCCGTACAAGGGAGACTCTGCCCGAATTTTGTTACAATATAAATTGTTGATGTAATATTGATGGATTACTTAGTGCTCTCATGCTTAAATAGTTATTAGAATGTAATGCCGTCCAGGGTGATATTTGGGGCGTTACAATCTCACCCCCACTGGGATAGACTAACCTCTAATACTCTACGGTAGTTCTTAAAGGAAATTCAAGTCCATCACACCCAAATTATACAAGAGATGAAACCACAACTTTGTCAACGACTACAATCTTAACCCATCATAATTTTCATTAACAATTCAAGTATAACAATTGCACAATTCTCAATATACTACAGCAATAAAAAAAAATTAAAATATACAAGATATCAAGAAAACCTTCACAATTTCGATATCAAAATTCTAGGGTTTTGAAAAAAAATCATAATTTCTTGGAACAAGAATAAGTATTAGATGAAAATATGATTTAATCAAGAACAAGAATTTAGAAATCAAGAATCCATGTATTTTTCACAATCAAGCAAGAATTTAGCAAACTAGGATTTTAGAAATTCAAGAACAAGTATTTTTTGAACCAAAACATATATTTTGTTCAAAACTACGTTTCAATGATAAAGAAACTAAGAAATCATAAGTATTTATCATATAACCATCAAGAGGATTGAAAACATACATATCTAATATCCTAAGTCTCAATGAAAGAATCCTTTACCTCAATTCCGTAGTTTTGTGTGAAAATTTAGCGTGTTTGATCAGTTCCAACGTGAAAATCCCCCTTAATCTCATGTTTCTCCTCTTCTTTCTTGCTCTATAAGGCTCTTTTGGGTTAGAACTAATGAAATAGGTCTAGGGAAAACATTCTTGGGTATTTATAGTATAAGAAAACAGTCTAATTGGCGCAAATTTGATACTCAAAATTGCGACCTCACGTTTGAACAATCTACCTGGCGTTCAAACGTAATTTTGGCTTTCGAACGTTTCTTGCTACCAGTACTTTTGTTTTCCCATCAGAGTTTTGTTAAACACAAAAGTACTGGGACTAACTGTCATTTGAACGGATTCATTCATGTTCGAACGAACTCCCATTTTTAGTTGAACTTTCAATGCATTTTTTCCTATTTAGCAGTCGATTTTAAAATTTGGCATTAAATACTCTTTTAAGAAAGTCTAGTGTGTACTATAAAAAGTTCAGATCAAATGGACATCAGAGTAAAAATTTATGGTCTAAATACCAAGACAGTGTCAAATTACTTCCTACCCGAATTTTATCTAAAATGTGCTTTAAATCCGGAATACTTCTTAACTTCTACTACACACCCTATTACCTCACCTAAATTTTTTATTTCTAGTCTTACAATCTTTGTAGTTCATACTTACATGATTACATATATGAGCGTTTCAAAATAATTACGTTACTATATAAAGATAAGCATGTGGGGTTTACAAACTTGCTTCACTAATGAGATTATACCTTTATGCAGATCTGATATTAGACATAAACCTTCTATATTTAGCACAACAGAATGTTGTAGATAATATAAGAACCAACCCCAATGGTCACGACTAATGTGTGTTACTCTTACAGTGATCAGGGGAAAGAGGTATCCTAGCAACACATAGGAATGATGATTTAATTTTATCTGTTAAAAATATGACTTATTGTATCCTAACCTTTGATTTTTGTAGGTAGCTTCACTGAAAACCTTTATGAGATAAAACTTGTCCACTAGGGATCATCCAAGTGTTTAACGAATTGTTGTATATGCTAAATGCAATCGTGAAATCTACGAAAGTGATTTTGTTTTGTTATTTATTTATTTTTACTAGGGACTAGTGATGTTTAAGTTGGGGGTATGATCAACCCTAAATAATGCATTAACGAACTAGGTTATTAGGTTAATTGTGTTAAAGAATTAGGTTAAAATTATCAAGTTAAGTGAAATTAGGGTTAGTGCATAAATTAGGGTTAATGCGTGAAGCTTTACATTTTGCAAGGTTTTGTGCAGAATTGTGCAAAGTCAAGGGGAATAAACTATACAAGCTCAATTATGTAGGGGAGACAAGTGTAATTATATTAAACAAATATATCACACAACCAAGGAAGCAATCTAGAGAAATAGCACCATCCAGACGGTGGTGATGGCATCTGGACAGTGGCTAAACCGCCTCAACTTCCTCCTTCCTCCCCATTAGTCAGCTGATGTTGCAAAATGTACTGATTGGCAAGGATGAGTTCTATTGCTTTAACGCCATCCTTCACCTCCTATAAATAGATCTTTTTAGCTTCAATTTTCAGCATTTCGTCAGAGCTTCGCAAGAGAGTCAGAGGTAGTCTTGAGAGTTAGAGAGATAGAAAAATAGTGAAACAAATCCCACTAAACCACTTCTAGCTAGGTTTTCTTTTACTTCTACATTTCTGTCTGTTCCTTTTTACTTGGAGGGTTGAATCTCTCCCACTTTTGTGCCATAACCGGTAATAAGAGTGGTAGTGTTTAACTATTCATCAGGGAAGGATTGTTTTGTATTTTTGTTTTATTTGTAATGGAACTGTATCGCACCTCTTGCTCGTCTATTGCAATGGGGGTGTGAGTAGTCCTTTTATACCCTTTGGTGAAGGGTGAAAACATGTACGATATTGTTTAAGTTACGGAAATGTTGATGTTCTAATTTATGCTTTAATGTTATATAACTCCCTTATTGATGGATGTAACATTTATAATATGCTCATGGTTATGAACACCAGGCAGTACTTAATGCTATATGTAAATCCCCACATATTTAAAGTAATATAACGATTAATCGTTTGGTAATTTAAATATAGGTAATGGTGTAGAAATGAACCACATAGGTTATAACCATAGGAAATGTTAATATTGTAAATAATAGTTAAAGCTAATTTTAAATCGTGAATATATGGAATAGTCTGTAATAGAGCTTATATCAACTATGTTGGATGCACCAATATATATTGTACAGGTTTAGGTTAGTTTTGGAAGGGTTTGGAATGGATTGGAAATGAAAAACAGAGAATATAGGCAAAACTGGACAAAACCATACCGGTACTGTATTCTGGAACCATTTAGTCCAGTGAGTTAACCGTACCGGTACTGTGCTTCGGAACTGTACCGTACTGGTACTGTGTACCGGTACGACCGAAAGAGGTCTTACAGTTTAAAGTCGCGATTTGGGGTCCGTTTTTCGCCCTATAAATACATTAAGACGCCTTTTTTTGCCCCATTTCAGCCCCTCTAACCCTAGAAACACTTAGAGAGGAAGAGATAAGGAGAAAGCTCAAGATCAAAAGTGAGAAACAAGAGATTTAAGAGTAATTCAAGATTCAAGTCTTAGTTATTCAAGAGGCAAGGTAGGGGTTTTCTTCTATTTTTGTTCATTGATATTAGGGTTATTATATATGTATGTTTTGACTCCTAATGATATGTATTTGCTATGGGTTCTTTGTTTCTTGGTTCTTTTGCAATTATTCACATGTTTTACATAAAATTAGGGTTAGATACCCATGAAATCCCTCTTTTTGTTTGAAAAACCATAGTTTTCAAGAGTGATGAATTTTTCTCTTTAACTGTTCCTTTATTCTTGATTTCAAAACCATAGTGCTTTGTGTTATGTAATAAAATGATATTGTTATGATCTCTTGCATTTTCTTAGTTGGTTATTGAAAATGTCACATGTTTAATTTGGAGATTTTTGAGATATGCTTGTAAATTGAGAAATTGAGTTTGGTATTGTACCTCTTATGAGTGTGGGATGACCATGGGTGGCCTTTGACGAGATATCATAAAGTGGGTAGATGTGTTGCTTGCTCCGTGTGGGTTGACATTTTTCCTACCACTCGTAGTGGGATTAGTGTTTTGGTAAGACTAAACTACTATTGGTCATGGGTATCGAAACGGTGGGTTAGTATACTAATGCCTAGGTTGGATACGTCACTGCCATTGATATGACATACGCCTTTCCTAAAGGATGGATATCTGTGAGAAGATTTATGTGGGTATGTGTGGGCTAGATATTACTCAATGTGTTAATTCATGGGGTATGTCTAGCATCATGTTTGAGATACGCATACATATTGTAAACCCCCACATGTTTATATGCATATAGTGATATAATTGTGTGTTAATTGAATTTCAAATAAAAAAAAGTAGAAAGAAATGCGAGTGAGGCCAAACATGGGGGTAAGTTAATGTTTGTAGATGTTAAGGTTGAAAATAGTAAACAATTAGCTAAAATTTAGTTTGACTTGTAAATAATTGAAAACATTTTCAATAGGACTTGTAGGTATCTAAATTTAGGTGGAACACCTTGTTAGAAATGTATGGGATGGTTTTGGAAGGGGTAGGAATGAATTGGAATTGAAAAATAGAAAATATAGGCAAATCTGGGCAGTGCCTACGGTAGTAACTACCGGTAGAAGTTCACTCGAACTTTTGGTAGTACCTACCAGTAGTCGACACTCCAGTATACCCGAACTACCGGGAATCAATAGGTAGTCGAATGCAAAATGTAGCAGAATTACCGGTAGTACCTACCGGTAGTCGATTATCCAGTGTACCCGAACTACCGGTAGTCCACTGGCATTCGAATGGTCCAAAGTGTATCCGAACTACCGGTATTCGATTATCCAGCGTGCCCGATCTACCGGTAGTCGCTGTAAAAATCTGACATTTTAAGTAGCAAACAAGCCGGTTTTCCCTCTACTATAAATACCCAATGTTGCCTCCTTAGCCTTCATTTCTACCATTTTAACCCTAGAAAACTTTAGAGAGGAAGAGAGAAAGAGAGAAATACAAGATCAAAGGGAAAAAACAAGTGATTGAAGGGTTGATTCAAGATCAAAACCTAGATTTCAAGAACACAAGGTAGGGAATTTCTTCTCTTTCTCTTACATTGAGATTAGGGCTTATGTATACATGTATGTTTTACTCTAAATGTGATATATATGATATGAAATCATCATCTCTTAGTTTTTTTGGCAAAGATTACATGTTTCTAACAAAGTTAGGGTTGTATACCCATGAAATCCCTCTTTTGTTTGAAAAACCCTAGTTTTAAAGAGTGATGGGTTTTCCTCTTGAACTCTTCCTTTCTTCTTGATTTTGAAACCATAGTGTTTTGTGTTGAGTACTAAAATGACATGGGGGTGATCTCTTGCATTTTCTTAGTGGGTTATTGAAAATGCCACATGCTTAATTTGGAGATTTTTTAGATATGCTTGTAAATTGAGGAAATGAGTTTGGTATTGTATCTCTTATGAGTGTGAGATGACCATGGGTGGCCTTTGACGAGATATCACTAACGGGGTATCGTGGAAAAGGGTTAGTGTGAGGCCTCAAATTCCGAGGGTCCCTTATCAATCGTTGACAACTCGTCAACCCGCGGAAATACCCATGGATGTCGCTTAACCCGACACCACGTTAGTAATATTCTCCATAGTAGTATTTATTGACACAATTGAAATCTGTAGTTCCATATTCATCTAATTTAACTGGGGTCCAAGGTACCCCAATGTATAGCAATTTAAGTCTATTTGCGTCATTGAAACCCAAGAACTCAAAGTCCAAAAGCATAGCAAGAAGGCTTGAAGATTTTAAGAATCTGGGTAACTGTACTGGTACGACGAACTTTCTGGATAGCGGCGTACCGATACGACAAACTTTCTAGACGACAGCGTACCGGTACGCTCTGCCAATAACTGCCTATTTCACAAATTTTTCATTTCTAATCCATTAAAAAACTTATCCATTTCATCCCAAACCTTACATAACATGTATTTGGGCATCCAACATAGTTTATATACATAATACTTGATTCATACAAGTTTCATTACAATCTTTTGTATGAATTTATATGTCAAAAACAAAGTTCCATAAATAATTTACAAAACTCAAAACAAGGCCACATGCCGGCTCTCTTCACCTTTGATGACCCGAATGTGCTCCGCCCACCGGGGTATACTCTGGACCTGAAATATTTTCCCATAAAGGGTGAGCCATGCTCAGTAGAGGATTTCCTAAATTAGCTACTCCCCAACCCAAATGCACATGAAATGCTTACATGCAACCAATTCACCATGCACACATTCCAAGTATGAATATGCTATCAATGTTGGAAACAACCATGTAATGCTATGGAATGAGATGAGACTCACTCACACCATCCGATTCGAGCCCTTCCTAGCTCTTCGACACATGCAATTGCTATTATGCATTTGCCCATCATCCAGATCCCGGGCCCATCCCGGCTCTCCAACACATGCAATTTTCCATGTATACAATTTCGTCATTTATGTTATACATCAAATGACATTATCAATCGGTGGTCTTGTATGGGGTGAGTATTTATGGACTTACAGCAACGGCACCCAACCGACATGGGATTTATTGTAATACCCCACATGCGTATATTAATATAGTAATATACTAGTTTAATAGTTCTTTTATATATAATGATGTAAAAATGAATCACATAGGTTCAAATATTAGAAAGGGAAGTTTACGTTTCGAAAGCATATGCGCTTGGAAATAGTTAATAGGTAAGTTTCTAAATATTTTTGGGTCAAACTACGGTGTCCATTGAATCCGGAAGGTCGAACAGCCTTAGTAAAGGTAATATGAAATGTATTAGAGGTTAGAAAGTATTCCCGAGTTAAAATCCACTTTAAAGTGAATTTGGGTAAAAATTATCTTGGACACCTTCTAGTATTTTGGCCATATTTTTTTATCTTCATGTTCAATTGATCTGAAATTTTGACAGTAGATAGTAGACATTAAGGGCTACAAAAAGTGTCTTATAAAAATTTTCCAATTGACCTATAAGTGGCTCAAAACTACACTGGAAGTCGAGGCAGTCAAACGGTACCGGTACCCAGTACCGGTACCGCTTCTCTGAAGCCTTCCAAACAGTTAAAAAGTCAGGATTTTGGGATTTAAAACCTCATTCCAAGCCCTATTTGCCCCATTCTTCATCCCATTCTCACCACAAACATCCTAGAGCCCTAGGAGGAGACAAAGAAAGGGAAAAACACCAGAATCAAGATAGCTTCACATCTCATAAAAATTAAAACCGAAATTTTTCAAGAACACCATTCTTCTCCTCTCTCCCTGTACCTTTTCACTACACCTTTACCCACATCTCTTAGAACCCTAAGAGAAGACAAGAAGGAGAAGGAGAAGGAGAAGGAGAAGGAGAAGAAGAAGGGAGGAAGAAGATCTTTGGAGCTTGGGTTAGCTCAAAATTGTTGGATTCAAGGTAGGAGTTTTCTCTCACTCACTTACATTGAGGCTAGGGCCTATATATATGTAATCTTTTCACTTTAAAATTATACATGTAGGCTATATAATCCTTGTTTCTTAATACCCTTGTGACTACTACCAGGATTTAAATAATATCATTGTTTGATTAACCCTTGAATCCTTTCTCTTGATTAAAAACCCTAGATTTCAAGGGAGATGAACTTTTCTCTAAATTGTTCCAAATTATTGATTTCAAAACCTTAGTGTTTCGTATCGAACCATGAAATGATGCTATTGTGATCTCATGTACTTTTCTTGGTTGGTTGTGAAATTGTTGCATGATATATTTTAGGAACTTAGATAAATGCTTGTAAATTGGGATAATTGTGGAATTGTACGTTTGGATGGATTGTTGGTGACTCATATGAGTGAGAGGTTCCTTGTAAGGATGCTCACTCCTTCTCAAGAGGTTCCCAATAAGGATGCTTGAGAAGTAAGCCCGTTATAGTGAGAGATTTCTTGTAAGGTTGCTCACTCCTTCTGAAGAGGTTCCCGGTAAGGATGCTTGAGAAGTAAGCCCGTTATAGTGAGAGGTTCCTTGTAAGGATGCTCACCCCTTTCCAAGAGGTTCCCGGTAAGGATGTTTGGGAAACAATATAATGATTGGTGAGAGGTTCCATGTAAGGATGCTCATCCATTCTCAAGAGGTTCCCGGTAAGGATGTTTGAGAATTCAAGGTGACCCAAAAAGGAGGTGGAGGTTACCCCAAAGTATGCCACCTACCTAAAGAATTATGGGAAATTGTTTATAACCATTAATGATTATTATTTGTGTGTGATTGCTCATTTATTCATTTAAGTAATGTTTTGAAATAAACTTGAGATCTTTTTTTTTTAAAATGTCACTGCTTTCTTCCAAATTATGCATCTATGTTATGTTAAAAATGAGACCGACCGCTTTATCTACTTTTCTAAACCTTGTATGAGTTTGGGAGAATTTTTCTACAGAGCTTAGTGCTTACCCCCTACGGTTGAACCTTTTTCAGATGTCGGGCCAGAGGATGTACTCGGTGCTAACGAGTCGTACCTTGGGGAGGTTTCACTAGAGGGATACATGGATCCCGAGTGGGACATTTAGAGATGTCGTTTACTTTTTGTTCTAGACTAGAATACTATTTTGGAAACACTGTACAGTCTAGATTTCTTTTGTAATTTCTGCTGCACTATAATAGTAAATATTTATTGGGAATGTAAAGGCCAAAAATGGCATATTCTTTTGGGATATTGATGTAAATGTTATGGAATACTGTTAAAAAGTCTTTTTATTGATGGTTTATCTTAGTGCTCTCATAGTATGAAGGGTTATTGAATGTAATGCCGTCTAGGGTGTATTTTGGGGTGTTACAAAGTTGACATCAGAGCTTAGGCTTTAGGTCTTACATGGGAGCTGTAGGTTATGGATTACCACTAGAAAGGTAGGACTAGGTTGAAGAAACCTTAGGCTTAAATTTGTTTGTGGTTATGTGTCTATCACATTGGTGAGATTTGTGGTTTTTTAGGATAGGGGATAATTATTTGTTCAAATTCGATGAGTTGTCTTGCTACGCAATCGAGTTTGTGGCCACTGATGCAAGGAGGGCTAAACGCTTTGAACAAGATTTGAGGCCTTTCCTTTGCGAGAAGATGGTCACACCCTGAATTCGGGAATACAAGTATCTCGAAAACGTGGACGTGGACGTGGACGTGGACGTGGGCGTGTATGTGGACGTGGACGTGTGCGTGAACGAGGACGTGGAATTGAATTCGGACGTGTACGTGGACGTGGACGTGATTGGACAGAGACTTCAGATAGTTCGAGAAGATAAAGTGACTCAGGCTAGAACAAGCAGTGACCCGCGCTAATGCTTTGCTTGCAGAGAGTATGGGCACTTCAAGCATAGATACCCCTTGTTTCCCCCAAGGACCAAGCAAACAACCGAGCAAGTACCAGCAAACCAACCACCTCTACAAAGGCAAGCACAACAGAGACCTCAGATAGCTCGAGGAGCCGGAGGTGTACCAGAAAGAGTAGGCACGGATGCACGCCGACGCTTTGCCTGTGGAGGTGTTTGGCACTTCAAAGATAATTGTCCATTGCTTTCCACCAAGACCAGCCCAACAACTGGGCGAATGAATGCAAACCTGCCACCGCAACGATAGCCACGACCACCATAGAGACCGTTACGAGCTCAAGCCCCTGGTGGCGCCCATCAAGGAAGGGTTTTTTTTTTGACTCAACCGGAGGGAGATGTGTGAAACCCCGGAAAAAAATGTGAACAGTTTATCACAAAGGAAAAAAAAATAATAGTAAATTGTCACCACAGAACATGTTGCGAACCTGAATTTTTCTAGAGCTCGGATGACGAAACGGACTTCGCCGTTGAATTCGTCTCGCGAAATCTAGTGGACATGTAAAATTTTATTGAATTCCGAGATAGTCGGATTTTCACGTTTTACGAGACGGTCGGGTCTCGGGTGACATCAAAAACGAAAATTTGGTCAAAAGATGGAGAATTTGAAAATAATTTAATTAGAGTTCATAAGAAATATTTTGAACTTGAACCGGAGCAAAATTTAATCGTTTCGGGACGAAAACGGACCCGAAATTAAAAGAGACGTGTGGCCAATTGTGGGCGAAGTATTCTAAAAATATAAATAGGGGCCTAAAGTCTGAAAAATCAGACTTCTCCTTCACCATTTCAGCCGGTTTCAGTCGAGAGAAAAGAAGAGAGGGAAAATGAGAGAAAACCCAACTTCTCTCTACGATCTACGGCCGTGGAGTGCTCAAATCCACTCGGGCCAAGAACAAAAGACGTTCTACGCGTCAAGGGCTACACGTGGGTGCCAAAAACAACGAATTTTACCGAAGGTGAAATTCCGGGAGTTGGGAAAATCAAGCTTCGAGTTGGGTTTTCGGGTCTTGGGAGCTTCCTACGGGATTCTCACGCTACAAGAGGTAGGGGTTCTCCTACTTGGGTTGATTTCTTACCTAGAAATGCCTATGATAATGGGCTGGATATATACATATGTATATCTATATATATTGACCTAGGTATATATATATTCATATGTATATGGTTATGGAATAATGAAGATGATGGGTAGGTTGTTAAAAAAATTACACTTGCCTATTGATGGGATTTAGGTAAAATAATTTTATCCTAAATTGGTATGTAGAAATTGCCTATTGGAATTTCTTGAATTATGTGGAAATTGGGCATGATATGTGTTACCATGTTGTTTGCCTTGAAGGTGTTTGACAAAATGCCTAAATGGATTGAAATTGTTATTTGATAAATAACATGTTATGCCTTATGTGGTAAATGAAAATCATATGTGTACGATATGATTTACGTTGAAATTGTGAATTTCAGATATATATTTTGATATATCAATTGTTGTGATGAAGCATGGAATTTATACGTTTATAATGTAAATTGCCATGGAATGGAATTGATTATGTTAAGTTAGTCCATATGGCATGCATTACATATGTGACATAATGTTATTGCAATGACACATCGCATTGCATATGCACGGGGAATTCACCTCATGAGTGGTGTGTGTGTGTGCATAGTTGTGTCAATACCATATGTCGGAATGTGGTAGAGACAGTTCATATGGCATTCATTACATATGAACCTTGCAAGAGAAAAGCAATGGGTCATTACATTGCATATGTACGGGAACATCATATACATGGACATTGTGTCATAAGGATGTTGTGCATGGGTGTTTATACCACAATCTATGTGGTATTAAATGCATGTGGTTATGGGACTTGCTCATTGGCATTATTGCATATAGAGCATGACATTGGTAACTCCATTCATGGACATTAGTCATTAGTGGAGGCATGTGTAGGTGATGCATGGTTAATCAACACCATACTTGGTGCTTGATGGTGGGCTCGGGAAAGTTGGATTGAAAATCCGACTGAGTCGCACGGTGGCATGTATGCATGGAAAACTTGTGTCGGGTATAGCAAGAAGGGGCATGGCGACTTCCTCGGGTGAAAGACCCCAAATCACTTGGTTTAGCCACTCCCCTGAGGTGAAATTCCGGAAAAGTGGCATGGCCCACGGAGCCGGCGGTGTAATTCTGAGAATCCGTTGCCCAACATGACACAAGATTTTGATTTAAAATATACTCATCCAATGAGTATCATATTTTCCGTCGAAGACGGGTTCATTACACATTGCATTGTGTTGTGTGGGAGTCGGGAAGGACTCGGGCTGAGTACGTAAATGAGTCATATCTCATTTCATGTTGAGCCGGGGCGGGCTCGGGTTGAGTGCATGAGTTTCATCTCATTTCATGGGGCTTGGGTAGCTCGGGTTTAACATACATGGCATTGCATGTAAAGGGAGCCGTAATGGGCTCAGATGGGTGCACATGGGTGGGTCTCACCTCATTCATGGTATGACATAATAGCATTACATCATTTAATCGCATGTTATTGATGGAATGGTTATGGATTTGTGGTGTGTGCATGTGAACATTTCATATGCATATAGGTGGAGGAGTAGCCTCTGTAGGAATTTCTCTACTGGGCGTTGACTCACCCTATACGGGAAACATTTCAGGTGTGGGATGTACACCGGTGGACGGCTCGCATTCGGGGCCCCAAGAATGAAGAAAGGCCGACTTGTGGCTTTCAATCCAATTTTTGTAAAACTAGACTTGTAATTAAACTTTTGCATATAATCTATGTAAAAGGATTTAAGTTTGAACTTATGTTAGCCATGTTACACTTTTAAATGGCAATGTTACACTTTTATATGCCATGTTACACTTTTACATGGCAGTGTTACACTTTCAGTGTTACACTTTTATACGCCATGTTACACTTTTACATGGCAGTGTTACACTTTCAGTGTTACACTTTTATACGCTATGTTACACTTTTATATGATAGTGTTACACTTTCAGTGTTACACTTTTATACGCCATGTTACACTTTTATATGGCAGTGTTACACTTTTATATGGTCATGTTACACTCTTACACGCCATGTCACACTTAATACGTTGACATATGAATTCCAGTTTTGGGGGCGTCAAAAGTATGGATAAATGGACCCAGTGTGGTCAGTGGTTTATGTTGGACCTCGGATGGGTCATATGATTTTAAAATTACACAGGTCGTGTTTTGGGTAGAGTTCCCCGTACAAAGGAGACTCTGCCCGAATTTTTGTTAAATTAAGGACTCCGGTAAATGGAGCACAACGGTGTGTTATCGAATTCTTCGGTATCCACAGGCATTCCGCGGGTTGATGGGTAATCAACGGACCCCCGAATTTTGGGGTGTCACAAGATGCCTCCAACGCCGTTGTGAAAGGTATTGTTCTTTTCTACAATTCTTGGGCCCAAATTTTATTGGAGTCCTATGCGACCCATTCTTTTATACGTACTGCGGCCACTATGGAATTGGGATTGGGTTTCGAGAAGCTAGAACATGCTTTATATGTTGACTTACCTACGGGAGAACAAGGGGATACCAGGCGAGTCTGTAAGGGTTACGTGCAAGCGAGTTACATTTGAGTTACCAGTAGGTGTACTTATAAGTATTTCTTGACTCTAAATCATATCTATTGGCTATGAAATCCTCATGTCTTATCATTCTTGTTAATATTACCTTGTTCTAAGATATATTATAGTTGAGTGAACCCTAAATCTTTTCTTATGCCTTCGAAACCCTAGTTTTCAAGGGAATTGTGTGTTCTTTTGATTTCTTCATTTGTTCATGATATCTAAATTTGATATGCACTGGGTAGTGACTCTAACTCCGGTGATTCAATTATTCTTGATATTCAATACTTGATATTCTTTATTTTCGATTCCAAGACTTAAGTGTTCTTTTAGTCTTGATTTCTAAGCTTCATAATTCTTTGTTCTTGATTTCACACCTTGATAGTTGTTTGTTGTTGATTTCAAAACATGATTGTTCCTTTATTTTGAATTCTAAGCTTGATATTCGTTGTTATGGATTTCAAAAAAAGTGATTGTTCCTTTGTTCTTGATTTTCAAGCTTAATACTCATTTGCTCTTGATAGCCAAATTTGATATTCGTTTGATTGATTCTAACTATTGTAATTCATGTATTCTTGATATTCAAGACTTGACATTCCTTGGTTCTTGATTTAAAGACTTGATTGTTTTCTTGTTCTTAATTCCCAAGCTTGATCATTCCTTTGTTATTGATTTAATTCCCAAGCTTGATTATTCATTTGTTATTGATTTCAAGACTTGGTTGTTCCTTTATTTTTAATTTTGCAAGCTTGATGATCCATTAGTTCTTGATATCTAAATTTTATATTCATTTGTTATTGATTCTACCCCTTCTGATTCATTTATTCTTGATATCCAATACTTGATATTCATTTGGTATTGAATTCTAACCTTGATATTCGATTGTTCTTGAAATCTAAACTTGATACTCTTTAGTTCTTGATTACAAAGCTTGATCTGCATCTGTTACTGACTCCAAGACTCGATTGCTACTTTGTTCTTGATTCCACAACTTGATTATTTATTTATTCCTTAAATTCAAAACTCTAGTGATTGGTATTGACCAATAAAATGGTATTTTTCGATGATATTATGTTAATCTTTATTAAATTATTTTGTTAGAAAAATGTATGTGGATTCGGATGTGAAATCTGGGGAGACCATGTATTCCTTAAAGAATCACCTAAGAAAGAAGTGTTGGACGAGTGTCATCGTTCCAAGTTCTCCATACATCCGAGTAGTACCAAAATGTACAGGGACATGAAAAGGCAGTATTGGTGGAAGGGAATGAAGAAGGATGTGGCTAGATACGTTTCAAAAGGTGCGGCGTGCCAACAAGTGAAGATCGAACATCAAAGGCTAGGAGGATTACTACAGTCTTTGCCTATCCCAGAGTGGAAGTGGGATCACATCACCATGGACTTCGTGTCAAGTTTACCCAGGACGACGCGCGATCATAATGCAGTGTGGGTTATTGTGGATAGACTCACCAAGTCCGTTCACTTTTTGGATATGAAGACCACAGATACATCCGAGACTTTGAACCAGCTGTATATTTGTGAGATAGTGAGGTTACATGGCGTTCTGCTCCCGATTGTGTCGGATCGTGACTCTAGGTTTGTGGCGAGATTCTGGCAGAGTCTACAACAAGCAATGGGGATGGAGTTACACTTCAGTACGATTTTTCATCCCCAAACGGATGGTCAATCTGAGAGGGTGATACAGATTGTGGAGGATATGCTACGTGCTTGCGCATTGGACTTCAAAGGGAGTTGGAGCGATCATTTGTCGTTGGTGGAATTTGCATACGACAATAGCTATCAGACAAGCATCGGAATGGCACCCTATGAAGCATTATATGGAAGACCGTGTCGATCTCCTACTTGTTGGTTGGAAGCTGGAGAAAGTAGCTTGGTTGGGCCGGACATTGTTCGAGAGACTACGGAGAAGATCCAATTAATCCGGGAGAGACTATGCACGACACAAAGTAGACAGAAAAGCTATGCGGATCGAAGACGAAGACCATTGGAATTTCAAGAGGGGGACTATGTGTTCCTCAAGGTGTCACCCAAGAAAGGAGTATTTCGATTTGACAAAAAGAGAAAATTAGCGCCAAGATATACCGGACCCTTTGAAGTGATCAAAGTTGTGAGAAAAGCGGCGTATCAATTACTATTACCAGCCCAGTTGTCAAGTGTACACGATGTGTTCCATGTGTCAATGTTGAGGAAGTGTCAATCGGATACAACGCCAGTCGTGAACTTGGAGGACATAGAAATTCAAGATGGGGCAACATATGAAGAACAACTGACGAAGATTCTCGAAGCCAAGGAAAAAGTGCTTCGCAACAAAGTTATCAGATTGGTGAAGGTTTTCTGGCAACACCATGGAGTGGAGGAAGCTACTTGGGAACCGGAGCAAGAAATGCGGGAGAAGTATCCATTTTTGTTCGCTACTTGAGGTAAGTTTCGAGGACAAAACTTTCTTTAAGGGGGGTGGATTGTAATACTCCACATGCGTAAATTAATATAGTAATATACTAGTTTAATAGTTCTTTTATATATAATGATGTAAAAATGAATCACATAGGTTCAAACATTAGAAATAAATATTTGGGAGACAAATGAATTTGGGAAGTTTACGTTTCGAAAGCATATGAGCTTGGAAATAGTTAATAGGCAAGTTTCTAAATATTTTTGGGTCAAACTACGGTGTCCATTGAATCCGGAAGGTCGAAGAACCTTGGAAAAGGTAATATGAGATGTATTAGAGGTTAGAAAGTATTACCGAGTTAAAATCCACTTTAGAGTGAATTTGGGTAAAAATTATCTTGGACACCTTCTAGTATTTTGGCCATAATTTTTTATCCTCATGTCCAATTGATCTGAAATTTTTACAGTAGATAGTAGACATCAAGGGCTACAAAAGTGTCTCTAACAAAAATTTTCCAATTCGACCTATAAATGGCTCAAAACCGCACTGGAAGTCGAGACAGTCAAACGGTACCGGTACCCCGAAACCAGTAGCTAAACGGTACCAGTACCCAGTACCGGTACCGCTTCTCTGAAGCCTTCCGGACGGTTAAAAAGTTGGGATTTTGGGTTTTAAAACCCCATTCTAAGCCCTATTTGTCCCATTCTTCATCCCATTCTCACCACAAACATCCTAGAGCCCTAGGAGGAGATAAAGAAAGGGAAAAACACCAAGATCAAGATAGCTTCACACCTCATAAAAATTAAAACCGAAATTTCTCAAGAACACCATTCTTCTCCTCTCTCCCTATACCCTTTCACTACACCCTTACCCACATCTCTTAGAACCCTAAGAGAAGACAAGAAGGAGAAGGAGAAGGGAGGAAGAAGATATTTGGAGCTTGGGTTAGCTCAAAATTGTTGGATTTAAGGTAGGGGTTTTCTCTTACTCACTTACATTGAGGCTAGGGCCTATAAATATGTAATCTTTTCACTTTAAAATTATACATGTAGGCTATATAATCCTTGTTTCTTAATACCATTGTGACTACTACCATGATTTAAACAATATCATTGTTTGATTAACCCTTGAATCCTTTCCCTTGATTAAAAACCCTAAATTTCAATGGAGATGAACTTTTCTCTAAATTGTTCCAAATTATTGATTTTAAAACCTTTGTGTTTCACACATCGAACCATGAAATGATTCTATTGTGATCTCATGTACTTTTCTTGGTTGGTTTTGAAATTGTTGCATGATATATTTTATGAACTTAGATAAATGCTTGTAAATTGGGATAATTGTGGAATTGTACGTTTGGATGGGTTGTTGGTGACTCACATGAGTGAGAGGTTCCTTGTAAGGATGCTCACTCCTTCTCAAGAGGTTCCCAGTAAGGATGCTTGAGAAGTAAGCCCGTTATAGTGAGAGGTTCCTTGTAAGGATGCTCACTTCTTCTCAAAAGGTTCCCGATAAGGATGCTTGAGAAGTAAGCCCGTTATAGTGAGAGGTTCCTTGTAAGGATGCTCACTCCTTCTCAAGAGGTTCCTGGTAAGGATGCTTGAGAAGTAAGCCCGTTATAGTGAGAGATTCCTTGTAAGGATGCTCACCCCTTCCCAAGAGGTTCCCGGTAAGGATGTTTGGAAAATAATGTAATGATTGGTGAGAGGTTCCATGTAAGGATGCTCTTCCATTCTCAAGAGGTTCCCGGTAAGGATGTTTGAGAATTCAAGGTGACCCAAAAAGGAGGTGGAGGTTACCCCAAAGTATGCCACCTACCTAAAGAATTATGGGGAATTGTTTATAACCATTAATGATTATTATTTGTGTGTGATTGCTCATTTATTCATTTAAGTAATGTTTTGAAATAAACTTGAGATCTTTTTTTTTTTAAAATGTCACTGCTTTCTTCCAAATTATGCATCTATGTTATGTTAAAAATGAGACCGACCGCTTTATCTGCTTTTCTAAACCTTGTATGGGTTTGAAAGAATTTTTCTACAGAGCTTAGTGCTCACCCCCTATGGTTGAACCTTTTTCAGATGTCGGGCCAGAGGATGTACTCGGTGCTAACGAGCCGTACCTTGGGGAGGTTTCACTAGAGGGATACATGGATGCCGAGTGGGACATCTAGAGATGTCGTTTACTTTTTGTTCTAGACTAGAATACTATTTTGGAAACACTGTACAGTCTAGATTTCTTTTGTAATTTCTGCTGTGCTATAATAGTAAATATTTATTGGGAATGTAAAGGCCAAAGATGGCATATTCTTTTGGGATATTGATGTAAATGTTATGGAATACTGCTAGGAAGTAGTTTTATTGATGATTTATCTTAGTGCTCTCATGGTATGAAGGTTTATTGAATATAATGTCGTCCAAGGTGTATTTTGGGGTGTTACATTTATTGACTTCCACCAACTGTCCCGCGTATACCGACACACTTTATGAACAAATACCAACAGAAGTGCGTATCCAAATTACCGGGCCTTGCACCCTAGGAATTTTCTAGCCCTTCTTGTTAACCCCAACCCTCAACACAATGTAAACCGTGCGACTCGGCCAAGTCATTGACCTAGCTCACTCTAGCCCACTTGTCTTCCACCAAGTGTGGTGTTGACGGCAACGTACCGGTATGCTCTGCCAATAACTGCCTATTTCACAAATTTTCCATTTCCCATCCATTATAAAACTTATCCATTTCATCCCAAACCTTACATAACATGTATTTGGGCATCCAACATAGTTTATATACATAATACTTGATTCATACAAGTTTCATTACAATCTTTTGTATGGATTTACATGTCAAAAACAAAGTTCCATAAATAATTTACAAAACTCAAAACAAGGCCACATGCCGACTCTCTTCACCTTTGATGATCCGAATGTGCTCCGCCCACCGGGGTATACTCCGGACCTGAAATATTTTCCCATAAAGGGTGAGCCATGCTCAGTAGAGGATTTCCTAAATTAGCTACTCCCCAACCCAAATGCACATGAAATGCTTACATGCAACCAATTCACCATGCACACATTCCAAGCATGAATATGCTATCAATGTTGAAAACTACCATGCAATGCTATGGAATGAGATAAAACTCAATCACACCATCCGATTCCAGCCCTTCCTAGCTCTTCGACACATGCAATTGTTATTGTGCATTTCCCATCATCCAGATCCCGAGCCCATCCCAGCTCTCCAACACATGCAATTTCTCATGTGTACAATTTCGTCATTTATGTTATACATCAAATGACATTTTCAATCTGGGGTCTTGTATGGGGTGAGTATTTATGGACTTACACCAATGGCACCCAACCGACACGGAATTTATGGACTTCCACCAACTGTCCCGCGTACACCGACACACTTTATAGACTAATACCAACGGAAATGCGTATCCAAATCACCAGACCTTGCACCGAGGGATCTTCTAGCCCTTCTTGTTAACCCAAACCCTCAACACAATGTAAACCATGCGACTCGGCCAAGTCAACGACCTAGCTCACTCGAGTCCACTTGTCATCTGCCAAGTGTGGTGTTGACTACACCATGCACTCACACCCACTTAATCGCGATATTTCCGTGCATATGCAATGCAATGTCTCATTACAATTACAATATGATGTTCAATATGCTGTGTGTGCCATATGAACTATTCCAAACCCAATTCACATACTCCATGACAATTTAATCAAAAACTTATAATTCTCATATCTCACAATGTCAATAAACCAATATGCCTTTATCAACATTTTATCCAAAACTCAAGTCCAAGCATGTTATCTCATTTTAAGCAATAACACACTATCAAATCAAGACATTATGTAAACACATAACATGCCCACAATTCACATAATTCAAGAAATTACATTAAGCAATTTTTACATACCCATTTCAAGATAGCATATATTCTACCTAATTTTAATACCTATTTCACCAAAAGGCAAGTCATATATATCTATATTAACCTACCCATTTCCGTATAACATTTAAAGGTTGTGAATAGACCTAAGTAGGAGAGTCTCCTACCTCTTGAAGCGTGAAACAAGTTGTAGAAGCTCCAAGGAACCAACCCAACTCAATCCCAAGCTCTTCCAAGAATTTTTGTTTTTCTCACCTTTGGTGAAAGCCCTTCTTTTTGGTGTAGACGCGTAGCCCTTGACGAGGAGAACAACTTTCCTTCTTGGCCCGAACGGATCCGAGCACTATAGATCTGTAGATCGTAGAGAGAAGGTGAGATTTTCTCTCTTTTCCCTCTCTTTTCTCTCCCTCTTTCTATTGGATGAGCAATGGATGAACAATGGGGGAAAATATGATTTCCCCTATTTATATTTTTAGAATACTTGGCCCACAATTGACCACACGTCCTATTTAATTTTGGGTCCGTTTTCATTCCAAAACGATTAAATTTTGCTCTGGTTCAAGTTCAAAATATTTTTAATTTGTCTTGACTTCATTTATTTTAAAAATCTCATAATTTTCCTAAAAATTTCGTATTTGGGTCTCCCAGGGTCCGACCGCCTTGTAAAACGGAAAAATCTGACTATCTCGGAATTCAAAGAAAATTGACATGGTAACTAGATTTCATGAGACGAATCCAATGGTGTGTTCCGTTTTGTCATCCGAGATCTAAAAAATTTTAGGTTTATAGCCCGCATCGCAGTGATAAATTATCGTTTTGCCCTTTATTCATAAAAGTTTAAATTTACCCGGGTTTTATAGTTAGTATACTAATACTTGGGTTGGATACGTCACTGCCATTGGTATGACATATGCCCTTCCTGAAGGATGAATATCTTGATAAGATTTGTGTGGGTGTGTGTGGGCTAAATATTACTTAATGAGTTGATTCATGGGGCTTGCCTCGCATCATGTTTGAGATATATATACATATGGTTGTGAAATATTCGAGTTATGGAGTATGGGATTGTTGTGAAAAATTGGTTTCCTACAAGAACTTGTGGAAGTATGAGATTTCATAAGGTCTAGTAGGAAAATGGTTATATTTTGGAAAAATGGATGTTTATTTAAAACTTGGTTTTTACTGTTCATTTAAATTACTGTTGCCATTCAAACTTGAGATCCATTCTGAGATGCCCATGTTTTACTTCAAAAGATTATATATGCTATTTGTGAAATGAGACCTACCTGTTTTACATATTTCTAAATCTTGTCTGAGTTTGAGAAGATTTTACTACAGAGCTTCGTGGTCACCCCTACAGTTAAACATTTTTCAGATTATACTCTTGAGGAGGAGTTGGGAGTCGAGGAGCCTGTATACTGTGAGACTCCGCTAGACGGGAATGTGGATTCCGAGGTGGACGCTTAGAATGACATATTCTTTTGTACTAGACTAAGATATTCTTTTGAAACAATGTAAAGTCTAGTTTACTTTTGTTATATTCCGTTGCGCTACATTAGTTAAATTTTGAAATGTAAAGGCCAAGATGGGCCTATTCTTTTGGAAAAATGTTGTAAATCCTATGGATGACTTACGAAGTCTAATTTATTGATGGATTATCTTAGTGCTCTTATTATGTAAATAGTTTTAGAATGTAATGCCGTCCAGGGTGGTTTTTGGGGCGTTAGACATATTGTTATGGAATATTCAAGTTATGGATAATATTATTGTTGTGGAATATGGTTTCCTACAAGGAATTGTAGAAGTATGAGATTCTACAATGTCTTGTGGGAAAATGGTTCATATTTTGGTTATGGTTATTTATTGTAACTTGGTTTTTACTGTTTCATTTAATTTACTGTACTACTTAAATTTGAGATCGACTTTAAAATGTCTCTATTTTACTTCAAAGATTATATATGCTATTTGTAAAATGAGACCGATCGCTTTATATGTTTCTTTTTCAAACCTTGTTCGGGTTTGGAAGAATTTTTCCTATAGAACTTTGTGCTCACCCCTTACTTAATAACCTTTCTAGATTATCCTTTAGAGGAAGAGTTGGGAGTCGAGGAGCCCGCACACTGGGAGACTGTAACACCCTGCAGTTTCTTTTATAAATGTATATAGTTATGGGATAGATAATTATTGTGAAAATGAGGATATGTATGATGATGAAAGAGTGAATCACATAGGTTAAAACATTAGAAATGAATAATTGGGAGACAAATAGATTTGGAAAGTTTAAGTTTCAAAGACATTTGAGATTTGGAATTAGTTATTAGATAAGTTTCCAAATGTTTCTAGGTCAAGATAATGTTTCCATTGAATCCGGAAGGTCGAAAAACCTTGGGCAAGGTAATATGAAGTGCATTGGAAACTTGGAAGACGGAGGAAGACTCTGTCTGCTGAGTGGTATTGGTACCGTGTACCGGTACCCCTATTTCAGAAGATTTTTGGTACCGGTACTGGGTACCGGTACCCTGATTCCAGAAGGTTTTTGGTACCGGTACCGGGTACCGGTACACCCGATAAAAATCTGGACATTTAATGTCGCGACCTTGGTCCAATTTTAGCCTTATAAATACCCAAGGTCGTCTATTTTGGCCCTATTTCGGCCACTCCAACATTAGAAATCCTAAAAGAGAAAGAAAGAAAGAGAAAAGAGGAAGGAAGGAAGAGAAAAACAAGAGTCAAAAAGGGCTTTCCAAGATCAAAACCCTAGTTTCCAAGAACACAAGGTAGGGGATTTCTTCTCTTTCTCTTACATTGAGGCTAG
>CM042191.1:15668607-15804027 GCA_023539305.1 Ilex asprella
TGATGTAAATGTTATGAATCATGGTTATGAAGTCTTCTTTATTGATGATTTATCTTAGTGCTCTCATGGTATGAAGGGTTATTGAATGTAATGCCATCCAGGGTGTATTTTGGGGTGTTACAGAGACTTTGATAGACGGGAGCGGGGATCTCGAGATAGACGCTTAGAGCGACACTTTCTTTTGTTCTAGACTAGGATATTATCTTGAACATTGTGAAATCTAGTTTTCTTTTGTTATTCCGTTGTATTATAATAGTTAAATTTTTGGGATGTAAATGCCATAGTTGGGCTTATTGTTTTGGATAATGTTGTAAACTTTATGGATGATGTATGGAGTCTTATTTATTGATGGATTATATTAGTGCTCTCATGTCGAAAAGGGTTTTAGCATGTAATGCCGTCCAAAGGGTTTTTTGGGGCATTACACAATATACCACAATATCTCTACTAATTATGTACTTGATGCATGATACAAAGATGTACGTGATTGAGATTTATGTAACAATCGATAGATTGGTTATAGACGGGTTAATCCCTGTCAAACCACTTCCAACCAGTTTTTCTTTTACTTTTACATTTCTGTCTATTCTTTTTTACATGAAGGGTTGAACCTCTCCCACTTTTGTGCCCTAACTGGTAATAAGAGTGGTAGTGTTTCAACTATTCCTCGGGGAAGGATTGGTTTGTATTTTTTTTTGCAATTGAACTATATCTCACCTCTTGCTCATCTGTAGCACTAGGGCATGAGTAGTCCTTTTATACCCTTCGGTGAAGGGTGAACATGTGTACGATATTGTTTAAGTTATGGAAAATTACTGATGTTCCAATTATGTTTTAATGTTATATACCTCCTTTATTGATGGATGGTTATATTTATAATATGTTAATGGTTATGAACACCGAGTGGTACTTAATGCTATGTACCATACTATCTTTACTAATTATGTACTTCATGTATGATATAGTGATGTATGTGATTGGGCTTTATGTAACAGTCGATAGATTGGTTATCGACGAGTTAAGTCTCGACATCGCCAATGCTTTTGATTCAATGCATAAACTGGAATCTCATCATCACTGAATCATCAACCTACTGGTTGAATAACTGTTGCATTCCTCATGAATGACTTGCCTTCTAGTTTACTAGAGTTGTTTAACTAATTCATGGTACAGAGACTGACAAGCTAACCTAATCAGTTATTGTGTTATGGTTTAGTATACATCATATCTACCGGTTGACTTTTCAGTAAAATGACAGTTAATTTGTTGTAAGGAGGCATTTCCAATACTAAAACAATATAATGCTAGTGAAATCCTCGAACTGAAGGGTACTTTTTATTATTGCATTTCCACAGTTTTAATTAAGTGTTTATTTTAATTGTTTTAAGCTCACACTACAAGCTATTCCATTACATTTTGTATTTGCAATAACTTCACCGTTTCTGTTTTGAATTCCAATATTTAGCTCCCTGTGGGTTTGACCTCGGACTTAAACCGAGAATTATATTACAATTTGACCATTTATACTTGGGTGTACGACACTATTTAGGTCAGATGGAAAATTGTTAACAAAGTAAAGTAATTTCACATGTAGTGTATCAAAAGAACGGTTCTTTGAATAAAACTGGAATGATCATGAAAGAATATTATCACTACATCAAACATATTATCAACACTCTCTCTTTTCATGAATAGGTGGAAATAATACACATGCATGACTTCTGGAATCAAAAAGGACTTTAATAAGGTTGTACGTGGCCATGGGTTTTGGATTTAAGAAACGACGTCGAAGGTATTTAAAGGCTATCATTTCTTGATTATTGTGGCACATCTCTTCCTTATTTTCCAAAATTTCACACATACATGGTATTTTCCATTCTTCCATTTTCAATTTCATTTTTCACTTTCTTGGCTATTTTCTTTCCTTGCTTCTTTGCTTTTTATTTTTCTTTTCATCCACAAATTTTTTTACTTTCTTTGAACAGTAGTCACCTCTTCTTCTTTTTCTCTTTTCTCATTTTTCTTTATAGCACACTGACATTAGAGGAGAGTGCAAGAAAATTAGATTCCAAATGTAGGTCAAATATATTTTTCTGTGGCTCGGTTAAATTATGGGTTTTATGAAAAATAAATTATACTTTTAGGCTCAATTACGACTTACTAGGGATATAATTTTGTAAAAGAAATTGCTAAGACTCAAAATGAAATCACAAATGACCTAAGATCATTTTTCAGAAATCATACACCTACATAATTCTGAATTCAAAATTTAAAGAAAATGCTAACCATGTTTTTCATTGAGTGCTTAATCAAAACAAAACTAATGAGATTATTCAAAGAAATTTAGTGCTAAATCGAAAATTCTTACTTGAGTAAATATGAAATATCTCTCCAAGAAGGATTGACTCAAAATCTGCAATAGGTTTTACATCTCCACTATATATGTAAGCTTAATAAATTAGTGTAATATTTAAGAAGGTTTTCAAAAGAAGGAATTTTTACATGCTCAAAAGAATGAGTTTCTATGAAAATATTAAGATAATGCACAATTAACATATGAAAATCCAGCGTAATCAGGTTGAGGGTATCTCTGCAAAGCATAAGAATAATAACCTAATTGTTAACGTGAATCACAAGAAATACGCATCCTAACTTAACAAAATTTAATAAAACATCAAACTAACTATAACTTAGAAACCAAATCCAAAAGCTAATATTCAAAAATTTTGAATTTTTTTTGTAAAAAAACTCACTATCCGATTCTTTAACGTCTGTCAGTCACAAAGATGAATATGGATAGTTCCCTCCCCCAACCTAAATTTCACATTTTCCTCAACGTATAGTATAATGAAGTAGAATTATATACAATTACTAATGAAATCTGGAAGCGAGACAAATCCATAACGCAAAAACCTAATCTGTAAGACAAACAACAAACGTTTAGTACTACTATTTACAATCAAACACCTATATAAAAAAAAACTTTTCCAAGCACATACACTGGTTCCATTAACCGAACAGAACTCACATTTTGAACAAATTCATCACGGTATGACTTAAGCCTTTGACCATTTACTCTGAAAACATTTTCAGATAATGAGTTCTCAATTTCAATTGCCCCATGTTCAAAAACTTGCTTAACAATGTAGGAGCCTGTCCATCTGTCCGTCTTGAGGTATATTAAAACACTTTTTGAGAAGGTTCAAAAGACTTCCGCACTATATTCTTATCATGAAAATTTTTCATTTTGGACTTGGCAATCTTTGCGTTCTCATATGCTTCATTTCTCAGTTCTTCTAATTCATTAATGTGAAGTTTGTGGGATGCACTTGTTTTTTCAATATCAAAGCTTATCATTTTGATTGTATAGTATGCTCGATGTTCCAATTCCACTGGCAAGGGACATGATTTACAGTAAACTAACCGATAATGAGACATTTTCAAAATAGTTTTGTATGTAGTACGGTAAGCCCAAAGCGTATAAGTCAGCCTCAAAGACCAATCCTTGCGGTTCGGATTTACAGTTTTTTTTAAAATATATTTTATATCCCTATTGACCAATTCAGCATGTTCACTTGTTTGGGGATGATAAGGGGCGAATATCTTGTAAGAAATCTTTCATGAGGTTTTCAAATTTTTTATTTCAAAAATATGTTCCCCCATCACTGTCAATGGCTCGAGAAAATCCAAATCTAGACAAAATATTTTCTTTTAAAAACTTGATCACTGTGCAGTGATCATTATTTCGACACGGGATTGCCTATACCCATTTGAAAACATAATCAACAACAACCAAAATGTATAGATAACCAAATGATGGGGGAAATGGTCCCATAAAATCGATGCCCCAACAATCTAAAATTTCAATGACCAAAATAGGGTTTAAAGACATCTTGTTTCTTTTTGAAATGTTCCCCATTCTTTGACATCTGTCATAATTTAGATAAAAGACATGTATATCTTTAAAAAGAGTTAACCAATAAAATCTACATTATAAAATTTTAGCAGCGATTTTCTTTGAAGAAAAATGTCCTCTGCAAGCTTTAGAATGAAAAAATGAAATAACCTGACCAATTTCATGATTGGGTATACAACAAATTATTCGATCTTTACAATATGTAAATAGATAGGGATCTCCCAAAAGAAATTGGGTACCTCTCCCAAAAATTTCTTTTTGTTGGTCTAGATAAAATAAAAAGGAATAGTACCTGTGGCTAAATAATTGGCTATATCTGCATATCATAATACTTCCGTTATTGCAAATAACTGCTCATTTGGGAAGGTTTCTTTGATTGGCTTAGACTCTTGATTAGCACAAAATATTGCATGATTCAATGTGCTAATCATTGATTAATTGAGTAAAATTTGTGATTAAAGGATTAGAATGAGGCTCAATGTGTTCTTAACTATGGAAGTTGATGTGTGCAAGTAAAGGGTGTGCAAAATAGATTTCTTAAGCTCCCCCAACTCAGTTGAGTGGATTGAGGATGTAAAACTTAGCATGGAGATAGCTCAAGAAAAGAGAAGAACAGAAAATCAAAAAACCAGTTAAATCGTACCGGTACGCATACCGATACACTGATGCTACTGGTGTAAACTGTACCGGTACGCTAAACCTACTAGAGTTCGTCGTATCGGTACGCTCCGCCTGACAGACCAAAAATTTTACAGATCTTCTCCAGCTGCTTTGGGGACCCCACCATACTTCATCATGCCTCTCCCCTGACACGCCCACAACACTATTCACCTTGTTCACACTATGGATTGGATGTTGGTAGCTTGGCTCATCAATGAAGAAAGAGAGAGAGGAAGAAGCTGGGTGTGCAGACAAGCTCTGCACACCCCTGTCCAACCCATGCCCCTGTAACCCTTGGATGGAAGAGACACCCTAGGCTACCCTAAAGCTGGGGGGCACGTTTTTGCTAAGAAGATGGGCTGGATTATATGTATTTTTTTGTATCACTTTGTGGAGAGAGAGGATTGTATGGAATATAGAGATAAGCTCCAAGCGTAGAGATGATGAATAGTGTATTCTAGAGAGAGAAAGTTCAGATTTTAGCATTTCTTCTACTGCATTTGTCTTGTAATCTTGAGTAAGGATCTTAGTAGTTCATTGAATGCCATTAATGTTGTTTTCCCTTCATGTTTGGTTAGTTGAATGCTCATTTAATATTTTTTCCATTAATGCTTTAAGTTGCAATGCACCTTCATTTCGTCATTGTTTACATTTCAAATATGACTAGCTAATTTATTAGTTGGCATGACCAAGGAGAACCTCTACTTAGGCATATGACTTCAACTCATTTCTATTCCTCCCTTCAAAGACCAATGGTTCAATTTAACCGGGTTAAAGGTGGATGATTCGTTGAGTCTTTGATAAACCGTAGGCCTAGTCACGGTTTATGCTTAGATACTCACCGGCCTCATCTTCGGCTTCCCGGAAATCATTCGTTCATTTATGCTTGATCGGAGGATGTGTTTGAGTTGAAGATTGTATACCTAGTAGAGTGACCTCTTGAAAATGCCAACACTTGTTTTCTTATTAGCACACACTTTACAAACCAAACACAAACCAACTCTCAAGACAAAAGATTTTACATTTCCGTTTTCACCAAATCACTTCAATCTTGATCCACTTCCTTCCCTGTGGATACGACCTTGGAATACTCTTCCAAGTTACTCACAACACACGAAAATCTCTTTGCGATTGGAGAGCATTTTTGTGCACACACATCCCATATTTATATCTTCCCATTTCCCTTTCCTCATTGCCCTTTCTTTTGACACTATCCCTAGGGGAAGAAATCCTTCTTTCCCGTCCATACATTGCATCATTTGAGAGATAGTAATTAGGGGTTAGTGAGGTTAGGTATACCCAATTAATCAACTCTTCCTTCGTTTCATAAGTTAGCCATGATAAATGATCAACTACCACATTTTCAACTCCTTTCTTGTTTTGGAAGATAAGATTAATTCTTGATGCAGTAGTATCCAATGTAAGAGATGTGGTTTAACATACATCTTGGGAAGCAAGTATTTCAAGGCTGCATGATAAGTAAATACAACGATTAATGATCCAACCAAATATAAATGAAATTTATCTAAAGTAAACGCAACAACAAGCAATGCTTTCTCTATGGTAGAATAATTTATTTGTGCATCATTCAAAGTCTTGCTTGCATAGTAAATCACATACTATTTCTTATCTTTTCTTTGACCTAAAATAACTCCTATTGTATAGTCACTGACGTCACACATTAATTCAAAAGGTAAGGACCAGTCAAGTAGTTGCATAATTGGTACAGAAATAAGCATGCTTTTCACATCTGGTAAGAACTTTTTCAAGATTTTCTAAACATAATCCAAATGAATCACCATACACCAAAAAATTATCCATAAAAACTTCTAAAAACCGCTCCAGCATATCACTAAAAATGATTAAAATGCAACACTGGAAAGTAGCTCGAGTGTTACACAATCCTAAAGAAATTCTTTTATAAGTAAATGTTCCAAAAGGACATGTTAAAGTGGTTTTCTCTTGATCATCAATTTTAATTTTAATCTGATTATAACCGGAATATCCATCTAAGAAATAATAATATACATGACCATCTATTCTTTCTAAGACTTAATCTAGGAAAGGTAGGAGAAAATGATATTTTTTGGTGAGGGAATTCAACTTTTGATAGTCAATACGCATACGCCAACTCAGTTTCCATACATAATATGTATCAATAGAACTGACAGGCTCTCAGTTTCCTCTTCACTGGAGGCTTCACTCTCTGTTCTCTCTTAGGTTGTCAGACATCTTTATGGCTTCTCTCCTAGGTATTTTTTGAGGTTCTTTGTCTTGCGTTTGTCATCTTTCTCTTGCTGGTCCCCTCTTTGCTTCATTGTTCCTATGGAGATTTTGGACAATCATTCATTTGCTCGTGGACTTGCTTCTCATTTGCCTCTTTCTCTAGGAATTTTTTCTCTGACGTTGGTGTACTTTTTTCTCTCACAAAGTCTCTTGGTTTTGCCTAAACTAAGGGTTTTGGTTTTCTCTGTTTAGTGTACCAGGGACATAACAACAGTTTCAACTGTCTTTCTCTTCATTCACAGTGCTAGAAACTCCTCGTTATCTGAAGAGAGGTCGACAGACTTATCAGAAATGCAAGGTTCTATATCAATAAGGGGACTGCCTTATCAGTGTTCACAACTCTAGACTTATCAATATACTCCTTTGCTTGATGAATTCCGTTGTAGTAAATTTCCTATCTCTCCTCACCACCCTCAAATATGTGTATTGATTATAGGACTAAGGGAATGTCACTCTCCCTCAGAATGATGTGGGAAATGGGGCAACAGAATGGTGGAAATGAAATGTATAAAATGGAAAATGTGTGAACAAAAATGCTCCCCAAACGCAAGGAGTCTTTTGTTTGTCGTGTTTTACTTGAAAATTATTTCAAGGTCGTCTCCTTAGAGAAGGAAAGTTCAAGTGTGTGAAGGTATTTTTTGTGAACAAAAGAAAAAGAAAAAAGAGTAAAATCTTTTCTTTGTGTTTTGGTGAGTGAAGTTTGTAAATGAAAATACAATAAAAATAAGTGTTGACTAATCCAAAATGTTTACTCCAATGAGAATGCCCATTTAACTCGAAACTTTCCTCTGAGGGTTTATAGATGAACGATTAATTCGTGGGAAGCTAGGGATGAGATGGTGAGGATCCAAGCATAAATCGTGACCAGACCTATAGAATATCAAAGACTCACAACCACATTCACTCACAATCCAGTCAAACCGAACCATCATATACCGAGAGAGGAAAGAAAATGAGTTGAAATGAAAAATCTAAGAGGAGGTCTCCCTTGAATTAGCCAACTAAAAATCTAGCTACTCATGAAAGTAAGAAAGAAAAATGTAAAGAAACATGGTATCGAAATGGAGATTAAAAACTTAACTTAAAGCACGAAATCTTAAGCTATGAAGAAAAATATGCAATACCCATTTTAACACATGAAATGTAGAAAACTTAAGACAACAATGGTAAAATCTAAGATACCTAACTAAACTTACAATAGACTTGAAGTAAATGACATTAAATGAAGATTACAAGATCCTTACAATGAAATACAAGTGAAGAAAATGCAAAAACATAAATTTCTATTACACTATTCTTCATCTTTTATCTTGGACTACTCCTAATCTTAGGTAGCCACCACTTGAAATGGCTTGTGAATTCTGAATATATGGAGTGATAGCCTTGCAATTTCGTCCATGGTGGTCCCCCCAAGGTGTGTGAAGGCCTCTCATCAATAGGAGGTGAGTTAATGGCTTTAGACAGGCTAGGACAAGCCTAGCCTACAACTCCCCTGGCAGCCCCCTTCTCTCCCATCCTCATCAATTCCTTTGCCTTCAAAGTCTTCAAGAATGGTGATGCGAGGCATGTAGATGTGTAAGGAAAGTTAGGGACAAGTGGGAGAATTAATGGTGGGACCCCCAAGCAAGTGGAGCATGATTTTTAGGCATTCTAGGCACTTCAGGCATGACACACCAGTATGCGTACCGGTACGCCTATCGGTACACTTTATGTGCTCCGTACTAGTTTTTTTAGAATTATCATAACTTTTGATCCAACTGTCCAATTGAGCTGAAATTTTGACACAATATAAAAGACATCCATATCTACAACTTTCATGTTTTGAACTTTTTCAAATTTGAAGAGGATCATGGTAAAAATGAAGGAAAACCGAGGTACTGTAACCAAATGGTGTGGGTGCTGGTGCCTTTGTTTCCAAGCACAATACCTCATTGATTTCTTCACTTTTAAGCCTCAAAATCCTCATGTAATGTGTCAATGCCTTTACCACACATCCATACTCAGTTGCAAGGTTCTAAAATACATGATTTATGCTATAATTACCTGCAACATAAAAAATTCAACATTATCCATAATTTCGACTAACTCTAAGTACTTATATGCAAAAGTTGAGTTAAAATGCATATAATGAGGCTATCAAATATGAAATATTTTGTGCTCATCATCCTTCTCCCAGCTGGTCCCTCTCAGTTTAGTCCTTTCCCACAGCTCAAACCACCAGTTCTCTTGACTCCATTTATCAGCTCAGTCATTTTTTCCTCTGTCTTTAATGCTGCCCATACCATAGTTGCACTTTCCAGCTGATTACGTCATTTTAGGAGCTACATGTTTGGGATATTTTTTATTTTCATTTATCATGAATGAAACATGCATTTTTCTCTCTTTTTAATTTATTCTATGTAATTAGATTGCATCGAGGGGTAAGTTCCCCCTGTCTAGGTGTAATTTAATTTTTCACATCTATAAATTCCCTCGCACTGTCGAGGTTTACAACAAAAAAAAACATATGCCAACTAGTTACTGTACGTATAGAGGCTAATTCATTTTTTTGATTTTTTATAACAGTAACACTAGATTGTTTTGGCACTAACTGTGTGAGGCTAACCCATTTACTACCAGATATATGATAGATGATATCATCATCTAACAGTTTAAGTACTTCAACCCTGATTATTTCTTTCAAATGTGGGTTCAATCTTCTTTGTGGCTGTCGAGATGGTTTAGAATCTTCTTCTAAGTATATGCAATGAGCACATAGAAGAGGATTTAGCACATAGAAGAGGATTTATTCCATTTATATCTGTTATTGACCAACCGATAGCACTTTTATGATTCTTTATGACTTTTATCAATTTATTTTCTTGGACTTCTGACAACTTTGAAGATATTATCATTGGATGAATTCCATCCTCCCCTAAGAAGACATATTTCAAGTCAGTTAGGAGAGGTTTCAATTTTGGCTTAATAGCTTCAACACTGGGCTTTACAAACTTGGGTTCAGCTGGTAGTAATTTTTCAAATTTTGGACTCCATGCTTCAATGACTGACATATCTATAGACTCATCATTTTGTATAGACTCTAATGCATATGACTCCTTCTTTGTACAAGCTTTTTTGAATAGATTTTGAGTTAGCAACTCAACACAATTCACTTCCTACATCACTTCCTCCTCTCTGAGCTATTTTACAATGTTAAACACATTCAATTCCAAAGTCATATTTTTGAATGAAAGTTTCATAATTTTATTCCTACAATTAATCAATGTATTTGATGTAGCAAGGAATGAACGAACTAAAATGACAGGAATGTATGTAGAGGCATGCAAAACTGGCTGTGTATCTAAAATAATGAAATCCTCTAGAAAATAGAATTTATAGACTTGAACAAGTACATCCTCCCTAAATCCTTGTGGGGTTTTCACAGACCGGTCTACCAATTACAATGTAGCATTAGCGGGGATCAACTCACCCAACCCTATTTGTTTATATACCGAATATGGAAGCAATTGACACTGGCTCCCGGATCAAGCAAAGCTTGCTCAATCTATTTTTTATTGATTATACATGACACTGTAGGACTTCTAGGATCTTTGTACTTAAAGAGGGGCCTTATTCTGAATGATAGCACAAATCTGCTCAGTTAAAAATTTTGTTTTCTGTACATTGATCTTTTTATTAATTGTGCAAGGGTCTTTCAAAAACTTGGCATAGGATGGGACATGTTTGATTGCATCTAACAGGGGGATGTTAATATTTAATTGATTAAACAACTCAAAAATTTCAGAATGATTGGTTAGAGATTTTGGTTTTTTGACTCTTTGAGGAAAAGGTGATGGAATAGGACTGGAAGGTTCTTTTTCATTTGGCGGTTCTGGTTCCTTTCAGTCAAAGGTTCAGACTCAATTGGTTCATTCACTGGAATTGACTTTGCTTTTGTCTCAAGAATTAACATATCTTTATTGGTTTTGTCAATCACCTTATCACTCCTCAATGTGGTACTTTTTTGCACCTGACTCGGAGATGGTTCGGAAGACAAAACATTAGCTTGGTTTTGACTCTGTGGGGGGTTTTGGTTGAGATGAGAATTTTTCATTCTCTGATGTCCTCAAGGATTGGGTTAATTTGGCTAGATGAATCTTGATATCTTTAATACTCTGTGAAGTTTGAGCTTTGAATCATTAAATGCATGGGTGGTATGAGTATTGAAACTCATTTGACTCTAAGAATGAACTGGTTCATGGTGTCCTCTAGACTCCTTTTATGTGGGGGTTGATAAGGCTAATATGACTGCTGAGTCTATGACTGACCTGAAGGTGGGCCTGGTGGCTGACTCACAAGTCAACAAAAGTTCGGGTGATTCCATCACCCTGGGTTATAGGTTTCAGAATAAGGATTGTTATAGGAATTGTTAAAATTTGAAATGGCATTGAATTGCTTCATCAACACTTTTTTGAATGTTGGAATGGTGGGATTCCCCTATGGGATGTCTTGACAATGCATAGATTTCACATGATTGCTCAGTGGTAGACACTATAGACACTTCCTTTATTTTTTTCATTTCTAAAGTTTCAAGCTTTCAGGACAAGGTAAACATTCTGGCCTTTAGGTCATCATCTTCTTTTAACACATACTTCTCTCTTTAGGATGTAGATGGCTTGGTATCAACTGTAAGGTTCCTGATAAAAAGATGTACAGTCCTGGTGTCCCACATCAGCTAGGGAGAGGGAGTTGTAACACCCCGTACTTTCATTTATATAATGTATAGATATATGTAGTAAAATATTGTTGTGAATGTGTGGATATGTATAATAAGGTAAGGATAAATCATACAGATTTTTAATACTAGGATAAATACTAGAGACGCACCTTGATTAGAAAGTTGGAGTTTCAAAGACGTTGAAACATGAAAACAGGGATTAGATGAATTTCTAAATACTTTTAGGTCAAGATAATCTTTCCATTGAATCCGGAAGGTCGAAAAACCTTGGGAAAGGTAATAGGAAGTGCATTGAAAGCTGGGAAGGCGGAGGAAGACTCTGTCTGCTGAATAGTACCGGTACCGGGTACCGGTACCAAATGGTACCGGTACTGGGTACCGGTACCCCGATTCCAGAAAGTTTTTGGTACCGGTACTGGGTACCGGTACACCCGATAAAAATCTGAATGTTTTAAACCGCGACGTTGGTCCTACTTTTGAGCCTATAAATACTTTAGGCCGCCTCCTTAGTCGTCCATTACTCATTCTAAACCCTAGATAACATGAGAGAGAAGGGGAGAACACAAGATCAAAGAAAAATTTCAAGAGATTACGGGTAGATTCAAGAATCCAAACCCTAGTTCTTGAAGATTCAAAGTAGGGGTTTTCTCCCACTCACTTACATTGAGGCTAGGGTTTACTTATATGTACTCTTTCCACTCTAAATCTTATATGTATGCTATAGATCATTGATTCTTCATAATATTACCATGATTTAAACACTATTATTGTTGGATTAACCCTTGAATCCTTTTTCTTGATTAAAAACCCTAGATTTCAAGAGAGATGAACTTTTCTTTAAATTGTTCCAAATTCTTGATTTCAGAAACCTTAGTGTTACATATCAAACCATAAAATGATGCTATTGTGATCTCATGTACTTTTCTTGGTTGGTTGTGAAATGGTTGTATGATATATTTTGGGATTTTAGAGAAATGCTTGTAAATTGGGATAATTGTGGAATTGTAAGCTTGGTTGGTTTGTTGGTGGCACACATTAGTGAGAGGTTCCTTGTAAGGATGCTCACCCTTTCTCAAGATGTTCCCGGTAAGGATGTTTGAGAAATAAGTCCGTTATAGTGAGAGGTTCCTTGTAAGGATGCTCACCCCCTTTCCAAGAGGTTCCCGATAAGGATGCTTGAGAAACAATATAATGATTGGTGAGAGGTTCCATGTAAGGATGCTCACCCCATTCTTAAGAGGTTCCCGGTAAGGATGCTTGAGAATCCAAGGTGACCTAAAAGGAGGTGGAGGTTACCACAAAGTATGCCGCCTACCTAAAGAATTATTGGGAATTGTTTACAACCCTTAATGAATATTATTGGAGTGTGATTGCTCATTTATTCATTTAAGTAATGTTTTAAAATAAACTTGAGATCCTTTTTAAATGTCCCTGCTTTATTCCAAAATTATGCATTTATGTTACGTTAAAATTTAGACCGACCATTTTACATGCTTTTCTAAACCTTGTATGGGTTTGGGAGAATTTTTCTACAGAGCTTCGTGCTCACCCCCTACTGTTGAACTTTTTTTTCAGATGTTGGGTCAGAGGATGTACCCGATGCTAACGAGCCGTACCTTGGGGAGGCTTCACTAGAGGGATACTTGGATCCCGAGTGGGGCATCTAGAGATGTCGTTTGTTTTTTTTTGTTCTAGACTAGAATACTACTATGGAAACACTGTATAGTCTAGATTTTTTTTGTCATTTCCGAAACGCTATAATAGTACCTTTTCATTGGAAATGTAAAGGCCAATGATTGGCATATTCTTTTGGGGATATTGATGTACATGTTATGAATTATTGTTATGAAGACTTATTTATTAATGGTTTATCTTAGTGCTCTCATGGTATGAATGGTTATTGAATGTAATGCCGTCCAGGGTATATTTTGGGGTGTTACAGGAGTTGCTGGGCTTTATATGTAAGCCCCTAGTCCTTACTTGGCAAGATACGTTTTCCTAGGGATACTGGAAGGAACAAATTCGTGAGGGCCAGTGGGCCCAAAGTGGACAATATCTTGTCACGTGGGGGGTTGTTACAGAATGGTATCAAAGCCGACTCTTGCCTGGTTTGAGGGTGGGCCCCTGCCGTGCTCGAATGTGGGAGGGAGGTTACTGGTAAGTATGCCTGTGCTACACTTATTTTACATAAAGTTATTAAATTCTAAGTAAGAAAGTTTTTCTTTAATTTTTGGGTCATGTATGTGCTTATCCTACTACGTTCATGCACTTACTGAAAATTTTTAATGTTTTTCGGCAACTAATCGTGACCAGAGGTGTCCATTGTCAAGTCTATATGGCTATCTAGAATGTCATTAAGGGGATTTTGTGTCTTTTGTGTGTAAATACAATTTTGTAAATATTAGGTTGTAACGAACTTTGTAGCATGTAGTAAGAATGGGCTTGTGGTGAGTCAAGCACCTGAGAGTGTTTTGTTATACTCTGTTTTTGTTTGAAGTTCACAATATGTGCATGTATATGTGTGGATTAAATAGTATGAGCACTGGGGACAGGGTTTTGTTGTCAATGGTTTAGTTTTTCTAAATCAATTAAGTTAGATTTTGTACCCTGGGCTGGAGTGTTACACATTTTGGTATCACAACCTAGGTTTATAGGTTCTATAGACAAGTGCATCTAGGTTGATAGTGGACAAGTTAGTTGGTAAGAAAAGACAAGCAAAAAATGGTAATGATATGAGTGTAATTTGTTTAGTAATAACGATCATTCAATGTCAAGTGACAGTAACTAGGTGTTTATAGGTTTTATGCTAAAGAGGAAGAGAATTAAGTGGAGGGTGATGTGATCTATATTTGAAATTGGAATTTGGTCAGGTTGTTTAAGCTTAGGGTTACCTCATCAAATCTTGTATGCTTGGTACTATATGCAAATATTCATTTGAATTCTGGTGATTAAGTGTGAGTCTAACTAACACATTAATCTAGCATGTTGAGTAGTTTGCAGCTAGTAATCGAGCAACCTATTTTCTAGTTGACCAAATAATATTTCAGTTGGAAGTCATGCCATGTCTCGAGTTTGATATATTTGTGAAAACTAATGATGCTGCATTAATGGAAGTCTAGTTGAATATGGAATGTAAAGAATATTTCATTTGTTGTAATTAGCTGCTAGTGTTTATCATCTATATTAGAATGTGGGTCTATAGTTCTATTATATATTCGTAATTAGATTGTTGAGTATTTGCCATTATGCTAATAGAAGGCGATTTTTAGTTACAACCAGAAGCAGACGAAATATATTGATAGTTGGGTTTCTTGATCAATAATGGTAATCGGTTATATAAATCAAGTTTTATTAATGTGGGTTGTTATTGGCAGTCACAAGAGAGAGAAAAAAAAACTCTGGCATAGCTATGCATTTGGGTATCATGATTGTAGTGAATAAGACAATTATGAACTTGTATGGTGTTGTGTCAAGTGGGTATGCAAGAGTTTGTATCTGTTTGCATTTGGGGTAGGCTTATTGAGATGAATTAAGTTTCATGCATAATATATTTTGATGCATTCTAATTGCTAGTGGTTGTTCTAACTAACTGAGACATTATCTAATGAGTGATAGCAAATAATTAAAGGGAAATGTCTTTATTTTCTACGTACTGCTTTACTTAAATACATGATTTGTAACACTCTGAGTAGTCTTCTTGCAAAGCCATGCATGCATTAACAACAGTATGCGAGGAAGCATGCAGAAGGAGTGGTACTGAACAAGATAAAAATTTGATTTAGCTTCTTTAATGGATATTGCAGATGTAATGAATTTGATTCGTGCTGAATGTGGTTTAATTCATATCGGTTCATTTGATTGCATTGTTATGACATGAAAATGTTGGCACCATTTCATACCCTATTTGGTTGTAACCAATTATAATTAGTTGAATGGTATATTTTGTGACTGGTATGTAGCCGTAGCTGCTGGGGCGAGATACCATAAGTGATATGTAGTTATGACTCTAGGGCGAGATGCCAGAAGTGAACATGGAGTTGTTATTCAGGGAGAGGTACCAAAAGAGAATATGTATATCTATAAAATGTTTGTATGTGTCGCTTTAGTGTTGGATTATGACGTGGTTGATTGCTTACGTAGTGAAACTATTTATAAGACATTTTGCATTTAGTATTTTTTAGTGTATGTTTCTATTAATGTCCAATTCCGGAGCTATAATCATTGCAAGGAAGAAAAAATATTTATGTAGAAACTTGCCTTGTGAATTAGTGGATTCAAAGGAGTTGTTAAGGTGATTGTCAGATGTCGATGTTGGGAAATAGCATGGTTTATTGAGGTATGGTTTATTGTGGAAGTGATGACACAATGATTTTGGTTTTGAGAAAAAAAAATTTGAAATTTTAGAGTTGGAAGTCTGATTCCAGTTGCTGAGAATTAATACCTAAATGCTGAAAATATGATTACAAATCTACATTACTGGTTTTCAAATGCTGAAATTTATGATAGAAGCTAAAAATATGTCACCAATTACTAAAATTGTATTCCACTATGTAAAGGGGTGGTTGTTGGATTTTTATGCCTACATTAGATGCAGAAATTTTAAATGAAAGCTTTTACACTAATTTAAAATTCTGAAAATGGTTGGTCGCTGAAATCATTGGCTGTAGCATTTTCAATATAGTGTAGAAATTCTCCAACATCTTGAGGTTTTTATGGGAAGAGGGGATATGTTGCTCATGCGGATATAGAAGTTATGATAGAACGTTCTTTAAACCAAAAAAAATTTCAGTGAGGAATCGTTTAAATAGGAATTAAGTGGATAGGTGTATGTTATCTCGAACATTATTTGCTTAGTTACAGTAGTCCTACAAAATTTTGGATCTTACATGATCGAAACAAACATGAATTAGTTCAAAAATAACTTGGATGGGGGTTTAGACAACAATAACACGTGGGAAAAAATGATTTATTTGCTCATACATATTCAAAGTGTTGCAATGGTTATTTTATGGTAGTGAATATGTACTTGAATACAAATAACATGAATATTTAATTTTGATTGAATTGATTTGAATTTGGGTTTGAATTGGCAATTAAAATTGATGTTTATTTTTTTTAAATGCCAGAAATGTTCAGATCTTGCATATGTTGTTTAAGGTTTAAATATAATTACATCCTGGAAAATGTATTAAATATATATCGGTTTAATTAGAGGTCATCCTGATATGTATCAAGTGGTATTATTGGAACATTAAATTGGTGAAATTAGCCATGAGTATAACTGTGTTGACATGGACCAAGGCTGGGAATGAATCTATGACAACTTATAGTAAAAATTACCAATGATATGTATGCTTATCTTGCTACTAATGTATGATTGTGTGGATTATGGATCATGATGATGTTGAGATTACAGAACATGATGATGTCGAGAATGAGTTCACGATATTAGTTAGAGTAGTATTGCCTGATTAACCCTAATTAGTATATAATTTAGGATAATTAAATAAGTTAAATTTATAAGATAAAACAATTAAAAATTTTCAATTAGAGTTTATGAGTAAACTAGGGTTTTATGTGGATATTGTTTGAAATTTCAGGATTTTGTGCGAAATTGTCCGAAAGTATCAAGAAACAATTGATTAAGGCCTGAAACAAAAAGGGAGGCACTATAAATTAACCAAGAATGGCAAGCACAACAAGAAGACTCAACATCCATGTTCCAGCAAGGCACCACCGTCCCGATGGTGGTGATGGCGTCCGGACGGTCGCTCTTGGCGGCTCATGTTGATCCTCCACCTCCTGCTTTTTTTTTTTCTATAAATAGGGCAGCTTTCTTCATTTTCCAGCTAGCCAGAGAGAGGAACTTCGGGAGTGAATAAAGAATAAGAGAAGAAGAAGAGAAATAAAAAGCAAGAAAAGAGAGAAAGTCATAGAAATATTCCAAATCCAGTGCGACCTACTCTTTAGCCAAAACTCTGTATTTCTACATTTCTGTTATGCCTTTCTACTTGGAGAGTTGAACTGCCGCCACCTTTATATTTTAATCAATATTAAGGGTGATTATATTTTAGTTATTCCTCGCGAAAGAAGTATCCGTGTTTATCTTTTATTTACTACTATAATGAAAATTATCTACACTTCTTGCTTGTTAATAGCAATGGAGTGTGAGTAGTTTACTCACACCCTTCAGTGAAAGGTAAAACATATGTATAATCTTGATTAATTTATGGAAATGCCGATATTTAATTATGTTATACCTCCCTTAATTGATGGATGGTTATAAATATAATATATTCTACTATGATGAACTTCATGCATGATATAGTGATGTACGTAATTGAGTGTTACTACGTAGCGTAGAATTATTTCATCAGTGAATCATCAACTTGCTGGTTGAATATCTATGGTGTTCCAACGGAATGGCTTGACCTCCAAGTTCACTGAGGATGTTTTACTATTGTATGGTATATAACGCTATCAGATTAATGACCTAAGTGATCCACTTGAATGGTTTGTCCTCCTAGTTCACTAGGGTCATTTAACTGGTATATAAAGATGTTAGATTAATGACTTACGTGATTCTCCTGAATTGCTTGTCCTTCTGGTTCACTAGGGTTGTTTAACTGATACATTTATATTCTAAAACTTACAATCCAGGATGAAAAAATCATCCAAATTTTAGTTGAAAAAACACACAATCTACAAATCAAACACAAGGTCCACCACAACCATAGATGCAACAACAATATCGATCTTATCAATCTCCGCATAGAAGGACTCTAGAAGATACAATGAATCAATTTATTCAGAGTCAAATGTGTTTTAATAATCAAAAAACTCAGGCATTCATTGAGTTTAAAGCTCAAACTTTACAAAGTATTGAAGACATTAAGAGTCATTTAACTAAATTGACCCAGTCTTTGAGTCTGTTAGTGAAGGGAAAGTTTTCATCTCAACCTAAACCTCCACAAAGCTAGAGTCAATCTAATACTATATCCTCTAAAGCTTCCCCAAGTCAAGTACAAGCAATCACTACACTGAGAAGTGGTAAGGTGATTGACAAGACCATTAAACCTAAGATTACAAAAAAACTACATAAGTCAATTCCTATAAATGAACCACTTGAACCTGAACCTTCAGCCGAAAAACAACCAGAAAAACAAAATGAGAAAGATTATCCATGTCCTATTCCTTTACCTTTTTTCTCAAAGGTTTAAGAAGTCCTCATCTGTAAACGGTCAATCTGACATGTATGAATTGTTTAAATAGGTAAAGATTGACATTCCTTTGTTGGATGCAATAAAACAAGTTCCAGCTTATGCCAAGTTTTTGAAAGATCTTTGCACAATAAAAATAAAAACAAATGTACAAAAAAAGGCATTTCTAATGGAACAAGTTAGTACTATAATACAACATAACACCCTTCTTAAATACAAAGATCCAGGTAGTCCTATAGTTGCATGTATTATTGGAAATTTTCGAATTGAACAAGCTTTATTAGATCTTGGACCCAGTTGTAATTTAATGTCATATTCAATATATACACAATTAGGATTGGGTGAGTTAAAACCTACCAATGTTACATTGCAATTAGAAGACCGATCCATAAAAACCTCACAAGGAATTGTGGAAAATGTTATTATCCAAGTTGATCAATTCTATTTTTCAGCAAATTTTATTGTTATAGACATTCAACCAATTTTTCATGCATCTGCATACACACATATTATTTTGGGTCGACCATTCCTAGCTACATCAAATACATTAATTAATTGCAAGAATAGAGTCATGAAACTTTCATTTAGAAATATGACTTTAGAATTAAACATTTTTAACATTAAAAAACAACCCAGGGAAGAAGATGAAATGCATGAAGAAAATTGTGTAGAGTTGTTAACTCAGAGTATATTTGAAAACATGTTTTTAAAAAGAATCATATCCATTAGAATCTATACCTGATACTGAAAATATATCAGCAAGGCATCCACTTGAATCTGAAAAAGCGAACATCAAAGTTTTTAAACCAGAATTAAAACTGCTTCCATCTAAGATAAAATATCTCTTTTTGGAGGAAGATAAAATTTATCCAGTGATAATATCCTCAAAATTATCTGGATTTCAAGAAAAAGAATTGAATTTTTTTTTGAAAGATCACCAAAGCGTTATTGGATGGTCGATAGCAAATATAAAAGGTGTAAGTGTAACACTCCAAAAATTAGGGGTCCTTAATTTAACAAAATTCGGGCAGAGTCTCCTTTGTACGGGGAGCTCTACCCAAAAATACAACTTGTGCAATTATACTACATTGACCACATCGGGTCCATTTACCCATCAAAAAAATAAAATTTCATTCACCATAGGTAATATCCACAATATCATCCCACAAGAATAGGCCAAACTTGTGACACACCAAAATTCGGGGTTCCGTTGATTTTCTATCAACCCGCGGAATATCCGTGGATACCGAGTAACTCGATATTGCGCCGTTATGCCCCATTTACCGGGGTCAATAATTTAACGAAATTTGGGTAGAATCTCCTTTATATGGGGAGCTCTACCCAAAACCTAACCTGTGCAATATATCTTTACCTGACCCATCCGAGGCCCAATATAAAACATTGACCCCACCGGGTCTATTTATAAGTAACATTGGCCACACCGAGTCCAATTATCCATACTTATATCAAAACATGTAAGGTTACTTTAACAATGGTTCATATATGTTATATTACAATCATTTGCAAATGGTTACATGCCCAAAACATAATTTTTACAAGTATTGTACATTAACACAAAATAAAATCACATTCGACTTTCCTCAAACATGAGGGTCCAAATTGGAGCCATCCGCCGATATATTTTACCCACCTGAAATGTTTTTCCGTATAGGGTGAGCAACGCCCAGTAGAGTAATTTCCTACATAGGCTACTCCCTACCTAAGTGCACATGCAATGTTCACATACAACTTTTCATATTCACATCAACATTCCAAGTAAGAATAGGCAATTTAGGTTAGAATTCTACCATGTCATGCTATGAAATGAGATGAAACTCACTCATGCATCATGACCCAAGTCCTCACCGACTCCCACAACACAATGCAATGCACTCGTATAGTGTAATCGTCATTCGACGAAAAATTCACCAAATGATCGTTTGAAAATAAAAATTATTTTACTATAAAACCAAATCATTGATGGGTGTTACTCATTGAATGAGTACTTTTACAAATCAAAATCTTGTGTCTTGTTGGGTAACGGATTTTGAATTTTATACCGCCGGTTCTGTATACCATACTACACTTTTTCAGAATTTCACCACAAGGGAGTGTATAATCAAGTCGCTGGGTCTTGCACCCGAGGGAAGGATCTACCCTTTCTTGCTATACTCGACACAAGTTTTTCATGTAACATGCGGCTCAATGAGATCTTCGATCAGACTTTACCCATTTCACATGTCAATCACTAAGAATGGTGTTTGATTAACCATGCTTACACACACTAATACTCATGCCTAAGCCTATGAATGTGATGCCTTCGTACATATGCAATGTAATAAACCATATGAAATGAGCGCCATATGAACCAATTAAACTATACATTTTAATATGTATCATGGACAATTATATCATATGCATATAATCTCCAAAAATCCATAACAACGTCAAAATATCAACTAGCATCTATTAACATTTATATCCAATACAATTCACAAACATGTTATAACACATAATGACCCACAAATTCAGCCCATGAAAGTGCACAAAAATAGTCCATGTAAGTGCACAAATTCAGCCCATGAATGTGCACAAAAATAGTCCATGTAAGTGCACAAATTCAGCCCATGAAAGTGCACAAAAACAGTCCATGAAAGTCCTTTAATAGTGCACAAAACAGCCCCATAACAGCCCCTTAACAGTGCACAAAATAGCCCCATAACAGGCCATGAAATAGTTCAAAATGCGGCCCCAAATCAGTCCATAAAACAGTCCAAAATGGAGTCCCAAATCAGTCCAAAATACAGTACCAAATCGGTCCATAAAACAGTCCAAAATATAGTCCCAAATCAGTCTATAAAATAGTCACAATTTCAGTCACTAAACAACCCACAATTTATCCATAAAACAGCCCATGAAACTACTATAAAACAGTCCAAAATAGTCCATAAAAATAGCCTCAAAACAATCCCCAAAATAGTCCATGAAATCAGTCCATAATAGTCCCAATTTCAACTCCTTAGCAGCCCCCAATTTTGGCCCTTTAACAGCCCTAAATAGCCACTAATCAGCACAAACCAGCCACTAAAATAGTCCATTTTGGTCACTAAAAATTCCACTTAAGGTAAGAATAAAACCAAGTAGAAAGAACCCCACCTCTTGTAGCGTGTAGGAAGTGATAGAACTTCCAAAAACACTAACCAAAGCCCCAAGAACTTGATTTCTCCAAAATCTTTTCTTTGGATATTCGGTGAAATCCCTCGTTCTTGGTACGTACGCATAGCTCTCATCGAGGAGATGAACTTTGGTTTTTGGCTCGACGGATTCCGACCGACGGAACTCCTAAAAATCGAAGAAGAAGCTTGAAGAACTATTTTATTTTCTCTCTTTTCTCTCTTCTCTCTCTATGGCCGGCCAAGGGGTTGAATAATGAAGATATTTTGCTAAAAATCTGATTTTAGTTCCTATTTATAATTTTAAATACTTGGCTCTAATCGCACCACACACCCTCGCCTCTTCAGATCCGTTTTTGCCCTGAAACGATTTATAACATTACAAGTTAAGTTCAAATTAATCTTATTTGAACTTTTAATCAATTATAATTGAATTTTAAGTTTCTCATTTTTAGGGGCCTCGGTGAGGTCATTCGCCACCCAATAGCCTCGAACGACGTGCAAAAAATTTGACTTACTATATTCTGTGATACGAGTCCAACAACGAAGTCCGCTATGTCATACGAGGTCTAGAGGACACATATTTTAATTTTCACATTATAGTGACAAATTATCATTTTACCCTTTTTCGAAAAAAAGTTCAAATTTTATCGGGTTTTACAAAACTATGACAATTACATTCCAAAAGAATTATCCTCAAACTTAGCAGCAGAATAAACAAAATACTAGACTATACATGATCGTAAATAAATTCCCTAGTCTAGCACATAAATAAACTATAGTTCTAGATGTTCACCTCCGTATCTAGGTTCTCTTCTGGTGTATCCTCCCAATTTTCTGGCTCGTCAACGCTAGGATCTTCCTCTAGCACTAAATCTGAAAAAAAAAACATTATTGGTAAGGGGTGAGCACTAAGTTCTGTAGAAAAATCCTCCCAAACTCTAACAAGGTTTGGAAAACATAGAAAACGGCCGGTCTCATTTCACAAATAGCATACGTAAATTTTGATAGAAAACATGATATTTTCAAAAGATCTCAAGTTTATACATTAACAATAATTAAGTGCAAGAGTAAAGCCAATCCCACCATAAATAACCATTCCAAGTAGTAATTATTCCCACAACAATTTTCAATATAATCATATCCGAAAGATAACACTATAAACAATAATCACAATGTATTTCAAGTCTGATGTAAGAGAATTGCATGGATAAACACATAGAGAATTTCCTGGCCCACACACACACTAATCCTCACAAGGATATCAACTTCGGGAAGGGTGCCTACCGATGCATTGTCCTATACCAATGCACCGACAATAATGAATCCGACCCAGGCATAATATACTAATCCTCTAACATGGCACCCAGCACCCATGAGCTAATAGTGGTTTGGTCCTTGCAAGACACCAACCCCACTACGAGTGGTAGAAAAAGTTCAAACCCGCATGGAGTAAGAACCACACACATCTACCCACTCTATGATACCTGGTCAATGGTCATCCAAATACCTCCATAAGATACAATCCCCAACAATTTCTCAACAGAAGTTCATAATTTCTAAAATTTCTCGTATGTTATCTAATAGAGCCATGTAAGAAAAATAGGCCAGGGATCAACATCAATACAATTTTATTGTTTAATGGAAATCCTAAAGTTTGAAAATCAAGAAAAAAGGAAATATGGAGAGAAAAATCTATTCTTCTTAAAATCTAAGGTTTGAAGATGAAAAAGAGAGCTTTAATGGTTACCCAACCATCACATTGTTTAAAATATGACATTTATTGTAAGACTTAAAGATTTTATAACATATATATTGAATTTAGAGTCAAAAGAGTACATATATACATAAGCCCTAGCCTCAATGTAGGAGAATGAAAAGAAATTCCTACCTTGAATCAAAGTTCCAAACCAAAAACCCATGCTCTAGAGACCTGCTTTCTCCCTTTCCTCCTTTCCTCTATCTTCTCCTAGGGTGCTAAGAGGTTTGGGGTGAGAGTGGAGTGAAAAGAATGGAAGTAAAGGGGCTGAGATATGTGTTTTAAACACAGCAGTCCCAAAGTTACTGTTAACAGGCTGTTTGGGCTTTCTTAAAAATTACAGTTTTGCCACTAAAAATCTTCAATTTGATCCATATGACTACCCTAAGGGTTTTCAACATTCTGGATTCATTTTTAATGTTATTTTAACCTAAAAAATTTATTTTTATAAGTTATCTCAAAACTAAGATAAATTTACACTCGAAATACGAAAATTACTATTTTATTCCTCCGAACCACCATATGTGCTAAACGGCTATTCCAAGTTTTTCAGATCTCTCAGGTTCAATGATATGTAAAAATTTATATTTTTACTTAGTTACCCTTATCAACCTTAAACAGTTCCAAAAATTAAATTTCACAATCAATTTGCCTCCCTTAGTATTTATTCATACTATTGAAATCTATAGGGTTCATGCATACCTCATCACCTATATTAGCATTTCAAAAATAATTACTTGCTATATAAAGATAAGAGTGTGGAGGGTTTACAATAAGTCCACTTTTATATACTCATTGTATTTATTTAGTAGAAAATACTAAACTATCTTGTCAAATGCAAAGAAGATTGAATCCACATTTGAAAGAAGTAGTCAGTGCTGAAGTACTCAAACTATTAGATGCTAACATTATCCATTCTATATCTGATAGTAAATGTGTAAGTCCTACACAAGTTGTTCCTAAAAATTCTGGCGTTACAGTAATAAAAAATCAAGAGAATGAATTAGTTCATATGCGTACAGTCATTGAATGGCGTGTGTGTATTGACTATCGAAAACTAAATTCCGTCACCAGAAAGGATCGCTTCCCATTACCTTTTTTTGATCAAGTTTTAGAAAGAATAGCTGATCATGCATACTACTACTTTTTAGACGGATATTTTGTTTATAATCAAATTAAAATTGCAATTGATGATTAAGAAAAAACTACATTTACATGTCCTTTCGGTACTTTTGCTTATAAAAGGATGCTTTTTGGATTATGTAATGCCTCAACTACTTTTCAGTGTTACATGCTAAATATATTTAGTGATATAGTTGTAACGCCACAAAATCCACCCTGGTCGGCATTACTATCTAAATTCATTCACGTCATGAGAGCAACTAATAAAATCCATCAATAAAAAAATATCGTTCATCATATATCATATCCAAAACATCATCCAAAAGAATATGCCAAGCCATGACAATTATATCCCAAAAGAATCAAATATTATATTACAGTGGAATAACAAAAGAGATCTAGCCTTCACAATATTTCAAAATGAATTTCCTAATCTAGAACAAAAGATAATGTCACTCTAAACGTCCACCTCGGGATCCACGCTCCCTTTTATCGGCGTCTCCCAATGTGCCGGTTCATCAACTTCCAGCTCCTCCTTTAGTACATAATCTAAAAATATTTTGGATGTAGGGGGTGAGTACGAAGCTCTATAGGAAAATCCTTCCAAACTCGAACAAGGTTTAGAAAAGCATATAAAAACGATCGGTCTCATTTCTCAAAATATTATAAATACAATAGTGACATTTAAACAGATCTCAAGTTACGTAGTAATAATAAATTAAAGGAAGAGTAATCCAAGTTACAAATAATAAGTCGTTTCCAATGACAAACCATTTTCAACAAGTTCTGAGGAAATCCCATACTTCCAACAAATTATTGTAGAAATCATTTGCCATTAGCCACAACAAACAATTTTAAACAATGAACCCATCCCCCACCATTTGTACCAATACCTCACGATATATCAAACCACACCATGTATTTTTCACAACATAATATACGTGTATCTCTGTTTCTCAAGCATGACGTATGACAATCACATGAATCAAGCCATTTAGAATATCTTGGCCCACACAAGATATAATAATGTTCTCTTTGGCATGAGCATCCTTACAAGTAATCTCTCACCCTCAAGGTTTTGTTCCTTAAACATCCTTACAAGAACCTCCTGAGAAGGCCTTATATCAGAGTGACGCCAGCGAAAACCCAACTTGCCCACCCATGGTCATCCAAACCATCATACAAGAGATACAATCCAAACCAATTTTCACAAATCCCAAATAAAGTTCCAAAATTCCCAAAATTTTCACAAATATTATTTCGGTAACACAATTTCAAGAAAAACATGCAAGAGACCCTCAACCACATGATTTATTGTTCAATACAAAGCACTAAAGTTTTGAGTTCAAGAACAAGTGAAGATTAAGTGGAAAATCCATATTTCTCAAAAATTAGTGTTTTAAAGCAAGGGAAGAGATTTAATGGCTATTTCACCATACATTTGTTTAAAACAAGGTAATCTTTGCTAGAATACCAAGATAGGATGATTTTATAGCATACATAAGAGATTTAGAGTCAAAAGAATACATATAGACATAAGCCATAACCTTAATATAAGAGAATGAGAAGAAACCCTACTTGTTTCCTTAGCTTTTGTCTGAGAACTTGAAGATTTGATCTCCTTCAACCTTGTATCTCTACCCTTCTTACTTCTTCCTTCTTCTCTAAGCCTCTCTAATGGTTAGAATGGGTGAAACAGGTTGCAAATGGGAGAGAAAACATCCAAAGCAAGCCCGAATCATGAAGCCCTCGGTTTGGCGCGTTTGGACGCTTGTTTCTTACCTTCCGGACCCGTGTTTTTGCGCCCAACTTTTTGTGATACACATCTGGACTCGTGTCTATTCCTGTTTGGATGTGGATGGCAAAATACTCTCAACTTTCAGATCAATTTTGACTTATTTAAAAGCCGATTCAAAAAATTTTCATTCGATACACTTTTGTAGACCTTGAAGTCTAGTTTCTACTATATAAAAATCAGATCACTTAGAGTTAGGAGTAAAAAGTTATGTCCAAAATACTAAGGTAGTGTCTAATTCCTTCCTACCCAAATTCTTTCTAAAATGTGCTTTGACTCCAAATTAATTCCTAACTTTTAATACACCCCATATTACCTTTTCCAAGATTTTTCGACCTTCCGGATTTAATGGAGACCTTATTTTGAACTAAAAAAATTTAAAAACTTATCTAACAACCCTTTCCAAGTTTAAATGCATTCGAAACTTAAACTTCACCATCACTTTGTCTCCCTTGTATTTATTCCTATGGTTAAAATATATATGGTTCATTCTTAGGTCATTACATATATAAGAATTACCAAAAAAATTATATTAATATATTAATATAAACATGTGGGGGTTTATAATGGTAGAACGACATCTGAAAGTTTTTATGGACGAATTTTTGGTATATGGTGATTCATTTCAATTTATATTTAGAAAATCTTGAAAAAGTACTTATGCGATGCGAAGAAACAAACATTGTTTTAAATTGAGAAAAATGTCATTTCATGGTTATACAAGGTATTGTTTTAAGTCACATAGTTTTTGAAAATGTAATTGAAGTTGATAAATCAAAACTTGACTTGATAGCTAATCTTCCTTTACTTAAAACTGTAAAAGATGTTCAATCTTTTCTAGGTTATACAGGATTTTATAGAAGATTTATTAAAAATTTTAGTGCAATATCTAAACTAATATGTAATCTTTTGTGTCAGGATGTGTTATTTGACAGGACTAATGCATGCCAATTAGCATTTGATAAATTAAAAAAATATGCTTATTTCTGCACCTATTATGCAACATCCTGACTGGTTTTTAACTTTTGAATTAATGTGTGATGCAAATGATTACGCAATGAGGGCTGTATTAGGTCAAAGAAGAGATAAAAAAAACCTTATGTTATTTACTATGCAAGTAAAACTTTAAATGATGCTCAAATGAATTATTCGACTACAGAGAAAGAATTACTTGTTGTTGTGTTTGCATTAGATAAATTTCGTTCATATCTTGTTGGATCGTTAATTATTGTATTTACAGATCATGTAAGCTTTAAAGTATTTACTTATTAAGAAAGACACTAAACCATGTCTCCTACGTCGAATTTTATTGCTTCAAGAATTTAATCTTATTATTAAAGATAAAAAGAGAGTTAAAAATGTGGTAGCAGATCATTTATCAAAACTAAATTATGATATAAATGAAGAACTAATTCCGATTAGAGAAACTTTTTCAGATGAACATCTGTTTGCAATAACAGAAGTACCATGGTATGAAGATATAGTCAATTATTTAGCTATTGATACTACTCATTCTCATTATACCTAGACTGATAAAAATAAGTTTCTAAGTGAGGTATGTAATTTTTTTTGGAAAGATTCTTATTTTTTTAAATATTGTAAAGATCAAATAATAATATGTTGTGTACCTAATCATGAAATCAGTCAGGTAATTTAATTTTGTCACTCTGAAGCTTGCGACCATTTTGCTTCAAAGAAAACCGTTGCTAAAATTTTGCAGTGTAGATTTTATTGGCCAACTCTTTTTAAAGACGTTCATATCTTTTTGTTTAAATTGTGACGGATGTCAAAGAATGGGAAATATTTCAAAAAGAAATATGATGCCTTTAAACCCTATTTTAATAATTAAAATTTTTGATTGTTGGGGCATTAATTTTATGGGACCATTTCCTCAATCTCTTGATTATCTGTACATTTTGGCTGCAGTAGACTATGTTTCTAAATGGGTAGAAGCAATTCTATGTAAAAATAATGATCACAGAACAGTAATCAAATTTTTCAAAGAAAATATTTTATCCAGATTTGAAATTCCTCGAACCATTATCAGTGATAGTGAATTACATTACTGTAATAAAGTTTTTGAAAATCTTATGAAAAAATACTCGATTTCTCATAACATACTCACTCTATATCATCCATAGATAAATGGACAGGTTGAATTGGCCAATAGGGAGATAAAATAAATTTTAGAAAAAATAGTAAATCCATTTGGTAAAGATTGGTCTTTAAGATTGACTAATGTACTATGGGCTTACCGCATTGCATGTAAGAATATTTTAGAAATGTCTCCTTATCAGTTAGTTTATGGTAAACCCTTTCACTTGCCTATAGGATTAGAACATCGAGCATATTGGGCAATCAAACAGATGAATTTTGATATAGATAAAGTTGGATTAGTTCGTAAGCTGCAAATTAATGAATTAGAAGAATTAAGAAATGAAGCTTATGAAAATACAAAGATTGCTAAATCCAGAACAAAAAAATTTCATGGTAAAAATATCATGCGAAAATCTTTTGAACCTTCTCAAAAAGTTATGTTATATAATGCAAAACTCCGTTTATTTCCTGAAAAATTAAGATATAGATGGACAAGTCCTTGTATTGTCAAACAAGTGTTTGATTATGGGGCAATTGAAATTGAGAATCCATTAACCGGAAATATTTTCAAAGTAAATGGACTAAGACTTAAACCCTATTATGAGGGATTTACTCAAGATATAACTTTTATACAACTGTTTGAACCAATCTATATATTCTGAAAAACTTATATTTTTGTTTGATTATAAATAAAAGCACTAATCGCCTCTTATTTCTGTGATAGATCTCCTGAATGAGAACCAACTATTTTAATTGCGGAACAACAACAAATTGCGGACTTACATATTTTATACATTATGGACAGTGTTTCATATAGCTGGGAAAGTGAGACAAATGTTTAATTAAAAAAATGTTTCTTTATTTTTGTTAGTCTTTGTAACTAGCAGACGTTGAAGAACCGGATAGTGAGTTAAATAGTTAAATAAAAAAAATGGATGAGACACTATTTTGGTTAAGTTTAATTTTACTACGTCAACTTCCAAAAGATATACATCAAGCAAAAAAGCTAGAAGTTTGAAATTTAGAATTTTTTGAAAGTAAATCAAGACCGTTATGTGGAAAGAATACATTTGCCAAACATAGACGAGTGAATCGTCTTGGTGGTTGTGTTAGATATGGTCGTACAGAGCATTTGAGATAATATAATCAGTGTGCGGAACCAATTTCAGGTCGAACGTCAGATCGTCTACGGTTGACTAAGTATAGGTAGAGTAAGGAATACCCTGAGGCGCCATTCTATTCTACTCCTATGTTAACAAGATACGTGAGAAATGAAGTTAACCGTGCCTCTAGTATTAGTGATCCAGAAAGTTTTGACTCTGAATCAATATGATCAAATAATGTGGAATTCTTGAATTGTGTATATATGTACATAAATGTAAATAACTATAAAATAAATCAGAAAATCAGTAAATCATAAATAAAAAATAAAAAAATAAAACCAATTTTTTGAGAAAAAAGATTGGTTAGCAAAGTTTATAGAATGTGTAAAACTGTATTTAACTTTGTAATTGCAGGATTATGAAATAAAGAATGCAAAATTGCAGAAAATCAGAAGCAGCAACCTATAATACACAAAGCAGAAAACTAGTCAGGCATCACCATTCGGATAATGGATCTAGCTTCCAGACGACAGTGCCCATATAAATATCCTCTCCATGCAAAAACCGATTAGTTCAGCCTCCCTCGCAGTCAGAATTCTAAAATAGTCGAGTTTCTCCAACAAATTTCTCTCAAATCTATTACACTTAACCGTTTTTTCGTCAAATCTGTTATGATTATTCACTTACCCATCACATTTTGAAGGTTTCTACTGATTGAAATCAGTTGAAACTGAATATTTAAAGAGAAATCAGTAAAAACATGGATTCAAGACGTCGAACGAGAGGATCTTCAAGTCATGCATAAAGAGATCAATCTCAACCACCTCCACAACTACCTGGGCTAGGAAATATTATGCTAATTTTATGTCGAAAACTATCATTTCTAAAAGGCCAGCTATCTTTGAGTATTTTAAAAACATTGGAGTGAGACAAATTCTTACTTAAAGAAGATGGTTAGATTATGTTAGATTTATAATTATTGCTTATGATTGCTTGGTCCGTGAGTTTTATGGTAATGCATTAATAATTGAAGAATGACAATTGCGTGTATTTATTCGGGGTATTGTTTTCCAAGTTACACCGGCTATTATAGCCAAAAATTTTCAACCCATGCAAAGACCACCTAACCCGCGATATCCTTACATTGAATTACCTGATTTGAATAATGTAGGGAGAGAATTGATGGGTAATCTAGAGTTTGTTTTGGGTAGACCAAATAATTACATAAAGAAAGGTGATCTAATAGACAAATACCGAATTCTAAATTTGATAACAGTGAATAGTTTGTTACCCCGAGCTCAAAAAAATTAGATTTATATTGAGCAGACCTACTTTGTATATGATTTTGGGATGGGACCCACAATTGATCTTCCGAACTTAATCATGGACCAAATGTTGATTACAGTGGATACAAAGAAACCCTCACTTCCATGTACTATGTTAGTTTTTCAATTATGCAGGAACAAGGGAGTGATTGTTGATCCTACATGGAAAAAAGTGGAACATTTTGGACCATTAGATACAACTTATTTAAAGAAGAGTCATGGAGTACAGCCCGAGGAACAATCTGAAGCACCACTTCCACAACAAGATAAACCATTCCAAGTACCCGAAGAATTATTTCCACAAGAACAACCTCCACTACAAGAAGATCAACTATATGTGCCAGCGGATGATAGAACTGACAGACAAATTTTGCTAGGATTGGAAACCACTATTAATCAACTCAATTAGCGTATGAATGATTATGAGCAAATTCAAGCTAAGATCTTGAGAATACTGAGAGAGAATTTTGGTGGAGGACCATCTACTTCTTAAAGACTAGAGATTTGCTATCTTTCACCCAACTTTTTAATTATGCACTTTAAATTACTTTATGTTTTGAACCTGTGTTGATTTTGAACTTATGTGCGTTTAAGTTTGTTTTTGGTAGTTAATATGGAACTTATGTTTTTAAGTTAGGAAGATTATTTCATATATGTTACAGTTAAATTAGGTTAATATTTCTATACTTCTCAAGAATAACCTTAATCTGGTCACTCGGGATGTTCATATTTTAGTTATATATTATCTTAATACTTTTGTTTAAAACTTACTCTTATGAGCACAAATAGATTTCTTTATTTTAGAACCCTTGTGAAATATTACACTCTTTACATATGTAGTGGAGATGTAAAACCAATTGTAGAATTTGAGCCAATCTTTTTTGGACAGATATTCTACATCTACTCAAATAAGAATCTTTGATTCAATGGTAAACTTTCATTGAATAATCTCATTGATTTTGTTTTGATTAACACTTGTTAGATTGTACTATTAGCATTGTCCTTAAAAATTCTTTCACTTAGGAATTATACAGATTTATGATTTCTGAAAAATGATCTTAGGCCATTTTTATTTAACTTTGAGCCTGAAACATTTCTGTTATAAAATTATATCCTTAGTCAGCCATGATTGAGCTTGAAAGAGTATAAATTCTTTTCATGAAACCCAAAAAATACCCGAGTCACATAAAATATATTAAACCTACCTTTACTACATATTTTTCTTGCACCCTCTCTAAAAAATAGTATGATACATAAAAGCACAAGAAGAAAGGAGTAGAAAAATGCAAAAATAACAAAAGTGGTGTTTACTGCTCAAAGAAAAGAAAAATTTGTAAAATAAAATAAAAAAGAAAAAGAAAGAAATAAAAGAGCAAAGAAAGTGAAAAATGGAAAGGATGAATATGCAAAGCCTTAGAAAGGAAGAGGTGTGCCATGATAAAAAAGATACCATATAACTTTTGAATTCCACTAACGTCATTTCTTAAACCCTAAATTGATGGCCCAATTACAATCCCAAAAAAATCCTTTTTAATTCCATAGATCATACGCCTATATTAATCCTATCAAATCACAAAAGGAGAAGGTGGATAATATGTCTAATTTAGTATTAATATTCTTTCATGAGATTATGTCAAAATTTTAATTTTATAATTGTTTTATTGATAACATGTGATACTATTTGCTTTGCTAACAATATTCCAATCACATGTAACTATTGAGAGAATAGTCACTATAACGTATGTGTGTTCTTTGTTGAGTGTATTTTAGGAAAAGATTGACATCAAAACTATCATGAAAGAGGGTAATATTTTTTATGTGATTTTTGAAATAAAAGAAATCATTACACACACACACACACGTTTTTAGAAAAATAGATAGATAATATTATAACTAATATGTGTTACTCTTATAGTGATCAGAAAAAGGACATATTCTAGCAATGCTGTGACACCCCAAAATCCGGGGGTCCGTTGATTACCCATCAACTTGCGGAATACCCGTGCATACTGAGTAACTCGACATCGTGCCGTTATGCCCCTCTTATCGGGGTCCATAATTTAACAAAAATCGGGCAGAGTCTCATTTGTACAGGAAGCTCTACCCAAAACACAACCTATGCATCATACAATAACAAGACCCATCTGAGGTCCAATATTCAATTATGACCACACCGGGTCTATTTATGAGTAAATATAGACCACACCGGGTCCATTTATCATACTTATATAAAACACACACAGTTATATTAAAACAGTCCATTTAAACTCTGTTACAATTTCTTTTACACATTACATGCCAAAATTTAATTACAAGTCTAATTTTACAAAAAGAAATGGATTGGAAGCCACAAGTTGGCTTTTCTTCCTTAAGTGCCCGAGTGAGTGCCGTCCATCGGCGTATAACCCGTATCTGAAATTGTTTTTCCGTATAGGGTGAGCCACGCCCAGTAAAGTAATTCCTACAGAGGCTACTCCCCACCTAAGTGCACATACAATGTTTACATACAACATTTATTCTTTTCAACATTCCTAGTAAGAATATGCAACTCTATATTGGAATTTACCATGCCATGCTATGAAATGAGATGGGACTCAATCATGCAACTTTAACCCAAGTCCTCACCGACTCCTATAACACAATGCAATGCACTTGTGAAATGAACCGTCATTTGACCAAAAAATCTATCCAATGATCATTTGAAATAAAAGTTATTTTTTTTTATAAAACCAAATCATTGATGGGTGTTACTCATTGAATGAGTACTTTATAAATCAAATCTTGTGTCTTGTTGGGCAACGAATTTTGGTATCTAAACCACTGGTTCCGTAAACACCAGCACTTTTCTGGAATTTCACCGCCGGGAAGTGCCTGAACCATGTGACCGGGTTTTTCACCCAAGGGAGAGTCTAGCCCCGCTTGCAATACCCAACACAAGTTTTCTTCCATGCAACCATGCGACTCAAAGGGGATCTTCGATCCAATTTTTCTCGAGCCCACATACCAACCACTAAATAAGGTGTTTGATTAACCATGCATACCACACACCCACACTCATGACTTATGCCCATGAATGTGATGCTAAAATCATGCCCAACATGCAATGAATGCTAAATGGACAACTTAAACAACATATCGACATATATCATGGACAATTATAATATATACATATAATCTCCATAATTTCATCAAAATATCAAAACATCAACTAGCATGTATCAACATTTATATTCAACACAATTGACAAGCATGTTATTACATAATCTATGCTAATAACACACTTAAATCACAAGGCGCATGGTAACCCATAACATCCCACAAAAATCAGCACAAAATAGCCCATGTATAGCCCACAAAATACCACGTGTATAGCCCACAAAACAGCCCGTGTATGGCTGCAAAAATAGTCCCTAATTAGTGCATAAAATAACCTCTAATTTGTGCACAAAAAAACCCCTAATTAGTGCACAAAATAGCCGCTATTTAGTACACAAAATAGCCCCTAATTAGTGCACAAAACAACCCCTAATTAGGCACCCAAAATAGTCACAAATTTAGTCCAAAATACAGTCACTTAACAGCCCAAATTTCAACCCCAAAACTGTCCATAAATCAGTCCATAACAGTTCCTAAAACCAGTCCATAATTCAGCCCCTTAACAGCCCATATTTCAACCCCAAAACAGCCCATAAATCAGTCCGTAACAGTCCCTAAAATCAGTCCATAATTCAGCCCTTAACATCCCCTTAAACAGCCCCAAAGGATAGGAATAAAACTAAAATAGGAAGAACCCTATCTCTTGTAGCTTGTAGGAAGTGATAGAACTTCTAAAAACACCAACCAAAGCCCAAGAACTTGATTTCTTCAAAATATTTTCTTTGCATCTTCGGTAAAATCCTTCATTCTTGGTACGTAGATGTAGCCCTCGTCATGGTGATCAACTTTAATTCTTGGCTCGACGAATTCTGACTGACTGAACTCCAAGAATCGGCGAAAGAAATCTTGATTTTCTCCCTTTTCTCTCCCTCTTTCTCCCACATGTTTCACACTAATTTTCAGCAGATATTTCTGCTGAAAATCTGATTTTTAATCCTATTTATAATTTTTAAGGCTTGACTCAGATAGCGCCAAGTATCCCCCACTTGTTCGGGTCCGTTTTTGCCCCGAAACGATTTATTTGATTCCGGTTTAAGTTCAAATTAATTTGATTTGAAATTTTATTCAATTATAAAAAAAAATTAAAATTTTTATTTTTGGAGACCTTTGTGAGGTCATCCGCCACCTAACCGCTTCAAACGACGTGTAAAATTTGACTATCTCAGAATTCGATGAAATTTGAGAGAGTGACTAGATTTTGCGATATGAATCCAACGACAAAGTCCGTTGGGATCAACCAAAGGTTTAAAGGCTTGTTGCATAAGCTAAATGCAATCGTGAAAAAATATATGAAAATGATTTTATCTCTATTTGTATTTTACTTTATTAAATAGTTTTTATATATATATTTACTAGGGGCTAGTAAAGTTTAAGATGGAGAATGTCATTATGTAAACCCCCACATGTAATGAACTGGTACCAACTATGTATGATATACAAAATATATGTTGTATAAGTTTGGGTTAGTTTTGGAAGGGTTTGGAATGGATTAGAAATAAAAAATAGAGGAAATTGGCAAATCAGGACAAACTGTACCAGTACAGCGTACCGGTACGCTGCTGTACAGAGAACTTATCGTATCGGTATTGCATATCGGTACACTCTATCAATGCCAAAAATTTTTAAATTACGATCTGGGGTCCGATTCTCTCTTTATAAATACATAAGGACGCCCCATTTAGCCCCATTTCAACATTTATAACCCTAGGAAACCTTAGAGAGGAAGAAAGAAAGGAAAAAACACAAGATTAAAGGGGATTTGCACATTGGATTGGATCAAAGCCCTAGTTTTTCAAGAACACCAAGGTAGGGGTTTTTTCATATTCTCTTACATTGAGGTTAGGGTTTATTTATATTTGCATGTTTTGCTTCAAAATATTTGATATATGCTATGAAATCTTTATTCCTTGACATTTTCATCTAGATTACCATGTTTTAATGGAATCCATAGTTGGGTAACTATGAAACTTCTTCCTTTTGTCTTCAAACTCTAGTTTTCAAGAGAAATGGGTTTTTCTCTTGATTTTTCCATTATTCTAGATTTCAAAACTTCAGTGGTTTATATTGAACAACAAAATGGTATTTGTGGATGATCTCATGCATATTTTACTAAATTGTTCTATTAAAATAATACATGTAAAATTTGAGAATTTGTGGAAATTGGCTTATGAATTGAGGAAATAGGTTGGTATTGTATCTCTTATGGATGTTTGGATGACCAAGTGTGACTAATGACCGGATATCATAGAGTGGGTAGATGTATTTCTTACTTCGTGCGGGTTTAAATTTTTTTTACCACTCATAGTGGGGTTGGTGCCTTGTGAGGACCAAACCACTATTTGCTCACGGGTACCGTGGTTGAGGGTTAGTATACTAATCCAGGGTTGGAATTGTTACTGCCATTGTGTTGGCAGATGCCTTTCCTAAAGTTGTATATCGTTGAGAGCATTAGGGGTGTGTGTGTGGGCCAGGATATTCTCGATGTGTTTATTCATGCGATATCTTACATCATACCTTAGATACATTATGGACTATTTTTGAAATGGTTATTGTGAGCTATGGTTTATTGTGCCAATGGTTGGCTATGGTTTATTGTGGAATTGGTTTATTATGAAAATGGTTATTGTGAAACTAGTGACTTTTGGAGTTGTTGGTTTGGGAATTGGTTTTACCTTTCATTTGATTATTGCTCTTACGTAAACTTGAGATCCATTGAAATGTCCCTGTTTTATTTCAAAAGTTATATATGATATTTTTGAAATGATACCGACTTGTTTTATATGTTTTCTAAACCTTGTTCAAGTTTGGGAGGATTTTTCTACAGAGCTTTGTGCTCATTCCCTACAAACAACATATTTTTCAGATTATGTGCTAGAGGAGGAGCTCGGAGTAGATGAGCAGGCACATTGGAAAGCTCCAATAGATGGGAACATGGATCCCAAGATGGGTGTCTAGAATTATATTCTCTTTTGTCCTAGACTAGGAAAATTTATTTGGAAACAATGTGAAGTTTAATATATTGTTATTCCGCTGCATGATTAAGCTGATTTTTTTGGGATGTGATTACCATAGCCTGACATATTCTTTTGATATTATGGCCATGGTTTGACATATTCTTTTGGAAAGATATTACAGATATTACATATGATGAATAAAATTTTCTTATTTGATGGATTTTATTAGTTACTTTCATGTTGTGAATGGTTTTAGAAAGTAATGTCGTCCAAGGTAAGTTTTGGTGTGTTACATGTTTTGGTATAGAGCCTAGAAATTAGGTCTTACATGGGAGCTATAGGTTATGAACTACCACTAGAGAAGTAGTAGTAGGTCAAATAAAATTCTTGATTAAAATTTTACACAAGTCTTATGCTTTGGATTAGTGTGATAGTTATGATGCATTGTACATAATAAAAACTAAATTGTGAATTGATGTGTAGGATGGATAGAGGACAAGGACGTAGACGTGGTTGTGGGCGGGGACGTGGTGACCAAGCACACCCACCACCACCACCACTCCCCGATGCTGTGAACGGCTTATACCAATTCTTAATGGAGCTAACCACTTTGGTGCAACACCAGAATGAAAACAACAACCACAACAGGGGACGAAAATCGAAGGATGGTAGTTCTTCGAGAATTTTTATGTCAACACCCACCGACTTTCCAAGGAAGCTCTAATCCCTTGGATGTGGATAAATGGATTCGTCGGGTGAATAAAATATGTGATGGCATAGGAGTTACAAAGGATCTTCGGGTTGGCCTAGCTATTTATCTACTAGAGGGGGAGGTCTATCATTGGTGGGACTCGATGAAGAGAAGGAGGAACCCTGATTCTCTTACTTGTGAGGAGTTTGATCAGATTTTCCAAGACAAGCATTTTTTGAAATCGGTCAGGGACAGGATGAGTGCAAATTTTCTCGGTCTACGATAAGGTAACATGACAGTGGCAGATTATGAGAGGAGGTTCGATGAGCTATACCGCTATGCCAAGGAGTTCATATCTACCAAAGCCAGGAGAGCCAAACGCTTTGAGTAGGGCTTGAGGCCTGTCCTCAGGGAGAAGCTTGTGGCTCTCAAGATCTGGGACTATGGGGATCTTCTTGACAGAGTCGAACTGGTGGAGAGAGACATTGAGGACAACCAATGGCTATAGAACTTCATGAGGAGACGTCTGATCCAAACGGGTGCTAGTGCCAGTAGAGTGCAGAGGGAGGCACCATACCGTCGCCCAGACCAGGCGATTGGAAAGAGACTCCAGACAGCCTGAGGAGTTGGAGGCATGCCAGATGGAGTAGGCACTAACCAACGTTAAGGCTTCGCATGTGGAGGTTTCGAGTACTTCAAAAATAAATGCCCATTGTTTCCACCGAAGACCAATCAAGCAACCGAACTAGTAAATACAAACAAGCCACCACTACAGAAGCTAATATAGCAGAGACTGTTAGGAGCTCTAGCCTCAAGAGGCACCAATTAGGAAAGGGTGTTTGCTTTGACTCAATCGGAGGAAGATGTTTCCAATGCAGTTGTGGAAGGTATCGTTCTTCTTTATTATTCTTGGGCCTGCATTTTACTTGATCCCAGTGCGACTCATTCATTCATACGCATGATATATGCTCTTAATTTGGGATTGGAGTATTGACATGCCTACGGGAGAACGGTTGGAAACTAAAAGGGTGTGTAGAAGTCGCGCATTTTGAATTGGGGAGTAGGAATTGATTGTAGATTTGGTTGCATTAGAAATGAAGTGGTATGGCATAATATTTGGGATGAACTTGTTGTCCACTTTTTGTGCGGTAGTGGATTGTTTTTGCAAACGAATTTCATTTCAATTATCGGGAGGGGTAGTTTTCAGCTTCATTAATGATCGAAATTCTTCACATCCATTTTCCATTATGGGAAATAGATTCTTGAAAGCTAAGGCAGGAAGCAACTTGAGTTTCTTGGCAAGCTTAATGGGAGATGATAGGGATAAATTCCATGTGGAAGTGGTGTTGATAGTATCAAAATTTTTGGATGTCTTTCCAGATGAACTACCCGGGTTATCCCCCAAAGAGCAATTGAGTTTAAGATTGATCTATATCCGAGAATCGAACCCATATCCATTGCGCCCTATCAGATAGCACCTTTGGAGTTAAAGGAGCTAAGAAAGCAGTTGAATCATCTCTTAAATATTGGGTTTATCCGTCTAAGCACTTCACATTGGGGAGCCCCGGTTCTCTTTGTGAAGAAGCATGATGAAACACTTTAGTTATGCACAAATTATCGAAGGTTGAATCAGGTGACAGTGAAGAATAAATACCCATTGCCACGAATTGATGATTTATTTGATCAACTGAGGGGTTTTAAGTATTACTCCAAGATTAATTTTTGCACATGATACCATCAACTGCGGATCAAATAGGAGGATATTCCTAAGACAACTTTCTGTAGTCGATATGGTCATTTCGAATATACGGTAATGCCATTCGGATTGACTAATACTCAAACTGCTTTCATGGATTTGATGCATAGGGTATTCCGACCATATCTAGATCAGTTTGTTATTGTGTTTATTGATGACATATTCATTTATTCACGGACACAAGGAAAACATGAACGCCATTTCTCCATTGTGGTACAGATATTGCGAGAGCATAAGTTGTATGCTAAGAGGATTAAATGCGAGTTTTAGATGAAGGAAGTGAGATTATTTGGCCATGTTGTGTCAGAACAGGGTATAGCTGTTGATCCTACAAAGATTGAAGCCATAATAAAATGGGAACCACCAAGGAATATGACTGAAGTACGTAGTTTTCTGGGATTAACAAGCTATTACTAGAGGTTTGTGGAAGGTTTCTCAAAGTTAGCGATGCCAATGACTCACCTTACGAAAACAGGGGAAAGATTTTTGTGGGCTCAAGAGTTTGAACTAGCCTTTCGCACCTTTAAGGAGAAGTTGACAACCGTTCCTGTCCTCATTATTCCGAATAGTGGGGTGGGACATGATGTGTATACCGATGCTTTGTTATGAGGCTTGGGATGTGTGCTAATGCAAGGAGGTAAGGTAGTTGCGTATGGCTCGAGGTAACTCAAGAGTCATGAACAGAACTATCCCACTCACGACTTAGAACTTCCCGCGATGGTTTTTACTCTTAAGTTATGGAGGTGTTACCTTTATGGGGAAATGTTTCAAGTATTTTCTGATCATAAGAGTCTCAAGTATATCTTCTCGCAAAAAGACATGAATCTTCGGCAAGGAAGGTGGATTGAGTATCTAGAGGATTATGATTCCACGCTCAACTCTCATCTAGGGATGACGAATGTAGTAGTAGATGCACTGAGCAAAAAGTCTCAGGGGGGAATCAATGTTCTTGTTGTCAATAGGTGAAAGATGATTGATGTTTTGGAGAAATTTGATCTACGGGTGGATAGACAGGAGGCCCAACCATGCTTATCTAATCTTGTAGCTCATCCAATTCTCTGACAAAAGATTGTGGAGTTACAACGGTTAGATACCGAGTTGAGAGGTATTCAAGATAGATTGGAGAGGAATGAGATTATTGATAATTGGTCTATACATAATGATGAGTTACGATTTCCTGGGAGACTATGTGTACCAGAAGATGACCAAGTAAGGGAAGAAGTGTTGGGTGAGTGTCATCGTTTAAAAATTTTCTTACATCTGGGAAGTATCAAGATGTATAAGGACATGAAGCGTCAATATTGGTGGAAAGGGATGAAGCAAGACGTGGCTAAGTACATGGCCAAGTGCACAGTGTGTCAGCAGGTGAATATTGAGCATAAAAAATTCGGAGGATTACTACAGTCCTTACCTATCCTAGAGTGGAAGTGGGATCACATCACCATGGATTTCGTGTCTCTCTTTCCACGGACTTTATGAGTGCATAATGCTGTATGGGTCATTGTTGATAGATTCACCAAGTTCGCTCATTTCTTGAGTATGAAGGCTACCGACACCTTAGATACCTTCAGCAAGCTTTATATTCATGAGATTGTTAGATTGTATGGAGTTCCACTCTCTATTGTGTCGGATCGTGATTCTCGTTTAGTGGCACAATTTTGGCAAAGTCTACAACTAGCTATGGGGACCAAGTTATACTTTAGCATTGCCTTTAATCCTCAAACGAATGGCCAATCCGAGAGGGTGATACAAATTTTGGAAGACATGTTACGAGCTTGCGTGCTGGACTTTAAGGGAAGTTGGAGTGACCATTTACTGTTGGTGGAATTTGCATATAACAACAACTATTAGGCAAGTATTTGAATGGCTCCTTATGAGGCATTGTATGGAAGACCATGTAGATCCTCTAATTGTTGGTTAGAAGCTGGAGAAAGTAGCTGTATGGGCCAGAAATTGTTCGGGAGACTATGGAGAAAATTCAACTCATCTGGCAGAGACTATGCACGACACAAAGTAGACAAAAAAGCTATGCAGATGGAAGAAGAAGACCCTTGGAATTCCAAGAGGTGGACTATGTGTTCCTCAAAGTGTCACCCAAGAAGAGAGTGTTGAGATTTGGCAAGAAGGGAAAATTAGCTCCAAGGTATATCGGACCATTCGAAGTGATCAAAGCGGTGGGTAAAATGGCGTATCAACTTCCGTTACCAGCTCAGTTGTCAGGGCTTCATGATGTGTTCCATGTTTCAATGTTGAGAAAGTGTCAATAGGATACAACGTAGGTAGTGGATTTGGAGGATATTGAAGTTCAAGATAGAGCAACATATATAGAACAACCGGTGAAGATTCTTGATATCAAGGAGAAGGTGCTTTGCAATAAAGTCATCCAACTGGTGAAAGTCTTGTGGCAACATCATGGGGTGGAGGAAGCTACTAGGGAACCGGAGTTAGAGATACCAGAGAAGTACCCTCATTTGTTAGCTACATAAGGTAAGTTTCGAGGATGAAACTTTCTTCAAGGGGGTGGATTGTAAACCCCCACATGTAATAGAACAGGTACTAACTATGTTTGATATACAAAATGTATGTTGTATAAGTTTGGGTTGATTTTGGAAAGGTTTGAAATAGATTGAAAATGAAAAATAGAGAAAACAAGCAAATCAGGACAAACTGTACCAGTACAGCATACCGGTACGCTGCTGTTTGACTTGATCCGAAGTGTGTACACCCAAGTGCAGGCGGTCAAGTTGTAGTAATAATCCAATTTTGAGTCCATAGTAGAATCCACAGGAAACTGTGGTTGGTATTTCAAAGTTAGCAGTAGCAGAGACTAAATGATTGTACCCTTTGGGATTTAAAGTTGTGAGGTTTAGAGATTTTCCTAGATTGAATATGAACTTCTTTCCAAGAAAGTTTTCTAGAAAAAATAGAAGATAAGTTTAGATGAAAAGAAAGTCACTCCTTAGCTCGGGGATCTGGACAAGTAGTTAATCATCCGGTTTATTATATTTATGTTTGATAACTCAATTAACTCTCATGTCAACAACAAGTTAATCAGAAGATAAAGATGGACTAGGAGAATTAAGCACATGATTCTTATGCCTTTCTAGAACTTTACATGAATTGCCTGTGCTGAGATTCAACCCGTCTACAAACAAGCAAGTGTTTTCTACAAGACATCCAATCATGGCATAAATATTCCATTCTTAAAATGAAGTGTGATAAAGGGGAGGGTTGAAGGGTTGTCATGAGGATCTATTCGGGGTTCTTGCCTTGAAACAAAAGATATTTCTATGCAAGAGTCATCCATGTCGTAGAAATAACCACGATTATACAAAGTACCTTAGCTTTGCTAGATGCAGTCAATTATCCAACAAGCAAGGGGATATAAACGTAAAGCATTAGAACAAAGAACAAATATAACTTCCAGATAATTTATACACGCCCTTTATCTCTTACTAAAGAGTGAATGAGAAACTACTCACTCTTCATGGCTTTGGTAAAGCTAGAAAAGTGAGTGATTCTCATCTTTCCAAGTAGAGAACTTACAAAATAAAAGAACACCAAACAATGAGCCAATCTTTAATGAAGAAAGAGTGAATCACATTCCACCCTTTATGGCTTTGACAAAGCTCTCGAAAAGTGGAAGAGTTTCACTCCTCTAAGAAAGAAGGATGCTCAAGCAATGGAAGTGAAAGAAGCTAACAAATGGAAGTAGAAGAAAGCTAGTTACTTTTGGAGGGCTTCCACCACAACCAAAAGATAAGCCATCTTTCTTGATACTAGTAAACAAAAGCAAATACAACTTCAAGGGGAGTCTAAGCCTCCATCATGGTTGCTACAACATGAATGTAAAAGCTAAATAAAGAGAAGATTAAAGATCTAACTTCAAGGGGAGTACAAGCCTCCATCATGGTTGGTATGCAAAGTGCAAATGTAAATGTATGTAAAGAATGCTTCTTATAAACATAAAACAAGTACAAAGATGAAGAGATGTTGGTCTAAGACCAAACTTATCTCCCTAAAAACTCCTCCACAACTTCTCCCACAATGGGAGTATTTATAGGCAAAGGGGGAAGACAAGGGGGTAAATGAATAATGTTTGCCGCCCAAGTCACAGTGAAGGCCAAAAACTCTACAGACAATTTGTAGGTGGCGTTCGAACGTAGTGCTCAAGTTGCTTAGGGCCTTGGTTCTTGTCTGTAACACACTCTATCTCAGCAATATGGTTTTGGTCTGGTTCAGTTTAACGTTCGAACGTGAGTTGGCATTCAAACGTTACTACTTTGTTCCAAACTTCTCCAATTTTGTTTCCTAATGTGCTGGTGTTACATTCGAATGTAATTTTTGTTGCCCTTGAACCCTTTTTAACTTTAGAACATGAAATGTCATCATTTAAACTCCATCAAAGTATAATTAGTCCAAAAAGGGCATAATAATATGCTACATTTGAGTGTTAATCACGCCCTAACCTAGATATTGCTAGTACCTAGTAATACAATAAATGAAAATCTATTTCTAATGCCATTTTTGTAGGTCATCCGGTTACATTTAGCTTATGCAACAAGCCGTTAAACCCCTAGTTTACCCTAGTGGACGAGTTTTATCTCGTGAGAGTTTACGGTGAAGCTACCCACAAACTTTAGTCGAACAAGTGTGTATGTGAGATTACTGAAAAAAATGAATTAGCATCATAGTCGTGGGACACTTAACCCTCAATTGTGACTTATCCCCTATATTTCTTTTCCATCGGTACTCACTCTATGCAAAAATTAGCACCTGTCTCATTAGCATTTGGAATTCCCTGAGTAATAGGATGATCATTCTAGAAACAAGAATTGGTATATAACAATCATTCCCTGTTTCCACCCTCCATGGATAGCTTCAGTTGCACAAAACTTTAGCGGAATGCTTTCAGCAAAACAAATCGCTCTGATTATAGTGACTTATCTCTCAAAGGGCATATGATTAGAAGATGGCCAATCGAAAAATCTCATGCACAATTAGTATAAGAGTGAAGTTTTGAGGAAAACAGACTTTACCTTGGCATAATCTCATGGAAGAATATCGATGCAAATAAAGAAATTCTAGTTAACATACCCCATTTATAGTAGGCGACATACATATGCATCAGACTTGAGATCACCTAGGGTTTTTCATAGGTTGTAATGGGGCCAGAGGTTAGTGGCTAACGAAATGACGTCGATGGAGTTCAAAAGCTATCTCTTTTATGCATTTAGCACACCTCTATTTGGCTTTTCGATTTTTTTTGGCCTGGGAATGGGGTTTCTTTCTTTCATTTTTTCATTTTTCACTTTCTTGGCAATTCCCTATCTTATAATATCTTTTTTTCTTTAGGTTGTTTCCACTGATTTTTCCTTTTATTGAATAGTAGCCATCATTGTCTTTGCTATTTTTCTTGCCTTTCTGTATCATATCGATCTGCAAGAGGGTGCAAGAATTTAGATAGCAAAGTATGGTAAATCTATGCTTTTGTGGCTTGGTCATCACACGGGTTTTTCAAAATAGAATTTATTCATTAAAGGCCCAAGCATGAATGATTAGGGATATACCTTTATAAAAGAATTAGCTAAGGCTCAAAGTCGATCCAAAGATGGTCTAAGATCATTTCTCAAGTATGTGCATATATACGCGTATGTAAACGTTCCCTATGAGTTATGAAAATAGATTACTTTAGTTGCATCAATCAAAGCAAGGTTAATGAGATTATTGAAAGAGATTAGAAGTGAAAGAGCTTACTTTGAGTAATTGTTGATATCCTCTCAAAAAGCATCGTAAGGCTAAAGACTTATCATGGTTTTCTTTGTCATCTCCGCTGGTTATACCTAGTGTTTCAAGGAATGTTGGTTATATAGCGATTCCATTTTCGAGTCTGATCACCGTGTACCTCAAGAATAGCAATTGCTGATGTACATTTGACAATTAAATCATAAAGATAGTATCAAGGTTCAAAAAAATTGAGGTTTTACATCTTGGTTGTTAAGTTGAGGTGTCAAACTGATTATGTGCTTAGTCATTTTCACGAGCCATCTTAACATCCACATATATTTTGTTATTAACATATAACAATATAAAGCTAAATCTACACATACATTCCAAACAAATAAAAGTGATAAATTGAACCATTCATTGCTCAAAATATGATCATTTACAACAATATCCAAGATACAATCCATCCATAAAAAGCGACTGAAAACACACAAAAAATTCAAATATCCAGAAAAGAAGAAACAACTTCACCCATGAAGAACAATCATCCATAAAGATTTCAAATCATCTACCAAAGAAGAAGTTTCATAAAAAAGAAACAAATAATCACCACAAGAACAGAAATAATCCTCTCAATCTTCTCCGTCTGCACCATCAGCAGCCCCACTAGCTCCACCCCTAAAAAACCTAAGGATCTCATCTTGCTTAGCTTCAATGCTAAGCATGATGTCCCGTAAAGAAAACTAGGGTATTCTAGAGCTTGCCCAATCTGGCTGCTCTGTCTCTACTTACATCTCCTCCTCTTGGTCAAGCTCTTCTTGTACTTCGTCTCCTCCTCGGGCTGGTGACACCTCTTGTTTTGCCGCTGGGCCACCACTATGTCCTTGACTTCTCTTGAAAGATCCTTTGTTTAGTGGCCCCATAGGCTTTTGGATTTCCATCTCGGGCCTTAGCCTAACCCCATTGTCCATGTACATTTCCAGCACTAGGGTCCCAAAAGGAAGGGAACTCTGATTAATACTCAAATATAGCATATTCTGATGCCCCGTTTTGGACTAATTATGCTTTGGTGGAGTTTAAGTAATGATATTTTAGGTCTTAAAGTGAACAAGGGTTCAAAGGCACCAAAAAGTACCTTTGAAGGCAATCAAAACATTTTAAGGAACAAATTGTAAAAGCTTGGAACAAGGAAGCAACGTTTGAACGTTAAATACCGTTCGAACGGTCATGAGAAACTAGGCCAAATATTATAATCTGTGTTGCAGGAAAAACCCAAGGCCCTGGAGATTTAAGTACTACGTTCGAACGATAATAAACGTTCGAACATCCACTGAAGCAAGGACAAGATCATACTGACTGAAGACATGGCGTGTTACAGACTTGCAGTCAGAAGGCCTAGGCACTTGAGTGCCATGTTCGAACGGCAACCACCGTTCGAACGCACCTGGAATTATTAGAAAGACAAGTCAAGATTCTGCAAGGTCTTGGAGGGAGATTTGAACGAAGACTTGGAGGAAGATTTTTACTGAGAACCACGTGTCTTCTGACATAACTGGTGGGCACTGATTCCATCTGATGTTTGAACGGTAGAGAGCAAAGACAGAAAAACCGTTCGAACGGTATTGATAGACTGCCTGCAGAGTGGTTGGCTTTTCACTTTGACTTTGACGCCCAACTCTATTCTTTTACACCCTCCCCTGCCTTCTCCTTACCTATATATACGCTTAGTTTGTTGATCTAAGGGGGGCTTGGCACTCAACATTTAGTAGCCAACACTTCTCAATTGTAGTTCTTCTAATTGTCTTAGTATTATCTCTATGTTAGAGAGTGGGGAAGTTCCAATTTCCATTCCTTTTCTTTCCGTTAATGCTTACATTTATATTTGCTTAAGAGTTGTAATTCCTTTCTTTACATTTAGTCTTTACATTTATGTCTTTATTTACTTCTAGTCTTTACATTTATGCTTTTACATACATGCTTTTAATCATGTCTTGCACTTTCATTATTTGAGCTCCCTTCTTGCTTAGAGGAGTGAAACTCTTCTACTTTTCTAAAACTTTACCAAAGTTGTGAAGGGTGGAACGTGATTCACTCATTCTTTGTTGAAGATTAGCTCCTTGTTACCTGTACTTTTTCTTTGTGGAGTCCTCTACTTAGAGGGATGAACATCACTCACTTTTCTAGCTTTACCAAAGCTATGAAGCGTGAGTAGTTTCTCATTCACTCTTTAGTAAGAGGTGAATGACATGTATTGATTATCCGGATGTTATATTATGTATTGTTCTAATGCTTAATGTTCATATCCCTTTGTTTATTGGATGATTGATTTCATCTAGCAAAGCTAAGGTACTTTGTATAATCGATGGTTTTTCTATGACACAGATGACTCTTGCATGGAAAGACTCCTCGTTTCAAGGCAAGTACTCCGGCTAGATCTTCATGACTACCCTTTAATCATCCCCATTGTCAAGCTTCAGTTAAAAGGATGGAATATTAAAGCCATGGTTGGATGTCATGAAGAAATACTTGCTTATTTGTGGGCGCGATAACTCTCGGTGCAAATAATTCTTGTAAACTTCTAGTAAGACATCGGAACCATGATCTTAATAGGCCATCTTTATCTTCCGATTAACTCGCCGTTGACACGGGAGTTAGTTGAGTTATCAAGCGTAATTATAATAAACCGGATAATTAAATACATGTCCGGATCCTTTAATTAAAGAGTGACTATATTTCCATTTACCTTGTAAACTTTCTTGAAGAGGATTCAATATTCTGTTTAGGAAATCACCCACATCTCACCATCCTAAAATCTCAAGGTTACAATCAATTGGTCTCCTTTACTGATTTCTTTGAAACACCAACACAACAAGTTTCATGTGGATTCGACTCCAGACTTAAACTGGATTATTACTACAACTTGACCGCTTGCACTTGGGTGTACACATTTCGGATCAAGTCAAGTTTTAGGCGCCGTTGCCGGGGAACTTATTTAAAAAGTGTTTTTAAGGAAAAAGGTAAGAAGACCTTTTCTGTGAATAATTGTTTTTTTTTCTTTTCTTTTATGTCTGAGAACGCTCCTCACTACAAAAATTTGCCGGCAGAATATTCTGGGTCAGTGAACCAATCTGAACTAAATTCACCTAGATCAATAGCAGACTCTTGTGAGAGTATAATGGTAAACAATGAAAGAAACGGAGACGTTCCTCCAAGGGATGAAGAAGTGCCTAATGTTCGAACTTTGCGGGATTGCTTGAGTCCCACAAGAAATAGTGTACCCTCGTGTTTTGTATTTCCTCCAGATGCCCCCTTTTTACTGTAAAGCCGGGGACAGCACAACTACTACCTATTTTTCATGGATTGGAGACAAAATCCATACCTACATATGACGGATTTCGAAGAAGTGTGTGGAACATTTCAAGATAATTCTGAACTGGCCAAAATGAAACTTTTCCCTTTCTCTGTAAGGGATAAAGCTAAACAATGACTAAATTCTATAAAAGCTTTTTCCATGCCCAATTGGCAGACTTTCTAGAATGATTTTTTTAGAAAGTGTTTTCCCTTACACCGAACAAATACACTCAAAAGACAAATCATGAATTTTTCGGTAAAAGGAGAAACTTTTTGTCAAAGTTGGGAGAGATTCAAAGATCTACTCCAAGACTGCCCCCACCACTCTTTGGAAAATTGGACTTTGGTAGGATTTTTCTATGACTCCTTGCCAACTAGACTACGTCAGTTTGTTGAAATGATGGCGCAGGGAGAGTTTATGGGTAAAAGTCCGGAGGCGGCGTTCAATTTCTTTGACACCATATTTGATAGTTCTCATATATGGGACTCAACTACTCCTACCACTGTCGAGTCTAGACCATCCACTTTCCAAGGGGGAAAATATTTCTTAAAACAAGATGATGACCTGAGAGCAAAAATGTTCACTTTGTCTCGAAAGCTTGAAGCTTTTGAGATGAAAAAAGTTCATCAAATTGATAATGGCCTTTCCACAGAACAAGTGTGTAGAATCTGTGCATTGACATGACATCCTACTAGGGACTGTCCTACCATCCCTGCGTTCAAAGAAGTCTTGCTGGAACAGACAAATGCAATTTCTAACTTCAGCAAGCCTTACTCCAACGCGTACTCTGAAACCTACAATCCAGGGTGGCGAAACTACCCGAACTTCAGTTGGAGGAACACACAACCAATTCCTATGAACCAACCATAAAATTCTCATCCACCACATCAAGGACCTCCTGCATATCAATCATACCAACCACCACACAAGAGGAACTTTGAGGATACACTGAACCAGTTCATGCAAACCCAAATGAATTTCAATGCCCAGTCCACCCAATCTTTCACTGACTTCAAAACACAAACCACCCACTCCTTTGAAGATCTTAAAAGCCACATTCAGAGGTTGACCCAATCCATGAGCACACAAGAAAAAGGCAAATTTCTTGCCCAACCAAAACCACCACAAGGCCAATTCCAAGTGGGAAACCTGTCAATCATGGATACCCCACAAGGCCAAGCCCAATTTATCACCACACTGACGAGTGGCAAGGTCATTGATAAAACAATCAGAAATATGTTAATTCCAAGATCAAGACCTGAGACAGCCCAGCCCACTGAACCAATTGAGCATGAGCTAGAATCACCAAAACCAAAAGAAACTTCATTTCCTATTCCAGCTCCTTTCCCTCATAGACTCAAAAAGGCCCAGAAAGTGAACAACAACCCAAAAGTTCACGAGCTGTTCAAGCAAGTAAAAATCAGCATTCCACTTCCGGATGCAATCTAACAGGTCCTATCTTATGCCAAGTTTTTAAAAAACTTGTGTACAGTCAAGGGAAGCCAGAATGTCCAAAAAAGAGCATTTTTGACAGAACAAGCCAGTGCCTTGCTTCATGTAAAACCCCCCCAAAATACAAGGACCCTGGAAGTCCAACTGTGCCATGTACCATTGGAGACTTCAAGATAGAACAAGCACTGCTAGATCTTAGGGCTAGTGTTAATTTGCTACCTTACTCTGTCTACCAGCAGTTGGGACTGGGAGAACTCAAACCCACTTGTATCACACTCTAGTTGGTAGACATATCTGTCAAAATCCCTAGGGGCATTGTTGAGGATGTACTTGTCCAAGTGGATAACTTTGTCTTCCCTGTTGATTTCATCGTTCTAGACACTCAGCCACCAATAGATCCAGAAAACCAAATTCCCATTATTCTTAGTCGACCCTTCCTAGCAACTTCAAATGCACTAATCAATTGCAGGAATGGAGTAATGAAATTGACCTTTGGAAATAAGACCCTTGAGCTGAACATTTTTAATATTGCTAAGCAATCAGGTGAGGACAAAGGAGTGAAAGAAATATTTTTTATTGAGTCATTAATTCATGAACATGAGGTAGAGACCCTTGGCGAACCCTTTGCTAAAACATGTCTGCCTAAACTAGGCACCTCTGAGTCAGAAAATGATGACTCAAATCCACAAAGATGCCCCACTCATGCTATTGAGATATGGGCACCCAAATTCAAGAAACATTCATCAAAAGGCACAAAACCGCTCTCTTCAAGTGATAAGCCGCCAAAGTCTGAATTACAACATATATCCCATGGAAAGACTTGTCACTTACCTATGAAAGTGGAACAGAAAAGTGGAGCATATGAGAATGTTAAAATTGCCAAAGCCAAGATAAAAAATTTTTATGACAAAAACATTGCTTGGAAGTCTTTTGAACCTTTTCAGAAAGTCATGTTGTTTAAATCAATATTCCATCTTTTTCTTAAAAAATTAAAATCAAGGCGGACTAGTCCATACACTGCCAAAGAGGAATTTGATCATGGGACAATAGAAGTAGAAAACCCATCAAACAGTAATATCTTTACTGTTAATGGCTAGAGGTTGAAACCATTTTTTGGAGGACTTTGTTAAAAATGTGGAAACTATTATTTTAACGGAACCCGAATATCCCTCCGAGAATCACACCTGCCAACACTCAAAAAGATCGGATCAGACAATAACCCGACCCGAGGAGACCTCATCATGACACCCCACCCCCATCTCCTATCTTTTTCCCACCTGTCTCTACACTCCCACGCCAGCCTATTTCATTTCCCAATCTCCACTTTGTGTCCACTTCACCATCCTTATATTTTGTTCGTATTTTGTTGTTAAAATCGTATCTGTACCAAAAATTTTAAAATTTTTTGCTGTTCTGTGTGCTGCTATTTGATGTTCTGATCATATAATGTACCTTGTATTATTATATGTCTGAGGGTCAGTTTAAATTATCTTTGTGACTGGCAGACATTAAAGAACCGGATAGTGAGTCTTAAAGCTTAGGAATCATGGATGTCAAACTTTTTTGGTTTAGTCTAGGAGCTCTACGCACTTTTCCATTAGATGTACATAATGTTATCATGAGAAAAACAAGACTGGTAAGGAAAAATGAGATCCGAGAATAACAAGCAAAACCTCTCTATGGCAGAAGCACTTTTGCTAAACGTCATTGTGCAAGAGACTTGGTGCCTGTAAATAGTGTGGCTGGGCATTTCATGATAAAAGATACAATCAGTGCTCAGAACCGATTTCTAGTCCCACACTCGATCGATTAGACTGGATAGTGACTGGGCAGAGTAAAGATTATCCTGACACGCCATAATATTTCGGTATTTTGCTTAACCGGTTTGTGCGACAAGAGATTGGAAGAGCCACTGGTAGTTCAAGCTACACAGAAGATGACTCGGATTAAGATTGCGTCCTGAAAAGCTGTGGAAAAATTGTGTTTTGAGGAATGAAAGCCAATTGTCCGAATTTTGGTAAATAGTGTGAAATTTTTGTACATATTTTTCTGTTTTTTACTGCAATGAAGATATGGGCCGAGTAAGGAATGTCCCAAAATACCAACCTCAAGCGTGGGTGTGGATTTCTCCTGAGACGCCATGAATTTGTTTTTTGAATTTGTGATGCTTAACCTTCTCTGAGCATATGTAGTGTAATAGAGAAACATTTGATTTGTGGTTTAACGTTCAAACGTTGAGTACCGTTTGAACGCATAATGCTTATAGTACTTTGTGACTGATGACTTCTCTGATGGAAACACTGTTGAAAACACAAAGTACTGGGAACAACACATTTTATTTTTGATCCACCGTTCGAACGTTAGTTCCGTTCGAACAGTTGCTGCTCGCTGTGCTTTTCCTTTGATGAACTCTCTCCTGAAAACACTGTTGAAAACACACTGTACTGGGAGCTAGCACCGTTCGAAAGTCCCTTAACTGTTCGAACGACAGTTTAAAATTCTCCATGTTACGTTCAAACGTTTACTGCGTTCGAACGGTACGACGCAGAGTATAAATACCTGAACGTCTGGTTCATTTCAATATTCCCAAAACCTCTCCAAACCCTAAAGCTCGTTTTTCACTTCCCATTCATTTATCTACCCTCAAGCCCTAAGGAACCCTAGGTCGACTTACCCTAACCCATCTTCAGCTAAAAAACATCAACTCCAGACCTCAAACCCAAAGTTTCAGACCTTTTTCCAGGCTGCCACCATTCAAATGCCATGCCTCGGATGAAGATTCCTACTAAACATAAGCCACCAGTGAACAAAGAACCCGACTGGGTTGAGGAAGTGATCCAAGACGAACAAGGCAGGGAAAAGGGAAAGAGTACGATCGTACCAGGTTTTTAAACGCTATGAAAGCACAAAGGTACGAACACTTCTTTAGAAATCAAGCGGTGGTGTGTGAGAGAGACATTGTAGTCTCTGATTTTGCTGAGTTGGGTCTGCTGGAGGAGAAGGAGAGAAGAGAATGGGTGTCACATTTGAGTAATGGAGGGAGAGCCGTTGTTGATTTGGTGCAGGAGTTTTACTCTAACGCCGAAATCATAAATGGCTCTATACGGACCTATGTACGGGAAAAACACATCAATGTAGATGAGGTGTATCTTAAGGAGATTAGACCCGAATTGCCTCGAGTGGAAAACCCCATTTACCCCCCAAAGAAAAATGTTGAGTTGGATAGGGTAGGAAGGGAGTTGACTGGGGATGTAGAATTTTCATGGGGAGGGAAATTTTTTTTGAAACAATTTAGCCCCTCTCAAAAGAAAAAAAAAAGAGATTTTACCAGAAATGGCTCGCCTTCTCTATGCTATAGGGAGAGGACATAACATTAAAATCCCTTCTCTCATCCTAACTTAAATCAAAAAAGGATGTAATGTGAAGAAAAGTGCATTGGCCCTTGGCACTTTGGTGACATAAATTTGTCTGAAAAATGGAGTGTGGGAGAGGCCCGAAATGGAGATACAGTTGCCAATGGAGAAACTTTGCAAGGGCTCATTCAAGAGAAGCAAGGGGCACAGCGATCCCTCGGCAAGAAGGCAAGAAAGGCCACCAGTCCAAGGAGGGGATAAAGTACAAGAAGAACATGACCGAGAGGAAGAGAGGGAGTTAGAGAGAGAGATGGAGGAGGAGAGAACACAGCCTGATCAGGCAGAACCTAGCTCTAGTACTCGGAGGTCCCTTAGGGATGTGATGATGGGGATTGAGAGCAATCAAGCTGAGATTCTCCAACAGCAAGTAGAGATCTTCAAACAACAGGAGGAGATTCTTAGCTATCTTAAGGCTGGAGCTAGAGGAGATTGAGACGATATATATATATATATATATATATATATTATGGATTGTCTTTTGTGTGTTTAGTTTGTTTGAGTGTTTGGATAGATATTTTTAAAGTTTTGTGTGGTTATGTTGTTTTTGTTGCTTCTTTTGGATGGATTGAATCATTAATGATTGATGTACCGAATGATCATATTTTGTGAATAGAATGATTCAGTTTAGCATTTTTATCTGGTTAAAAGCATTTGTAAAATTGGCATTTTTAGCAATTCTTGTTGCTAAAAACACATGTAGATTTTGAGATTGCTTGTTAAAGTAACTAATTACATGATCCGTTTGACACACATGTTGGCAATCTTGACCTCAGGTCACAACTCTTTTAACTTATATTATTCCTAAGCTTACATTATCAAGTGAACATGAGTATTTGTTGTTCTCAAAGTTCATGGTGATCAAACTCAAAAATGGAATCGGTAGATAACCGACATTCCCTGTAAAACCTGACATGATCAGTGGGAGATTACAAAGGATACTATGGTTAGTTTTGAACCTTGCGATGCTTCAGAGAGAACACCAACATTTACTCAAGAAAGGTTTTCTTTCACCACCTATCTTTCAGTAATCTCATTAATTTTGTTTTGATTGATACAACTAATGTGAACTATTGACATATCCTGTAATACATACAGGTAAGACGACACATGTGTATGCACATACTTGAGAAATGATCTTAGGCCATCTTTGGATCAATTTTGAGCCTCAACCAATCCTTTCACAAAAGTATGACCCTAGTTAGCCATGATTGAGCCTTCAAAGTATAAATTCTTTTCCAAAAAGCCCATATGATGACCAAGCCACAAGGAAAAATACTTGACCTACCTTGCTATCTAATTTTCTTACACCCTCGTATAAATCTAAATGATACAAGAAAAGCAAGGAAACTAGAAAAGATACTGGAGGCTACGGCTCCATGAAAAGAAAAGCGGTGAAAACAACCAAAAAAGAAAAAAGAGGTAGAGAAACAGGGAATTGCCAAGAAAGTGAAAAATAAGAAAAATGAAAGAAAGAAATCCCATTCCCAAAAGAAATGTCAAAAAGCCAACTAGAGGTGTGCTAAAATGCATAAAAGAGATAGCAATTTTGATGTCATTTCATTAGCCACTGACCTCTAGCCACATTATAACCTATGAAAGCCCTAATTGATCTCAAGTCTGATGCATATGCACGTTGTTAATCACAAGTTGGGGTATGTTATATAGCATTTCGTTATTTACATCAGTATTCTTTCATGAGGTTATGCCAAGAACATGATGAGCCTATTTGCTATAAAGTTTCACTCATTTACTAAATTATGCATGCAATTTCTGATTGGCCATCTTCTGATTACATGCTCAGTGAAAAACAAGTCACCATAGTTAGACTGAATCTTTTGGTGAGAGCATCCCTATGAGAGATTTGGGAAGTCAAAACTATCCATGAAGGGTGATTAAAGTGGAATGTTTGTTATACACCAATTCTTGTTTCTAGAATGATCATCCTAATACAAAGGAAATTTCAAATGCTAATGTGTAAAATGCTAATTTTTGCATAGGGATAGTACCAATGGTGAAGAGCGTGCGGACCTTAAAGTCAAAATTAAGGGATGGGTGTCTCAATGACCATGATGATAATTTACTTTAATCAGCAATCTCACATTTACATTGGTTCGACCGAAGTTTGTGGGTAGCTTCACTGAAAACCCTCACGAGACAACACTCGTCCTCTAGGGTATACCTAGAGGTTTAACGGCTTGTTGCATAAGCTAAATGCAACCGGATAACCTACGAAAAAGGTGTTAGAAATAGATTTACATTTAATTAATTATTGTATTACTAGGGACTAGCAATATCTAGGTTGGGGGGTGTGATTAATACTCAAATATAGCATATTCTTATGACCCGTTTTCGACTAATTGTGCTTTGGTGGAATTTAAATAATGATACTTCAGGTCTTAAAGTGAACAAGGGTTCAAAGGCACCAAAAAGTACCTTTGAAGGCAATCACAACATTTTAAGGAACAAATTGTAAAAGCTTGGAACAAGGAAGTGACGTTCGAACATTAAGTACCGTTCGAACGGTCATGAGAAACCAGGCCAGATATTATAATCTGTGTTGCAGGCAAAACCCAAGGCCCTGGAGATTCAAGTACTACGTTCGAACGGTAATAAACGTTCGAACGTCCACTGAAGCAAGGACAAGATCAGATTGACTGAAGACAAGGTGTGTTGCAGACTTGCAGTCAGAAGGCCCATGCACTTGAGTGCCACGTTCGAACGGCAACCACCGTTCGAACGCACCGGGAATTATTGGAAAGAACAGTCAAGATTCTGCAAGGACCTGGAGGGAGATTTGCACAAAGACTTGGAGGAAGATTTTTACTGAGAATCACGTGTCTTCTGATATAACTGGTGGGCACTGATTCCATCTGACGTTTGAACGGTAGAGAGCAAAGACAGAGAAACCGTTCAAATGCCATTTACCGTTCGAACGATATTGACAGACTGCCTGCAGAGTGGTTGACTTTTCACTTTGACTTTGACGCCCAACTCTATTCTTTTACCCCCTCCCCTGCCTTCTCCTTGCTTATATGTAGCCTTAGTTTGTTGATCAAAGGGGGGACTTGGCACTAAACATTTAATAGCCAACATTTCTCAATTGTAGTTCTTCTAATTGTCTTAGTATTATCTCTATGTTAGAGAGTGGGGAAGTTCAAATTTCCATTCCTTTTCTTTCCATTAATGCTTACATTTATATTTGCTTAAGAGTTGTAATTCCTTTCTTTACATTTAGTCTTTACATTTATGTTTTTGATTTACTTCTAGTCTTTACATTTATGCTTTTACATACATGCTTTTGATCATGTCTTGCACTTTCATTATTTGAGGTCCCTTCTTGCTTAGAGGAGTGAAACTCTTCCACTTTTCTAAAGCTTTACCAAAGCTGTGAAGGGTGGAACGTGATTCACTCATTCTTTGTTGAAAATTAGCTCCTTGTTACCTGTACTTTTGCTTTGTGGAGTCCTCTACTTAGAGGGATGAACATCACTCACTTTTCTAGCTTTACCAAAGCTATGAAGCGTGAGTAGTTTCTCATTCACTCTTTGATAAGAGGTGAAGGACATGTATTGATTATCCGAATGTTATATTATGTATTGTTCTAATGCTTAATGTTCATATCCCCTTGTTTATAGGATGATTGATTGCATCTAGCAAAGCTAAGGTACTTTGTATAATCGATGGTCTTTCTATGACACAGATGACTCTTGCATGGAAAGACTCCTCGTTTCAAGGCAAGTACCCCGGCTAGATCTTCATGACTACACTTTAATCATCCCCATTGTCAAGCTTCATTTAAAAGGATGGAATATTAAAGCCATGGTTGGATGTCATGAAGAAATACTTACTTATTTGTGGGCGCGATAACTCTCGGTGCAAATAATTCTTGTAAACTTCTAGTAAGACATCGGAACCATGATCTTAATAGGCCATCTTTATCTTCCGATTAACTCGCCATTGACACGGGAGTTAGTTGAGTTATCAAGCTTAATTATAATAAACCGGATAATTAAATACATGTCCCGATCCTTGAACTAAAGAATAAATTTATTTCCATTTACCTTGTAAACTTTCTTGAAGAGGATTCATTATTCTGTTTAGGAAATCACCCACATCTCACCATCCTAAAATCTCAAGGTTACAATCAATTGGTCTCCTTTACTGATTACTTTGAATCACCAACACAAAAAGTTCCCTGTGGATTTGACTTCAGACTCAAACCGGATTATTTCTACAACTTGACCGCCTGCACTTGGGTGTACACATTTCGGATCAAGTCAAACTCCTCTTAAAGTCGCACCCCTTTTTCATTTCACTCAAGATGAGGGAGGGGAGATCAATACTTTGGCCTTTGTCAAGTGTATAGAGCAATTGTGCCATGTCAAGTAAAATTTCATTTGTTCGGCTTAAGGGAGCAAAGTTAGAGACTGTAATCATATTCAACATTTTATACTTGTTTTTCAATTCCCCTTGTTTCAAAAAATTTCGCCTCGACTATGAAAAATTATTCACCCCAATCAACTCATTTTTCACAACATTCATCGCCACATTTTTCTTTGGAGGGCATGCTAGGTTTTGCACCCAAAGTATTTCTTGCCTTACTTTCTCAATGTAAGCTTCATCCACATCAATGTGGATTCCCCTCATGTATGTCTGGATTGCACCGTTGATGATCTCAACATTAGAGTAAAACTCCCTCACCAAATTAATAGCAGCATCCCTCCTTAATTACCACACCCAGTTCCTCCTCTCCATTTCCTTTAACAATCTAATCTCAGCAAAATCAGTGATTACTATGTCTCTTTCATAGACTATATTATGCTTATGGTAAAAATTTTCATACCTCTCTGCCTTTAAGGCACTGGGAAACCTTGTTCAATCATATCTTTTTGTCCTTTGCTTCCCTTCTCTTTCCACTATCACTTCCTCAACAAATTTTGGCTCCTAAATCACTGATTGATTGCGTCTGGTAGGAAGTTTTACCCTTGGCATGGCGTTCGAACGTTGGGTGGCTTGAGAGAGTACTGAAACTTGGAGTTCTTTGTGTGGGATTCAATCTTTTGGGGTGGAAATGAGTTAAGGAGGTCAATTTTGGGTGTTTTTGGGGAATGAGGGTCAATCAAGGTTTGTGAAGTGAAAAGGGGTTCTAGGGTTTTGAAAATTTGAGAGGGATTTGGGGCTTTTGAACTGAAAAAGACGATCCAGACTTTTATTGTCTGAGTCTAGATGTTTGAACGTTAAAGATGTTCGAACGTATATTGAAAGATTGTAAAATATAGTTTGAACGTGGGTGTCGTTCGGACGTTAGGAGCTCCTAGTACTTTTGTGTTCTGTTAGAGACCAAAGTACTGTAAGTTCTCTTCGTTCGATCAAGCTATTGGCGTTCGAACGTTAGGTCTCGTTCGAATGATCTATTGGCGTTCGAACGAGCCGAGGTCTCAGCACTTTTTTGTTCCATTGGAGAGTTCATCAGAGGCAAAGTACTATAAGCAGTCAACGTTCGAACGTCAGTTGGCGTTCGAACGTTGATCCAAAACTAAAAAATTTCTATACTGTACTATGCACAATCAAAGAATTTTATTTACAAAAAATTTGACCCAAATTTCATGGTGTCTCTAGACAAATCCCTACCCACGTTGTCGGTTGGTATTTTGGGACGTTCCTTACTAGGCCCATGTTTTCATTTCAGTCAACAAACATAACAAAAAGATTTTTACACTTTTTATAAAAATTCGAACCTTTGGCTTTCATCCCCAAAACACAATTTTCCATAGTTTGAAGACAGACTAATCTGAATCATCCTATGTATCTGTGTAGCTCGGACAACCAGTGACTCTCCCGATTTTATCTCTCACAAATTGGTTAAGCACAGTATCGGAATAGGATGGTGTCTCAAGGTAATCCTTACTCGGCCCATTCACTATCCAATCTAAACGATTGAGTGCATGACCGAAAATTGGTTCAGAATACTGATTATACCTTTTCTTATGAAAGACTCTACCACACTGTTTACAAGTACTAAGTCTTTTGGCATGTCATCATTTAGCAAAAGTGCTGCTGCCACAGAGGGGTTTCGCTTGTTTTTGTCAGATCTCGACTTTCCTTATCAATCTTGCTTTTCTCATGATCATAGTGTGCACTTCAGATGGGTAAGTTCGTAGAACTGCCATACTAAACCAAAAAAGGTAGACATCCATGCTTCCTATGCTTTAAGACTCACTATCTGGTTCTTTAAAGTCTGTCAGTCACAAAGACAATGTAAACTGACCCATAAACATGATCACTAATTTATAAAAAAAAACAAGACAAGGTACACAATATAATCAGAACAACAACAACAACATAAACAACAAATTTTTTTTAAAAATTTACGGGCACATTACATAGAAAATGAACTATAGTTCTCACCCCCAACCTAAACTGTACATTATCCCCAATATTTTGAATTTACCGATGTAAGGATCTTGGAGATGAGGTTGAAAGGTAGAGATCTGCTTATCCTTCGATACCTACAATAAAAAATAGAGAGATTAAGCATCTTTGGGGGAGTCTGGGATATCGCGAGGGTGAAAACCTTTGATCATGAGTGCATATAGAAGAAGAACAACCATAAACAAATAGAGTAAACAAATGTAGATCATGAGAATAAGGACTGGATCATTGGGTGATATGGACATGGGACTGTTAGGGGTTGGGTCTCGGTACAGAAAATAAAAAAGGAAGATGATGAAGAAGAAAAACAGAAAGTGAAGAAGAAGTAGAAAAAGAAAGAAAAAGAAAAAGAAAAAGAAAAAGAAGGGGGGCCAACAGAGATGAATGGGAAAAAGTAGAAAAAAGGGTGGGGGCCTCATAAGGCGTCTCCTTGGGTCGGGTAGGCTAAGATATTTTTTGACCCGATCCGTTCGAGTGTCGGTAGGAAAGAATCTCGGAGGAGTATTCTGGTTCCATTAAAAGAATGGTCTCCGCATTTTTCACAAGGTTTTCCAAAAATGTTTTCAGCCGCTGACCATTAACAGTAAAGAAATTATCGTTCGATGTATTTTCCACTTTTACCGCTCCATGTTCAAGCACCATTTTGACAATGTAAGGCCTAGTCCATGATGACTTCAACTTACCAGGGAAGAGGAAAAATCTTGAATTAAACAACATGAATTTTGAGATGGTTCAAAAGACTTCCGCACAATGTTCTTGTTATGAAAAATTTTCATGCTAGTTTTAGTAATCTTAGCATTCTCATATGCTTCATTTCTCAATTCCTTCAATTAATTTGTTTGAAGTTTTCTTGAGAGTCCAGCCTTGTCTAGGTCAAAGTTCATTTCTTTAATGACCCAGTATGCTCTATGTCCTAATTTCACAGGTGTGTGACATGGCTTGCCATAGACTAATCGATAAGGAGACATCCCCAAAATGGTTTTAAAAGCAGTATGATATGCCCAAAGTGCATCAGTTAGTCTTGACGACCAATCTTTGCGGTCCGGGTTTACCATTTTTTCTAAAATTAATTTGATTTTCCGATTAGCCAATTCAGCATGTCCACTAGTCTGTGGGTGATAAGGAGTTGCAATTTTGTGAAAAATCAAATACTTTTTCATCAAATTCCAAAAAGGATGGTTGTAAAAATGAGCACCGCCATCACTTATGATTGATTTTGAAATTCCAAACCGAGACAACATTTTCTTTTAAAAACTTGATCACCATTTGATGATCATTATTTCGACTTGAAATTTCCTAAGGCCATTTAAACACATAGTCTACTACCACTAAAATGTATATATAGCCAAAGGAAAGGAAAAATAGTCGCATAAAATCGATGTCGCAAGTTAAAAATTTCAATTACTAGAATGGCATTCACGGGCATCATGTTTCTTTTTGAAATGTTTTCCAACCTTTGGAATCTATCACAAGTTAAGCAAAAGGCATGGATGCCTTTGAAAAGTGTGATCCAGTAAATCCACACTGTAAAATTTTTGCAGCAGTTTTTCTTGACGAAAAGTGGGCACCACATGCTTTAGAATGACAAAATGTTATTACCTATCCGCTTTCATGAGCGTGGATGTAACATCTTATGATCTGATCCTTACAGTACTTAAATACGTACGTATCTTCCCAAAAGAAGTTACGAACCTGCCTCAGAAATTTTTTTTGTCCATGGGAGTGAATGACGGAGGGAGAGTTCCAGTAGCTAGGAAATTAGCAATGTCAGTGTACCATGGGGTCTCATTAATTATGAACAGTTGTTCATCAGGGAATCTCTCATTGATTGACAGTCCATCCTCGTGGAAGTCATAAGTTAATCTGGACAGATGGTTAGCCACCACATTCTCAACACCCTTTTTGTCCTTGATGATCAGATCAAACTCTTGGAGCAAGAGTATCCATCTCAAGAGCCTTAGTTTGACATCTTTCTTTGTGAGCAAAAATTTTAGGGTTGCATGGTCAGTGAATACAATAACAGAAGAACCAACAAGATAGAAATGAAATTTTTTCAAAGCAAAAACTACAATAAGCAATTCTTTTTCAGTTGTTGAATAATTCATTTGAGCATCATTTAAAGTCTTACTTGCATAGTAAATTACATGTGGTTTCTTATCCTTTCTTTGTCCTAACACAACACCTACATCATAGTCACTTGCATCACATAGGGGGTTGCATGATTGGAGCAAAAATTAATATGCTTTTAAGTTTTTCAAAAGAATTTTGACATGCTTCATTCCACACAAAAATTATGTCTTGACTCAGGACATGACACATGGGTTTGACTATGGTACTGAAATCTTTTATGAATCTCCTGTAAAAATCTGCATGTCTTAGGAATGATCGAACATTCTTTACAGTCTTGGGGGCTGACATATTTTCAATTAGATCAATTTTTGCCTTGTCAACTTTCATGCCTTCAGACGACACAATGTGACCTAAGACAATGCCTTGTGTTACCTTGAAATGACATTTTTCTCAATTGAGCACCAGATTGACTTCTTTATATCTTATCAACACCCTTTCTAGGTTGGCTAGACATAAGTCAAATGAGTCATCATAAACAGAGAAATTATCCATGAACACTTCCAAAAATTTTTCAACCATGTCACTAAACAAGCTTAGCATGCAGCTCTAGAATGTTGCAGGAGCATTACAAAGTCCAAATAACATCCTTTTGAATGCAAAGGTGCTAAAGGGCATATGAATGTGATTTTCTTTAGATCGTTTAAGGCTATCTCAATTTGATTGTACCTAGAATATCCATCCAGAAAATAATAGAATTCATGACCTGCAATTCTCTCTAGAACCTGATCAAGAAAGGGGAGTGGGAAATGATCTTTTCTAGTCACCAAATTAAATTTTTGATAGTCTAAGGACATCCGCCATCCTGTAACGACTCGAGTTGCTACTAGTTCATTGACATCATTTTTGACCACTATGACCCCAGACTTCTTAGGCACAACTTCGGGTGGACTAGCCCACTTGCTATCATAGATAGGAAAAATTATCCTTGCATCTAACAGTTTGAGCACCTCAGTTCTCACAACTTCCTTCATGTGAGGATTCAGTCGTCACTGCATTTGTCGAGAAGGTTTTGAGTCATATTCAAGGTATATAACATGATTGCAGATAACAGGATTATACCTTTTAAATCAATGATGGTCCACCCAATGGTATTTTTATGGACTTTAAGAACTTCAATCAATTTTGACTTTTGCAAGTATGTGAGCTTAGAGGAAATTACCACTGGATATGACTAGTCTTTTCCTCAGAATGCATACTTGAGGTCAAATGAGAGCGGTTTCAATTCAGGCTTTGGTGGCTTATCACTTGAGGAGAGTGACTTTGTACCACTTGGTGAAAGTTCCTCGAATTTGGGTGCCCATGCCTCAACAACATGAGTAGGGCAACTTTTTGAATTTGGGTCATCATTTGTTGACTCAGATGAGATTGATTCCAACAGAGATGATTTAGTATGGTTCTCATAAAATGTGTCATTCTGATGTTCCTGAACCAATGACTCAATGAAATTTATTTCTCTCACTTCTTGGTCCTCTCCTGGGTGTTTGGCAATATTGAAAATATTAAGCTCAAGGATTATATTCCCAAAAGTCAATTTCATGACTCCATTCTTGCAATTGATTAGTGCATTAGAAGTTGCTAGAAAGGGTCAACCAAGAATAATTAAAATTTGGTTCTCTGAATGCATTGCTGGCTGAGTATCTAGAACAATGAAGTCAGCAGGGAAGACAAAGTTGTCCACTTGGACAAGTACATCATCAACGATGCCCCTTGAAATTTTTACAGATTTGTCTGCCAACTAGAGTGTGACACAAGTGGTTTTGAGTTTACCCAAACCTAACTACTGGTAGATTGAGAAAGGAAGCAAATTAACACTGACTCCATTATCCAACAGTGCTTGTTTTATTTTGAAATTTCTAATAACACATGACACTGTTGGACATCCAGGGTCCTTGTATTTTGGAGGGGTATTGTGTTGAAGCAAGACACTGACTTGTTCAGTCAGGAAGGCTCTCTTTTGGACATTTTGACTTCTCTTGACTGTGCACAAGTCCTTCAGAAATTTAGCATAGGATGGTACTTGTTTGGTTGTATCCAAAAGTGTGATGTTGATCTTTACTTTCTTGAAAAGCTCGTAAATTTCAGGTTGATTGCTCACTTTCTGGACTGTTTGAGTCTATGAGGGAAAGGAGCTGGATTAGGGCATCAAATGGTCTTTTTCTTTGGACGGTTCTGACTCTTGTTCAATTAAAGGCTCAGATTCTTTTTCAATTCCAAGTTTAGGCTTAATTGGTTCAGTTTCAAATGGTGAAGTGACACGGATTGACTCAGGCTTTGGCCTTAAAATCAACATGTTTCTGATGGTTTTGTCAATCACTTTACCACTTCTTAGTGTAGTTGCAGCTTGTGCTTGGTCTTGTGGGTGTTCCATGATCGATGGATTTTCCACATGAAATTGGCCTTGTGGAGGTTTTGGTTGGGTAGAAAACTTGCCCTTTTCATGTGTGCTCATGGATTAGGTCAACTTTTGAATGTGGCTTTTGATGTTCTCAATAGACTGGATGGTTTGTGCTTTGAAATCTGTGAAAGACTAGGTGGAATAGACATTGAAGTTCATTTGGGTTTGCTTGAAATGGTTTAGTGTATCCTCAAGGCTCCTTTTGTGTGGTGGTTGGTATGGTTGATATGTAGGGGATCCTTGAGGTGGTGGTTGTGAACCTTGAGGTTGGTTCATGGGTGTTGGTTGTGTGTTCCTCCAACTAAAGTTTGGATGATTTTGCCACCCTGGATTGTATGTTTCAGAGTATGGGTTGGAGTAGGCCTTGTTGAAGTTGGAGATTGCATTTGTTTGTTCTAACAAAATTTTCTTGAATACTGGAATGGTAGGACACTCCCCAGTAGGGTTTTCTATTAGTGCACAGATCCCACATACTTGTTCTGTGGAAGGGTCAATATCAACTTGATGAACTTTTTTCATCTCTAAAGCTTCAAGCTTTGGAGATAAAGTGGACATTTTTGCTCTCAGGTCATCATCATCTCTCAAGACATACTTTCCCCCTTGGGAAGTAGATGGCCTAGCTTTAGTAGTGGTAGGTAGCTCTGAAAATTTAGGGGGATGAAATTTTCTTAAGGGGGAAGAGTTGTGAGACCCGAGTATGCATGATAGTATGAAACCCGAGAAATTTTGAATTTTTCAAAAAAAAGGGCAAAATGATAATTTATCATTAAAATGAGAAAATTAAAATACGTGTTCTATTGACCTTGTATGACACAACGGACTTCGTCGTTGGACTCGTATCACGGAATATAGTCACTATGTCGAATTTCGTCGAATTCTGAGATAAGTTAGAATTTTGCACGTAGATCGAGGCGATTGGGTGACGGATGACCTCATCGAGGTTTCTAAAAGCAAGAAACTCAGAATTTAATTATTTTTGATTAAAAGTTCAAATAAAATTAAATTAATCTTAAACCGTAATGTGATTAATCGTTTCGGGGCGAAATCGGACCCTATTAAGCGAAGGGCACGTGGCGCAACGTGGGCCGAGCAATTAAAATTATAAATAGGGCTTAATATCTTAGAAAATCAGATTTTAACCCACTTGGACACCCTTGTTCAGCCGCCCAAGAGAGAGGAAGTGAAAGAGAGAGAAAATAGTTTTCTTCAAGCTTCCTCCGGTGATTTCTCGGACTTCCGTTGCTCGGATTTCATCGAGCCAAGAGAGAGAATTGATCACCATCACGAGGGCTACATCTACATACCAAAAATAAGTGGTTTCACCGAAGATCCAAAGGGAGGATTTTGGAGAAATCAAAGCTAGGAAGCTTGGGTTGTGTTTTTGGATGTTTGGCACTTCCTCTACGCTACAAAAGGTAGGGTTCTTCCTACCTTGGACTAATCTTTCCTTAGATGTTGGTAGTTTAAGGGTTTGATATATATTAGGCATATGGATAGACTTTTATATATGTCTATGGTAATGAAAATAGAAAAGTGAGCATAGAAATGGTTTAGGCTACTTGCTAGCTTAATTTTGATATAGGGAAGTTATATGTGATCTATCATGTAACTTAGTGAAATTGAAGGCATACTATGTGTTATATGAATTATGCCTTGAAGGTTTTTGGTGAAATGCCTTGAGTGTTTGGAAATTGTTGTTTTGATTGAATTGAAATAACATGCTCAAGTTATGTGATAACTTGTGGAATCATGTGCTTATGAGGTGACTTATGATTGGTATATGTTTTTTGATATATGCATGTGTGATATATTAACATTGTGATGAATGTGGTATTTACATGCTTAGGAGATAAATCTCCCTAGGATGTATTGAAAATGTTCATGTGTTATACTTATCATATTGAGCAATATGTTGTGTGCAATGGGACATGGCATTGCATATGCACGAAAGCATCTCATTGCATGGGTGTGTGTATGGGTGTTGTCAATACCACATTTGGTGATTGATGGAATGTTTGGAAAAAGTTGGGCCGAAGCCGCTTGGTTACAAGTTAAATTGGGTTGGGGTAGCAAGAAGAGGCATGACGACCTCTCGGGTGCAAGGCCCGGTGATTGGGAGATGCACTCCTTTGGATCGACCCATAAAGTGTGTGGGTGTATGCAGAACCCTTGGTGGGAGTCCATGAATTCTGTGTGGGTTGGATGACCCTTGATGTGAGTCCATGAACATCCACTCCCAAGAAAAACCCTAGTATTCGACATGTCATTTGATACGAACATAAATGACGGGATTGAAACACTTTGGCAATCCATTGTGTTGTGAGAGTCGGTGAGGACTCGAGTTAAAGTGAATGAATGAGTGGCATCCCATTTCATGTCATTGTTGTTATCCAACATTGAATGCATGTTCTTGTATAGAATGGTTGATTATATGTTGCACATGAATGTTGCATGAGTATGAGCATCTAAGGTGGGGAGTAGCCTCTATAGGATCTACTCTACTGGGCGTTGACACACCCTATTCGGGAAACAATTTTAGGTGTAGGGTTTGCACAGACGGATGGCTTCCATGGAGAGCATCAAGGGTGAAGGGGGCTTACTTGTGGCCTTATTTCAAGATTTTGTAAAACCTTTTGTTACAAATGATTTTTGGCATGTAGTTTATGCAATTAATTGTGATAGAGTTTGTATGAATCATGTATAATGTATAAAAGCTTCATTATATATGTTTAGGATGAATTTGGATTGGTTTTGGATGGATTGAAAATGGATTGGGAATGAAACAACAGGTTTTGAGGCATTCTGGAATTGGAGTTATGTTCGAACGTGAACTAGCATATTGCATTAGTAACATTCGAACGTCAGTCACTATCGAACGTTGGGAGCTTGCAGTACTTCGGATTTTCCTTCAGATGAACAGTGTTTCCAGCAGAGAACCAAAGTACTGGGAGCAAGCGACGTTCGATGTCCAAGTGACGTTTGAATGTGAATCAACGTTCGAACTCCAATTGCCGTTTGAACGTGAATCTGAAACTTGAAATTTTAAAACTCTTATGCTATGCTTTTGGAATTTGAATTCCTAGTTCCCAATGATACAAATGGACACTAATTGAGGTATATTGAGGTATGTTGGACCTCGGTTGATTTAAATAATGACTTGTACATGAGTTATACATTTGGTTTGTAATCCCGACTTAAGGGATGCTCTTAACGTGATGTCAGGTTGTGCGACACTCTCGGGTACTTTCGTGGGTTGACGGGTGGTCAACGGTCAATAAAGGACCCTCAAATTTTGGAGCGTCATTGATTGACATTTTAATATTAAGAATGTGAATGTTAAATTATTTTGTCAAAGTTAAATATTAGTCTGATAAATTAAAAAGTGAGATATCAGGAATACGGGGGGTTAACATGTAGATATCAATAATAAAAGTTTGGGGTATAATTTCAGATATAATAATTAAAAAAAAAAGATTTTGATTGATATATATATATATACACATACATATATGAACATATCCATATATCCATACATATAATTTATAAATATATCAATTAAAAAAAAACTAGTGGCTTCCATGTAAAGTTGGTGGGTTCTCCACTAACTAAAGCTTGTGGCTAGCATTTGGAGGGGGAAGGGAGTGAATTTTTTTTTGGGGGGGGGTGCGGTAAGTGGATTCCCCACTAATTTGCATGCTAGAGTTTTTCTACTATTCGAATGCTAGAACACTTTTGCACTTATAAAAGGTTGGAGAAAGAAGCAATTTGGAGGGAGAATGCAGGAAAAAACCTAGAATAAAATTCTAAGGATTTGGTGGAAGAAATGTGTTTCCTCATTTCAAGTAAGTAAACATACCTTAGATTTTCATTCAATCCATAAAAATTGCTTCTTGTACACATTCATAGGAATAAATTAGATTCAAGTATGTTGTTTTTTGTTCATAACTCCATGTGGTTGAATTAAACTAAATCTTGGGAATGATTTAAATGTATAGTAATGTTCAAGAACATTAATTTGTGTCAGTCGAATGTTTTCGATGAAATTTTGGCGAAAGAAAAATGCCAGTGGATAATCTATAAACTTAGTGAATTTTATGTTGTGGGAAAATTCATTGCGAGTAGGTTATTTTAATGAGTTCAAATAGACTATTTTAATTGGTTCGACTAGATTATTTTAATTGGTTCAAATAGAATATTTTAATCAGTTCGAATAGATTATTTTGATTGGTTCAAAAAGATTATTTTAATCAAAAGTTTAAAGTAATTGTCAAGGATCCGTAGAGCCTATTGTGATTTGTTTGTTGATCGGGAAGTTACTCTATAATAGTGAATTTAACCTCTTTATATAATCAATGTAAGAAAGATTTAAATATTAAGAGTATAAAAAAAGAAAATTAAAAGCTTAGGGAAGGAGTTAGATCGGGCCTAATAACATATGAATTATGTTGGAGCGAGTGCCAATATGAATATATGAATAAAGTATTGGGGGCATCAATTTAATGGTTGCATATAAAATGCTTGAATATGATTATAATTATATGTGTGACATGTTCAGAAAGTATCTACATCAAGGAACATCTCGCAAAAAGGCCGAGCGAAGGGATCGACTCTGAGGTAGACTTCAACCATGAGGTATGTGCATAACCTTACACTTTGATGTACCACGTTTTGGTTATTGATTTAATTATTGACTAGGTTTTGGATTGAGCCTGTGTAGTTTAACATACCAATGTGGTGTAATCTGCCAAAGTAACTGCCTATGTGGCGTAATTTGTTTGTGTGGCATAATCTGTCTGTGTGGCATAATTTGCCTGTGTGGCGTAACTTTCCTATGTAGCTTAATTTGCCTGAGTGGCGTAACTTGCCTGTGTGGCATAAATTGCCTGTGCAATAGTGATTGGCCTATGTGGCAAACATAAGTAGTGTCTGTATGGCATGATGGGTTTTGTGCAATGTTTTGCTATGATAACACTTATTTTACAGAAAGTTGTTAAATTCTAAGGAAGAAAGTTTTTTTTATTGAAATTTCTTAATGTTTTTTAGGAATTAATTGTGACGCGAGGTGTCGACCACTAAGTTTGTATGGTTTTCTATAATGTCACTGAGGGGTTTTTGTGTCTTTTATGTGAAAATGTAATTTTGTAAATATTGAGGTGGAACAAACTTTGTTGCTTGTAGTTAAAATGGGCTCGTGGTGAGTTAATCACCTGAGAGTGTTTTGTTATACTTCGTTTTCGTTTGAAGGTATGAGCATAGGGGATAGGGTTATGTTTTCAATGGTTGAGTTTTTCTAAATCAATTGAGTTAAATTTTGTACCTCGGATTGGGTTGTTACACATAAACTTGGGCATGACGTTTTAAGAACATTTTCAGTCACTGAAAACCTTTGCTATGACCTTATTCTTCGCGTGCAACGCCTTCTTTTATGTAATCAAATATATATATAATTTTCACCATTTTTATGATAATAGAAAATATTATTTTTTGTGAAACCCAAAAAAAACCCTCGATCCACTGAGATATACAACCTGAATCAAGTTGACAGTGGTCCTAGTTCAACCTGGATAGAAACAAGTGGGAGTTCCTTCACACTTTTTGATCTCAAACATTTTGTGCTTTGCCTTCAATGACACATATTGCCTCCATTTGCACCCACATTCTTCATGCATCTTGCACATAAGAACCCATCGGTTTTTATATCTATCCAAAATTGTTGTTGATGCAACTTGAATGAATACAATTTCATTTCGATCTCCAACTCCTTTTTATTCTTGAACATATGACCCTTCAACAATTCAACTCTTGTTGGATCCCATGTTTTTAATTCATGCAACTTGCAAAATCTATCGACTCATTCAGGGTCCCCAAATCAATGTTTGTGAAGAATGGTAAATCGGGCATGTCTATATGAACCACAACCCGTGTAAAACCCTAGAAAATTTAAAATTTTGTTAAAATGGGTAAAACAATAATTATCCGATATAGTACAAGTTAAAAATCCAAAATTTTCTTGAACTCAGATGAACAAATGGACCTCACCATTGGATTTGCCTCACAAAATCTTGCTATCTAATCAATTTTCATCAAATTTTGAGACTGTTAAAATTTTCACGTTTTACGAGACAATTGGGTGTCTGCGACTAAAATAAACACAATCAGATTTTATTTCGTGGAACCTAGGAAATAATTTAAACTTATTTCAATAAACATGCACTCAAATTAATACGAGATGATAGTTAATTGATTCGAGATCAAATTGGACCAATTAAAAGAGGGATGTGTGACGCGTTGTAGGCCAAGTATTAGAGAAATATAAAAAGGGAAGAAAGATCAGATTTTCTCCCTATTCTTCAACCATTTTTCCAAAAAATAGAAAGAGAGAGAAAAGAGTGGAAAAACTCAAAGTTCTCCACCTTTCTTCCTCCGATCTACGTCAATCTGACCATTGGATTGCTTCAGGCTAAGAAATAGAGTCGTTCTACGCGATGAGACCTACAAAACCATACCAAAGATCATAGATTTTGCCAAGATCTCAAAGACAGGAAACTCAGGATAAAGCGTTGGATGCTTAATTGGGGATCTTTAGGACTTCTCAAACATGGATATATGGCAGTTACATCCTAGAAGAATCAAAATTAAACTTGCAGCGGAATAATAAAATGTTAGACTTCACCTAGTCTCCAAAAGAAATTTCCTAACCTATTTCATAGGAAAGTATATGCCTAGGCATCCACCTCAGGATCCATGTGTCCGTCTACTGGAGCTTCCCAAGGTACCTACTCATTAACGCCTAATTCTTCCTCGAGCACATAATCTGAAAAATGTGTAATTTGTAGGGGTGAGCACTAAGTTCTGTAGCAACATTCTTCCCAAGCTCGAACAAGGTTTAGAAAAACATATAGAACCTGTCGGTCTCATTTCGCTAATATCATATATCAATTTGGAAAGAAAACAGGGACATTTCAATAGATTTCAAGTTTACACAAAAGCAATAATTAAATGGAAATAATAAAATACATTTCTCAACAATAAACCATTTCCAAAATTGTTAGGAAGAGCGCCCGTCGTTGTATTGTCCCATACCAATGTACCGATCATGACAAAATCCAAACCATATTTTCGTGTATATTGATTCATCCTCGTTGCCATGTACGTTGATTGCTTCTTAGGAATCTACCCAATGATTATACCTAGTCCACCCATCACAATCATAAGCACTTTGGAAAAGGGCATATACCATCTCACACGACATTGACGAATCCTTCCCAGGAAAGGTATACCGTCCCTAGTTCGAACTGAAGTGAACAATAGTGGTTGCGTTCACAAACAACAACCCACTACAAGTGTAGCGAACCATCTCACCCCCACTGGGATAGACTAATCTCTACACTCTATGACATCTCTCGAAGGCAATTAAAGTCCATCACAACAATCAAGCAAATGAGGAAACCAAAGTATTATCAATTAACCAACCATTCTAAATTATTACCAAAATTTCCAATTTTTCTCATTTAGTTGTACAAAAAGCAATTTAAGAAAATGTACAAGAGACCATCAATACCATTTTGTTGTTCAATATGAAACACTAAAGTTTTGAAATCAATAATAAAAGAGAAATCAAGAGAAAAATCCACTTCTCTTGAAATCTAGGGTTTTGAAGCAAGAAAAGTGATTTAAAGGTGATTCCACCATAGCATTGTTGAAAACATGTTCATCTTTCAAAAAATATCAAGAATCAAGAAGTTCATAGCCTACATTTAACATTTAGAGTCAAAAGATACTCATATAAATAAACACTAGCCTCAATGTAAGAGAATAGGAAGAAACCTCTACCTTAATCTAAAGCTCAAAGCAAAGACCCAAGCTTTAAGGACCCCTTTTCTCTCTTTTCTTTTCCCCTTAATCTCCTCCTAGGGTTCTAAAATATTTGGATGAGAGTGGAGTGAAGAAATAGAAGAATATGGGGCGTTACAGGTTTTGAGAATTTATTTAGTCGCTCTCATGATGTAAATGATTTTAGATAGTAATGCCGTCAAAAGTGATTTTTGGGGCGTTACAGGTTTGGTATCGGAGCCTAGACTTTAGGTCTTATATGGGAGCTGTAGGTTATGGATTATCACTAGAGAGGTAGAATTAGGTTAAATGAAATGGTTGATTGAAATTTTATTCAAGCCTTATGCTTAAATCAAGACATCCTAACTATGTCTTGCACATCAAGAAACTAAATTGTAAATTGATGTGCTGGATGGACGGTGGATGAGAACGTGGACGTGGGCGTGGTCGTGGAGGTCAAGCAAATCCACCACCACCACCTCCCGATGCCATGAACGACATATACCATTGCTTACGGGAGCTAACCACTCTGGTACAACACCAGGATGGGAACAATAACCACAATGATGGGGCTCATCCATTCTCCCAAGTTCCAGGTAATGGGGATAGTAACTGAAAGATGGTAGTTCTTCAGAAATTTCTGAGGCAACATCTATTTACCTTCCAAGGGAGCTCTAACCCCTACGATGCGGATAAATAGATCCACCGGGTGAAGAAGATATGTGATGGCATGGAGATAATCGAGGATCTTTGGGTCGACTTGGCTACTTATCTATTAGAGGGGGAGACCGACCATTGGTTGGACTCAGTGAAAAGAAAGAGCATGTATGATCTCACCTGGGGAGAGTTTGACCAAATCTTTCAAGACAAATACTTTCCTGAATCAATTAGATATAAGATGAGCATCGATTTACTCGCTCTCTGACAGGGAGGCATGACGGTAGCCGAATATGAGAGGAAATTTGAAGAGTTATCTCGCTATGCCCTAGAGTTTATTTCTACCGAGGCCAAGAGGGCCAAACGATTTGAGTAGGGCTTGAGGCCTACAATTAGGGAAAAACTTGTGGCTTTTAAGATTCAGGACTACGAGGATATTGTTGATAGAGCTACATTAGTGGAGAGGGACATCGACGACATCCAGTGGCGCCAGAACTATACAAGGGGAGGTTCGATTCGGACTGGAGCTAGTAGCAGTGGTGCACAAAGGGCATTACCATACCGTCGCTCTGATTAGACGGTTGGACAGAGACCACAGGTAGTTCGAGGAGAGGGGCTACTCAGACTAGAACAAGCACTGACCCATGTCAATGCTTCGCATGTGGAGGGTTGGGGCATTTCAGACATAATTGCCCATCTTTTTCATCAAAGACCGATCAAGCAGCCGGACAAGTAAATGCCGACAAGCAGCCACCACAAAGCCACTATAGTAGAGACCATTAAGAGCTCAAGCCCGAGGCAATGCCAATCCGGGAAAAGTGTTTGCTTTGGCCTAACTGGAGGAAGATGTTCCTAATGCGGTTGTGGAAGGTATCATTCTCCTTTATAATTCTTGGGCCTAAATTTTATTTGATACCGGTGCGACTCATTCATTCATTCATACTACCTATGCTCTAAGTTTGGGACTGGGCTTTGAGAAGCTAGAACATACTTTGCGTATTTATATGTCTACGGGATAACGGTTGGATACTAGTTGGGTGTGTAGAGGTTGTGTACTTTGAATTGGGGAGAAAGAATTAATTGTAGATTTTTTTTTGCATTAGATATGAGGGGGTATGACGTTATATTTGGAATGAACTTGTTGTCCGCTTTCCGTGCGATAATGGATTGTTTCCGCAAAAAAATTTTATTTCAATTACCGGGAGGGGTAGTTTTCAGCTTTGTCAACGATCAAAATTCTGCTCATCTATTTCCTACTACGGGTAGTAGATTCTTAAAAGCTAAGGCGAGGTGCCATTTGAGTTGCTTAGCTAGCTTGATGGGAGATGATTGGGATAAATTCCCTACGGACGTGGTGTTGATAGAATTGGATTTTTTGGATGTCTTCCCTAATGAATTACTAGGGTTACCCCCACAAAGAGAGACTGACTTCAAGATTGATCTCTTTCTAGGAACCAAACCCATATCCATTGCTCCTTATCGGATGGCATCTTTAGAGTTAAAGGAGCTAAGGAAGCAGTTGTACCATCTGTTAACCATTGGGTTTATCCGTTTGAGTACTTCACCTTGGGGAGCCCGACTCTCTTTATGAAAAAATATGATGAAATGTTTCGATTATGCACGGACTACCGAAGGTTGAATCGGGTGACATTGAAGAATAAATACCATGGCCACGAATAGATGACTTATTTGATCAGCTGAGGGGTTCTAAGTATTACTCCAAGATTGATCTTCGCACAGGGTATCACCAATTGCAGATCAAGAAGGAGGATATTCCTAAGACAACTTTTCATACCCGATATGATCATTTCGAGTATACGGTGATGTTGTTCGGCCGTATCTAGATCAGTTTGTCATTGTGTTCATTGATGACATACTAATCTATTCATGGACACACAAGGAACATGAATGCCATCTCACGATTGCGCTTTTGACATTGAGAGAGCATAAGTTATATGCTAAGATGAGAAAATTTGAGTTCTAGATGAAGGAGGTGAAATTCCTTTGCCATGTTGTGTCAGAACAGGGTGTAGCTGTTGACTCCGCAAAGGTTGAAGCAGTAATAAAGTGGAAACCACCGAAGAATGTAACCGAAATGCATAGTTTTCTGGGCTTAGCAGGCTATTACTGGAGGTTAGTGGAGGGATTCTCCAAGCTAGCAATGCCGGTGACACATTTTACAAAGAAGGGAGAAAAATTCTTGTGGACTCAAGAGTGTGAACTAACTTTTCGCACCTTGAAGGAAAGACTGACAACAACTCCTATCCTCATTATTTCGAGCAGCAGGGAAGGATAGGATGTGTACACTGATTCTTCGCTACGAGGCTTGAGATGTGTTCTAATGCAATGAGGTAAAGTAGTTACTTATGGCTCGAGATAACTCAAGACTCATGAGCATAATTATCCCACTCATAACTTGGAGCTGGCTGCTATGATCTTTGTTCTTAAGTTGTGGAGGTGTTACTTATATGGAGAAAAGTTCCAAGTGTATTTGAATCATAAGAGCCTCAAGTACATATTCACCCGAAAAGACTTAAATCTTCGGCTAAGAAGGTCAATTGAGTATCTACAAGACTACAATTTCACACTCAACTATCATCCGGGGAAGGCGAACGTAATAGTAGATGCACTGGGTAGGAAGTCTCAGGGTGAAATTAATTTACTTGCAGTGAATAGGTGGAAGATGTTGGATGCCTTGGAGGAATTCGGTCTATGGGTGGATAGACAGGAGGATTGACCATGCCTATTTAATCTTGTAGCCTAATCGATGCTTCGACAAAGGATCGTAGAGTTGCAATGGTTAGACACCGAGTTGGAAGCTATCCGAGATAGGTTAGAGAGGAATGAGAGTGTTGAGAATTGGTCGATAAAGGATGATGAGTTACAATTTTGGGGAAGACTATGTGTACCCGAGAATGACCAAGTGAGGGAAGAAGTGTTGGGCAAGTGCCATCGTTCAAAGTTCTCCATACATCCGGGTAGTACCAAGATGTATAGAGATATGAAGCGCCACTATTGGTGGAGAGAAATGAAGCGAGATGTAGCTAAGTACATTTCAAAGTGCGCGGTGTGCCAGCAGGTGAAGATCTAGCATAAAAATCCCAGAGGATTACTACAGTCCTTGCCTATTTCAGAGTGGAAGCAAGATCACATCACCATAGATTTCGCGTCGAGCTTTCCACGGACTTCACGAGGGCATATTTTTGTATGTGTAATCCTTGATAGACTCACCAAGTCTGCTCACTTCTTGAGTATGAAGACCACAGACAATTTAGAGACCTTGAGCAAGCTTTACATTCGCGACATTGTTAGGTTGCATGGAGTTCCACTCTCTATCGTATCAGATGGTGATTCTTATTTCATGGCACAGTTTTGGCCAAGTCATCAAAGAGCTATGGGGACAGAGTTGCACTTCAGCATCGCCTTTCATCCCCAAATGGATGGCCAATCTGAGAGAGTGATCTAGACTTTGGAAGACATGTTACATGCTTGCATGTAGGACTTCAAGGGAAGCTAGAGTGATCATTTTTCGTTGGTGGAATTCGTGTACAATAATAGCTATTAGGCAAGTATTGGGAGGGCACCGTATGAGGCATTATATGGAAGGCCATGTCGATCATTGACTTGTTAGTTGGAAACTGGAGAGAGTAGTTTGTTTGGTCTGGAAATTGTTCGAGAGACTACGGAGAAAATTAAACTTATCCAAGAAAGATTACGCATGACACAAAGTAGACAGAAAAGCTATGCGGATAGAATATGAAGACCATTGGAATTCCAAGAGGGGGACTATGTGTTCCTCAAGGTGTCACACAAGAAGGAAAAATTAGCTCCAAAGTACATCAGACCATTTGAAGTGATCAAAGCGGTGGGCAAAGTGGCGTATCAACTTTGGTTACCAACTCAGTTGTCATGGGTGCACGATGTCTTTCATGTGTTAATGTTGAGAAAGTGTCAATCGGACATAATGCATGCCGTGGATTTGGAAGATATTGAAGTTCAAGGTGGAGCAACATATGAAGAACAACCGGTGAAGATTCTTGATACCAAGGAGAAGGTGCTTCGCAATAAAGTATCCAACTGGTGAAAGTTTAGTGGCAACATCATGGTGTGAAGGAAGCTACCTAGGAACCCGAGCTAGAGATGCTACAGAAGTACCCTCATTTGTTCGCTACTTAAGGTAAGTTTCGAGGAAGAAACTTTCTTTAAGGGGGTGGATTGTAAACCCCCACCTATTTATATTAATATGGTAATGTACTTGTTTATTAATTCTTACATATGTAATGAAGTAAGAATAAACCATATAGATTGTAACAGTAGGAATAAATACTAGGGAAGCAAATTGATTGTGAAGTTTAGGTGTCGAAGGCGTTTAAACTTGGGAAGAGTTATTAGATAAGTTTCTAAATATGTTTAGGTCAAAATAAGTTCTCCATTGAATCTGGAAGGTCGAAAAATATTGGGAGAGGAAATATGGGATGTATTAGAAGATAGGAAGTATTCCGGAGTGAAAGCACACTTTAGAGAGAATTTGGATAAAAAGGGATCTTGGATACTACTTGGTATTTTGGCCATAACTTTTTATTCTAATGTCCATTTGATCTAGGAATTTCTACAATAGATAGTAGACATCTAGGGCTACAAAAGTGTATTTCATAAAAATTTTCTAATTCGACCTCTAAATGGGTCAAAACTGCACTGGAAGTTACATCAAAACTTTGTCAATCAAACTGTACCGCTATGCCAAACTCCATTAGCAAAACCGTACTGGTACGCGTACCGGTACGCTTTAGTTAAAGTTTTCCGAAACAGTAAAAATTTGGGATTTTTGTGTTTTAAAATACCACTACAAGTCCCATTTGTTCCATTCTTGCATTTCACTCTCACCATCAACCTCTAAGAACCCTCGATAGCCTTAGAGAGGAAGAAAGGGAGAGAAAGAAACACAAAAATCAAGAGAGATTTACACCTTATAGAGATCAAAATCTCAATTTCTCAAGAACACCATTCTCCACCCATATTCTTCTATCTCTTCACTCCACTCTCACCCAAATATTTTAGAACCCTACGAGGAGATTAAGGGGAAAAGAAAAGAGAGGAAAGAGGTCCTTAAAGCTTGGGTCTTTGCTTTGAGCTTTGGATTAAGGTAGGGGTTTCTTCCTATTCTCTTATATTGAAGCTAGGGTTTATTTATATGAATATCTTTTAACTCTAAATGCTATATTTAGTCTATGAACTCTTTGATTCTTGATATTTTTTCAAAGATGAACATGTTTTCAACAAAGTTATGGTGTAATCACCTTTAAATCACTTTTCTTGCTTCAAAACCCTAGATTTCCAGAGAAGTGGGTTTTTTCTCTTGATTTCTCCTTTATTCTTGATTTCAAAACTTTAGTGTTTCATATTGAACAAAAAAAATGGTATTGATGGTCTCTTGTACATTTTCTTATATTGCTTTTTGTACAACTAAATGAGAAAAATTGGAAATTTTGGTAATAATTTGGAATGGTTGGTTAATTGATAATATTTTGGTTTCCTCATTTACTTGGTTGTTGTAATGGACTTTAATTGCCTTCGAGAGATGTCGTAGAGTGTAGAGATTAGTCTATCCCAGTGGGGGTGAGATAATTTCCTACACTTGTAGTGGGTTGTTGTTTGTGAACGCAACCACTATTGTTCACTTCAGTTTGAACTAGGGACGGTATACCTTTCTTGGGAAGGATTCGTCAATGCCTTGTGAGACGGTATACACTCTTTTCCAAAAGTGCTTGTGGTTGTGATGGGTGGACTAGGTATAATTGTTGGTAGATTCCTGAGAAGCAATCAACGTACATGACAACGGGGATGAACCAATATACATGAGAATATGGTTTGGATTTGGTCATGACTAGTGCATTGGTATGGGACAATGCAACGACGGGCACCCTTCCTATCCATTTTGGAAATGGTTTATTGTTGAGAAATGTATTTTATTGTTTCTATTTAATTATTACTATTGTGTAAACTTGAGATCTATTGAAATGTCCATGTTTTCTTTCAAAATTGATATATGATATTTGCGAAATGAGACCGACCAGTTTTATATGTTTTTCTAAATCTTGTTCGAGCTTGGGAAGAATGTTTCTACAGAGCTTAGTGCTCACCCCCTACAAATTACACTTTTTTTAGATTATGTGCTAGAGGAAGAACCGGGCGTTGATGAATATGTACCCTGGGAAGCTCCAGTAGACGGACACGTGGATCCCGAGGTGGATGCCTAGGGATACTTTCCTATGAAATAGATTTGAAAATTTCTTTTGGAGACTAGGTGAAGTCTAACATTTTATTATTCTACTGCAAGTTTAATTTTGATTCTTCTGGGATGTAATTATCATAGTTTGGCATATTCTTTTGATATTGTGGCCATGGCTTGGCTAATTCTTTTGGGATAATGTTGTTGATATGATATATGATGAACGATATTTCTTTTTGATGAAATTTATTTAGTCACTCTCATGATGTAAATAATTTTAGATAATAATGTTGTCCAAGGTGATTTTTGGGGTGTTTCAAATACATCTAATGATTGTTTGAAATAAAAGTAGTGTATTTATAAGACCAAATTATTGTTGGATGTTACCAATTGAATGAGTATTTTTATAAAATAAATTCTTGTGTCTTTGTTGGACAACGAATTTTGGAATCTCACCGCCGACTTTGTACGCCTTTTTACACTTTTTGGACTTGCACCGTCAGAGTGTATGAACCCAATAGTCAGGTCTTGCACCCGAGAGAGAATCTAGCCCTTCTTGCTATACCCGACACCAGTTTCTTTCTCATGCAACCATGCGACTCAAAGGGGTCTTCGACCCAACCTTTCCGAGTCCACTCATCAATCACCAAGTGTGGTGTTTAATATCATAATGCACTCACACCCAATATATGTAATTTCTCCGTGCATATATAATGTAATGAACCATTGCAAACAATAATTATGTCCAAGATGCTATGAATGTCATATGGACCCGTTTCAACCTCATATCTCAACTTATGTCATGGCACTTGATATCTAATGCATATACTTGCCATAATTCATCACAATGTCAAAACATCAACTAGCTTGTATCAATATTTATATCCCACACAACTGAAAAGCATGTTATTACGTAATCTATGCCAATAACACACTTAAATCACAATGCACATGATAACACATAACAACCCACATAATCAGCCCAAAATAGCCCACATAATCACACGCGTAGTCCAAAAATCTTAATTTTCTAAAAGTTTCTCTTTGAATCTTTGGTGAAATTTTTCTCTCTTGGTACATACGCGCAGTCCTTATCGCGTAGATGAACTTTAAGTCTTAGTGCGACAAATTCTGACTGACTCAACTCTGAGAATAGAAGGAAAAAGCCTTGAATTTCTGCCTTTCTCTTCTCTCTCTCTTCCTCACACGTTTTTGGATGAAGTTGCCGAGATATTTCTGCTGAAATATCTCATTTTAACCCCTATTTTTTTTAAAAAAAAATACTTGGCCCTAGTAGTGCCACACGCCCCTCACTTATCTGGGTCCGTTTTCGCCCTAAAATGATTTATTTAGTCCCTGTTTAAGTGAAAATTAATTTTATTTAAACTTTCATCCAATCATCACGAAATTTTATATTTTATATTTTCGTGGACCTTTATAAGGTCATTTGCCACCCAGTCGACTCGAAAATATGTGCAAAATCTGACTATCTCAGAATTCGATAAAATTTGACAAGGTAACTAGATTTCGTGATACAAATCCAACGGTGAAGTTCATTGTGTCATCTGAGCTCTAGAAACATGCGTATTTTAAATATGCATTATAGTGACAAATAACCGTTTTGCTCTTTTTCAGAAAAAATTCAAATTTACCCGGGTTTTACAATTCTTTTGTAAAAGGAATGAATAGAATAGGTGTGGTGTGCATTGAATGGCTAACAGTTGGATTTTGGGATGTTTGGGGAAAATTTGTGCTCTAGGTGGGGGTACCACACAGGTTTCTGACATCTAGAGAGCTCAAGTACCGGTACCTAGGCACATAGGTACTGGTACCCTGAAGACAGTGGGCTAAAGTATCAGTACTTAGGTTCACAGGTACTAGTACCATTCTATCGATGGCCCAGATATTGGTACCACAACTAACTGGTACCGATACCTAAAAACCAGAGGGCTCGGGTACCAGTACCACATAACCGTAGTATCGAAACCACATACCCGAGGTACCGACACCTTTTCACAAAAATTAAAATTTTGAATTTTACTTTGCTAAGACTCCACCTCTTGAGCCCTTACATTTGGATAATGTAATTGGTTGAATATTAAGGCTATACTTTGGGATGTGAACCTTGAGATGGTTGTATGATTATTGTATGCACAAGTTATGTGTTGGATAGTGCTACTGTACAAAGGAGATTCTGCCCAAACTTCGTTTTGCTCATAATCCCGGTGAATGGGGTGTTAAGACGTGGTATAGGCCATATGGTACTCACGAGTATTTTTGTGGGTTGGTGGGTGATCAATGGGTTGAAAAAGAACTCCCAAATTTGGGGTGTTACATCCTCGACCTCAATAGAATTACAAATGCCATCGTTGTCATCAGAGTAATCCATTAATAATTCTTCCTGCACTACTTATTTGTAATCCTCATTGTGGTCATTAGCATGCATTCATTCATATGCAGGATTAGGATTCTATTGTAATACCAATTCTTGGATGGTGTTTATTGTAGTCAACCTCAGGCTAACCACAATCATATCCATTCTCTCATTCCTATGGTAGCACTATGGTGTATCTGAGATAAGCATTTGGCAAAAGTGTTGAGCCCTACTTCTATCTGTGCATGTCTATATCAATTGTACTCTTCCATACACTACCTCACCACTAGGCTACAATAATCATCCTTCATTACAGAAGGTAAAACTATTGGGATATATGATTCTTGTGTGAGAAGAGAAGACTATGGGCCATCATCAGACCAACCTTGTTGACCTCCACCAATGTCATTGTACTTAACCTCTTGCATCACGTATAAGTCCACACTGTTGACAACTTCATTGTCAATTACAACATCACCTCTACACCATAGTTGTCAACTGCTTGACCTTAAAAGTGGATTGATAATAAAATGGGTTTCCAAGTGCAGGAATATATCGTTTAGTAATTCAATCAATTATCAAGGTTGTCTCCTTAAGGAAAACCATTGCAACTCGAATGGTGAAGAGTAAAAGGAAAAAAAATTCTTGAATTTTGAAGGTGTTGTGAAGATGGATAAACTAAAGAAACAATATTAAAAGGAACCAGACAATCTTCAGAGCTCATCTCTCCTCAAATAGGAATTTTGACCTAATTTATGACTCATTCAAGATTGTAATCAAATGCCCTTGAACAGAAAATATTCTACTTAAAATCAAGAACCAATGAATGTGTAGTTAAATTAATTGAATAAATTTATGAAAAAATTACAGTCATGATGATTGTACTAATTCTAAGAATTACCCGTGCCAAACCTAATTGCCTACTTATAAGCACAGAGATATACATATCAGCTATGTTTCCAAAATCAATTTTCAATCAATAAAATATTTTTGACATTAAAAACTCTAGTTAGGTCAAACTACCTATTCACGTATGAGAATCCCTTATCCGATCATACTGGAAATTAACTATTCACTCACGGCAAAAGTAAAACTAAATGCATATATTAAAAAAATGATCATAATCCAAATAGAAATCGAACTTGAATTGAAATCAACCAAATACCTTTTATTGAGAAGAAAACTGTAAACAGTTGTAAGAAACAAAATCAACTTACTCTGCTTGCAAGAATTAAAGGACTACAGAAAGACAATACTTCATAAATATGGTAGAATACCTAAGAAAAATCCTAGCTACTAAGGTTGTATAGAATAAAAGAAAAGAATGTTTAAAAAGTAGTAAAGGATCGATCTCCTCTCCTTTCCTTAGCTACGGTTTTTATAGGGAATAATTGGCCGAATTTCCTCTTCTTTTTCCACCAATAAAGGCCCTTTGAAATTCCCAACCAATAGAATTTTCAAAGGAGTCTTCACTTAAATATAACATAGATGAGCCGGTAGGAAGAAGATCTCGACCTACTAGTAGCTCAACTTCAATGAACTAATAGCAAACTTTCTGTTTCAGATGAACTGGTTGGTCAAACATGAATGAACTAGTAGCAAAGTTTTAGTCTTGAATGAACTAGTAACAGTTCAGCGCTATTGGTAGGTCTACTATTTGACACCTGATGAATTGGTTGGAAACCTACTGGTGGAACCAGTCTTTTTCTGAATTTCAACTACAATGTTCCTGACTCAATTTCTGGCTCTCCTTGATCATTCTCAAAGTCTTCTAAAGCAGAAAAATCAATGTTAAAATATTGCTCGTATATCAAGTCACTTGAAAACACAAAGATTATCATGCACTCATTGCACCCCCCCAATTTCAAGAACAAAGATTTTACAATTTCTTTTATTCAAAATCAGCTTCCCCTCGGTTTACTTCCTTCCCTATGGAAACAACCTTGGAATACTTTTCAAGTGAAACATGACCCACAAAAGTCTCCTTGCGATTGAGGAGCACTTTTGTTCATTGCATATCATATTTTACACCGTTGCATTTTCCTTTCTCCTTACCCTTTCTTTTAACATTATCCCAAGGGAGAGTTACACTCCCATTCGAACCATATATTTTATATGCTAAGGGATAGTATTTAGCGGTTAGGAAACAAGCAAGGTTTTTCAACAATCAACTGCTAAATGTACAAATTAGACACAAATTGGGCTTGCCCTACCTGCATACAATCATAACTTACGTGAGATCCTCCACTACAATCATAACTCGGTATAGGACTAGAAACAAAATTCATATTACCCAACTTACCAAACATTTTTACTTCAGAATTAACCTTGGCATTCAACATGTGTATGCCATCTATGTCATACATACCTAGAACTTTCTTAGGCATACCTCTTTTATTAGACCACTGATAATTGTTCTAGGCTATTTCTTCTAACAACTCGTATGCCTCTTTTGTTGACTTACTCATTAAAGTACCTCTTGTAGCTGCATCTATTGTAATCCTGATTGAATGTGTTAATCCATTATAGAAAGTCTATACAATTAGCCAATCATGAAGGCCATGGCGTGGACACTTCCTTTGCAAATCTTTAAATCTCTCCCAGGCTTTATGCAAAGATTCACCATCAAACTAAACAAAAGTGGTAATATCATTTCTAAGTTTGGCAGTCTTACCTAGGGGAAAATACTTACTCATAAAAGCTTGTGACAAGGCATTCAAGGTGGTGAAAGAGTTAGGCATTTTGGAATTCCCAAACTTTTGGTTGGCGACTTACACTTGTATCAGACTTGAGATCAATTAGGACTTTTTCCAGGTTGTAATGTGGCTAATGGTAAGTGGCTAATGAAATGATGGACAGGAAGAGTTCAAATATTAGTTATCCAATTTGGTTATATTTCTGCACCTTTTCTCATTTTCTTCATCTTGTCTTTGGAAAAATCACTTGTGCTCCTCTTTTTTTTTCCATTTCATTCCCTTTTTCTTTCAAATCACAATTCTTTGGCTAGATTTACTTCAACTTCTTTTGTATTCTCTTTCTTTGCTCATTTCATTCTTCCCTCTTGGTTGTCCTCTTCTTCTCTCTCTCTTTTTTTATACCTAGGAAGCCTGCTCTGTAGAAACTATGCAGTAAAATTAGATAACCCGTGTAGAGATTCAAAATTATTTTATTTTGGCTCAGTCAAAGTCATGGTTGTATTGAAAAGAATTATCATTTTGAGGTTCAATCATGGCTGACAAGGGATTAGGTATCAAAAGAAATAGATAAGCTCAAAAAATTCAACAGATGACCTAAAATCCTTTCTCAAGCATATGCACACGTATTTATGAATAGATTCAATCAATAATAGGTACGCTTGGTTGCAGATTGATGACTTGTTTGATCAACTGAGTGGGGCACGGGTTTACTCCAAGATAGATCTACGCATTAGATACCACCAATTGACGATTAGGGAGTCAGATATCCCTACGACGACGTTTAAGATGCGATATGAGTATTTTGAGTTCATAGTGTTGCCTTTTGAAATGAAGAATGCCCTGGCAGCAAAGGGTGTTTAAACCCTACTTAGATCAGTTTATCATGATTTTTTTGATGACATCTTGATCTACTCCAAGTCTGAAGAAGAGCATGAGGGTCACTTGAGGATTGTTCTCTAGACCTTGAGAGACCACTTGTTGTACGCCAAGTTCAAAAAGTGTGAATTTTTGCTGACAGATGTGAAATTTCTAGGACACGTGGTGTCGGATTCGGGTGTGTCAGTCGATCTAGGAAAGGTTGAGGCAATCATGAGTTGGGAGAGGCTAAAGTTAATTTTTGAGTTACACTATTTCTTGGGATTGGCGGGGTATTACAAAAGGTTCATTGAAGACTTTTTTCGATTGGCTATACTTGTGACGAGATTGACCAGGAAGGAGATCAAGTTTCAATGGGATGACTCGCGCGAGGGGGCATTCTAGGAGTTGAAGAGGAGGCTTCCTTCATCTCCTATTCTAATAGTTTCAGAGAGGGGACTAAGGTACACGGTATATTGTGATGCTTCGAAGGACAAACTTGTATGTATATTGATGCAATCTGAAAAGGTGGTGGCTTATGGTTCTTGACAGTTAAAGAGCCACGAGTAGAACTACCCCATTCACGACATGGAGTTGGCAGTGGTTGTCTTTGTCTTGAAGGCATGGAGCCACTATTTGTATGGAAAGCAGTTCGAGGTATTTTTGGACCACAAAAATTTAAAGTACATATTCGCACAGTAGGACGTCAATATGAGGTAACGCAGGTGGATGCAATATTTGGAGGATTATAACTTCACTTTGCATTACCATCCCAATAAGGCAAATGTGGTGGCTGATGCATTCAACAGGAAGTCACAGGGAGTCTTGGCAAGTATATCTTCTGAGGAATGGCTAATGCTCTAGACTGTCGGGCAGTTCAGGACACTACAGGGGTTAGACTCAGGGCACTTTGGACTGTCTAGTGGCTACGCCTTCCCTACTATACAAAGTGATCGAGTCCCAGGGATAGGACATAGAGATATTGTCCTTTAGGGACTAGGTGCAATCAAGTACAGATGACAAGGTCTAGGTCATTCACGTAAATGATTGTCTTTGGTTCAGGGAAAGTATTGTAGTTCCCTAGTCTATGGATCTAAGAAAGGAGATCCTTAGGGAGTTTCATCACTCCTGTTTTGTGGTGTATCCAAGTGGTACAAAGATGTACCATGATCTTCGCCGCCAGTACTCTTGGAGTGGAATGAAGAGGCACATTGGAGACTTTGTTAGTCAATGTCTCACGTGTCAACGGATCAAGGCTGAACACCATAGACCAATAAGGTTGCTCCAGCCTCTAAAGGTGTCAGAGTGGAAGTGGGAACACGTCACTGTCGATTTTGTGACCCACTTGCTATAGACATCGTGAGGACATGATTCAAAGTGGGTGATAGTGGATCAGCTTATGAAGTCGGCACACTTTTTGGCAGTGCGAATGACCTTCATATTGGAGGAATTATGTAAGTTGTATATACGGGAGATAGTTCAGTTACATAGAGTACACATATCTATTGTATCAAAAATGGGATCTCAATTTCACGACCCATTTTTGAGAAAGTTTCTAGAGGGTTATAGGGACACAATTGATGATGAGTACCGCTTTTCTTTCCCAGATGAACGGTCAGTCAGAGAGGGCCATCTAGATTTTAGAGGACATGCAACGGGCATGCATCCTTGATCCCAAACGTACCTGGGAGGAGTATTTACCCTTAATAGAGTTTGCATGCAACAAAAATTATTGAGTGAACATACAAATGTCACTATATGAGGCACTTTATGGGAGGTCATGTCGCTATCTAATTTTTTGGACAGAGGTTGGAGAGAGACCCTCCATGGGTTCAAACTTGGTCAGAGACACCTCAGAGAAGGTGGACTTGATACGGAAGTGCCTTCTTATGGCTCAGAACCGGTAGAAGAGCTACACCGACAGCGGCAGCGACCTCTAGAATTTGAGATTAGAGATCACGTCTTATTGAAGGTGATGTCTAAGATGGGAGTGGTCAGGTTCGGGAAGCGAGGGAAGCTATCGCTGAGGTATCCTTTGAGGTACTCGAGACAGTTGAGACAATTATTTACCAGTTAGCGTTATCGCCAAATCTATATGGTGTTGACGCGGTGTTCCATGTCTCCATTCTCCAAAAATATACTCTAGATCCTACGTAAGTGGTGGATTGGGGTGAGCTAGTTGTTGATATAGATGGGACCTTCGAGGAGAGACTAGTGCATATCATGGACAACTAATAGCAGATTTTGTGAGGCAAAACATTGAGGTTGGTGAAGGTGATGTGGCAGCACCGTGGAGTCAAGGAGGTGACATGTGAGCATGAGGACACTATTTGTACCACCTCTTCGTTCCTGTTCGGGGATGGAGCTCTTACGGTCATGTAGTATTATATGACCTATTGCATATGCATGTGGTTATGTGCGTATGTGTGCGTGAATTTCGGGGAGGAAATTTATTTAAGGGGGAAGAATGTAAAACCCGAAAAATTTTGAATTTTTATGAAAAAAGGCAAATCAGTAATTAGTCGCTATGGTACGGGTTGAAAACTTGAATTTTTCTAGAACTCGAATAACAAAATAAATCTCACTGCTAGATTCACCCTGTGAAATCTAGTTACCTAGTCAATTTTGGTTGAATTTCAAGACAATCGTTTTTTTTTTTTGCTTTTTAAGATGCAATCGAGTGTCGCGGGACCAAAATTAATGCGAACAGGTTTTAATTGTGAAACATGAAAGGTAATTTAAATTTAGTTCAAATAAAATATGTTGAACATGACACATGACGAGATTTAATTGATTTGGGATAAAATTATTTCAGGAAAATATAGGATGTGTGGCGCATTGTGGGCCAAGTATTAAGGAGTATAAATAGGGGAGAAAAACAGATTTTCTCACACCAATTTTTTGACATAGAGAGAGAGAGAGAAATTCAAGGGCTTCTTTCATCTTCTCCTTGCAATCTAGGGTAAACCTTCCGTCGAATCACCTCGGGCCAAGAACGAAAGTAGTTCTATGCGACGAGAGCTACGTCTACGTACCAAAAATCGTGGATTTCACTAAAGTCTCAAAGATGGGTGTGTGCATGGTTTTGATCAAACACTATCCTTGGTGGGTTGATACGTGGGCTCAGGAATGTTGGATTAAGGTTCTACTAAGTCACACAAGTTGCATTGAAAATAGGGTCGGGCTTAGCAAGAAGGGCTAGATTATCTTTCGGGTGCAAGACCCAGAGAATTAGATACACACTTCGTTGGTATTGAGTCTATAAAGTCTGTTGACATGTAACGCCCCAAAATAAACCTTGGTCGACATTACTATTTAAACTAATCACATCACATGAGCGACTAATAAAATCCATAAATACAAAAAGTTTCTTTCACCATACATAATATCTACATTATTATCCGAAAGAATATGTCAAACTATGACAATTATATTCCAAAATCAAGTATTATCTTGCAGCAGGATAAACGTAATATCATTTGAACAATGTCTCAAAATGCATATCCTAGTATATGACATAAAGAGAGCAACTTTAAACCATCCCCTCGGGATCCATGCTTCCATCCATTTGAGCTTCCCAAGCTATCTGCTCATCAACTTTGAGTTCTTTCTTTAAACCGAAATCTGAGAATAAATATTGTTTATAGGGGGTGAACACTAAGCTCTGTAGCAACATTCTCCCAAACTCGAATAGGTTTTAAAAATATATAAAAACAAGTCGGTCTCATTCCACAAATATCATATATCACTTTTGAAAGAAAATAGTGAAAGTTAAACCAATCTCCAGTTTAAACAATTCTCAATAAGGTACAAGAATAAGTAAAAACAATTTCCAAAAGTAAGCCATTTCCAACAAGTTCATGTACGAAAACATTTTCACCACAATAAACAATTGCCCACAATTTGTGCCATTACCCACAATATGCATTAGTATCCCCATCTTGTATCTGTATATGTATTTGTATCTCAGGTATGATGTAAGACATTGAATGAATACACACATTGAGAATATCCTGGCCCACACACACACACCCATCCTTGCAAGGATATCAACTTTAGGAAGGGCGTATACCAACGCATTGGCAATGACGAATCCAACCTAGGAATAGTATAATAACCCTCAACCTCAATTCCATGTGAGCGAATAATGGTTTGGTCCTCGTAAGACACCAACCCCACTATGAGTGATGAAAAATCTTCAAACCCGCACGAGTAGGAATCACATCTAACCCACTCTATAATATCCGATCAACGGTCACCCATGTTCATTCAAACATCCATACAAGAAATACAATACCAACCAATTTTGAAATCACCAGTATTTCAAAAACCCCCAATTCCATAGGTATTTTTTCAATATACCAACTCAAGAAAATTAAGCAAGAGAACTTCAAAAGAGATAGTTTTGTTGTTCCAACAAAACACTGGAGTTTTGAAATCAAGAACAAATGATTTATCAAGTGGAGAGATTAAGAAGAAATGAACATCAAGTAAAGAAATCAAGAACAAATGATTTATCAAGTAGAGAGATCAAGAATAAATGATTATCAAGTAGAGAGATCAAGAACAAAAGAATATCAAGTAAAGAAATCAAGAACAAATGATTTATCAAGTAGAGAGATCAAGAACAAAAGAATATCAAGTTAAGAAATCAAGAACAAATGATTTATCAAGTAGAGAGATCAAGAACAAATGATTATCAAGTAAAGAAATCAAGAACAAATGATTTATCAAGTAGAGAAATCCATACTTCTTAAAAAAAAACTAGGATGTCAAGAACAAAGGTTTTATGGCCATCAAGCTATAACTTCCATCAAAACATGGTAAGATTTGCAAGATCATCAAGAAACAAGGATTTCATAACAAATATATATGAATTAAGAGTCAAAATATATGTATGTATATCATCAAGCACAAGAGTAGAAGAAAACCCCTACCTTCTTTTTCCTTAGACTTCTTGAAGAACTTGAGATTTTGATCCACTTTAAGGTGAAAATCCTTCTTGATCTTATGTTTCTACCCTTCTTTCTTGTTTCTCAAGGCTTGCTAGGGTTGTGAATGGTGTATGGAGGGTAAAGGAGGTGGCCTTATGTATTTATAGAGGAAGAAAATATCTCAGCCGCCATCAATCTGATGATCTGATTCGCTGCTCACGTTCGAACGTCATTTGGCGTTCGAACGTCAGTAGTGTAAATTACTGCTTTACGTTCGAATGTCATTTGATTTTTAAACACTGGTTGCTTTTAGTTCTTTTGTATTTCCATCAGAGCTCTGCAGACACCAAAGTACTAGGACTTTCGGTCGTTCAAACGTCGATTCATGTTCGAACGTCATCCCAGTTTCTGCCAAAACTTCCAGTGAAATTTTGGACTAGTTAGAGGTCAATTTGCGAAATTTTATTGAAACACACTTTTGTGGCCCTAGAAGTGTACTATTTACTGTCACAATTTCAGATCAAATGGACATCAAGATAAAATGTTATGATCCAAATACTAATAAGTGTCTAAAATTCTTTCTATCCAAATTTTCTCTAAAGTGTTCTTTCTCTTCAATATACTTTCAAACTTCTACAACATACCTTATTACCTTAACTAACATTGTATTTCCACTCGTACATTCCTCATAGTTCATACCTACATTATTACATATATTAGCGTTTAAGAACATAATCATATTACTATATAATGATACTAATATGGGGGTTTACATGACATATGCGGAGTTGTTGGTGGAAGTCCATGGATGCCATGTTAGTTGGGTGCCCATTGGTGGAAGTCCATAAATACCCACCCTAAGAAAGACATAAAATTTATAAATAGTCATTGGATATGTGACATTAATGGCGGGGACGTGAAATGTCCATATACATACGCATGACATTGCATGCGTTATGGAATCTAGTGGAGGGCTCGGGTTGTGTTGCATGTATGAATCTCATCTCATAAAATGGCATAGCATTGAGACATTCATTTCTTGGATAAATGTTTGTTTGATTGTTGAATTGTATGTGAGTATTTCATATGCATCTAAGTTGGGGAGTAGCCTCTTTAGTTGATTCTCTATTGAGCATGAATCACCTTTTATGGGAACAAGATTTCAGGTGCGGGACAAGCACAAGTGGATGGCCCTCTCATGGAACCTTGTTGAGAAGAAGCCAAAAATGTGGCTTTAAGCTTGCATTTTGTAAAACAATGGTGAAATTTTTTTTTGGACTTGTAATAGTGTTTAAAGGGTTGTGTAATGAACCTTTATGGACTATATTTTAGTATAGTTTGATATTATATGAGTTTGAGTAAATGTTGTATAAGATTGGGGAGAGTTAAAATTGAAAGGGATTGAATAATGGGAAAACTAGGCCCTGGTACCAGTTGTAAGTTGATTAGCTACTGGTACTACGATTCCAGTGAACTTAGGTACCGGAAGCAAGTCTTGAGGTACCTATAGCTTGCTAGCAGTGGGGTCAGCTACTGGTACCTAGGTTCACAACTACCGGTAGCTCACTGGCCAAAAGCCTAGATATTGATATCAAGTACAAGAGCTAGCGGTACTTCTTCCAAAATTTTAAAAAATTTAAAATAACTTTGTTAAGCCTTTGGGACCCTGAACCCTTTTATTCAAAGGATGTAAATGGAGTAATATTGATGACAATTTTATGGATATTGGACCTTGGAATGGTCGTATGATGACGTGATGTTAGGTTATGCGGCATGCACTGGTACTTTTGCGGGATAATGGGTGATCAACAGGTTAAAAAAGGACCCCCAGATTCTTGGGCATTACAAATCCCCTATAAATACACTAGTCTAGTAAGAGAGATGAGAGTTGCATTCCATCATTCAATTCACCGTTCTTCTCTTTTCTCTTTCCTAGGTTCTAAGATTTTTTTATTCTTTTAAGTTTTTTCTCTATTTTACTTTACAAGTTTTGTTTCAATTCAAGTATTACATTTTTGCACTGCAATTACTTTTTGGTTTCTTTCTGCAAACAATTTACATTTAGTGGAATTTCAATACAAGGTATTTACTTTTCTTGCAATTTCAATTCTTGGTTTTTTTGCTTTCATTTACAATGATGCTTTCTTTAATTGCTTTCAATTTCAATTTAGTCATTAGCAAGTAATCGTTTACAGGTTTGATCAGATGAAGTAGTCTCATCCTTGAATTAGGGATTTTGACTCAAAACTAGGGCTTGTCTACTGTTGAGTTATTTGGGCTCATTAAATGATTTAAATGGAAGATGCTATCGAATTGTATATCTTCTTTCTTACACGTCAACAACTATGACTTGACACGGGTAATTTTTGTAATTGAATTGAATTCCTTTTAATTAATTTAATTGTCTTCAATACACATTTCTCCTTTATTGTTTGCGTATTAAACGAATATTTACCACTTGATTACATTTGACCATAATCTTGAGTGAGGTATAGGGTTTGAGTCAAAATGCCTATTCATGGAGAGGATATCTCTACCAAACAACCAGTTATTTTTCTTTAATTTTTATTTCTTTAAGTAATCAATCTTTCCCAACATACTCTCAGAATTCAAGGTTTTTATTTTATTTGTCCATCACCTCTTCAACTATTTGTTTTCCTTAAGGAGATGGCCTTGGTAATCGATCGAGTTACCAAAATGATACCTTTTCATACACTTGGGAATTCCTTGATTATTTAACCCACTTCCAAGGTCAAGCATTTTTGACATCTTTGTTAGGGAAAATGATTTTGATTCAAGGGTGATTCGGGGATAGTCAAGGTAAGTCTCGTGTTTTACATCACAAGCTTAGAAGCATTCTTTGTTGTATTTTGTTTTAATTTATTGTTTCTTTTTGTTTTGTGTGCATAGTCTGTTTTTATTATTTATTTTTCTTGTGTATATGGATAAGAGGCACATTGCATAATAGAATCGTAAGACTTGAACCCACACACAATGTTGAGATGGATAGAGTAAACAATGAGAATCCACAGAACATGGGAAACCAAGGGAATAACTTTCTATTAGTTCCCCCTGTTCCCAATCTTGCGAACATTTGAAATAATCTCCCATCGGCTCCTCCTGTGAAGACAATGAATCTTTATCTTCAACCCGCTTGCTCTTTTGCATCTTCATGCATACTTTTACCGGTGCAAGCGCAGAACTTTATTGTAAAACCTGGGATGCTCCACTTCTTCCCAATTCAATGGTATGGAGAGGCACATTCCTAGAGCAAAATATGCCCAAAGAAGTAGCAAGAATGAAATTATTCTCATTCTCATTGAAAGACAAGGAAAAAACTTGGCTTAACTCTCTAAAGCCTCGAATTATGGCTACTTTGCTGATTTGCAAAAAGAGTTTCTTAAGAAATTCTTCCTAGTTCATAGGAAAACTACTTTGCAAAAGCAACAACTAAAATTTTCTAAAAAATTCAACGAACAGTTCTATGATTGCTGGAATAGATTCAAAGATCTCTTAAATGTTGTACCACATCAAAGCATACTTAGAGGTATGAAGGTGAACGAGGTGGTAAGTGTGCCTTAAGAGGAACCTTGTTCTTTTTGTGAGTCGGTGAGCATCCCGTAAAGGATTGTCCCGACCTTACTAGTTTGTAAAGAGGTCCTCCACGAGCATGTGAATGCCATTTTCTATGTTTTCACAATTCTACTTTTTCATTAATCTCTCAAACAAGGGCAAGGATCAAGTCTAAATTTTTTCCTATAGTTTCTATCCCCTAGGTATACCTCTCTATCCGTTTTGATTGAGCTAGAAAGGGCTGATCGGAACTTTAGGTTGAAATTCTAGTTTTCGAATTTTCTAAGTTTTCAAATTCTACTTTTTGTTCAATCTCTCAAACTGGAGCTCTAATCGAGGCGCCTTCCATTTCAATAAGTTTTTTATCCCCGAGAAGTACCTCTCGGTCTGTTTTCATGACAAAAGAAGAGAGAATGGGCTGATCGGACCTTTAGGTGAAAATTTTTAAGTTTTAACAATTATACCTTTTTGTTAATCTCTCAAACCTAGAGTCGGACTGAGACACTGTCTTTTTTTATAAGTTTCTATTCTTGATAAGTTCCCATCGGTTCATTTTTACGGCAAACAGAACGAGAGTAGGCCGATTGGACCATTTTGTCCAAATTCTAATTTTGAAAATTTCTATGTTTTCATAATTCTACTACTTCTATATCTCTCAAACTGGGGTCAGATTGAGACGCCATGTTTTTCTATGTTTTTTAATCTCCATGAATTACCCCTTGGTCTGTTTCACATGCAAAAAAAATAGACCGATTAGACCCTTAGGTCATAATTCTAGTTTTAGAAGTTTCTAAGTTTTCACTATTCTAATTTTGTGACAATATCCCAAACCAGGGCTCGGATTGAGATGCCATCTTTTTTGATAAGTTTCTATCCCTGATAAGTACCTCTTTCTCCATTCCATGACAAACAGATCGAGAACGGCCCGATCAGACCCTGAGGTCGTAATTCTAGTTTTGAAAATTTTTATGTTTCAACAATTCTACTATTTTGTCAAAATCTCACATTGTGGCCGAATCGAGTCCCCACATTTTTTTATAAGTTTCTATCCCTAAGAAGTACCTTTTGTACATTTTGTGGAGTTGGGAAAAGGTCGATAGGAACCTTATGTCAATATTCTAGTTTAATAATTTTTCTATGTTTTCACAATTCTACTTTTTCATTAATCTCTCAAACTGGGGCCGAATTGAGTCATCATCTTTTTCTATAAGTTTCTATTTCCGATAAGCACCACTTGGTACGTTTTCATCGGAAATGGACTAAGAATGGGTTGATTGGACTCTTAAGTCATAACTCTAGTTTTAAAATTTTTAAGTTTTTACAATTATATTTTTTTGTCAATCTCCCAAAATGGGGCTTGGATCGAAACACCGTCTTTTTTGAGAAGTTTCTTTTCCCGAGAAGTATCTTTTAGTTTGTTTTCATGACAAACGGAGCGGGACCAGGCCTTAGGTCAAAATTCTAGTTTTAGAAATTTCTAAAATTTTTCAATTCTACTTTTTCATTAATATCTCAAATGGGAGCTTAGATCGAGATGCCATTTTTTTAAGTATCTATTTCCCATAAGTACCCCTCTATCTATTTTGTTGTAGAGAGAAATGACCGATCAGATCCTTACATCAAAATTCTAGTTTTAGAATTTTTTATGTTTTTAGAATTCTACTTTTTTTTGTCAATTGTTGAGACTTCAACATTGCATTATTTTATAGCTTAACATATTCACTTTCAGCTTGCTAGTGTACTAATTCACTTTACTTAATATAGTTTGTGCATTAAGCCTTGATCTCTATGATTGCAGGTAAATTGGATGTAAAGGTTGAGTTTAAGCATTAAAAAGATGGCAAGAGTGAAGTTAAGATTGAGTTTGTGCTTGACTTGTTCCTTTGTCCCTAATCTCCGAACATCATCACGCAATATGTATATGGCTTATATGGATAGGCAAGTATCACCTCCCTTGGAATGATGCAAGAAATGGGATAAATGTGTGTGTGAGAATGAAATATGTGTGTGAGTACAAAAGTTATCCCCAAGCGCAGAGAGTCTTTCAAGGGTCGTGTTTTACTTGGAATTGTTATTTCAAGGTCGTCTCCTCAGGCAAGGAAGGTGAACTATGTTAAAGGTGATTTTGTTAAAAAAGGAAAAGTGTAACAATCTTTGAGTTTGAGTTTTGGTGAATTATGTTCTTGATGAGAATGAAATGGAAACAAGTGTTAGCTAATCCAAAGAGGTCATTCCAATGGGAATGTCAAATCAGCTCAAGATATTCTTCCAATGGTGCTTAAACGTTCGATTGATTCGCATGAAGCAAGGGACTAAAATGGAGGTGAGGATATAATTATACCCTGTGATAAGTCTATGGTGTATCAAGAACTCACAACTACGTCCACACTCAACCTAGTCAAACCAGACCGTCTTTCATTGCAAGGAGGAATGAAAAAGAGTTGATTTAGCATACCCAAGAGGAACTCTCCCTTGGATTAGCCAAATTAAAGCTTAGCTACTCATACTTAATGCAAGAACCTACATGAAGTAAAGGGACATTGTGAAGAAATGAAGATTGGAAATTAAATTAATGCAAGAAAAGTTAAACTATGAAGTAGTGCATTGAATACCCATCTTAAAAACTTGAAATGAATAAAACTCAATACAACAATGGTAGAATTTAAAAGGTGTAGCTACATTTGCTGTGCACTTGGAATAAATGACATTAAAGGCAATAAATGAAGTTTACAAGAGTATTACAGAATATTACAAGTGAAATGGGTAGGAGAAATGCAAAAATCTAAGTTCTCTCTCTAAAACTGTCTTCCTCCTTGAGCTTCTCTATCTACAATGCTCTACAATCTCTATATTTTGATGTCCTAGCTGCATTTTCATCCATGGACCAAGCTTTCCTCTTCTCTCTCCTCCTCATTAATGTTTGAGCCTCCAAAGTCCAAGCCTAGGTGTGGGGAGGCATCTCTGTGTGTAAGGGATGTATGGGACAAGTGGGAGACTCATATGTGGGACCCATAAGTGGCGTAGCTTGAGTTACAGGCTGTCAGACATTTCTAAGCAAAACCTTCTAGAAGATCGATTGAAACCTTCTAGAAGGTTTATGCAGGAACATAGAACAAAGTTGTCCAATGGCCCAAACCTTTCGGAAGGTTTATTCTAGAAGGCAAAGCCTTCCGAAAAGTTTTGGCAGGACATTATGCAGTTTAAAGTGCAGACCTTCTAGACGGTTTGTGACCCAACCTTCCAGAAGGTTTTCATCCAATTTTTCTTTTTCTTGATTTCTTCACTTTCCAATCCTTCCTTTAAGCTATTCCTTCAACTCCATTGTCTTTAAGCACTTCAATAGGGGCTTAACTCAAGCCATTTGCAATTTTTCACCTACATTCACACAAGATTTCATTAAAGAGAAGATTAAATGCATTTCTCCCCAAATTCTCAACAAAAGTAAGTATAAAAGGACAGAACAAGCATATAAAATATGCAATATTTTGTGCAAATTAGTTTGCTCAGGTAAAGATGAAGTCGAGAGCCTTAGAAGCATTTTGGAACAACAGAGGAGTTCTACCCATAGGTGTTATAACAGTATGAAGGCAAAAGAATGAAGGTTCTACCTGCAGTAAGTCATCTCCACTGGTAGCTTGAGCTACAGAAGATTTGTGTAAAAGTCCTACGGGTTGGTGGTTCACGTTCTACTGGTAGCAAAACTTACAGAAGTTTAGATCTTGCTCATCAGAGAAGTTCTAGCGGTAGTTAAAACATATTCTACCAGTAGCAAAGCTTATAATAATTTTATCAAAGAAGTCCTACCGGATGTCTACTAATAGCAAAAGTTACAGAAGTTTCAAAGAATTCATCAGATAGAGTACTGCCGGTAGGTCGAGGCAACTTTTCATGGGAAGCTCAGTTAAAAATCAAATCTCCCCATATCTTTTGGGGATTCCCAACCAAGAAGGAGATAATTTTTGGATGAATATAGGTAAAAGATTTGAAGTTTCCCTTACCACAAGAATAAGTAGAAACCCTTTAGAGAATCAAAAAGAGGGTTGGAAAATACGTTTAGTGTTATCTTTTTCTTTTTAGTTAGAGAGTTTCAGGTTTTATTCTATAGAATTCGCTTTAGGTTCAGTTCTTTTCTTTTATTTGTTCAAGAAATATTTACATTCAATTCTCTTTACTTTCAAAGTCGTATTATTTACATTCAGCTTTTCAATACAAGCAATCAATTTCAACTCAGTATTTACTTTTGTGCTTTCAAGGATGTTTCCTTTAAAGCTTTGTGTTATTTCCGTTATCATGCGGGAGTAGTCTTCTTTTGGATAATCTGAGGAAGGAGTTCCAAACCTATGAAATATGATGTATGCCTTAAACTTGGGTTTTAATGTTTATGTGATTGACTAAACAGGTTACGCTTTTGAAAATCTAATCGGTTTGCATACTTCCTAGTTATTTGTATAAATTATTGTGGTATTTTCTACAATCTTTAGAATATTGATTCTTCTATTATAAACCATCTTTAAATTTCTACATTAATTCTTTTCCAAGTTTTTAGTTGAAACTCACCCATTTATAATAGTTTGGAAATGAAAGCAAATGAGTAATAAATTTTAGGTAGAAACTCTTTTTATTCATAGGTGGTACGAATTCTGAAGATTATCTAGCTTTTCCATTTGTTGAATTTCAATTTCATTAGTACTTAACTCTCAAAATTCTCAACTTCAAAGAGCTTTTTCATTTTATTTTTCATCAGCTTGGATTTCAATTCTTTTCCCGAGAAGACGACCTTTGACTTTTATTCAAGTTACTACACAATACCATTCTCTTATGCTTGGGAGCTTTCATTAAAATACAACTCCTTTGGAGTTGAAGGGAAAGCATCATTCTCTCAAACCAGAGCTCTAATCGAGTTGCCCCCTTTTTCCATAAGTTTATATCCTTGAGAAGTATCTCATGGATATTTTTTACGACAAACAGAGTGAGAACAGACTGATCAGACCTTTTGGTAAAAATTTTAGTTTAATAAATTTCTAAGTTTACTCAATTCTTCTCTTTCCTCCATCTCCCAAACTTGGGCTCAGATAGAGATGCTTTCTTTTTTCGTAAGTTTTTATTTGTGAGAAGTACATTTTTTTCCACTTTCAAGGTAAACAGATTAAGAATTGATTGTTCGGACCATTAAATTTTTACAATGCAAGCTTTTTCTCTAACTCCAAAATTGAGGCTCAAATTGAGACATTCTCTTGATCTATAAGTTTCTATCCCCGAGAAGTACCTCTCTGTTCTTTTTCACAACAAATGGAGCGAGAATGGGCCGATTGGACACTTTGGTCTATCACAATTTTTTTTGTTAATCTCTCAAACTGGGGATCGAATCAAGATGCAATGCTTTTTTATAGTTTCTATACCCCATAATTACATTTCTGTCCATTTTGATGGAATGAGAAAGGACTGATTGGATCTTGAGGTCGAAATTCTGGTTTTAGAATTTTTAAGTTTTCACAATTCTACTTTTTTGTCAATCTCTCAAGCAGGATCTTTGATCGAACTGCCACTTTTTTGTATAAGTTTCTATCCCCGAGGAGTATATCTTGTTCCGTTTTCAAGGCAAACGAAGCAAGAACAGGCCGATCAGACTTTAGAACAAAATTTCTAAGTTTTAACAATTATAAGTTTTCATCAATCTTTCAAACCTGGGTTTGGATGTAGACACCATTTTTTTTTATCAATTTCTACTCCTGAGAAGTTTCTATCATTCCATTTTTTTGGCAAACAAAGTGAGAACAGTCCCAATTGGACCCCTAGGTCAAAATTCTATTTTTGAAAATTTCTATGTTTTCATAGTTCTACTACTTCTCCATCTCTTTAAACCGAGGGTCAAATCGAGATGCCATGCTTTCCTATAAATTTTTATCTTTGAGAATTACCTCTCTGGTCAGTTTTCATGAGAAACAAAGCGAGAATGGATGATCGGGCCCTGATATTATATTTCTAGTGTTAAATCATATTTTTAAATGGCTAATTTAATGGAATCCATGGTAAATTCTCAACCTATTCCATGGTCATGTTGCTATCAAGTTCAAGATTCAAAAGTGACATTTAAGGGAAGAGATCAAGCGTCAAAGGTACACAATTCAACTTCTGTATGCCCCTTCATGTTTAAGATAAAGGTAATTTCCTAGACACCTAAGATGAAACCTTAGTTAATTTTAACTTTAGTTGATTAGGATGAAAATGGAATTGAAAACTATCCGATTATAAATCCTAGGTGATTGTAAACCATTTATGAGTTTTGAAAACATAGGTTAAGTCATAGTCATACCCTTTTTTAAGAAATACCTTTTAATTCTCAAGAGGATAAGATTTTGCATTGTTATATGCTTAAAAACCTATAAGAATCAATCTATGCTCGCTAGCCTTCGCTAGAGTAGTATCTTTATGACTTAAGGAAAAAAAATGGAAAAAGGCCACAGAAGGCAACATAAGGCTCACTTCATGAGCTCTCTCGAGCGGTCTCATGGTTGCTAAAGTGGTGCTCATGATAGCTCAAAAAATGCTTGCCTTAGTAGTGTTTGAAACATTATTTTCATTCTAGCGACAACTACCCTATGATCACCCTCTCACTGATCGAACGGTTGTCTTATTTATTGAAACTACCCTTATTTTGGACGTATAAATAGGAAGAACCTTTCTCACGACTAGGTTAAGTCTCTTGAGCCTCTAGAGATATTTCAAAAAGGGAAATTCACTCCTCCACCTTGAAATTTCCACCACAACCTATATCTCTAAGATCCAAAGGTAACCAGAGATTCTACCCAACCTCACGAATTGGAGTTGAAGATCTTGTTGATTTGATAAACCCATTGGTGGGTGCATACCAAGGATTATTAGCATGCCCATAATTGCTCGAGGCCTAGACGAACTAGGTTGTGGGGAGTTCCAAGTGAAGCTACACTGGACGTCGGAGAGGGACTTTCATCGGAGAGACGTAGCAAGGAAAGAAGCATCTAATCATGGTATTGGTTGAAGTATAAGTCTCGAGTACTTGTATGTTAACTTAGTGAGTAGTGGATTAGGCTTTAGTGAACCGAAAAAGTTCTCCATGATTTTTTTTCCAAAGGAGGGTTTTTCATGTTAACAAATTACTTATGTTCTCTAATTCTTACCATATATGCTTGCATTTGTTAGCACACACGCGCACTATATGTTTATGGATTTGATTGAGTGACTATTCATCTATACATAGTTATGCAATAGGATTTGGGGATTTGAGATCTACCTGAGATTGATTTTGAGGGAATTAGTTGAAGATTAATATAAATCAATCATCATGCATGACATGTGTTATGTTATGTAAAAGAGGTTCTCACATTCTTTGCTTAATCTTTGTGAGATGAGGTAATTGTGGTAGACATAGGTTTTAATTATTAATCAATTTGTGCCAAAATTAAAAAACTTATTCACCCCCCTCTAGGGAAAGTCTATTGGTTTTCACATGTATAATCGGGAGGAAAGATTCATATCGGGTTCCTCCACTTGGAACAACATTGGTATTGTAATGTGGTTGCCCTGAGATCATAAGACACTAAGTAGGCATATCTTATTTTTACTTACTTACCTAGTTTACCTTCAAGAAATCTAACATTACTACTACTTAGTTATAAATGGATTCTCAAAAGGAAGGTGGTTTAATTGCACGACCTCCTCCCTTTGATGGTTTAAACCTTGCTTATTGAAAAGCTCGCATGAGAGCATTTCTAAAATCAATTGTGAGAGAGTATGGTTAAGTGTGCAATGGGGTTATGGCCCTCCCACTGCCACCATGCTAGTTGAAGGTAGGGAAGCGGTGGTTGAATTAAAATCCCCAATAACTTGGTCAAAATTTGATATCGATTTGACGGGGTGCAACTTGAAAAGCTTGAATATGATATTCAATACTATGACACTGAACGAGTTTCGAAGGATCACAAATTGTGAGATTTCAAAGAAGACATGAGATATTATTGTGGTTTCATGTGAAAGAAATATAATGGTCAAGATGTCCTATCGCTAAAGGTACAACTCACAATTTGAGATGTTGAGGATGCAAGAAGAAGAAACCTTTGGTGACTTTTATGACAAGTTATATGATATTGTTAATTATTCCTTTACATTTGGTACTAAAATCAATGATGCTGCCATTAATTGAAGAATCTTGAGTTCTCTACTGAAGAGATTTCATGCTAAAGTGACATTGCTCAAGACGAGTGTCAACATGGCCATGGTATCGGTCGAAGACCTAGTAGAGTCCATCTTGAATTTCAAGATAAACCTTCTTCCACCCAAGAAAGTGAAAGGTGTGGCATTAAATTCTACAATTGAAAAAGGGGGTAAATTTGAGTCACCACAGTTAAGAGAAGAGAATATAGCCTATCTTGAGAGAAAATTCAGTAAATATTTTAAGGCTAGTCGTGTCAAGTCCTCAACATCAAAAGGAAATCCAAGTAGACTTAAGTTTCATAGAAAGGGAAAAGAAAGTGGGGGTTGATATTCTCAACACGAGGTTGAGAGATGGGTTTGGACATGTAGTTGTGAAATGTCCCAAGGAGAAGAGAAGACCCTCAAAGGCTAAGTTGATTGAAAGCGAAAAGTGAGTCCACAACGAGTGTTAATTCTTCTTCATCAAGTGATGAAGAAAACTTCATAACCTTAGGTTCACACTCCAAGATTGAGGAAAAGGAAGTTGAGTCTAGTCCCACTATGGATGTAGATGACTTAGTTATAAAAGTCTGTACTAGTGAGGAAGAGACCAAAAATGTTGAGGGCCTCCAAGATGCTTATAATGAGTTATATAAGGAATGCCTCAAACAAGGTGAGAAGTTGCTTTCATTGAGCACTATGCTCAAAACAAGTGAATTTGAAAAAAAAAACACTTCATGTGGACTTAGTTAAGTCCAAGGCATGTTGGGCTTGAGGAGGAGAAGAATTCCTACCATAACAAGGTGAACTTCCTTGAAAGAGATCACAATGGGCTTTTAGAGTCTAACAAAGATCTTGAATTTAAACTCATCAAACTTGACAGATACCTACATGAATTACGAGAGCTCAAGAAAAGACTTTTCCAAAGCACCAAAAAGCTTGACAAAATGTTGGCTATAAGGAAAAATGTTGTTGACAAAAGAGGATTAGGATTCACCAATGAACACAAAACCTCCACTTCTTCCAAGACCATGTTTGTAAAGGGTGATCTCAACTCTACACCTTCACAAAGAAGCATAAGTCCCAAAAGACTAAGAATGATAAGGGTAAGCTTGAAAAAAATCCAGTTAAAAAGAATACCCAAACCAAACCATTTATGTGCTTCATTTGTGAAGAGAACGGTCACTATAGTGCACATTACATTCAAAATTGGGAAGTATTAGATAAAAATCTCATGCACCAAGTCAACCAATTTAAAGCATTGAACAATCAAACTGTCAATCTTTCCAAGCTTTTACAGAGGTCATGTGAGTCCAAGCATATGCATGTACCATATTCACATGGACCAAATGATGAAGTGCCCATGAGTTCTTCTACCCCTAAGGTCAAAATTGATCTACATGCATCCGAAGAGAAGATCTCTAGTCCTCCACGCATTCCCTAATCAAACCGGAGTTTTAGGAGAGGTGAGAATATGGACCTAGGTGATCTTTCATGCATTTTATCGAGCACCCTAAGGTCATACATTGTGTATATATTTTTTTTGTTCATTTTTATCATTTTTTTTCTAAAATAAAAAACAAAAACATTTGAAATTTGAAAAACCAAAAACAAAAGAAATAAAAAAAAATCCAAAAAGAGTTATGATGTCTCTTTTGGCATTCAATTTTAGGATTTATGGTAAATGCTTTACTTGTTTTCCTTTGTTTAGTTTCATTTTTGTGCAATTTTTTTATTGTACATGTGTTTATTGAAAAATGCAAAAGCATTGGAAAAGAAAAATTCCAAAACAATTTCTTTTTCGTTTTTCTTTGTTTGATGATTATGGTAATTTGCACGTTGAGTTGCACTAAAATTGTTTCATCTTCAAGTCAAATTTGAAATGTACATTGCTATGAGTCATTTTACGGGATAGAGAACTTAGTCACATAAATCCAATTTCATGATTCATTAGCCAAAGTCTCTTTCATCCTAACGTGCTTAGATAGTGTTTAACTTTGAAAGATTCAAAATCAAGTAAGCACATACCATTCCCCTTCACACTTGGGAGTTTGATTAGTTTAAATTATTAATGATCTTAAAGGACTCTAAGTGTTGGTGATAAGTAAACACATGGCTAAAGGTTAGTTACACCCAATCCTTAAAAGATGTCGAGGGCCAATTATGAAAAAAGAGCTCAATGTGGCTAAATAGAAAAGACGAGGCAAAAATTAAATGGCTAAAAAAAATCGCACTTGAATTATGAGGGTACTTATGCTTAATTGAAAATAACTCATTTGTAAAGCTCATAGAGCTCATATTAATCATGTTTAGAAGCGTACACTTAAAATATTAAATTCACAATTGTGTTGATTGAAGCCATAGAGTAGAAGGGATAAAAAGGGGGGGAGTTGTCAAAAAGAGAATATTTAGGGCACTCACTAACCGGTAATGTTTTCACTTAGACAATGCACTAGGATTTCATGATGAGCTTGTTTACAATTTAAATCTTATTGAAATCCTTTTTGTGCTACAGGTTGGTTTCACACACTAAGCACTGGAATTTTTAAATTGAACCAAGTGAGGAGACATTGTTCTAGGATGAATGAAATTGAGTTTTATATCCTTGAATATGTCTTAGAGTAATGTAATGGGAAGATGAATATTGGATGGAGCTATTAAAATGCAAATTATTATAATTTTCATGATTATTTGAATTTCAAGCATTTATTGTTTATATTTGAAAATTGCATTTGATTTTGATCTAAATTCATTCATTCATTGCATTGAATAGCATTTAGGCTTGATTTATATCATGCATGCATGTTAGGACTAATTTGAGATGTGTTGAAGTGACTGAACTACAAAAAATAGAGGTGCTCTACTTCAAACCTCGCTCGAGCAGTTTGCATCGTGATTCAGCACTAGTTGCTTAAAAGACCAGATTTTGACATGAGTTTCTCATTTCCACCACTTCCAAGATAGAACCCACTCATTTTATACCCTACCCAAAGCATTTCTAAGTGATTAAACTTCATATAGAGTGAGATTTAGTGTTATTTGATTTTAGATATGAGTTTATCATACACAGTTACAGTATTTCACTAATTCGTTTTGGAAAAAATGCCTGCACAAGCTAAGAAGAGGGGCAAAGGTACAAATGTTGGGTAATAGAGCTCGCTTTTAGACACCACAACACTGAGAGATGTATAGGAGATAGTTTTCATCCTGAACTATACTTCTAGAGTAAAGGGTCAATCACGTTCGGGTAACACTTATGTTCCTTCGTTATTTGACTCAAAATGGTGGACTAAGCTATTTTCGGCCCCAGTGCCTGTAAATATGGATATAGTCAAATAGTTTTACACACACATTCGTGGCATTACAGAGGATAATGAGCACTTCACGACATATATCTAAGGTGTGTTATTCAAGTTTTCTACTGAAATTATTGCTAACACCCTATATCTTCTTCAAGTAGCATGAGATCCTTTTCACTTTAGACTTGATAGTGTTATACCTACCATGTCATCAGTCACCAAGGTGTTGTATAGAGTCCATTACCCCGATGGTTGGAACCACCAATTGTGGTATCACAAGGACTTGACCAGGTACTATAGGTTCATAAATCTAATTGTCAACTACAACATTGACCCAAAGACTCATGTTTCTACATTTCCCACACCACAAGCCTATCTTCTATATGCAATTGGTACGGGTTTGGAGATAGATCTACCACGTGTGATTTTTTGGGTCATTTGAAGAGCATTCGATGAGGGGAGGATTACTGATACTCTATAATTTAGGTCACTGATCAGCCATATTTGTTTACACAACGGTGTTGGAGCTTTAGAGTTTGATCAGCTTGTGAGATCCAAGAGACCTCTAGGGAAGGAGTCTTTAAGCCAGAGTGAGACACATGTTATATATAAGTTTAACCCTGTAGAGGTTTAGGCAGAAGGTGACAAGATTGAGGCTAAGATACATGGTAATACTTCTGTAGATCTTGGTACATGTAGTCACACACCACCGTTGAGGTAGGCACAAGGTCATACCGCAAGTACCACACTCCCTAGAACTATTATAGTTGTGTTGGATTAGTGGACTACTATTCAGTTAGCACTAGAATAGCTACGAAGCAGTATTAATCAGAAGCATAGCCTTTTTGTTCTCCATATGGATACTATTGGTGAGAGTGTGATGAGTCTACAGATGGATCAGCAGGAGATTAGGATGGATATTTGATGTCTTAGACACAAGATGTAGAATTCTGGCTTTATTTCTAATGATGAGCCTGAGACACCTGGAGAGGTTGGTGGAGATGTAACCATTTGAGCTATGAATTTCAGAGACTTAGGCTAGGTCATATGTGAGCATGAGTTTTTCTACATCTACCCATGCCATGTACTAAACTACTCTATTTTTTGTTGTTGACTTTTATTATTTGTTGAATTTTATTTGTTTAGCTCTTATTTTTGTTGTTGTTACACACCCTTAGTCTAGTTCATTAATGCTTAATCATATTTTGACTTTGAGTTATGTGTCTTGTTTTTCTCTAGCTTAGTTTGCTAGCATATTTGACAAGTTACTATGCATTTATACCTTCTTGTTATACTATAATGATTATATGTCATGATTATTATAAGTCATCATTAGATTGACATTTATAGCAAATAAGATAAGCATATGTTAGGTAACTTGATTTTATATCTTGCTTAACATAGGTCATCATTAGGTTATTTGTGACAAAATCGGGGAGTGTACACTTGACTAGACTATATATGTTGCTTGTGAACATAGAAAGGAGAAGTTTGTTCAAATATTCAGGGAAAGTTAAATTTGCAAACTTGGCAAGAAGCCACAAATATTTTCTTTTTTTATTTTTCACTTGTTAGTTTATTTGTGAACACCAACTAAGGAGGATAACTTGATGTGTTTCATATTAATAAATAAACTTGTGATTAGGTTATGCATTTCTGAAACCTATGACGCTTTTCACGAGGTTTTGTTTTGACTGGTGATGTGCAGAACTACGATCTTCAAGCTTCATTAAAAGAAGTAGATCCTTGTACTAGATAGAGATTTAGGATGTATGCATGAAAGTTGAGATTAGTTTACAATTATTTTGTTCAATGGTTTGGAGTTGTAACCTTAATTTCTAACTTATCTGTTTTGTCACGAAATTGTCAAAGGGGAAGATTATTAAATAATATTTGTAATTGGTTAATTTCGTGGATTCCATTGTAAAATCTCAACCTATTCCATTGTCATGATACTATCAAGTTCAAGATCTAAAAGTGTCATTGAAGGGAGAAGATCAAGCGTCAAACCTACATCATTCAACCTTTGTATGCAAACTTCATGCTTATGGCTAAGGTAATGATCTAGACACCTAAGATGAACCCTTAATTTTAACTTAGGTTGATTAGGATGAAAATAGAATTGAAAGCAATCTTATTATGACTTATAGGTGATTTTAAATAAATTTTTTTAAACTATTATGATTTTTGAAAATATAGTTTGATTCACAGTCAGACCCACCTTAGAGGAACAGCCTTTAGTGGTCAAGAGGATAAGTTTTGCATGATTTTATGTTTAAAAACTTTTAGGGACCGATCTATGCTTATTAGCCTTTGCTAAAGGAGTCTCTTTATACTTAGGGAAGAAAATAGAAAAAGGCCAAAGCTCGCTCGATCAGTCTCATGGTCTCTCGAGCAGTGCCTGTCGTAGTCGTGCTTGAAACGTTATTTTCATTCTAGCAACAACCACCCTATGACCGCTCTACCACTGATCAAGCGATCATTCACAAATTTCAATTTTCTTATTTACTGAGACTATCCTTGTTCTGGACCTATAAATAGAGAGAGTCTTTCCCACATCTGGGTTAAGCCTCTAGAGAGATTTCAAAGAGGAAAATTCATTCCTCTACCTTGAGAGCTTTTTCCACAACCTAGATCCCTAAAATCCAAAGGCTTCCATTAGAGATTCTACCCAACCTCACAGATTGGAATTGAAGATCTTATGGGTTTGATAAACCCATTGGTGTGAGCATACTAAAGATTGTTAACATGCCCATAATCGCTCAAGGCCTAGACAGACTAGATAGCAGGGGAGGCCCAAGTGCAGCTACACTAAACGTCAAAGAGGGACTTTTGGCTCAGAGACATAGCAAGGAAATGAGCATCTAACTATGGTATTGGTGGAGGTATAAGTCTCAGGTACTTGTCTGTTGACTTAGCAAGTAGTGAATTAGGCTTTGGAGAACCGAAAAGGTTCCCCACAATTTTTTTTATGAGGATTTTTTGCGTCAACAAATTAAATGTGTTCACTATTGTTTATAGAATACACTTGCATTTGTTAGCACAAACGTGCAGTATGTGTTTATTATGGATTTGATTGAGTGACTATTCACCTATACATAGTTGTGCAAATTTTAAGCGAATTAATTGAAGATTAATCTAAATCAATTGACACGTATGACACGGGTTGTGGTGTGTAAAAAGGATTCTCACATTCTTTGCTTAGTCTAATAAGAGGTAGTTGTGGAAGACATAGGTTTTAATTGGTTATCAATTTGTACTAAAATTAAAAAACCTATTCACCATGTCACCAAGTAAAGTTTATTGGTCTTCACATGTATAATCGTGAGGGAAGATCCATATTGGGTTCCCCCACTAGGGACAACATCTAGTTTTAGAAATTTTGACATTTAACAATTTTAGGTTTTTTTTCAATCACTAAAATCAGGGCTCAAATCGAGACATCATCTTTTTCAATAAGTTTTTATCCTCGATAAGTACCTCTTGGTCCATTTTCATGACAAACAAGCAAGAAAGGGCCGATCGGATCCTTAGGTCGAAATTCTAATTTTGGAAATTTCAATATTTTCACAATTCTACTATTTCTTCAATCCCTCAAACTGGGGCTGGATTAAGATGTCATTTTTTTTTATAAGTTTCTATCTCTAGAAGTACCTCTGCCCATTTTATGGAGCAAGAAATGACCTTAAGTCAAAATTCTAGTTTTAGAATTTTCTAAGTTTCCACAATGCTACTTTTTGTTTAATCTCTCAAATCGGAGCTCTGATAGAGGCACCATCTTTTTCTACAAATTCTATTCACGAGAAATACCTCTCGATCTGTTTTCATGGCAAATGAAGCAAGAATGTGCCAATCAGACGTTTAGGTCAAAATATTCTAAGTTTTAACAATTATATTTTTTTGTTAATCTCTCAAATCAGGGCTTAGATCGAGGAGTTACCTTTTTATATAAGTTTCTATTCTTGAGAAATTCCTCTTAATCCATTTTAATGGTAAACGAAGCAAGAATGGGTTGGTAAGACCCTTAAATCAAAATTTTAGTTTTTATAATTTTTTAAGTTTTTAAAATTCTACTTTTTAGTTAATCTCTCAAACTGGGGCTGTAAAATCTGGGTAAATATATTTTTTTTGGAATAGGGAAAAACAATAATTAACCACTACGATAGGGTTGAAAACCCAAATTTTTCTAGAACTCAGATGACAAAATGGACCTCATTGTTGGATTCGTCTCGCGAAACCTAGTTATCCGGTCAATTTTCATTAAATTATGAGATATTCAAATTTTTCTCGTTTTACGAGGCGCGGGGTGTCACATGACCTAAATAAACGAGACCGGGAATTAAATTGCGAAAAATGAAAAATAATTTAAAGTTAGTTCAAATAAAAATATTTTAAACTTGAATCGAGAAGAAATTTAATTGATTCGAGACAAAATATGACCCGAAAAAGGAGGACTTTTGGCGGAACGTGGGCCAATTGTCCAAGGAGTACAAATACGGCAGAAAATCAGTATCCTCATTTTACTATCAGATTTTCTCTGGAAAAGAGAGAGGACAAAGGAGAGGAAAAATCAAGGTATTCTTCAAGCTTCTCTCTACGATCTATGGTTTTCCTTTGGTCAAATCACCTCGGGCCAAAGATTGTTCTGCTCGACGTTGGCTAAAAAAACATACCAAAAAACAAAGACGGAATTTTTGGAAATCAAGGGCTAAAGCATGATTTGGGTTTTAGAAGGCTTTCTACCACTTGTTTTACTCTTTAAGAGGAATGGGTTTTTTTTTCCTAATTAGGTTTATTTTCATCCTAGGGTTCCATATGATATGGGTAACATGACTTGAGATGAATTCAACTATTTGATGTACTCCTCTTATAACTAGATTATGGGAAATGGGTGTAGAAATATGCTAAACTAATCTTGCCTGAATTGGGCTTGTAGAATTTACTTGTTTGGTAAATTCATAAGAAATGTGATAAATTGGGTATGATTGTGCTTTACATGATTATGTCTTTTGGGTGTTTGATAAAATACCTATGTTGATGCAGCAAGTTGGTTCCATTGAAAATGTTATAACATGTTTGGTGAAAATGTGGATTGTAATTATATACCTTTGACATAATTGACAATTTGGGAATATGTTGATGTTGGAATATAATTATATATTTTACTATATTGATTACATTAAGGAATTGGATATATTCATATTGTGATCATGACATGCTAAACATGGTATGGTAAATACCTATGGTAGTTGAAATGTGAAAAATGGGTATTGAGAAGGGTTAAAATCAATTCTAGCATGAATCGGACATTTAGAAATTACTTGTTTGTTATTTCTTGTGAAATGCATTGATTGGGCATACTAAGTGTTACATTTATATGCCTTGAAGGTGTTTAATGAATGCCTATGTGGATTAAGTGTATTATTTGCATTGATTATGTTATGACATGCTTGGGAGTTGATGTTGGTATATACGTTATGATATATTGACATTGAGGTTGTTGGTGGTGGTTACATGCTTATGGTGTAATTCCCCATGAAAAAAGGTTGAAGGATATTCAAGATGTTGATATTGAGCTTATGATATGTGAACATGATAATGAAATTGCAAGTGTACATTACATTTGTATATGCACGGGAAGCATCAAATTTGTGGGCATTAGATATGAGTGTGAGTGTGTGTGTGCATATTTTTGGATCAAACACCATTCTCTGTGGTTAAGCGTTGACTCAGGAAGGTTGGACCTAGGTACGGCTGAGTTATGCGGTTGCATGAAAAACTTGTGTCGAGTATAGCAAGAAGGGCTAGATTCTCCCTTGGGTGCAAGACCCGATTACTAGTTTATACACTTTCGTCAGTGTAAGTCCAAAAAAGTGTATTGGTGTCACGGAACCGACGATGAGATACCAAAATCTGTGTACCGAAGAAAGATAGATGGTTTATTTTATAAAATGGTCATTGGATGTGTAACATCAATAACGGGGGCTTGGAATGCCTTGATTCATACACATGATATTGCATGTGTTATTGGAGCCGCTGAAGGCTCGGGTTGAGTTGCTTGTGTGAGTCTCATCTCATGACATGATATGGCACAAAAAATTCTATTATGAATTGCATATTCTTAAATGGATTGTTTGTTGATTATTGAATCGCATGTGAACATTTCGTATGCATCTTGGTTGGGGAGTAGCCTCTTTAGGAGATATTCTATTGAGCATGTCTCACCCTTTATAGGAACAATATTTTAGGGACGGGACATGCGTTGGTAGATGGCTTTCACTCGGGCCCTCATTGATGAAGAAAAGTCGAGATTTGGCTTTAAATTGCATTGTTGTAAAACACGTGTAAATATTTTTGGACATGTTATATTGTGCAAGGAATTGTAAAATAAATTCATATGAATTGTATTTTGTGTAAAATTGTATGTTATAAGAGTTTGGGTTGTTGTTGTATGAGTATGGACAAATTGACTCGGTGTGGTCAATGTTGTATGATTGCACAAGTTGTATTTTGGGTAGAACTCCCCATACAAAGGAGACTCTGCTTCAATTTTGTTAAGTTATGAATCCTGGTAAATGGGGCATAACAGCGTGGTATCGAGTTACAATGTATCTACGGGTATTCTGCGAGTTGATGGGTGATCAACGGGGTAATTATGGACACCTAGATTTTGGGGCATCACAGCTTGGTAAAAGAGCCTAGGTTTCGATTTACCTAGGGCTAGCGGGCCATGTGTTTAAACCATTGCATCCATTGTGCACTACATGTTATGTGAATAATATGCATGGTTAAATGTATATGGAAAAGAGACTCTAGGGTTAGAGAAAATAACCTTGGGGTCGAAAAGAAAAGGAACGGGACATTTCAAGGTGTAGATGTCTACTAATGGGTTGCACGCACTCTACTAGTGAGACAAGAAGAGAAATCTCAATGTTTCGACTTTGATCCCCACATTGGGATACTAATTTAGTACTCTATTGCTATTTGATGTGTGTGAAGATGGAAAATAGAGGAAGAGGACGCGAGTGTTAAGTTAGCGGGGAAGACTAAACGTTACCACCGGCCTTTGACCGACAAGCCTTTATATAGGCAATGGGTATAATAGCTACAAACTTATCACAAGCAAGCGCTAATATGAGCCAAGGGGTTCAATCCATCCAAAAGAGTTTAAGTTCCATGGGTTACCAACATTTATGGAAAAAACAGACGACATCCAGCCCACAGGGATCACATGGCCAAGCCCATAGTCAGTTGTCCCAAGGAGGGAAGAAATTCAAGGGGACGCCTTGATCCCAGAGTCAGTTGTCCCACTGAGGTAGAACACACACAGTTCTCAGACGCCTCAATCCCTCAATCCCAGTCGTCAGTAGGACTTCCATAAGCCTACGTTGTTCGTCCCTTTCTCACTATGGACCAGGGAAATTCGTTCCAAGTACAGGGTGCTGCACAAGCCCTTAGTACTTCACGCGCGGGGACCCCGTAATTAGGCCGGATGAGCCAAGATGTGGGCCAAGGCTAGGGACAGGAAAATGTGAAAATGTGACAATTACTTAAAGTTAGTCGAATTTATGAAAAATGTGAAAATGTTGATGTTGCAGGTAATCATAGAGTAAATGATGACTTTTGAAACCCTGCAACTAAGTGTGGATGAGTGGTGGAGGGATGGACACATTACGTGAGGATTAGGAGTGTTATACTTTTGCCTAGAAGTGTTATACACCTTTCCATAGGACACCACCTACTTTGGAGCCCACCTCATGTCATCCCAACCATACCCTTACATCTTTCACACACCATGATGGTCTCTTACACCCTAAAGTCAGATTTTGGAGTAGAAAAACATGGAAGAGGCAAGAGAGAGAAGAAGAGTGATTAGTGAAGCATGTGAGGTGCATGCTTGACTTGTCCTTGGTTGTTGAAGTGTTCAGTCTCTTCCCACTCATTGCAACTCAGTTCTCATAGACCAACAAGGGGGTATGGACGAATTTTGACCAAGCTTTACAATATAATTCAGATTTTGCAAGATTTTGTAGGGGGAGGCTACCTAAGCTTAGGAGTAGTGTAGAGTGAGTAGTTCCAAGTAAGAAGATGAAATTGTAGAGAGAGAAAGTTGGGTTTTTGCATTTCCTTCACCATTATCATTGTAGTAAGCTTTAATTTTCACTTAATCCTTCCCTCTTTCACTTTAAACTCTTTCATTCAAGTTGTAATCAAGCTTTGCTAAGTGTTCTAGCATTTTACATTTCTTCATTTGGGTATTTGTTCTTGAATCTTGATATTTTGGGTATGGATGAAATTGTTCTTGTAGTATAAACCTTTTCTAGCTTCAATACAAGTTCAATGCTTTATTTCATCAACATGTCTCTTTAAATTATGTTTGTTCTTGCTTTAAATATGAGTAGTTAGACTTTTAGTTTGCTAATCCAAGGGAAATTTCCTCTTGGGTATGTGAAATCGACTCTCATCCATTCTTTCTTGTAATGTAAAGTGGTTTGGTTTGACTAGGTTGAGGGCTGACATGGTTATGGGCTCTTGATACACCATACACTTGTCATGGGGTATACTAACGCCTAACAAATCCACATTCGTCCATCACTTCCTATGAATCAATCAAACATTGAGACACCATTGGTTGAATGAATTGAGTCGACTTTGCATTCTCATTAGAATGACCTCTATGGATTATCCAACCTTATTCCTTGCATTTTTATCAAAATACAACTCACCAAACAAAAAATCACTAGATTTTACACTTTTCATTTCTTTTCAAATCACCTTTTGAAAATATTTGGTCTTTCCTTCCCTGAGGATACAACCTTGGAATACTTATTTCAAGTAAAACACGACATTGCAAGTCTATCTATGCTTGGGGAGCACTTTTTCACACACACGCATTTTCATTCACACACATGATTTGCCCCATTTCTAGCATCGAACTCGAGAGAGAGTGGCACTCCCCACTTCCTATAAGCCATATACACAGTTCGAGTTTGTGTTTTGAGATTAGGAAAGTTAATCAAGCATTGCACCATAGAATGAGCCAGATTAGTCGGCGACCCACAATACATTTCTTATTTCCTTGTTTATGGGCACATGTGTTACTTGATTCGGGCGTGTCATATACCGTCATTTCACTTTCTTTCTTTCTTTCTTTTTGTGTATGATATAGATTTAGAAATCGCAACCCTCTGAGAGTCTTTATGGGTAAATTCAACCTCTAGGGGCTAAGGTATGCATTGATCAGATATTTCAGGGGTGAGTTGGAGATCTTGGGGATACTACTCACCGTGGACCTTAGGATCATGGACATGTCGAAATTTGATATCATCCTTAGGATGGATTGGTTGGTGGCACACTGAGTTGTCATTGATTATAACCAAAAGAGTGTCACTGCCTACACACCAGATCATGTTTGTTTTAAGTTTTAGGGGGAGAGACATGGTGTTTTACCCCAAGTAGTATATGATTCTTATTGGCACGAACAGTATATGAGTTGGCTAGCAAGCCTCACCCTAGATGACGAGGTGAGACAGGAGTTGGGTCTACCTTAGGTGTTTTGTTAATATGAGGATGTTTTTTCATAGGAATTACTGGGATTACCTTTACATCAGGATGTAGACTTCACCATTAAGTTGCACCCCGATACATCCCCTATTTTAATGACTCTGCATAGAATGAAAACTGTAGAGTTACAAGAACTTAAGGTCTAATTACAAGAATTGTTGGACAATGGCTTTATTAGACCGAGTACCTCACCTTGGGGCGCTCCAGTATTATTTTCCAAGAATAAGGACAAGACCCTTTGATTATGTATAGACTACCGGCAGTTGAATGGGGTTACTATCAAGAACAGGTGCCATTTTTCGTAGATTGATGACTTGTTTAATCAACTGAAAGGGGTACGGGTCTACTCCAAGATAGATTTATACACGGGTTACCATCAGTTGAGGATTAGGGAGCCAGATATTTCTTGGTTGTTTCCATTGTATGTATTTCCTAATCTCCGCACATCACCCTCAAATGTGTATATAGCTTATGTGTGAAAGAGGAGTGTCACTCTCCCCTCGGAATGCTGTCAAAAGAAAGGGAAACATAATGGTGGGAATGAAATGGAGAATGAAATAAAATGTAAATAAATGTTTGTGAATAAAAGTGCTCCCCAAGCACAGAGAGTCTTTTAAGTGTCGTGTTTTACTTGAAAAAAATATTCCAAAGTCGTCTCCTCAAGGAAGGAAAGGAATTGTTTGAAGGTAATTTAGTAAAAATGAAAAATGTAAAATATTTTGAGGTTTTAAGTTGGTGATTTGTGTTTTTTCTAAAAAATAAAAGGAAAACAATTGTTGGCTAATCCCAAGAGGTCATTCTAATGGGAATTCCAACTCAACTCGAAACTTTCCTCCAATGGTGCTTAGATGAACGATTGATTCGTAGGAAGCTAGAGACGAGATGGAGGTGAGGATCCAAGCATAACCCGCTACCAGGCCTATGGGATATCAAAGACTCACAACCACATTCACTCTCAACCCAGTCAAACCGAACCATTGTACACCGTGAGGAGGAAAGAAAATGAGTTGAAATGAAAAACCCAAAAGGAGGTCTCCCTTGAATTAGCCAACTAAAAATCTAGCTACTCATGAAAGCAAGAAAGAAATGCATAATATAAAGAGGCATGTGGATGAAATAACAATGAAAATAGAGGAGAAATGAAGCTTGAGACTTGTATTGATGCTAAAAAGAAATAGACTGCAAAGAAGAATTCATTTCATAAACATAACTAAAAGCTTAAAAAGAAAACCCAGCAGAAAAATAAAAGTGCAAGAACATTTGAATTAAACTTGATTAGACTAGAATTAAAAGAGATTACAATGCAAGAAATATAGATTACATGGGAACTACAACTTACTGCAGCGAAATGGATTGAAGAAAATGCAAAAACATAAATTTTATCTCTATAGCACTATTCGTCTTCTTCCTTGGAGCTTATCTCACTAAAACTACTCCAAAGCTTAGGTAGTCATCTCTTCAATGTGAGTGTGAATGCTGAATATATGGTGCAAGACCTTTGTAATTTCGTCCATAGAAGGTCCCCTTAGGTGTGTGATAGGCCTTCCATCCATAAAAGGTAGAGTCGATGCATTGCAACGGCTAGGACAAGCCTAACTTGCAACCCACCATTCCTTCATCTTTCCCTCTCCTCCTCTCACATTCTTCATCTTCCTTTGTTGACTTTGGGGTGTAGGAGGCATGTATATATGTAGAATATGTCAGGAGGCAAATGGGAGAATCATAGGTGGGACCCCCAAGAAAATGGAGCATGAGTTGCAGGCTTTATGGCACTTCTGGGGAATACCTACTGGTAGAACGATGAAACTTACCGGTAGGTTGTAATCCAGTAGCAAAAACCTACCGACAGGTCTTTCCAGATGGTGACAGCTCTGGACCAGTTTTCATAGAATTATCATTACTTTTGATTCAACCGTCTGATTGAGCTAAAATTTTGACACATTATAGAAAACATCCAGATCTACAACTTGGATGTTTTTAACTTTTTCAGATTCTAAGTGAATCATGATCAAAAAGGAGAAAAACCATGGTATTGCACCCAAATGGTGTGGGTGCTAGTGCCTATGTTACCGGGCACAAATACCTCCTTGATTTATTTCAATTTTAAGCCTCCAAATCCTCATGTAATGTGTACATATCTTCACCACTCCTCCACACTTAGTTGCAAGGTTACAAAATCCATGATTTAAACTATAATTACCTACAACATAAAAAATTCAACATTATTCATAAATTTGGCTAATTCTAAGTGCTTATATGCAAAGTTAAGTAAAAATGCATGTAATGAGGTTGATGCTAAAAATAAGTGGACTATAAAGAAGAATTCATTTCATAAACATAACTAAAGCTTAAAAGGAAAACCCAGCAGAAAAATAAAAGTGCAAGAACATTTGAATTAAACTTGATTAGACTAGAATTAAAAGATATTATAATGCAACAAATAAAGATTACAAGGGAACTACAACTCACAACAGCGAAATGGATTGAAGAAAATTCAAAAACATAATTTTTATCTCTATAACACTATTCATCTTCTTCCTTGGAGCTTATCCTAAGCTTAGGTAGACATCTCTTCAATATGAGTGTGAATGCTGAATATATGGTGCAAGACCTTTGCAATTTTATCCATGGAGGGTCCCCCTAGGTGTGTGATAGGTCTCCCATCCATAAGAAGATGAGTTGATGCATTGCACAAACTAAGACAAGCCTAACCTACAGCCCACCATGCCTCTATCTTTCTCTCTCCTCCTCTCACATCCTTCATCTTCATTTGCTGACTTTGGGTGTATGAGGCATGTATATATGTAGAACATGTCAGGGAGCAAGTGGAAGAATCATAGGTGGGACCCCCAAGCAAGTGAAGCATGAGTTACAGGCATTCTGGTACTTCTGGGCAAAACCTACCAGTAGGTCTTTTCGAAATGTGAGAGCTCTGGACCAGTTTTTGTAGAATCGTCATAACTTTTGATCCAACCATCCGATAGAGCTGAAATATTGACACAATATAGAACAAATCCAGATCTTCAACTTGCATGTTTTTCACTTTTTCAGATTTTAAGTGAATCATGATCAGAAAGGAGGAAAATCATGGTACTGCAACCAAATGGTACAGGTGTTGGTGCCTATGTTATAAAGCACCGATACGTCATTGATTTATTTCACTATTAAGCCTCCAAATCCTCATGTAATGTGTCCATATTTTCACCACTCATCCACACTTAGTTACAAGGTTACAAAATCCAAGATATACAATATAATTACCTACAACATCGAAAATTCAACAATATTCATAAATTTGGCTAACTCTAAGTAGTTATATGCAAATCTAAGTAAAAAAACATGTAATGAGGCCATTAAATATGCAACATTATGTGCTCATCAGATATACCTAAGACATCATTTACAATGTGATGTGGGAATTTTGAGTTCAGTGTGATGCCTTTTGGATTGATGAATCCCTGGTGGCATTCGTGGATCTTATGCATTGGGTCTTCCAACCTTTCTTAGATTAGTTCGTCGTGGTCTTTGTTGACGACATCTTGATCAACTGCATGTCTGAGGAGGAGCATGAGGGTCACTTGATGGTTATTCTCTAGACCTTGAGAGACCATCAATTATACGTCAAGTTTAGCAAATGTGAATTTAACTGACGCAGGTGAAATTCTTGGGACATATGACATCGGTTTCGAGTGTATCCGTGGACCTAGAGAAGGTTGTGGCAGTCATGAGTTGGGAGAGGCCAAATTCAGTCTTCAAGATACATTGCTTCTTGGGATTGGCGAGGTAATATAAGAGGTTCATTGAGGACTTCTCATGGCTAGTTGCACCTAGGACTAGATTGACCCGGAAGGAGGTCAAGTTTTAGTAGGATGACTCATGTGAGAAGGCATTCCAAGGGTTGAATAGGGGGCTTACTTTAGCTCCTCTTCTGATAGTCCTAGAAAAGGGACAGAGGTACACAGTGTATTGTTATGCCTCCAAGGACATACTGATGTAGTCTGGAAGGGTGGTAGCTTATGATTCTCGATAGTTAAAGAGCTGCGAGCAGAACTACCCTACGCATGACATGGAGTTGGCAGTCATTGTCTTTGCCTTGAAGGCTTGACACTACTATTTATATGGTGAGCAGTTTGAGATGTTTTTGGACCATAAGAGTCTAAAGTACATCTTTACGCAGTGGGACCTCAATATGAGGCAATGCAGGTGCATGAAGCATTTAGAAGACTATGAATTCACTTTGCATTATCATCCTAGTAAAGCAAACATGGTGGTTAATGTACTCAGTCAAAAGTCATGAGCAGTCTTGGCTAGCGTGGATTCTTGGTAGTGGCAGATCCTCGAGACTGTAGGGCAGTTCAAACTACACTACCTGAGTTAGGCTCAGGTCATTTTGGGGAGTTTGGTGGCTACGCCTTCCCTACTAAGCAGGGTGATCGAGTCCCAGGGGTAGGACACAGAGATATTATCCATCAGGGATCGGGTAATAAAGAGATTTTCATCCCCTCTTTTCTGAATCATGGAGAGCTTTTCTGGCCAAAAACGTGCTTGGAGAGGTGGCCTAACATCCAGAATTGACCTCCATCAATAGGTTGTAGGAGGAATGGCATGGACAAGGGGGCAGACATTGTCTACACACCCAGTTTCTCTTCTCTCTTACTCCTCATAAATTACCAGGGCTCCAAAGTCCAAAGAAGGTGTGAAATGGATGAATAGTATTGTGGGCATGTCAAAGGAGTGAGGAAAAAATGTTGGTGGGACCCTCAAGGAAGTAGAGTAGCTTTAGTAGAATTTGGGCATGTCAGGCAGAGCGTATCGATACGCGTACCGATACGGTTACTCAAGCAACCTTAGCGTACTGGTACGGTTTGGCTGCTTTCTGATTTTTTTATTTCGTCCTCTCTTGAGCTATCCCCAAGCTATCTTTTCATCCTCATTCATCTTAAGTGGTTTGAGAAGCCTTAAGAAGCCAAATTTATCCCTTTTTAACTGCAAACACAAAATATCATCGTTAAGAATTCAATTAACATAACTCCTACCATTTAATCTCCAAAAGTAGTTAAAAATGAGATAATTAACACATAAAAATATACAAAGTTTTGGGCTAATCAGTTATTTGCGTTGATTATGTTATGAGTGTCGATGTGTGTGTGCATATTTTTGGATCAAACACCATTCTCGGTGGTTAAGTGTGGACTCAGGATGGTTGGACTAAGGTTCTGTTGAGTTGCACGGTTGCATAAAAAACTTGTGTCAGGTATAGCAAGAAGGGCTAGATTCTCCCTCGAGTGCAAGGCCCGATTACTGGTTTAAACACATCTGTCAGTGCAAGTCCAAAAATTTGTATTGGTTTCACAGAACCGGTAGTGAGATACCAAAATTCGTGTACCAAAAAGACATATGATTTATTTTATAAAATGGTCATTAGATGTGTAACATCAATGGCGAGGGCTTGGAATGCCTCATTCATACACAGACAGTGCATGTGTTATGGGAGCCGGTGAAGGTTCGGGTTGAGTAGCATAGGTGAGTCTCATCTCATGACATGGCATGGCATAGAAAATTCTATTATGAATCGCATATTCTTAAATGGGTTGTTTGTTGATTGTTGAATCGCATGTGAGTATTTCATATGCATCTAGGTTGGGGAGTAACTTCTTTAGGAGATATCCTATTGAGCATGGCTCACCCTTTATGGGTACCATATTTCAGGGGTAGGTCATGCTCTGGTGGATATCCCTCAGGCCCTCAGGAATGAAGAAAAGTCGAGATTTGGCTTTAAATTGCATTTTTGTAAAACACGTGTAAATATTTTTTGACATGTAATATTGTACAAGGAATTGCAAAGCAAACTTCCATGAACTGTATTTTGTATAAAATTGTATGATATATGTGTTTGTGTTGTTTTTATATGAGTATGCACAAACGAACTTGTTGTGGTCAATGTTGTATGGTTGTATAGGTTGCGTTTTGGATAGAGTTTCCCATAAAAAGGTGACTCTGCCCGAATTTTATTAAGTTATTGATCCTAGTAAATGGGGCATAACGACGTGGTATCGAGTTACACGGTATCTATGGGTATTCTATGAGTTAATGCGTGATCAATGGGGTAATTACAAACACCCGGATTTTGGGGAGTCACAACTTGGTATAAGAGCCTAGATTTCGATTTACCTAGGGCATATGGGGCATGAGTTTAGTCCATTGCATCCATTATTCATTACATGTTATGTTCTTTAAATGTTATATGTTGTGTACTTTAAATGCTACATGTTACGTGTTATGTGTTATGTGAATAATGTGCATGGTTAAATGCATATGGAAAAGAGACACTAGGGTTAGAGAACCTAACCTTGGGGTCAGAAAGAAAAGGAGCGGGACAATTCAGGGTATAGATGTCTACTAGTGGGTAGCACAAGCTCTACTATTGAGACAAGAAGAGACATCTTCATGTTTCGAATTTGATCCCCACCATGGGATACTAAGTTAGTGGTCTATTACTATTTGACGTATGTGTAGATGACTAATAGAGGAAAAGGACGCGAGTGTTAAGGTGGTGGGGACGACCAACCACTACCACTTGCCTTTGACCAACAAGCCTTTATATAGGCTATGGGTATGATGGCTAAAAACCTAGCACAAGCAAGTGCCAATATGAGCCAAGGGGCTCAATCCATCCCAAGGAGTTTAACTTCCATGGGTCACCAACGTTCATGGAAAAGCAGAGGACATCCAGCCCATAGGGATCACAAGGGTAGGGTCGAGGCTATCAAGGCCAAGTGCAAAGTCAGTTGTCCCTAGGAGGGAAGAAATTCAATAGGACGTTTCAAGGAGGCCAAAATACATTTTATTATTTTCGACAGCCGGGCCACTTGAAGAAAGAATTTCCACAAAGGTAGAACTCACATAGTTCTAAGACGCCTCCATCCCAGTCATCAGTAGGACTTCCACAAGCACACGTAGTTCCTCCCTATCCACTATGGACTAGGAAAATTCGTTCCAACTACAGGGTGCTACACAAGCCCCTAGTACTTCACGTGCGAGGACTCCATAATCAGACCAGATGGGCTAAGATGTGGGCCAGGGCCAGGGCCATGGACAGGACTTTTAGGAAATTACATCGAGGACCTAGGATACGATCTTCAACGTTGCATGATGTATAACTAATATTACATATTTATCGGCCTCAATACATGCATTTTAACTTAACTTTGCATTTAATTACTTAGAGTTAGTTGAATTTATGAATAATATGAAAATTTTGATGTTGCAGGTAATCATAGGGTAAATGATGGCTCGCTGAACCCTGCAACTAAGTGTGGATGAGTGGTGGAGAGATAGGCACATTACATGAGGATTAGGAGGCCTTAAAGTGAAATAAATCAAGGAGGTAACGGTATTTGGTATCATAGGTACCAATATCTAAGCCTACTAGAATTTTGGTACCGACACGCTGCACCAATTGGTAGTTATACCCCATTATTTTTCATTTTTGAACATGATGCACTTCAAATCTGAAAACATGTAAAACATGAAAGGTGTAGATCTAGATGTTCTCTATCTTGTGTTGAAATTTCATCTCAATTAGACTGTGGGATTAAAAGTTAGGACAAATTTACGAAAGCTGGTCATGAGCTAGCATCCCCTTTACGACCTACTGCTAGAACCTTTAAAACCTACCGATAGAAAAACCTACGGGAAGTTTTCTATCCGTAGGTTTTTTATGTTCTACTTGTAGATTTTGCCCAGAAGTGTTATACACCTTTCCACATGACTCCACCTACTTTAGAGGCTCACCTCTTGTCATCTCAACCATTACTGACATCTTTTGGAGGAAGAGGCTACGTGTGGCATGGGAGGTGCATTCTTGGCTTGCCCTTTCTTGTTGAAGTGTTTAATCTTCTCCCACTTATTGCCACTCAGTTCTCACAGACCAAGGAGGAGGTATGAACAAATTTTGACCAAGCTTTACAATATAATTCAGATTTTACAAGCTTTTGGAGGAAGAGGCTACCTAAGCTTAGGAGTAGAGTAGAGAGAGAAGTTCCAAGGAAGAAGATGAATTTGTAGAGAGAGAAAGTTAGGTTTTTGCATTTTCTTCACCATTATCATTGTAGTAAGCTTTAATTTCCCTGTAATCCTTCCCTCTTTCACTTTAAGCTCTTTCATTCAAGTTGTAATCAAGCTTTGTTAAGTGTTCTAGCATTTTACATTTCTTAATTTGGGTATTTGTTCTTGAATCTTGATATTTTGGTTATGGATGAAAATGTTCTTGTAGTATAAACCTTTTCTAGCTTCAATACAAGTTTATTGCTTCATTTAATCGCCATGTCTCTTAAAATTATGTTTGTTCTTGCTTTGAATATGATAAATCCAAGTGCAATTTCCTATTTGGTATGAGAAATCGACTCTCATCCATTCTTCCTCTTAGAATAAGGTGATTTGGTTTACTAGGTTGAGTACGGATATGGTTGTAGACTCTTGATACACCGTAGACCTATCAAGGGGTATACTTGCGCCTAACAAATCCATATTAGTCCATCATTTCCTACAAATCAATCAAACACCGAGACACCATTGGTTGAATGAATTGAGTCGACTTTTCATTCCCGTTGAAATGACCTCTATGGATTATCCAACCTCGCTTCTTGCATTTTTATCAAAATACAACTCACCAAACCAAAATTCACAAGATTTTACACTTTTCATTTCTTTTCAAGTTATATTTTGAAAATATTTGGCTTTTCCTTCCCTTAGGAGACAACCTTGGAATACCCATTCCAAGTAAAACAAGACATTGCAAGTCTCTCTACACTTGGGGAGTACTTTTGCACACACACATATTTTCATTCACACACACAATTTGTCCGATTTATAGCATCGAACCGAGAGAGAGTGACATTCACCAGTTCGTATAAGTCATATACACATAGTCTGGGTTTGTGTTTGGAGATTAGGGAAGACAATCAAGCATTGCACCATTGAATAAGATGATGGATCAGTCGGCGACCAACAATACATTTCTTATTTCCTTGTTTATGGGCACATATGTTACTTGATTCGGGCGTGTCATATACCATCATTTCACATTTTGTGTGTGCATGATATAGATTTAGAAATTGCAACCCTAGGAAAGACCTTATCGGTAAATTCAATCCTAGGGGCTAGGGTTGCATTGATCAGATATTTTGGGGATGTGAGTTGGAGATCTCGGGGATCCTACTCTCCGTGGACCTTATGGTCATGGATATATTGGAGTTTGATGTCATCCTCAGAATGGATTGGTTGGTGGCACACTGAGTCCTCATTGATTATGATCGAAAGAGGGTCACTCCCTACAAACTAGATGGTGTTTGTTTAAGTTTCAGGGAGAGAAACACTATATTTTTTTCCCAAGTAGTATATGATTCCGGTTGGCATGAACAGTTGTTGGGTTGGCTAGCAAGCCTCACCCTATCGGACAAGGTGAGACACGAGTTGGGTCTACCTCGAGTGGTTTGTGAATATGAGTATATTTTTTGGGACAAACTACCGAGATTACCTTTACATCGGATGTAGACTTCACTATTGAGTCGCACCCTAATACATCCCCTATTTCAATGACTCTGCATTGAATGGCACCTGCAGAGTTGCAATAACTCAAGGTCGAATTGCAAGAATTGTTGGACAAGAGCTTAATTAGACCGAGTACCTCACCATGGGGTGTTCTAGTATTATTTTCCAAGAAGAAGGACAAGATCTTTCGGTTATGTATTGACTACCGGCAGTTGAATTGGGTTACTGTCAAGAATAGGTACCCTTTGCCACAGTTTGATGACTTGTTTAATCAACTAAGGGGGCACAAGTCTACTCCAAGATAGATTTACGCACAGGTTACCGTCTGTTTAGGATTAGAGAGGCAGATATCATTAAGACGTCATCTACGATGCGATGTGGGCATTTCGAGTTCACTGTGATTCTTTTTGAATTAACGAATACCCCGGTGGTGTTTATGGATCTTATATACAGAGTCTTCCAACCCTACCTACATCAATTCTTCGTGGTCTTTGTTGAAGACATCTTAATTTACTCCAAGTATGAGGAGGAGCATGAGGGTCACTTAAGGGTTGTTCTCTAAACCTTGAGAGACCATCAATTGTACGCCAAGTTTAGCAAATATGAATTTTGACTGACGGAGGTGAAATTCTTAGGACACGTGGTGTCGGTTTCGAGTGTATCCGTGGACCTAGAGAAGCTTGAGGCAGTCATGAGTTGGGTGAGACTGAAGTCTGTTTTTAAGATATGTATCTTCTTGAGATTGGTGAGGTATTACAGAAAGTTCATTGAGGACTTCTCCCAGCTAGCTGCAACTATAAGTAGATTGACCTAGAAAAAGGTCAAATTTTAGTAGGATTACTCGTGTGAGAAGAAATTCCAAGGGTTGAAGAGGAGGCTTACTTTAGCTCCTATTCTGATAGTCCCAGAAACGGTACATAGGTACACAAAGTATTGTGATTCTTCAAAGGACGAACTTGGGTGTGTACTGATGTAGTCCAGAAGGGTGGTAGCTTATGGTTCTCGGCAGTTAAATAGCCATGAATAGAACTACCCCGCGCATGACATGGAGTTGAAGGTCATTGTATTTGCCCTGAAGGCTTGGTGCCATTATTTGTATGGTGAGCAATTTGGGGTGATTTTGGACTATAAGAGTCTGAAGTACATCTTTACGTAGTGGGACCTCAATATGAGGTAACACATGTGGATGGAATATTTATAGGACTATGACTCATTTTGCATTATCATCTTGGTAAGACAAACGTGGTGGTTAATGCACTAAGTCAAAAGTTATGAGGAGTCTTGGCAAGTGTGGCTTCTTGGGAATGATGGATGCTCGAGGTTGTGGGGTAGTTCAGACTACACTACGTGAGTCAAGCTCAGGACACTTTGGGAGTTTGGTGGCTACGCCTTCCCTACTAAGCAGGGTGATCGAGTCCTAGGGGTAGGACACAGAGATATTGTCCATCAAGGACCAGGTAAAGTCGGGCATAGGTGACGAGGGTTAGGTCATTCACACGGATGGTAGTCTTTGGTTTACGGAAAGGGTTGTAGTTCTCTAGTCTGTGGATCTGAGAAAGGAGATCCTTAGGGAGTTTCATTGCTCCCGTTTTGTTGTACATCTGGGTAACACAAAGATGTACCATGATCTTCGTCGTCAGTACTATTGGAGTGAAAAAAAGAGGCACATTGGGGACTTTATTAGTTAATGTCTCACGTGTTAGCAGGTCAAGGCTGAACACCAGAGACCAGCAGGGTTGCTCTAGCCTTTAGAGGTAGCAGAGTGGAAGTAGGAACACGTCGGAATGAATTTTGTGACCCACTTACCATGGACATCGTAGGTGCATGAACGGTGTGGATAATAGTGGACCAACTTACAAAGTCGACACACTTTTTGCACGTGCGAATGACCGTCACAGTGGAGGAATTCTACAGGTTGTACATACAGGAGATAGTTCGGTTACATGTATAGTATCAGATCGAGATCCTAGGTTCATGGCCCTTTTTTTGGAGAGTTTTCAGCGAGTCATGGGGACATAGTTGATGTTGAGAATAATTTTTCATCCCCAAACTGACGGTCAATCAGACAAGTTCATCCAGATTTTAGAGGTCATACTACGGGCATGCGTCCTTGATCTCAAGGGTAGCTGGGAAGAGCACTTACCCTTAGTGGAGTGATGAGCACATAATATTGCACATTTCATGGCCTCATTACATTCATTATAACTCAACTTTTGCATTTAATTACTTACTGTTAGCCTATTTTATGAATAATGTTGAATTCTCGATGTTGCATATTTTGATAGCTTAAATGTTGAATTTTAGGACCTTGAAACTATGTTGGATGTGTGGTAATGGCATGGACACTGATGATACCAAGAGAATATTCTAAGTATGAGCTCAGACCAAGAGGTCAACCCAGAGGGGAGGTCGGATAGGGAATCCGGAGCTCAGGGGTACCGACCCAGAGCTCACCCTAGGCAGGGTAATAGAAGAAACGATGAGTGAACAATTGGTTAACGACAAGTGTTCCCATAGAAGTAGGATGCGACATTCAAGGCATAAAACCTCAACCAACCAAGATCCTTTCCTACTTTAAAGGAGAATCCCGCGAGAGAAGGGCAAAGATCTCGCCGAATATCCCCTAGAGATAGAGATCGCATTATAAGTATTGGAAAAGACCTTCATCAGGTGGGACAAAACCATATACCCGAGAGGCAACCCTAGAGGCTACAGAGCCGTGATAAAGCCCTAATTTCTTTCATATTGTATGGAATAAGCATTCAAGTGATCAATAAAGAAAAAGGAGCAAGAGCCTCCGTTGAAGGGTGGACTAGCCGAGCTCCAGAGCCGGTGAACCACTCTATTTCTTACTGTTCACATTCCCCCAGACTTCCCTGAATACTCTACTGCAAATCACGAGAGCCATATAAATCAGACCCACCTCGATCATCACGGTTACACACCCCCTACTCATCCGCGGTGAAAAAGCATCATCAGTTTGGCGCCGTTTGTGGGAACGACTGTTCTCATTCCTTATAAATACACTGGTTCATCAGTGACTGATGGTCTCAACCCGCAACATGAGCCGGAGTCAAACCAATCTACCACGCACTCAGGACCATCAGGAAGTAATCAATGGCCGACAGGTGGAGGACAACCCTAGGATTAACCCCTTAACGACGGACCCCCCAACGAACAACGAGCTGGAGGCCCTCCGCCTCGTCAATCAGCGTTTGCTGCAACAAAACGAAGAGCTGTTAAAGCTCTTGAAACGTCCGCGGGAAGCACGGCCGGAGCGGGAAGGTCCAGACGACTTTCCTCGAAGAGAACAAGGCCACCTCAACCCCCTCAGGGAAGTCGATGAAGAAGTAGAAAATAGCCAGACCATGGGGAGGGATCCACGGATACCCCTCAGGAATGGCCACAACGATGAAGTCCAGAGCCAGAATGACGGGGGAGAAAGAGATGATTTCATTCCCTACCAGCAGGACAAAAGAGAGCAGTACTGGGAACAGCGCTTCGAGGACATCAAACAGGAGCTCAGCCACATGAAGGAGGCTGTAAGGAATAAGGCGCCGGTGATGATGGATGCCTTGGTTCAACAGACAGAATCCCCCTTTACCACCGAGGTATTGTATTTTCCCCTGCCTCCAAAATTCAGAATGCCGCAGATAGACTCCTTCGACGGAACTAAAAACCCCATTGATCATCTCAATACCTACAAGAACCAAATAGAGCTGCATGGGTATCAGGACCCTGTGCGTTGCAGAGCTTTTGCGATCACATTGAAAGGTTCCGCCCTTGCATGGTTTAATAGACTTCCACCGACCTCCATCTCGTCCTTTAAAGAGCTCTCAGTGGCCTTCGTGTCCCACTTCATAGGGGCTCGAACCTACAGGAAGCCAAGCTACCACCTTCTGAACGTGAAGCAAGGGCCTGAAGAGAACCTGAGGTCCAACGTCCAAAGGTTTAACTCAGAATCATTAAAGGTGGATGTCCCAGACGAGAAATTCGCCATCACCGCCTTTATAGCCGGACTGGGAGTACAGTCTAAAGACTTGATGTTTTCCATCTCCAAGAACCTACAAGCCAGCATGGCGGAGGTACTTGCCAAAGCAGAAAAATACATAAATGGCAAAGAAGCCCTCCTTTCTAAGGCAAGGAGTTCCACCACTCAGAGAGAGAAAAGACAAGAAGAGAGGAGAAAAGACAAAAGTCCCCAGAGGGAAAAGGAAAGGAGACGGGAAAGATCTCCGAGAAAAGATAGAGACCCCTCCCCAAGAGGAGGGGAGACGTTAGAGATCGTCTGGGACCTATGCGCCCAAGTCTACAGCCTAGATACGTACCCCAAGATCTCCCACCACTTACTGCAGCCATATCGCAGATCCTCTATGAGGTACAACACGAGAAGTTCTTAAGGTGGCCGCCCCGGATGAAAGCGGATCCAACAAAAAAAGATCCCACGAAATACTGCGATTATCACCGAGATCATGGACACCACACCGATGACTGCATTCAAGTGAAGAAGGAGATCGAGTTCTTAATCTAGCGAGGACAGTTGCGTCGCTTTGTAGCCCGTGACAACCAAGACCGAGCTCTCCCGCCTTCGCCACCTCAGCAGCAAGCGTCAACACAACACCAGTATCCCTTGGGTGAAATCAGGGTTATATCAGGAGGGTTCGCCGGGGGAGGTGAATCCAGCACGGCAAAGAGAGCCCACCTCAGAAGAATGAGATCAGCAGAGGCCCTGGAGGTCGGAACTGTATCCAAGACTCCGCGCTTCAACACGACAATCACCTTCTCGGATTCCGATCTAGGAGGATGCTAACACCCCCATGATGATCCACTTGTGATCAGAGCTGTAGTGGCCAATCGGACAGTCCATCGAGTCTTGGTTGATAATGGAAGTTTGGCTGACATCATATTCGCACCAGCGTTCGATAAGATGGGCATAGGGAGGGAAAGATTGGAGCTAGTAAGCACTCATTTGCTGGGATTTGCAGGGGAGAGGGTGCTACCACTTGGGGCCATTCAGCTCATACTCACCCTAGGAGACCCCCCGTGTCAGGCCACGACGACAGTCAAGTTCCTAGTAGTGGAAGCGCCCTCTGCCTATAATATGCTACTAGGCAGACCCTCACTCAACTCTGTGAAAGCCATCCCTTCCGCGTATCACCTGGTAGTAAAGTTCTCGACGGAAAATGGGGTTGGAGTGGTCCGCAGAAACTAGCGTGTAGCACGAGAATGTTATATGGCCTCAATGAAGAAAAAAGAGGTAGAAAATATCGAACTAGATGAGCTCGACGTGAGTGACGAGTTGGATACCAGACCAACACCATCAGAAGACCTGGAACCCGTACAGCTCGACGGAGAGCCGGAACATCTCGTCTATGTGGGATCCAAGCTGAGTGCAGAAATCAAGGATCTCCTCATTCAGTTCCTCAAGAAAAATGCCGACGTCTTCGCTTGGAAACAAGAAGACATGGCAGGCATAGACCCCGCAGTCATTACACACAAACTCAGCGTAAGCCCCACTAGCAAGCCAGTTAAGCAGAAAAGAAGAAACTTCACCCTGGAAAGGCAGAAGGCTATTAACGAAGAAGTCAGAAAACTCCTTTCTGCGAAGGCCATCAGGGAGGTAGATTACCCTGTATGGTTAGCCAATGTCGTGCTCGTCAAAAAGACCAACGGAAAGTGGCGACTTTGCATTGACTTCACAGACCTTAACCGAGCATGCCCAAAGGACAGTTTTCCTCTACCCAAGATCGACCTCATCGTGGATGCCACAGCAGGACACGAGCTACTCAGTTTCATGGATGCCTTCTCAGGGTACAACCAGATTAGAATGGACCAGAAAGACCAGGAGAAGACCTCTTTTGTGACTGAGCAAGGCACATATTGTTACCAGGTCATGCCGTTTGGCCTAAAGAATGCCGGAGTCACTTACCAACGACTGGTAAACCGGATGTTCCAAAAGCAGATTGGAACCTCGATGGAGGTTTACATTGACGACATGTTGGTTAAGTCACTCAAAGCGGAGCTTCATACAGAGCACCTAGCTGAATCATTCCAGATCCTCAAAGAATACAAAATGAAACTCAATCCGTCCAAATGTGCATTTGGAGTTTCGACAGAAAAGTTCTTGGGCTTCATAGTTAACAGCAGGGGAATAGAGGCTAGCCCGGAGAAGGTAAGGGCGGTGTTAGATATGCAACCTCCCTCAAACGTAAAGGAGATCCAACGTTTAACGGGAAGAATAGCCGCCTTGAACCGCTTCGTATCCAGGTCGAGTGATAAGTGCCAGCCTTTCTTCCAGATCTTGAAGAAGGCCTTCCGATGGGATTGAAAGTGTGAAGAAGTGTTCGCAGCTTTAAAGGCATACCTGAGCTCCCCTCCTGTGTTGGTAAGCCCTATGGAAAGAGAAGTGCTCACCCATTATTTAGCAGTTTCGGATTTTTCAACCAGCGCGGCACTGGTAAGGGACCGAGATAGAGTTCAACAGCCGGTCTACTACTGCAACAGAGCTCTAAGGGGGGTAGAGGAGAGATACCCAAAAATGGAGAAACTTGTCCTAGCTCTAGTAACGACAGCCAGGAGGCTTCGACCGTATTTCCAGGCTCATACCATAGAAATCCCTACAGAACAGCCGATGAAGCAGGTATTGCACAAACCAGAATCCTCAGGAAGGCTTGTCAAATGGGCCGTCGAGCTCGGCGAATTCGACATACGATACGAACCGAGAACAACCATCAAAGGGCAGATTCTGGTTGATTTCATCGCTGAGTTCACAACAGCTATACCCAGAGAGGCAACGCAGCTCGTACCTGACCTCCCTATCTAGAAACTCTCAGTAGATGGAGCTGCTAACGCCCAGGGGAGTGGCGCAAGCCTAATTTTGACCTCCCCAGATGAAATAGATGTTGAGTACGCACTCAGATTTGGGTTTAGAGCTTCAAACAATGATGCTGAATATGAAGCTGTTATTGCCGGGCTCAACCTCGCCCACTCTATGGAGGCAGAGCAGTTAGAGATCTGCAGCGACTCTCAACTGGTGGTGAAACAGATAGAAGAATCCTACGAAGCCAGGGGCGAGAAGATGGCCCTATACCTTAAGAAAGTTCAAGAACTCATCAAAAAATTTGTGCAAGTCAAGATCAAACACGTCCCCAGGTCGAAAAACTCCAGAGCAGATGCTTTGGCAAAGTTGGCCACAGCCACGCAGGAGAATTTGGATAGGCTGATACCAGTAGAGTTCTTAGCAAAGCCTACGGTCACTATGGAAGGAGGAGAAGCGTTCACGATTTTAGCTCAGCTGAGCTGGATGGATCCCATCAATGAGTACCTACACAACGGGACTATACCTGAAGATCCCAAAGAAGCAGCTAAACTACGATCCAGGTCAGCCAAGTTTTCTATCTTACAAGGAAAATTGTATAAAAGGGGTTTTTCAACACCACTCCTCAAATGCGTAGGAAATGAAGACGCTAATTACGTACTCAGAGAGGTCCATGAAGGCATCTGTGGTAATCACATAGGAGCTCGAGCCTTGGCAGGGAAAGTATTAAGGCAGGGATATTATTGGCCCACCATGCTCAAGGACGCCACCGACATGATTAAAAAATGTAGGAGTTGTCAAGTGCATGCTAACATCTCTCACATACCGTCTGAATTACTAACCTCGGTGGTGAGCCCTTGGCCGTTCCAACAATGGGGTTTGGACATACTCGGGCCTCTACCCATTAGCGTGGGACAAACCAAATTCGCTATACTTGGTGTGGATTATTTCACCAAGTGGGCAGAGGTCGAATCATTAGCAACAATCACCGAACAAAAAGTACAGAACTTCGTTTGGAAATCAATAGTTTGCGGGTTCGGCGTTCCAAGGGCAGTAGTATCCGATAACAGAAAGCAGTTCGACAACGCTAAGTTTAAAAAATTTTGTGCTGAGCTCGGAATAAAGAACTATTTCTCCTCCCCGGCTCACCCTCAATCCAACGGACAAGCAGAGGTCACCATCAGAACCATAAAGGCAGCCCTGAAGACCAAATTAACAAGTTTGAAAGGCAAATGGGTGGAGCATCTTCCCGAAGTCTTATGGGCCTACAGGACCACGGCTAGGTCAGCAACCCAAGAAACCCCGTTTGCATTGGCCTTCGGTACGAAAGCGGTAGCTCTAGTCGAGGAAGGACTCTTATCACCCAGAACGGAGTTTTCAGACATGGAACGTAACGATGAATCACTTCTAGTGAACTTGGATTTGGTGGATGAAAAAAGAGATCAGACCCTACGACGAATCAAAGAATATCAGAGGAAAACAGCAAGGTATTATAACAGTAAGGTCAGGCGCAGAGACTTTAAGATCGAAGACCTAGTACTCAGGAAGCTCTTACCTGCGAGAAAGGACCCAACTCATGGGAAGCTAGAACCTAATTGGGAAGGGCCCTATATTATAGCAAGGATGGTCAGGCCTGGCAACTACGAGTTGCAGACAGAGGATGGAAAGGTCCTGCCACATTCGTGGAATGCAGAGCATCTAAAAAGGTTTTTTCAGTGAATCTCTCTTGTAATCGGTCGATTTGACAAATAAAAACATTCAGTCGTTGATAAATGATATCACACTCCAGCACTCACGAGGGACTATCCAGTTCATTAACTAATAAGAGCCCATGAGCTCAAGATGAATTATCCAGTTCATTAACTAAAAAGATCTCCAGAGCTCGTGATGAGCTAACCAGTTCATTAAATAAAAAGAGCCCCAGAGCTCGCGATGAACCATCCAGTTCATTAACTAGCAAGAGCCCCAGAGCTCGCAATGAGCTATTTAGTCCATAGAGGAGCTCCAGAGCTCGGGATGAACTGTTCAGTTCGTCAGCTGCAAAGATCGCGATGAACGGCCCAGTTCGTAGCCTAGAAGAATTCATTAACTCAAGGAAAGCCAAGCAACTCGCAAAGAACATACCCAGGCCATAAGAACAAGAAGCAATCCGACGGAATCCCCAGACTTTGAGAGCCCCAACTTACTACTCAGATCGAAAAGAACTAAAAAGATAAGAGCAGTTCAAGTCATGCATACCACAGAGTATCCAAAATAGAGTACTACTTTCAAAAAACCACAGCTAAAATGAAGTTGCAAAAAGAAGTTCTAATCGTCCCCCAAACGCTTCCTCATCATCTCCAGCTCTGTTTTCAGACGGATGTTCTCTTCTCTCAGCTCTTCCCTCTCCCCCTCGGCCTTTGAGAGCGAATTGAGAAGTTTTGCTCCTGCTGAAGAAAGTAAAATTGTGCCGAAAGAAGAATCGGAGGATGAAGGGGAGTCACTTGTCTTACATCTCTTCAAGGACGGTTCTGCTCTGTCCTCCTCCTCAGACTCAGAGTGAGACAGGTCAGGCGAACTGCAATCAAAATGGAAGTCGATGGAGGCTGCGGCGGCACTAAATGAGGAGAGATTACCAGTCATCATCAGTTCGGAAAAAGACATCGGCATGGATCGCTTCACCTGCTCGATTCTCATAGCCTCCAGAAAATCCGGTTCAGGAGCAACTGCATAATAAAGCAAGGGTTAAAGCATAGCGTTAGAAAGAAACATTGAAGGAGACGACCGATATCCATACTTATGTGGTCAAATTTACTCTAGGAACGCGGAACTCGATTTCCCCGTCGACAGTCCTCCACAGACCTCCAAGATTCTCCAGAAGCAAAGAAAAAGCGACTGGGCCACCCCTAGGAAGGGGAAGGGATATCAAACACCAATCGAGGCTCGGAATAGCGTCTCCAACCGAAGCAGCTGAAACAGGAAACATTATCTTCTTCCAGAAGATGGAAATACAAAAACTCCGCAGGGGATGGAAATTGTTCATTACCCTGAAGGCGCCAGAACAAAAAGAAGCTAGTCAACACGACCCAACCCTGAGGAGAGAGACGAGAGGGTGGCAGACCGTAGTACGCCAGAATGTACCCAACAGAAGGATGGATAGGAAGGCGGAGGCCCATCTCAAAAGCATCCTCGTAGAAACAAACCTCACCACGGGAAAGATAGTTAGGAGGTTCGTCTGGGGTAGGGACCCGGAGAGGCAGTTCCAACTCTTGAAAGAACTGTTTCTTGATCCTTCCCAGATTGGAAGAAGTAAACGAAGAAGGAACCAACAATCGAGACTGGAAGTCCCAGTACAACCCAAAAGAAGAACGATCTTTAAAAAGGGACGAAATAGGAGCAGCCATTACAATCCGCGAAAAGAAGGAGAAGGAAGTTGGGAAGGAGGAACAAGAAAGGAAAATTCAAAGGCAAGGATCTTCAAAAGGGATAAACAAAAGGCAAGCGTAGAAGAAAACACCAAACCGACGGCTCTTCGCATTCCCTAATCAATATACAAGTTTTAGGGGAGTCGGGCATTAAATACGATGTGGCGAATCACATTCAACCAAGCATACAAATAACGGCAGCCTTGTCATTTCTCGGAATAAGGGGGTAGTATAAAAAGGCCATACGATACACGTTATCCCAGAGGTCATATTCCAGATATCAGTTAATTAAAAGTATAAGGAAAGCATAGATGACATGTCGAACAGACTCCTAGCTCCCTGATAAGGGGCCTTATGTCTGAACAAACTTAGTCGCGTCAACAGGCGAGGAGCTCGGCAAATCAGCAAGCAAGGGTGGGGACCCTTCAGGAACACGCGCGATGGGAGTCTCCAGTTCTTCCTCAGTAGGAACGACAAAGTCGAAGTCCAGGTCAGGACTTTAGGTTCTCCAACTCTTCGCAGAGCTTACCATTAGCCTCACATAGTTATTCCTGGAGCAGTGAGTTCTATGGGCCATGCAACCCGCAAAGGGAGCTCCTCAGTTCCTAATATAAGCCGAGTAGCTCGCGCCAGAGCTTATATAGCTCATTTTTAGAGCCAAGTAGCTCACGTCAGAGCTTATATAGCTCATTTTTAGAGCCAAGTAGCTCACGCCAGAGCATATATAGCTCATTTTTAGAGCCAAGTAGCTCAGGTCAGAGTTTTGTTAGCTCGTTTTTAGAGCCAAGTAGCTCGCGCCAGAGCTTATATAGCTCATTTTTAGAGCCAAGTAG
>CM042191.1:15810150-15864734 GCA_023539305.1 Ilex asprella
AGAGTGGATGAGTTGGTGAGCCTTTGATATCCCGTAGGCCTAGTCACAGGTTATGCTTAGATACTCACCAATCTCGTCCCTAGCTTCCCCCGAATCAATCGTTCATTCATGCTCAATCGGAGGAAGGTTTTGAGTTGATTTGGTATTCCCATTGGAATGAATCCTTTGGATTAGCCAACACTTGTTTTCTTGCATTTTCATTTACAAACCAAACACAAAACTCAAATATAAGATTTTACACTTTCTTTTCACTTTTGTAAAATCACTTTCACAAAACTCTCTTTCCTTCCCTGAGGAGACGACCTTGGAATACTCTTCCAAGTAAAACACCGACCACAAAAGACTCCTTGCGATTGGGGAGCGCTTTTGTGCACATTTCACATTTCATTTCACATATATTTTGTTCATCCATTCCCCACCATTCACATCCGTTGTTGCCTATCTCTTGCATCATCCCGAGGGAGAGTGACACTCCCTTCACACATAAGCCATACACATTTGAGGGTGGTGTTGAGAGGTAGGGAACGACATTATTTTCAACTAATCATGGAGTTCACCTACAACAATAATTATAATGTGAGCATATAGATGACACCCTATGAAGCACTTTATGCGAGGCCGTGTCGTTCAACACCTCGAAGAAAGTGGATTTGATACGGAAGTGTCTTCTTACGGCACAAAGTCAGCAGAAGAGCTACGCCAACAGACGACGGTGACCTCTAGAGTTTGGGTTTGGAGATTACGTCTTCTTGAAGGTGATGCCTAAGAGGGGAGTGGTTAGGTTCAAGAAGTGGGGAAAGCTGTCATCGGGGTATATCGGGGCATTCTACATACTCGAGAGGGTTGGTATAGTTGATTATCGGTTGGCATTATCGCTAAATTTTTCTTATATTTACGCAGTATTCCACGTCTCCAGGCTCTGGAAGTATACTCCAGATCTTACGCATGTGTGACACCCCAAAAATATGGGGGTCCTTTATTAACCGTTGATCACCCATCAACCTGAGGAATTACCCGTGAATATCGTATAGTCCGTCACCACGTCAAAACCAACCCCTTAACTGGGATTAGTACTCACAATGTAATCCGTGTTTCCTTTAATCATCTAATCCTACCAAGGTTCAATGTACCCCCAATATATCTCATTTATATGTCCATTTATATCCTTTGAACCAAAGAAGTCAAGATCCGAAAGTATAGAACAAAGTTTTAGATTTTTGGAAAATCTTCCGGAGGGTTTTCGCCAACCTTCTGGAAAATACTTTCATTAACCCTCAAGATCTTCCGGAAGGTTTTGATTGACCTTCCGGAAGGTTTTACTCACTGGAAAGAATTTCTTATTGACCTTCCAAATCTTCCGGAAGGTTTTGATCGACCTTTCGAAAGGTTTTACCTTCTGGACAGAAATTTACACTAACCTTCCGGAAAGTTTTCATCGACCTTCCGGAAGGTTTTGCCTGTGTTTTCACAATTACTTCCTTATTCATTTCCAATCCATTCCAATCAATTCCACAACCAACCAAAACATGTTTATTAAGGTTTTTCCACCTAAAATATGATCCATACTAGTTCCATTTTATACAATTCCATACATTTACATATGAAAAATGGAATTTTAACAAAAACTTTACAAAATGAACTATTAAAGTTACAAGTCGGCTTTCTTCATCCTTGAGACTCGAAATGAGACCCTTCCACTGGCGCAAACCCCGCACCTGAAATATTTTCCCATAAAGGATGAGTCACGCTCAATAGGGTATCTCCTAAAGAGACCACTCCCCAACCTAAGTGCATATGAAATGTGCAAATGCAACATTTAACGAGCAATAATCATCCAAAGCAAGAATGTGTAATTCAATGTTGGAATACTATCATGTCATGCCATGAATTGAGATGAGACTCACTCATGCACTTTCAACTTGAGTGCTCACCGACTCCTACAACAAAATGCAATGTACATGTGTAATGAATCCGTCAATTGACGAAAACACATCCAATAATTGTTTTAAAAAAATTTATGCATTTATAAAACCAAATCATTGTTAGATGTCACCCATTGAATGGGTATTTTTATTAAACAAAATCTTGGGTCTATGTTGGGCAACGGATTTTGGAATCACACCGTCGACTTCGTACGCCTATCTACACTTTTTGGACTTGCACCGCCGCAAATGTATGAACCAATGGCCGGGTTTTGTGACGCCCCAAATACCACCCTGGACGACATTACCTTTTAACATCCATTTACATCATGAGAGCACTAAATAATCCATCCATAAGTAAATTTCATTCATCAAAAATATAAAATGTTCACAATATTGTCCCAAAAGAATAGACCCATCTTGACCTTTACATTCCCAAAAATAAACAAATGTAGCGCAGCAGAATATAACAAAATATAAACTAGATTTGACATTGTTTCAAAAGAATATTCTAGTCTAGTACAAAAGAATGTGTCCCTCTAAGCGTCCACCTCGGGATCCACCTCCCCATCTAGCTGAGTCTCCCAATATACGGGCTCCTCAACTCCCAACTCTTCATCTAGTACATGATCTGAAAATATGTAATTTGTAGGGGATGAGCACGAAGCTTTGTAGTAAAATCTTCCCAAACTCAACCAAGATTTAGAAAAATGTAAAACAGGTCGGTCTCATTTAGCAAAATAACATATATAACTTTTGAAATAAAACAAGGACATTTAGATCGATGTCAAGTTTATATAACACCGATAAATACATGTAGACATTAAAAAGTATTTCTCAAAATAAACGATTCCCAAATGGTTAGGAAAGGCGCTTACCGTTGCATTGTCCTATACCAATGCACCGGCTCCGACTTAATCCAATTCATGTTCTCATCCAGATATATTGATATATACTGGTTCATCTCATGCCATGTACGTAGATTGTTTCTCAAGAATCTACCCAACGACTATACCTAGTTCACCAATCATATTCAAAATCACAAGCACTTTGGGAAAGGGCGTCTACCATATCAATGACAGTGACGAGTCCCTTCCCAGGAAAGGTATACCACCCCTAGTTCGAACTCCAATGAATGATAGTGGTTGCATTACCAAATAATAACCCACTACAAGTGTTAGGAAACCATCTCACCCCCACCGGGGTAGACTAACCTCTAACACTCTACGGCATCTTTCGATGGCAATTTCAGTCCCTCACAACAACCATACAATAAGGAAACCAACATATTCTCAATTAACTAACAATTTCCAAAGTATGAACAAAATCTCAAATTTCATCATGTGCAAATTTCCAATAAACAATTATGAAAAGTCCAAGAGATCACAATTCAATCATTTATTACTCCACACAAAGTTCTATGGTTCCAATTTCAATAATAAAGGAAGAATTTAAGAGAAAATTCATCACTCTCCAAAATCTAGGGTTTTTCAAACAAAAGAGGAATTTCATGGGTATTCAACCCTAACTTTGATAAAACATGTATTCATTGCCCAAAAGACTAAGAGATAATGATTTTATATCATATATATCACATTTATAGCGAAACATACATATATACATAAACCCTAATCTCAATGAAAGGAAAAGAGAAGAAATCCCCTACTTGTTCTTGGAAGCTATGTTTGATCTTGACTAACTCCTTTAAACTCTTGTTTTTCTCTTATTTTCTTCCTCTCTTCTCTTCTTTTCTTTCTCTCTTAGGGTTTCTAAGGTTGTAGGGCTGAAATGGAGTCAAAATAGATGACCTTGGGTATTTATAATGCTAAAATCGGACCAAGATCGCGACTTTTAATAGTCAGATCACTTTCGGCCGTACTGGTACGTCGAACTCTCTGGACCAGTTTGCTCCGGTACGCAGTACCGGTACGGTTTTGTCCAGTTTTTTTTTCTTTTTGTCCATTTTTCATTTCCAATCCATCTTACTCACTTCCAAAGCCATCTCAAACCTCTCCAACACACATTTCTACCTCAAACCTATTTAATACAAGTTCTAGGACCTTAAGTTTCATGTTTTCACCTATTAAAACAAAAATTCAACTATTATTTCCATTACCCTTTTAAATCTCTACTTTCAAATCTACCTAGATTTAAAGGCACATCACTACACATATCCCCCTTTTTACAACACTCATTTACTATATATATTAATATGCACATATAAAAGACAAATGCGGGGTGTTACAATCCACCCCCCTTAAAGAAAGTTTTGTCCTCGAAACTTACCTCAAGTAGCGAACAAATAAGGATACTTCTTCCACATTTCTTGCTCCGGTTCCGATGTAGCTTCCTCCACTCCATGGTGTTGCCACAAAACCTTCACCAATCGGATAACTTTGTTGCGAAGCACTTTTTCCTGGGCATCAAGAATCTTCATCTGTTGTTCTTCATAGGTGGCTCCACCTTGAATTTCAATATCTTCCAAGTCTATAACCGGCGTTGCATCCGATTGACACTTTCTCAACATGGACACGTGGAATACGTCATGTACCCCAGACAAAACTGAGCTGGTAACCGCAACTGATACGCTACTTTGCCCACAACTTTGATCACTTCAAATGGTTCGGTATATCTTAGCGCTAACTTTTCTTTCTTGCCGAAATGGAACACTCCCTTCTTGGGTGACACCTTCAGCAATACGTAATCTGCCACCTTGAATTCTAAGGGTCTTTGTCTGTGGTCCGCATAGCTTTTCTATCTACTTTGTGTCGTCCGTAGCCTCTCGCGGAGGAGTTGAATCTTCTCCGTAGTGTCCCGAATAATTTTCGGCTCAAATAAACTACTCTCGCCCGCTTCTAACCAGCAAGTAGGCAACCTACATGGTCTCCCATACAATGCCTCATACGGTGCCATCCCAATGCTTGCCTGATAGCTATTGTTATACGCAAACTCCACCAATGGTAGATGATCACTCCATCTTCCCTTGAAGTCTAACCCGCAAGCCCGTAACATATCTTCTAGAATTTGTATCACTCTCTCCGATTGACCATCCGTTTGAGGATAAAACGCGGTGCTAAAGTGTAACTCCATCCCCATAGCTCGCTGTAAGCTTTGTCAAAATTGTGCCACAAACTGCGAGTCACGATCCGACACAATAGAGAGCGGAACGCCGTGTAACCTCACTATCTCACGGATATACATCTGGCTCAAAGCCTCGAATGTATCTGTGGTCTTCATACCAAAAAAGTGAGCGGACTTGGTGAGTCTATCCACAATGACCCACACTGTATTATGCCCACGCGACGTCCGTGGTAAACTCGACACGAAGTCCATGGTGATGTGATCCCACTTCCACTCTGGAATAGGCAACGACTGTAGGACTCCTCCTGGTCTTTGATGCTCAATCTTCACCTGCTGACACACTGTACATTTTGCTATGTACTTGGCCATATCTCGCTTCATTCCCCTCCACCAATACTGACACTTCATGTCCCTATACATTTTTGTGCTACCGGGGTGGATAGCAAACTTGGAGCGATGACACTCTCCAAGTATCTCCTCCTTTAAGGATGAGTCATCAGGAACACATAGCTTCTCCCCATATCTCAACTCTCCATTTTTCCATGACCATCCCTCAATTGCTTCTCCATTCTCCAATCGGGCTCTAATCCCATCGAGTTCCGAATCCAAGCATTGCAACTCCACTACCCGTCGCCAAAACGTAGGTTGAGCTACAAGGTCGAATAGATATGGTTGATACTTTGGCCCATCCACCCATAGATCATACTCCTCTAATGTATCAATCATTTTTCACCTATTTATCGTAAGAGAATTGATTTCACCCTGAGACTTCCTGCTAAGAGCGTCGGCAACTACATTAGCTTTCCTTGGATGGTAGTTGAGCGTGAACTCATAATCTTCCAAGTACTCGATCCACCTTCTCTGTCGGAGATTCAAGTCTTTTTGTGTAAAGATATACTTGAGGCTCTTACGGTCAGAGAAAACTTGAAATTTCTCTCCATATAAATAACACCTCCACAACTTAAGAGCAAAGACCACAGCGGCAAGCTCTAAGTCATGGATGGGATAGTTCTGTTCATGAACCTTGAGTTGCCTAGAGCCATAGGTAACTACCCTTCCTCCTTGCATTAGCACACATCCCAAGCCTCATAGTGAGGCATCGGTGTAAACATCGTATCCTTCCCCACTATTCGGAATAATGAGGACAGGAGTCGTCGTCAACTTCTCCTTCAAGGTGCGAAAGGTTAGTTCACACGTTTGAGTCTACAAGAATTTCTCTCCCTTCTTCGTAAGGCGAGTCATCGACATCGCTAGCTTAGAGAACCCTTCCACAAACCTCCGATAGTAACCTGCCAAGCCCAGAAAACTACGCACTTTCGTCACATTCTTTGGTGGTTCCCATTTCATCACGGCCTCAATCTTTACGGGATCAACCGCTACCCCTTGCTCTAACACAACATGGCCAAGGAAGTTCACTTCCTTCATCCAAAACTCACACTTGCTCATCTTCGCATATAACTTATTTTCTCTCAATGTTTGTAGCACAATAGAGAGATGACGAGCATGTTCCTCCTGAGTCTGTAAGTAAATCAATATGTCATCAATAAACACAATGACAAATTGATTGAGGTAAGGTCGGAAGACTCTGTGCATCAAATCCATGAAGGCTGCTGGTGCATTCGTCAGTCCAAACGGCATCCGTATACTCAAAATGACCATATCGGGTACGAAAAGCAGTCTTAGGAATATCCTCCTCTTGGATCTGTAATTGATGGTACCCTTTGCGAAGGTCAATCTTAGTGTAATACTTCGACCTCAACTGATCGAATAAGTCATCAATTCTTGGCAACGGATACTTATTCTTCATTGTAACCCGATTCAACCTCCGGTAATCTGTGCACAATCGTAGAGTCTCATCCGTTTTCTTCACAAAGAGGACCGGGCCTCCCATGGTGAAGTGCTTAGACGGATAAACCTAATCACCAACAAGTGATCCAACTGCTTCCTTAGCTCCTTTAACTCCAAAGGTGCCATCCGATAGGGAGCAATGGATATGGGTTCGAATCCCGGATAGAGATCGATCTTGAACTCAATTTCCCTAGGTAGCGGTAATCTGGGTAATTCCTCGGCAAAAACATCCAAAAACTCTGATACAATTAACACCATATCCGTATGGATTTTTTCCCTATCATCTCCTATCGAGCTAGCTAAGAAACTCAATTGACTCCTCGCCTTGGCTTTCAAAAATCTACTACCCGTAGTAAAAAATGGATGGTAGGAACTTCAGTCATTAATAAAACTGAAGACTAAACCTCTGGGTAACTGAAATGTAATCTGCTTGCAGAAACAATCCATTACTGCCCGGAAAGCGGACAACAAGTTCATCCCGAATATAACGTCATACCCCTTCATATCTAAAGCAACCAAATCCACAATCAATTCGTTCTACCCAATACGAAGCACACAACCCTTGTAGGCACTGCTGGTACCCAACCGTTCTCCCATAGGCAAGTCAATATTCAATGCATGTTCTAGCTTCTCGAAACCCAATCCCAAACTACTAGCATATGCACTGCGTATGAATGAATGTGTAGCACCCAAGTCAAATAAGATTCGGGCCCAAGAATTGTATAGAAGAACGATACCTTCCACCATGGCATTGGAGGCATCTTCCTCTGGTTGGGTCAGGGCAAATACACTCCCCTGAGTGGCCCCGCCTAGGGCTAGAGCTCCCAACGACCTCTGCTGCTGTAGTGGCCTGTTTGTCGCCATTTGTCTTGTCGCTTGATTGGCCCTCGGTGGGAGCGATGGGTAGTTGTGTCTGAAGTGCCCTACCCCTCCACATGCGAAGCACTGACAGGGGTCTGTGGCAGTCCTCCCCGGTACACCTCCTTCTCCTCGAGCTATCGGCAATCTCTGTCCCTTTGCCTGATCTGGGCGACGGTAGGGTGACGCTCTCTGTGTTCCACTGCTACTAGCACCCGTTTGAATCGGACCTCCCCTCATAAAGCTTTGTTGCCGCTGAGTATCCTCTATGTCTCTCTCTACCAACGTAGCCCTCTCCACCAGATCCCCATTGTCACGGATCCTGAGAGCCACCAGCTTCTCTCTGATAGTAGGCCTCAAGCCCTGCTCGAAACGTCTGGTCCTTTTGGCCTCTGTAGAAATGAACTCCATGTCATATCGGGATAGCTCATCAAACCTCCTCTCATACTCCATCACAGTCAAGCTACCCTGTTAAAGAGTTAAAAAGTCGGTGCTCATCTTGTCCTGGACGGATTTCAGAAAATACTTATCTTAGAAGATCTGATTAAACTCCTCCCAAGTAAGAGCATTCGTGGTCCTCCTCCTCTTCACCAATTCCCACCAATGGTCCGTCTCCCCCTCTAGTAGATAAATAGCTAAGCCGACCCGAAGATCATTAGCCACTCCCATACCATCACATATCTTCTTGACCCGACAGATCTATTTATCCACATCCAAGGGGTTAGAGCTCCCTTGGAAAGTAGGTGGGTGTTGGCGGAGAAATTCTCTAAGAACCATCATCTGCTGATTCTCGTTCCTGTTGCCTGGTACTTGGGCTAATGGATGAGCTCCTCCATTATGGTTGTTCCCATTCTGGTGTTGTACCAGAGTGGTGAGCTCCCTCAAACACTGATAAATGCCATTCATGGCATCGGGAGGTGGTGGTGGATTTGCTTGACCGCCACGACCACGCCCACGCCCACATCCTCTTCCTCCGTCCAACCTACATATCAATTCACAATTTAGCTTCATTGATGTACAAGATATCCCAAGTATTACTTTAGTCTGAAGCATATGGTTCATGTAAAACTAGACTAATAATTTTCTTCACCCTAATCCTACATTTCTAGTGATGATCCATAACCTACAGCTCCCATGTAAGACCTAAAGCCTAAGCTCTAATACCAAATTCTGTAACGTCCCAAATACCACCTTGGACGACATTAGCTTCTAACATCCCTTTACATCATGAGAGCACTAAATAATCCATCCATAAGTAAATTTTATTCATCAAAAATATAAAATGTTCACAATATTGTCCCAAAAGAATAGACCCATCTTGGCCTTTGTATTCCAAAAAATTAACAAATGTAGCGCGGCGGAATATAACAAAATATAAACTAGACTTTATATTGTTTCAAAATAATATCCTAGTCTAGTACAAAAGAATGTGTCGCTCTAAGCATCCACCTCGGGATCTACCTCCCCGTCTAGTTGAGTCTCCCAGTGTACGTGCTCCTCAACTCCCAACTCCTCATCTAGTACATGATCTGAAAATATGTAATTTGTAGGGGATGAGCACGAAGCACTGTAGCAAAATCTTCCCAAACTTAACCAAGGTTTAGAAAAATATAAAACAGGTCGGTCTCATTTAGCAAAATAACATATATAACTTTTGAAATAAAACAAGGACATTTAGATCGATCTCAAGTTTATACAACACCGATAAATACATATAAACATTAAAAAGTATGTCTCAAAATAAACCATTCCCAAATGGTGAGGAAAGGCGCCTGCTGTTGTATTGTCCCATACCAATGCACCGGCTCCGAGTTAATCCAATTCATGTTCTCATCCAGATATATTGATATATATTGGTTCATCCCATGCCATATACGTTGATTGTTTCTCAAGAATCTACCCAACGACTATACCTAGTTCACCAATCATAATCAAAATCACAAGCACTTTGGGAAAGGGCGTCTACCATACCAATGGCAGTGACGAGTCCCTTCCCAGGAAAGGTATACCACCCATAGTTCGAACTCCAGTGAACGATAGTGGTAGCATTACCAAATGACAACCCACTACAAGTTTTAGGAAACTATCTCACCCCCACAAGGGTAGACTAACCTCTAACACTCTACGGCATCTTTCGATGGCAATTCCAGTCCCTCACAACAACCATACAATAAGGAAACCAACATATTCTCAATTAACTAACAATTTCCAAAGTATGAACAAAATCTCAAATTTCATCATGTGCAAATTTCCAATAAACAATTATGAAAAGTCCAAGAGATCACAATTCAATCATTTATTACTTCACACAAAGTTCTATGGTTCCAATTTCAATAATAAAGGAAGAATTTAAGAGAAAATTCATCACTCTCCAAAATCTAGGGTTTTTCAAACAAAAGAGGAATTTCATGGGTATTCAACCCTAACTTTGATAAAACATGTATTCATTGCCCAAAAGACTAAGAGAGAATGATTTTATATCATATATATCACATTTATAGAGAAAAATACATATATACATAAACCCTAATCTCAATGAAAGAGAAAGAAAAGAAATTCCCTACTTGTTCTTGGAAGCTAGGTTTGATCTTGACTAACTCCTTTAAACTCTTGTTTTTCTCTTCCTTTATTCCTCTCTTCTATTCCTTTCTTTCTCTCTTAGGGTTTCTAAGGTTGTAGGGCTGAAATGGAGTCAAAATAGACGACCTTGGGTATTTATAATGGTAAAATCGGACCAAGATCGTGACTTTTAATAGTCAAATCACTTTCGGCCGTACCGGTACGCAGTACCGGTACGTCAAACTCTCTGGACCAGTTTGCTCTGGTACGTAGTACCGGTAAGCTTCAGTACTGGTATGAAGTACCGGTACGCTTCAGTACCGGTACACAGTTCCGATACGGTTCTGTCCAGTTTTTTTTTCCTTTTTGTTCATTTTTCATTTTCAATCCATCTTACTCCCTTCCAAAGCCATCTCAAACCTCTCCAACACACATTTCTACCCCAAACCTATTTAATACAAGTTCTAAGACCTTAAGTTTCATATTTTCACCTATTAAAACAAAAATTCAACTATTATTTCCTCTACCCTTTTAAATCTCTACTTTCAAATCTACCAAGATTTAAAGGCACATCACTACACATATCCCCCTTTTTACAACAAGCATTTACTATATATATTTATATACACATATAAAAGACAAATGCAGGGTGTTACAGGTTTTGTACCCGAGGGAGAGTGATTGGTCGAAAAATAGGTTGTTGTTTCCTAACCTCTCAACACCACCCTCAAATTTGTGTATGGCTTATAGGACTAAGGGAGTGTCACTCTCCCTAGGGCTGATGCAAGAGATTAGGCAACAACGAATGTGAATGGTGAGAAATGGATGAACAAAATATGTGTGAAATGAAATGTGGAATGTGCACAAAAGTGCTCCCCAATCGCAAAGAGTCTTTTGTGGTCGGTGTTTTACTTGGAAGAGTATTCCAAGGTCGTCTCCTCAGAGAAAGAAAGGGAGTTTTGTGAAAGTGATTTTGCAAAAGTGAAAAGAAAGTGTAAAATCTTGTATTTGAGTTTTGTGTTTGGTTTGTAAATGAAAATGCAATAAAACAAGTGTTGGCTAATCCAAGAGGTCACTCCAAATGAGAATGCCCAATCAACTCGAAACCTTCCTCCAATGATGCATAGGTGAACGATTGATTCGTGGGAAGCTCGGGACAAGATGGTGAGGATCCAAGAATAAACTGTGACTAGGCCTACAGAATATCAAGGACTCACAACCATGTCCACACTCAACCCAGTCAAACCGAACCACCGTACATCGAGTGGAGGAAAGAAGAAGAGTTGAAATGGAATACTCAAGGGGAGGTCTCCCTTGGATTACCCAACTTAAAATCTAGCTACTCATGCATAAAGGAAAAACAAGCATAATTTAAATGGACATAATGAAGAAATGAAGCATGAAACTTAACTAAATGTAAGAAAACATAAACTAAGAAGAAAAATATCCAATACCCATTTTAAGCTAGAAATGAAGAAAAACTTAATACAACAATGGTAGATTCAAGAACATGTAACTAAACTTGCAAAAAACTTGAAAGGAATGAGATTAAAGAGCAAGAAACATAAATTACAAGAAGATTAAAGCTTACATGGATGAAAATGGTGAAGAAATTGCAAAAACATAACTACTATTCATTATCTTCTACATTGAACTAAAACTAAGCTTAGGTAGTCACTCCTCTTTTCCCTTTCTTTTTTTAAAAAATGCTTAATATAATGGAGTGTATATCCCTCCAAAAAACGTGCAAGGTAGCCTCTGAAGTGACCTCCCATCTCCTCCTAGGAATTATGGTGGGCTTGTACAGGTGGTGCAGGTGGTGCAGGGGTGCCTCTTCAGCCAGCAAGTCTCTTCTCTCACTCCTCATTGATGACCAAAACTCTAAAAAGTCCAAAGAGGAGTGTGAACATGATGAATAGTATTGTAGGCGTACATGAGAAAGGTGGGAGATGAGTTAGGGGGACCCACAAGGCAGGTGGAATGGCTCAACAAAACATGGGGTCTGTCAGGCGGATTGCTCCGGAGCAGTGCTCCGGAGCTTCGAACTCCAGTAGCTTAGGGGTACCGGAGCAGTGCTCCGGAGCTGTTTCTGCTGCTTTGTTCCTCTTCCTTGATTTCTTCACTTTTTAGCCTCCAATTCTTCATGTATTGTGTCCATGCCATTAGCACACATCCAACATAGTTGCAAGGTCCTAAAATCTAACATTTAAGCTATCAAAACATGCAACTTCGAGAATTCAACATTACTCATAAAATAGGCTAACACTAAGTAATTAAATGCAAAAGTTGAGTTATAATGAATGTAATGAGGCCATGAAATGTGCAATATTATGTGCTCATCAGAGAGTCTAGCCCTACTTGCTACACCCGACATAAGTTTTTCTTAGGCAACCGTGCGACTCAAGTGAAACTTTGTTCCAACTTTTTCCCAAGCCCACCCAGCATCCACCATGTACGGTATTTGATCAACCATGCATACACGACCCACACTCATGCCCAATGCCCATGAATGCGATGTTCCCGTGAAAATGCAATGTAATGTATCATTGAAATACTATAACCATGCTCAATATGTAATGAGCAACATATGAACCAGCTCATCATAAATCAACATATCTATGGTAAATTATATCAAGAGCATGTAAATATCATAATTTATCCCAATGTCAACATCTTTTGCAAGCATGTATATATCAACATTTCCTTCAATCCAATTTTCAAGCATGTTATCACATAATCATGAAATTAACATACTAAACTCACTAAGGCATAATGTAAACACACAACGTGCCCACAATCCACATTTTTTCCAAGAAACTACCTTTTTCACATTTCTCAAGAAACCACTTCAAGCAATTTCTACATATCAAAATTTAAGATAGAAATTATTCTACCCAAATTCAAAACCCATTTCACCAAATCAACACAATAGGCAATTGATATATATATCTCTATCAACCTACTCATTCCATATAAACCTCCTAGGTTGGAAGTAAGCCTAAATAGGAGGGAACCCTACCTCTTGAAGCGTGAAATCAACGTAGAAGACCTTCAAGAACCACAATCAAGCTCAAATCCTTGATTTCCTCAAGCCCCGTTTTTGGAGCTTCGGTGAACTCTTCGTATAATCTTGTAGCCCACTTCGAGGAGAATAACTTTCCTTCTTGGCCCGGGCGGCTTTGACCGCTAGAATTTTGTGGATCGCAGAAAGAAGCGGAGAAGCTCAAGCTCTTTCCCTCTCTTCTTTCTCTATCGGGTGAACGACTAAGAATAGGGAAGGAAATCTGATTTTTTTCCCTATTTATATTTTTCAAAGCTTGGTCCACAACGCGTCACACGTCTCTTTTAATTCCGGGTCTATTTTAATCCCGAAATGATTAAATTTCGTTCCAGTTCAAGTTCAAAATATTTTTATTTTAACTTGTCTTCATTTATTTTCTAAATTTCATAATTTTATTAAAAATTTCGTATTTGGGTCTCCCGAGGTCCGACCAGCTCGTAAAACACTCAAAAACCCGACTATCTCAAAATTCGACGAAATTTGACATGGTTACTAGATTTTGCGAGACGAATCCAACGGTAAGGTCCGCTTTGTCATCTGAGTTCTAGAAAAACTCAGGTTTACAATCCGAACCATTGGGATAATTTACCTTTTTTCCCTTTATAAAAAAATTAATTTACTCGGGTTTTTACATTCTTCCCCCCTTAAAAGAATTTCGTCCCCGAAATTCATGTACACTTAAACACATGCATATGCAACAAGTAATTCCATACTTAAAATTATAGACATGTACCTCCATCCTCGAATAAGAACGGATAACTGGTACAAATGGTGTCCTCACGCTCCCATGTTGCTTCCTCCACTCCCCGGTGCTGCCACAGCACCTTCGTTAGCCTCGCAGTCTTGCCTCGTAAAACTTGCTCTCGGCTATCTATGATACGCACTGGTCCCTCCTCGAAGGTCCTATCCGCATCAACCATCAACTCTCCCCAATCCACTTTGTGTGTCGGATCTGGAGTATACTTCCGGAGCATAAAGACATGAAACACTACGTGAACACCCGATAAATTTGGCGGTAATGCCAACCTGTAAGCCATTGTACCCACCCTCTCGAGTACCTCGAAGGGCCCGATAAACCTCGACGACAGTTTCCCCTGCTTCCCAAATCTGACCACTCCTCTCTTAGGTGTCACATTTAAGAAAACGTGATCTCCCACCTCAAACTCCAGAGGTTGTCGCCGTCTGTCGGAGTAGCTCTCCTGCCGGCTTTGAGCCGTAAGAAGACGCTTCCTCATTAGGTTTACCTTCGCTGAAGTGTCCTTAATCAAACGTGAACGAATTTGGTTGTTACAAGAGTGAAACAATGCTTATAAGTCTGAGAAATTTTTTGATCCAAAAGAGTATTATGCAAAATTACGATAAAAATGGGCTTTTTGTGCTAATGAATAAGACAAACTATTTACACAACTAAGAGAACTAGGCATACGAGTGCCTCATAGACGACCACTAACAATACAATGCTGAAATAGAGAGGACTATGAATCGGCAGTAAAACGTGTTCGAAGAGAGAATAATAGAATGTTGGTGCATCGGTGTTGCTATTACATATTCCAACTAGAAAAAGACGTGGTGGGATCTGCATTTAAACGAGAGTTGACACCAGTTGAGCAAAACAATGTATTCTTTAATGCATAATACTTGTTAGATGATTATATGTCTAATGAAGATTAACAAATGTAGTAAGTGTGCATTTTTTTCCCAATGTCATATCTCGAATAGTGGCTATCAATGTAAACCACTGATATAGCTTTATTAGGGTAATTAGTGTAGGGTCAAGTCATGTCAGTCCTTTTTCATTGAATTGTTATGTCATTGTTTTATCACTGTGAATTCATATCATTATTTTATCAGTGTCAAGTCATGTTAGTCGTACACAATAACTGTCTTGTCAAATTTGTATATAAATTGCATTTTATGTCTATATAAATCATCCTTCTTAATTGTGTACATCATAACCCAAAAAATGTCTAGGCGCACATCAAACAGATAGTCCAGTCAAACCACCCAAGGTTCTTCTTCATGCAATGAACATAGTTCATCTACACCCAGTGAACATCAATGCTCAGCTAGCCGACAAGAATTGTAGAACATAGTTGATGCGGACCCTTAAACGAATTCAAGAACCCACACACAAATTGATTGAAGAATCCCCAAAAAAGTTCACAAACCAGAATTATAAGAACCAAAAATTCTAGACCCAATGTTTTCAGGAAACAAGAACCCAAGGTTAAAAGTTCAAGAAAAAGATGCCACACTCAAGATTTAGCGATAAGTCGATGAACGCCACAAGAAAGATTAATTCTTGATAAGTTCTTGAAATAGTTCATGGAAGAACAATAAGGTAGAAACCTCACAATCTCATAAAAAATATTCTGTCTTTTACAATGTTTTGCATGCCTATTTATAGGCTAGTTATTACAAAGAAAACTTCCTAAAATAGTTTATCCTATATAAGAAATATATCTTACTTGTGAGTAAAGAAATATCTCTTACTTGCTAGTAAAGAAATAGCTCTTACTTTCCTAAAAGAGAAAAACACAATCAGCCCTTTAATATGTTGATCACATGCCTAATTAAACAAGAAAAGTCTTTTTTTCCTAAAAGGAATAACTCATATGCCTAAATAGATAATGAAAGTCTTACAATCAGAACAATTTTTAAACATGTCAATTTTAAGCATAGCCTTTCCCGAAATCTTTTAGAACTTGAATCATATTGATGGATCTTTGTTGCCCAAGTGGATCATGCTCCATGCTAGAACTTGCACAATTAGTCCATATGCTATGAATCAGTCCATTCAATGCTTCCTTCATCTTTTTTGCTCTTGCTCGAGTCATAGGACTTCCATTTATACTTAACGGATCATCATTCTCCCTCTCTTCAAAAGGATTCATCCTCGAATCTTTGTAATCTGCAATAAAAGGAGAAAAATCAGTAACATTAAAAGTAGCACTAACACTATACTCACCAGAAAGATCTAGTTTGTAAGTGTTATCATTTATCCTTCCCACCAATTGAAAAGGCCTATCTCCTCTAGGCTGCAACTTAGAACGACTTTGTGCGAGAAAGCGCTCCATTCGCATATGCACCCAAACCCAATCTCTAGGCTCAAAGACCACCTTCTTACGCCCCTTATTAGCTTGAGTAGCATATTGCTTTGTTCCCCTCTCAATGTGCAATCTAACTTTCTCATTCATTTGCTTCACCAATTCAGCCTTTCATTCTCCATCTAAATTAGCACACTCATCAATAGGCAAAGGCAGCAAATATAATGGAGTTAGGGGATTAAAACCATAGACAATTTCAAAAGGTGAATAATTACTAGCAGAATGCACACTGCGATTATAAGCAAATTCGACATGAGGCAAACAATCCTCCCAAGTTTTGAAATTCTTACCAATGACAACACGCAATAAAGTAGAAAGAGTAGGATTAGTAACTTCGGTTTGCCCATCTATTTGTGGATGGCAAGTAGTAGAAAAGAGTAATTTAGTACCAAGCTTACCCCACAACGTCTTCCAAAAATGGCTCAAAAACTTTGCATCACGATCAAACACAATGCTTTGAGGCACTCCATATAAACGCACCACCTCTCTAAAGAACAAATCAGCTATATTGCTAGCATCATCGGTCTTATGACATGCAATGAAATGCATCATCTTTGAAAACCTGTCAACAACAACAAACACAGAATCCCGTCCCCCGTTTTGTCCTAGGTAAACCTAACACAAAATCCATGGAAATATCTACCCAAGGTGAACTAGGTATAGGTAAGGGATTATACAAATCATGGGGTTAAACCTTAGACTTAGCCTTTTTACAAGCAACACATTTCTCACAAATTCGCTCAACATCCCGTTTCATGTGTGGCAAGAAAAAGTGTTCAAATCACACATCTAAGGCTTTCCTAACACCAAAGTGTCCCATTAAACCAACCCATGTGCTTCTGTAACTAATAACTCACACATCAAACAATTAGGCCCACACAATCGATTCTCTCGAAACAAGAACCCATCATGCCTATAAAACTTGCCAAAACCCGAACTCTCCCAAGCATCAAACACATTAGCAAAGTCAGAATCAACAGCATATAAATCCTTAATGTACTCAAAACCAAGCAACTTTGCATTTAAAGTGGACACTAAAGCATACCTACGAGATAAAGCTTCACAACCACATTCTCTTTTCCCATCTTGTATTTGATAACGTAAGGGAAGGTCTCAATGAATTCAACACATTTAGCATGGCGTCTATTCAGCTTACCTTGACCTTTCAAATGTTTCAAAGAGTCATGATTAATGTGGATGACAAATTCCTTGGGCCAAAGATAATGTTGCCAAGTCTCTAATGCCCTCACCAATGCATAAAGCTCCTTATCATAAGTTGGGTAATCCAAGGCTGCCCCATTTAGCTTCTCAATAAAATAAGCTAAAAGACGACCTATCTGCATTAAAACAACTCCAATTCCAATACCTGAGGCATCACACTTAACTTCAAAAGTTTGAGAAAAGTTAAGCAAAGAAAGAGAATGTGCAGAACTATGTTTTTCTTTAATCAAATTAAAAGAAACTTCTTGTTCCTTTCCCCATTTAAAGCCTACGCTTTTCTTAATAATTCCAGTCAATGGTGCAGCTATGGTGCTAAAGTCCCTTACAAACCTTCTATAAAAACTAGCAAGACTATGAAAGCTACGTACCTCAGTAATGGTTTTAGGTGTAGGCCCTTCTCGAATAGCCTTAATCTTCTCTTCATCAACCTCAATGCCCTTAGCACTAACAACATATCCTATAAAAACAATCTGACTAGTGCAAAATGAGCATTTCTTGAGGTTAGCAAATAACTGAGCATCACGCAAAGAACACAACACAAGCCTCAAATGTTCAACATGCTCATCTAAGCTCTTACTGTAGACCAAGATATCATCAAAATAAAGGACAACAAATTTATCAGTAAAAGCACGCAAAACATGGTTCATTAAACGCATAAACGTACTAGGTGCATTGGTTAAGCGTAAAGGCATTACCAGCCATTCATATAAACAATATTTAGTCTTAAATGTCGTTTTCCATTCATCACCTTCTCTCATCCTAATTTGAAGATAACCAGATTTCAGATCAATCTTACTAAATAAACAAGCGCCATGCAATTCATCTAACATATCATCAAGTCTAAGAATGGGATGACGATACTTTATCGTTATTTTATTCACGGTGCGGCAATCTGTGCACATCCTCGAAATCCCATCCTTTTTAGGCACAATTAAACTAGAACTGCAAAAGGACTCAAGCTCTCCCTTACATGACCCTTCGACATCAGCTCCTCAACTTGCCTTTGAAGCTCCTTTGTCTCATCAGGATTATTCCTATATGCTGGACGATTGGGAATCATTGCACCAGAAATGAAATCAATCTAATGTTCAATCCCTCTAATTGGTGGCAATCCATTTGGAATTTCCTCAGGAAAAACATCACCAAACTCCTGCAAAAGAGAATCAACAACTCTAGGCAAAGTAGGGTTATGCTCATTAGTATTCAAAAAGGCCTCCTTGTAAATAAGTACAATCACCGGCTGCCCGAGATTAAAAGCTCCCTTAACCTCTCGTTCTTTTGCATAGAAACTCACATTTTTTCTTTCTTGCTTTAGTGAACTCTCACTCTTTTCACTCTTTGAAGATTCAGCAGCCTCATTGTTTTTTCCCTCATTTTTTTCATTATCACTCTATTTTCATCCCTCAAACTCACTTTTTAATCTCATTTGATCATCATGCACCTGTCTAGGTGTTAAAGATACAAGTGTTACAGGTTTGCCATGCATTACAAAAGAATATCTATTTCTATATCCATCATGCATAACTTACCTATCAAACTGCCAAGGACGTCCCAAAAGCAAATGACCAGCATGCATTGGGACTACATCACACAAAACCTCATCAACATAACGCCCAATGGAGAAGGACACTAATACCTACCTATTCACCTTAACCTCCCCAGATTCATTCAACCACTGCAACTTATAAGGAGTAGGGTGCTCAAATTAAGTTTCTCAACTAATAAGGTACTAGAAACATTGGCACAACTCCCTCCATCAATGATAACACGACATACCTTATTGTTGATATGACAGCGAGTATGAAAGATGTTGTCACGTTGTGCCTCGTTGTCCTCCTCCTTCACCTGTGCATTCAAAATTTCACCCTCAACTGGATATTCCTCTCCTTCACTCTCCTTACTCTCCACATCATCATCAGATTCACCTTTAGTTTCAAAATCACCATTATCCCTAAAAAATATAGCACGTTTATTTGGACATTGAGATGCAATATGCCCCCTGCCCAAACACTTAAAGCACTTTATATCTCTATTTCTAGAAGTTTGAGAATCAGATTTACCTCGTTCCTTGCTAGTCTCTATGTCTTTGCTCTATGTCTTTGCCTTTCTTGGAAGCTTTAACTTTACCCTTAGAATCTGATTTGTCTTCCTTCTTACTCCAACTAGAATTTGGTTCCCAAGAAGATGAAGAACCCGAATTCTGCCCAAAACGAGTAGAACCCTTCCGTTTGAGTTGCCTTTAAACCTTCATCACCATGTGTAGCATATCCTCCATCTCCACATAATGCTGTAACTCAACTACATTTTGAATATCTTGGTTCAAACCGTGTAAGAATCGTGCCATGGTTGCCTCTCGGTCCTCCTCAACATTAACCCAAATCATGGCTATCTCCATTTCCTTATAATACTCCTCAACGCTCTTGGACCCATGAGTCAACCCGTGCAACCTGTGAAACAAGTCCTTATAATAATGAGAAGGGACAATCCTCTTCCTCATGATACTCTTCATATCATCTCAAGTGTCAATCGGATGCTCTCTATTCCTCCTCCTATTTATCATTTACTGATCCCACCATACTACGGCATAATCAATAAACTCCACTGCAACTAGTTTCACCTTCTTCTCCTCTGAATAGTCATGGCAATCAAACACTAACTCCACTTTCTTTTCCCACTCTAAATAAACCTCTGGATCATTCTTGCCATAAAAGGCTGGGATTTTCATCTTAATGCTACCCAAATTCCCACCTCTTGTATAAACATCTCTAACACCTCCACGACCACCTCTACCATGGTCAAACTCAATCAACGTGGCCTGGTCATCGAAATAATCACCAAGATCCCACTTGTCATCATTGATAATGTTTTGATGACGCCTATTCTGCCTCCTCTCCATTGGTGCCCACACCTATCAGATCCATCACCTCTTCTTCCTTCATTCGCTCTCAATTCATTAATTGCATTTGCTTGCTCCTCCAACTCATTTCCCATGTCATCAAATCTCATATTCATACGTTCGAACTGTTGTTGCATAGCCCAAAATATGAATAGCACATCAGTACCACCCTCATCAACTACTCCTTTATCCTTGAAAGTCATGTTTTATAACCTGCAAAATAATGTTAGAAATAGCCTAAAAAACACTCCCTCACGTGTTTCACTCATTTCAATGTCACTCTACCCTCGTGTTTACACTCTTATTGGCTTTTTTAAGATAAGCTCACACACTCAACCTTTTACCACTCAATGTTTCACCTTTGTCGTTCTTTCGTAAACTACTCAAAACTCAACCGTTCCCCCAACGCACAATCAACCATTCACTCGTTCAATTGGATCTAATACAGGTTCCACCGGTGTTACTTGGTAAGGACAAAAGTGTGAATTTCGTAGTGAGCCTATCAACCCTTATCACTCATTCGGTCAAGTTGGACACGTAATTATTGGGCCTAAGACTGACTATCTGCCTCCGATTGTTCATATCGAACCCACACCAAGGTGACGACAATTATATGAAAAATGTTGTAAGCTTTAAGTATATTGTCGTTGGCATGAACTAATGGTACCGAAGGCACATTTGGTTGATATATATGATCCACAAAAATCTAGTAACCATGACGAGATGATAGCAAGGCTTGAACTTGAAAATGACAAGATGCAGCATCAACTTGATCGTTTGCATGCAATCGAGTATGCCAAAATTGAGCATTTTGATCCTAACTATGCTAAGATTCAATTTTTAGTGTATCCGCTGCTTGTTTTCGATCTTAAACTATCTGATTATTCTGATTGAAGTGATGATGTGTCCAACACTTTTATTATGTTGAGTTTATGTGTACTCGGTGACGCTCTATGTTGTTTTCAAAATCAACCACAATATTGATAGATTATAATTTTTACAGTTTCTTGTAATAACGTTGTTTTGTCTAATGTATAAGTATCATTTTCTATATTTGCATGTTTTATACACTCTTATTGGTCAAATTTCATTGTGCTATAAACTTATAACATTATTTTGGAATAGATAATTTTTTACCATATACAAATTCCTCAAAATCAGTCACAAAATTCATGTATAGACAAACAATATTTTATCCATTTTTTGTCATGCAATTAATTAATTTTTTTAATTTATAAATTGATTTTAATATGGTTAATAATTTAATTTTAAGTTAAAAAAAATAACTTAAAAAAATTAAAAACTGACTGGAAAACATTATTCCAAATGACGTTTTTAGTTTGTAAGGAATTTAACAATGTTAATGGTTGTTTCAATGTACTTTTTGGAAACATTATAAATGACGTATATAAAGATATTAGTTTTTTTTTGTGGGGGAGGGGAAAGTGGCTTGAACCCATGACCTCAAGAAAATAAAGTCTTCACAAGGTAACGAATACCATTGGACCAAAGACTCATTAGTATATAAAGACGTCAATTGAAATGACGATTTAAACACCCAATAGAAACGTCATTTGCTATGACATTTTGACCTAAAAAGGCCTCATTTGAAATGATGTTTTTAGGAGGAGATTGGGTTTGAAAAATAAGTTTAAAAATGACTGGGTTTGGGAAATAAATTTTGTTGGGGGCTGCCGTTGGTCAAAAGCTCAAATTGCATGGCCTAAGTTAGTCTCTCTTTCTTTTTTTTTGGCACGAGTATTGCTTATTTCCTTGGAATAAAGCTCACAATAAATCTTGGTGAAAAAAAACCATCCAAAAAACATATATTGAATCATCTAAATAAATGCGAATAACACTATGATACCACTTTGATACCATACAAAAAAAATTTATCAGTTATAAATTTTCTTTTGATTTATTTATAGTCATATTAATAGCACATACCAGTTATAGTCGGTATCAATTTATTTGAGCAAAGCCTAAAGTGCATTTATACCAAAGGAATAGTGTATGACAATTATCTAATGCAATATTTAACAAAAATTACCCCAATTTTTTCACCTCCAATAGTAATTGCAGTGCATGTCCTTTCACTTTATCCTTTAGTATTAATAACATCTTTTTTGTCTGAACCAATCACACATTTATTCAGATGACTTCATTCAAAATACTCAATAGATGATCCACAGTGAGATTCTAACTGAATATCCTTTAGTATAATATAAAATTGAAATGGACGTTATTTTCCATGAACCCATCCATCACATGGTATATATACACATAACCTAAACAACACAACAATCTTAGGCCTGACTTAAATTACCTACTGGAATAATTATCATGATTACAACTCATGTTAAGATAGTCACCAAAGATAAATATATTAGAGGTAGGAAAAATCGTCAACAAATGGGTAACATAAATGCGCCTATTATTGTTGTATAAATGCACACACAAAAAAAAAGTGTAGGGAATACTTGATTTCCACCTCTAGTAACTGACTAGGTCACAAAGTAAATGTACAAAAACTTAACTGTGTAGACCAAAGGCCAAGTGTTGCCTTCCAAGTTCATGTAATCTTCATCTCCTTTAAAACACTTCCTAACTTGTTCTCAATCAATATTGAAATCGAAATAAGGGAGCAGCAATAGCTATTTCCATGAGCACATCTAATAAATATTTATATAGAACACAATTATTCTTAAATAACCATAGACATGAAAGAAAACAAACTATCTACTTATAATCACAACAAATAAATCCAAATAAACTCACTATCAATGTGCAACTATAATTAAGACAGACGCAAAAAAATAAAGTCAAAATTCAAGTTAATTATGCAAAGCACAATTTTGACATAAGAATGGAAAATCAAAGAAAGTAGTGAAGAACATGTTGCAAAGAGATGATCTTCTTTTACGATATAATAGTATTGGAACTTGAAAAGATGAGTACAGTAATACTCCATTTTGACAAATATACCAAGATCACATTTATCTAGGCCATCTTTCCAAAATTAAATTATCAATATCAAGGAATCCCTTGAGCAAAGACACAAGAGACCTAAAGAGCATGAGAGTTGGGCAACTTCCCAATGGCCTTACTAACACGCTTCCGTTAATGTTGAGTTGCAATACAACTACTTAACAAGAATTCCATATGCAGATTCATTAAGAGGTTCATCAATTCACTAATTATTCAAAAATAATTAGTATTTGAAGGCATATTGTGTAATCAATATTGTGAGTGATACTTGAAATTCAAGTATCACAAACAAGAAACAACTAAATAGAGACCCATAATAGGGAAAAATCAAAATGTCATACCTGCACACAACGATTTCTTGAATTTAATACACTGAGACAAAACCTTTTAAATTGCAAGCTAAAATTGATCCAAAAGGGTACTTCAATCACTCTTCAATTGGTGGATCGAAACATTCGAACACTGAATGGAGTGGTTGAGGATGTTTTGGTTCAAGTGAATTACTTTTATTTTTCTGTCAATTTTATTGTGCTTAAAACTCACCCTGTTGCTAACTCTGCTCTCAAATCCCTGTTATATTAGGTAGATCATTCGTTGCAACCTCTAATACTGTTATTAATTGCAAGAATGGTCTCATGAAGCTTACTTTTGGGAGCATGACTATGGACTCAATGTGTTCAATTTGAACAAACAATGGGGGGATGATGAGGAAGTGAGTGCAAGAAGTCAATAGGATTAACACCTTGGTAGATGAGCACTTGGAGTTGTTGGGAATGTTAAACTTAGGGGAGGACGAGGTTGATAAACAAGAGGAGCTGGAGAGCTTGAAAGGGGTAGAAAAATGGACCCCTATAATTGAGAAGCTTCCACATTAAGAGAGAAAGATCTTCCCATCGAATATACAAAATTCCATGTTGGAGTTGAAGCCATTACCATGCCATCTTAAGTATGCATACCATGGGGATGACAAGACTTTTTCGGTGGTGATAGCTTATTGGAGGGGAAGCAAGAAGAGGATCTTTTGAAAGTATTGAAAAGGCATAAGGGGCGATTGGTTGGACAATTGCCGACATCAAGAGGATAATCCCCCTCATTTGCACACACCGCATATACTTTGAGGAGGACTCCAAACCGTCCTGACAACCACAAAAAAGGTTGAATCCAATCATGAAGGATGCAGTGAGAGATGAGGTACTAAATCTACTTGGCGTGGGCATCATTTTTTTGATTGCTGACTATAAATAGGTTAGTCTCACTCAAGTGGTACCAAAGAAATCGGGGGTCACTATGGTAGCAAATGAGGATAATGATTTGATTCCAACTAGGGTGATAATCGGTTGGAGAGTATGCATTGACTATCAAAAGCTCAACCTATGCACGAGAAAGGATCACTTCCCATTGATATTCCTCGACCAAGTGTTAGAAAGAGTATTCAGACACTTGTTCTATTGTTTCTTGGATGGGTACTCCAGCTACAATCAAATAAAAATTGCATTGGAAGATCAAGAGAAGAACACCTTCACTTGTCCCTAAGGTACCTTCGCATGCCTTTTGGTTTGTGTAATGCCCCTGGAACTTTTCAAAGTTGCATGATGGGATTTTCAGTGATATGGTGGAGAAGATTGTAGAGGTATTTAAGGATGACTTATCGATGTTTGGGAATTCCTTTAGTGGATGTTTGGAGAATTTGGAGAGAGTTCTCGAGAGATACGAGGAAAAGAACTTAGTCTTGAATTGAGAGAAGTGTCACTTCATGGTGACACAAAGAATTGTTCTTGGGCATATCGTCTCAGCGAAAGGGATCGAAGTGGACAAGTCAAAGGTTGAGGTCATTTTCAACCTTCCTAAACCGAAGGTCATAAAAGATATCAGGTCATTTTTGGGTCATGCCAGCTTTTATCATCATTTTATTAATGACTTTAGTGCATGGGCCGACCTTAAACCAATTTACTGTCTAAGGATGTCCCATTCGAGTGCTCGAATAATTGTGAGGAATCTTTTACCAAACTCAAAAGCATGCTTACTACACCTCCGATTATGTGACCACCCAAGTGGGATTTTCCTTTTGAGCTTATGTGCGACGCGAGTGGCTACACGTTCGGCACAGTGCTCCATCAAGGGAGGAAAAGAGACCTTATGTAATATACTACGCTAGCAAAACACTTAATGAAGCTCAAATGAAGTACACCACCACAAAAAAGGAGTTGCTAGCGGTAGTATTTACATTGGATAAATTCTTGTCCAACATCATTGGTTCACCGATAGTAGTATATACTAATCGCTCTGCTTTGAAGTATTTATTGTCTAAGCAGGATGCCAAACCGAAACTCATCAGGTGGATACTCTTACTCCAAGATTTCAATTTGACAATAAAAGATAAGAAGGGAGTGGAGAACTTGGTAACGGATCACTTGTCCCGACTGGTGGTTTAAGTGGCCGATGAGCACATTCTTATCCCTGATTTTTCCTTGATGAGCAATTACTTTCGATTATGTTTGTCTCTGGTATGCTGACATATGTAATTATCTTGCAACGGGACAAATACCACCGCACTAGAGCCCGAAGGATCAAAGAAGATTTATGGTGGATGTGAAGTACTTCTACTTCAACAACCCGTACTTGTTCAAGTACTGCCCTGACCAAGTCATGTGGAGATGTGTACCAAAAAATGAGCAGCGGGATGTCCTTGCATTTTTCCACTCTGAAGCATGCAGTGGTCACTTCTCTTCCAAGAAGACTTTGAAAAAAATTCTGTAATTAGGATTTTACAGGCCCTCACTTAACAAAGACTGTGTTTCATTTTATAAAGAATGCGATAGATGTCAAAGACTGGGTAGTGTGAACAGAAGGAATATAATGCCCCTCTCCCCTGTACTTGCCATTGAAATATTTGAATGTTGGGGCATTGACTTTATGGGTCCCTTCTCTGTGTTATTTGGTTTCTATGCATTCTACTGGCAGTAGACTATGTGTCCCAATGGGTAGAGGCTATCCCAACCAAGACTAACGGCCACCGGGTTGTAGATAAGTTCTTAAGAGAGAACATATTTTTTGAGGTTTGGGATGCCTCATGCAATTATAAGCGATGGTGGATCGCATTTTTTGTAATAGACCATTTGTATCATTGCTGCATAAATAAGGCGCCACACTTAAGGTATCCACCGCATATCACCCACAAACCAATGACCAATCTGAGTTAGCCAATAGGAAGATCAAAAATATCTTAGAGAAAACGGTGAACCCAAATAAGAAAGATTGATCATTTAGACTAATTGATGCCTTATGGACTTACCGCACTGCCCACAAGACTGTCTTAGGCATGTCTCCCTTCCAACTCGTCTATGGAAAGGCTTGTCATTTGCTAGTCGAAATGGAACACAAGGCCTATTGGGCCATAAAGACTCTAAACTATAATTTGAGAATGGCTGGAGAGCATAGGAAGCTAGAATTAAATGAATTGGAAGATATTAGAAGAGATGCGTATAAGAGCTCTAAAATTTCAAAATAGATGACTAAGATCTTTCATGAAAAATCCATTATGAGGAAGTCATTTGAGCTCGGCCAAAAAGTGCTTTTATATAAATCTCGTCTCTTGATCTTTCAAGGAAAACTTCGATTCCGTTGGGATGACCTATATCTTGTCAAGGTGGCCTACCCCAATGGAGCTATGGAAGTCTTGAACCCCGAAGATGGTAGGACATTCAAGGTCAATGGCCAAAAACTTAAGCCATTTTTTGAGAGTTTTGAAGTTCAAGGAGTGGAGGAGATTTTCATGGATCCGGTTTACCCAGACTTGTTGGAGGATTGATTTTTCTTATGGTCTTCAGTGTATAGTTGATTTTACTTACTTTATCTATTTATGATTACTTACTTTAAATTCGTGTATGGTGTTGTTTTCCTTAGTTGCATATGTTGGTGTTTTGTCAAAAGCTCAAATGTGAGGTGTTCTCTAACTATAATCAACTTTTTACAATACTTCATTGTGTATCATATCTTTTTTGTTGCATTAAGGACAATGCATGAGTAAAGTTGGGGGTGAGGTGCACAATTTGTATGATACACCAGTGCTTGTGGAAATTTTTGTGATAATATCAATTTAAGTGAAATTTTTGAAATTTTTTTAGAAAATATATGAATGTTGATCTGTATTTCCTAATTAAGAGTGCTTGGGGATGTTGATATGCGTTTCTTGCTTTAAATTTTGAATACATGAGCACATTATTGAAGTTCATCCTATGCGTGAGAATCACATATGCAACTGTTTTTTAATTCAACAATATGTGCACCTTGAATGGGTAATTTCTTCAATTTACGGATTAAGTTCATATTTTAGTGCTTGACATGAATAGTATAGATGAGTAAGAACCCATGAGAGCTTTAATGTCAATCCTTGTTGGAGGGGACTTATATTTACTCAAGGAATAATTTTTCAAATTTCAAATTTGTTTAATAATCTCATTATGTTTGATTGGTTAGGTGCATTTGTGTAGTTGATTGACTTGTCTTGAAATGCATAATGCTCCCCTATGCTTATCTAGAGGTGATCTTAGGTTATTTTTGAATATTTTGAGCCTTGACCTTTTTCTTGCGAAAAATATTATCTTAGTTCTGTGATTGAACCTTCATTGAAATTCGTTTCTATGACAACACAATTGACCAAGCTACTGCAAAAATGATAACAATTTAATTCACCTTGGTTGTTCGTAGAGTTGAATATGAGTGATCGTAAAAGAGAAGGAAGTGTAGTGTGAAAACTCAAACAAAAAGGATGAATGATGCTGAAACTCAAAGAGTTCAAAATGAAAAAAAAAATCCAAGAAAAGGAGAAAAAGAGGTGAGAGAAGAAATAATAATCAAAAGAAAAGGAAAATTTTAAGGAAAGGAAAAAAAGAAACAAAGAGTATGGTGATGGGTCTGGAATGGAAATCCCATGAAATGGGAGATGTTTTTGAAATAAAAGTCATTTACCCGAAACTACCCTCTTTGTTATCCTATACCCTTTGTGTCTTTCGCCTCAATATTACCCCAAGGCCCCATTATAACCCTTGAAGTCCTAACTGATCTTGAGATGCATAGGAGATGCATACTTTTGAAGAAAAATAGGAGTCGATTTGCTAAATAGTGCCCTAGCATTCCTTTCATGAGATTATGCCAAGGTTGTTTCATTTTCATACATGAACTTCATTTTTGGATTATATATGAGCACATTTCGTCTTATGCACAAGATTCTATCTCACATATAAACATGGAGTGCATACCAGGATAACGAGAGTGTGATTCATTGTTGAGAGATACCCTTGGTGTGGTTGCATCAAAGTTTAATTTGGATAGCCAAAGTGAATGTGAATTCCGTTGTGTAAATGCATAAATTACATGTCCATTGCACACACACACACACGAGTTTGAAAATGAATGTGTAGGTGTGTACTCTAGAATAGCATGTAAAGTCATGGTATTGCTCATGTGTGCTTGGTTCGGGCAGTTGAACAACGTGTTAGGTAGCCCTATGCTTAAAGGATAGGGGAATATTGCTCAACTTATGATATTTGATAAGATTTATGAATGTCCTTGTTGTTTGAATTCATGTTTTACATTTTGGGTATTCATTTGGGTAGTTTAAATTAGAAATTCATATCTTGTATTTTGAAAACATCAAAATCTTAAATCATGTTGCAATTTCGGAAATGACTTTGGGTGTGATCAACCAATTGTGGTTCATATGTGTGGTTCAAGTTTTTGGTAGGTTAGATGTCTTAGAAAGTGTTAAAATATTTTGGAGTTAAGGAAAATTGGATTGGATGTGAATTTTTGAACAAAATAATGGTTTTACAACAAATCCAAAACCTTCCATAAGGTTTTGCCTATTGGAATTTTTGCCTCAAACAGGAAGCAAAATCTTCCGGAAGGTGCTCATCGACCATTTGGAAGGTTTTGCCTAGAAAACTAAAAACGAGGGTTTTAAGTTCAAAAATTTTGAAAAACCTTTCACATTTCCCATCCATCTCTTGCTTCCAAACTCTCTCCTCTCCTCTTAACCTCTTTTAATCTTCAAAACACTTCTCTCATAAACCTCAAATTTCACACTTTCTCTTGATTAGGGTTGAATTTTAGAGTGTTTTTGTCGAAAATTGTAAGAGTTCTCCACAAAACCCTAGATTTCCATTTTCCCCCAAATCTCTCACCCTCTTTGATCTTTCCTAAACCTACTTGACTCCATTATAATGGCAAGGCTGAATTGGATGTACATGGGTATGTTTGAGCCGGTGGAGACGCTATGGTGGATTATTTTGACACTTTTAGGTCTTAGGGCACTGTTGTCCCTCATGGCCTGCACGAAGAGGATGGGCCCGGACTCTCTTCCACTAAGGGCTCTAGCTCCCAAAAGAGGTCCAGGGAGGTCCCTAGTGGCCAAGAATGAGAGGAGAGATGAACCAAAGCAAGGCATGATGCCCAAAGATAGAATTGAAGAGAAGGGTGTCACGTGTGAGAGGTACGCTGACAAAGTCTCGCTCAAGCCCAATGATGAGGTCGTGAGGGTGATCGATGACCGAGGGTTGAATCTATGGTTTAAGGACGTGAAAGGATACAATTTGAGTAGGTGCCACGAGCTTTACACCAAGTTATCAGTGTTTGGCGATGACGAGGGAAGACTAAGGATCAATATAAGAGGAAAAACTTTTGAGGTGACCCCTGCCACTATTGCCATGATGATGGAGTATGAGAGACACCTCTGTCTACCCACACAACGTAGATGGGGGTAGGACTCTCGCAGACTATGTGGCCCTCACCTATGAGGACCCAACCATGTTCAAAGGAACGACATTGGTCGGGGGCCTCAAGCATTCATACGGGGTAATGAACAAAGTGTTACATTACAACCTTATGCCCTAGGGTTCCAAAAAGAACCTGAACATTGAGAAATTGACCCTTCTCCATGATTTCATGATTGGGGTGGCAATGGATGTGGCATACTTTATTTTTTGGGAGGTACGGGAGTTTTCCATGGTTGCAAAGCCAAAGGTAAATCTCCCTTTTGGTAGCTTTGTCACCCGCCTTTGCGACCTGGATAAGGTGAAACACAACGCCTATGATACACTGCTCCCCCCAAAGATTGGAGCCATAGGGAAGTCCAACAGCAACAAAAGAGCTCCCAGGACTGGGGTGAGAGACCCAAGGCTAGGGGGCCAAAGCCGGCACCACCTACCCCTACTCCTGCCCGCACCACACCGTAACGCTTGGATGCATTAGAGTCCACTATACACAACCTGTCGATCCTGGAGACATGGCTTTTTCAACACGCATTCTAGGGTGAGCCTATCCCTGGAAGACCTCCACCATACCCTGCTAGACCCTCACCCACTCCTCATGTTCCTTCCATGACTGTCGAGGTGGACAATAACAACGACGAGGAGGAGTTAGAGTCCGAGTTTGAGACCGAGGACGAGGATGATTTTGATGAGGAGGATGATTGAGGACTTTTGTACTTTGTTTCTTTTAAATTTTGCTTGTACATAGCTAGGGTTTCTTGTGTCAACCAATAGAAGCATCTTTAGGTTTTGGCCATTTTGTTTTGAAACTCGAACTCAGTGTAAAGAAATTTTGAAAATGATCAATAAAATACCACAGTTTTTTTGTTTAATCATTGCCCAAAGTCATTTATTTAAGTGCAATATGATTTATGCATTTTAAGTGTTTGGATGTTTACTTGTATGTATGGATTCGGTTTCAATATATAGATTGTGGTTTAAAGTAAATGTTTGCTAGAGACTAGCAAAGATCAAGTTGGGGGGTGTGATTAGCCCAAAAAAAATTGCATATGTTGTATGCTAATATGCCCTTTCATGCTTGCTTTTGTCGTGAAATTTGGGAGAAATGTGTTTAATCCTCTCTTTGATGAAGTTTTGTGTAAATACAAGTAAAAATATGTAATGGCTTGAGTTAAGCCCCCATTGAAGTGTTTTAAATCAATGAAGATGAGGGGATGGCTTAAAGGAAGGATTAGAGGGTAAAGAAACCAAGGAAATTGTAGTTTGGAAGAAAACCTTCCAGAAGGTTTGGCTAAAACCTTACGGAAGGTTTTGCCTTGGACTGCTTATTCACTACCCAAAACCTTCTGAAAGGTTTGGTCTACAGGAATGAACCTTCCAGAAGGTTTTCAAAACCTTCCGGAAGCAAAGGTTTTGCTTACTAGTATGCCATTTTAACTATTCCTACACAACCCTTCCGAAAGATTTTTTTGACCTTCCGAAAGGTTTTGTTTAGATTTGTAACGCTCCAAATACTACCCTGGAAGCATTACTAGCTAATCACCATTTACAAAATGAGAGCACTAAAATAATCCATCAAAGAGTAAATTCCATTAATCATATATGTATAATGTCTATAGCATCATCCCAAAAGAATGGGCTCATCTTAGCCTTTACATTCCAAAAGTTAACTAAGGTAGCGCAGCAGAAATAACAAAAGAAAACTACACTTTACAAGGTTCAAAATGAATAGTCTAGCCTAGAACAAAAGAAAGTATATATCCTAAGCATCTACCTCGGAATTCGTGTCTCCCGCTATCGGAGCTTCCCAATGTCCCTGCTCGTCAATTTCGAGCTCCTCCTCTAGACACAAACCTAAAATATGTTGTTCATAGGGGGTGAGCACGAAGCTTTGTAGCAACATTTCTTGCAAACTCGAACAACGTTTATAAAAGCATATAAATTGGCCGGTCTCATTTCACAAATAGCATATATAATTTTTGAAGTAAAACAACCATCCAAGAATTATCATACCACCAACTATCTCAAATCCAATAATTCCACAAATCTCCAATTTAAAAGCAATTTCTAAGAGAAATCTGAAATTCTCACAAGTGATATCTCCAAATAGGGCAATGTAAAGAGAAACATGCAAGAGATCATTATTAATTTTATTATATTACTCAACACAAAGTTCTACAGTTTTCAACACCAAGATTTAGTGAATATTGAGAGAGAAATCCACATTCCTAAAAAACTAGGGTTTTTATGGTTCTCCCACTATAACTTTGCTCAAAACATGATAAAGTTTACAAGAATATTAGGAAACAAGGAACCCATAGCAAGTACATATCATTAAGAGTCAAATCATACATATATAATAACCCTAGCATCAATGAACATGAAGGGAAGAAAACCCCTACCTTGTGTTCTTAAAAAGCTAGATTTTGATTTACTTTAAAGTGAAAATCCCGTCAAATCTTGTGTTTTTCTCTTCCTTTCTTCCTCTCTTCTCTTCCTTTCTTCCTCTCTAGGGTTTTCTAAGGTTAGAAGGGCTGAAATAAAGGCTAAGGAGGCGTCTCTAGGTATTTATAAGGCAAAAATGGACCCCAAATCGCGACATTAAACTGTTAGACCTCTTTCAGTTGTACTGGTACACAGTACCGATACGGTTAAGTACCAGTACATAGTATCGGTATGATTTTGCCCTATTTTGCCTATTTCCTCCGTTTTTCATTTCCAATCCATCCTAAACCCTTTCAACATCAACTCAAACTTACACAACATACATTTGCACACCAAACATAGTTGATAGAAGTTATTTTACAAATTATGTCGTATATTCCCGAGCTAAACCAGCTTTAACTATTATTTACAATATTAGTATTTTCTACGCCATTATATATATTAAATTACTATACACCTTTAACATGATATTACTATAAACCTGTGGGGGTTTACAATCCACTCCCTTAAGAAAGTTTTGTCCTCGAAACTTACCTTAAGTAGTAAAAAAATGAGGGTACTTCTCTCGCATTTCTAGCTCCTGTCCCCAAGTAGCTTCTTCCACTCCATGGTGTTGCCACAAGATTTTCACCAATCGAATGACTTTGTTGCGAAACACCTTCTCTTTGGCGTCAAGAATCTTGACCGGTTGTTCTTCATAGGTTGCTCCATCTTTAATCTCAATATCTTCCAAGTCTACGACCGGCATTGCATCCGATTGACACTTTCTCAACATCAACATGTGGAACACGTCATGTACTCTACACAACTGAGCTGGTAATCGCAACTGATATCTCAATTCCCCACGTCATCGGGAACGCATAGCTTATCCCCATTTCCCAAGGACCAACCCTCCATAGTTTCTCCATTCTCCAATTTCACTCGAATCGACGCTAATTCAGGATCCAAGCATTACAATTTCACAACCCTACGTTGGAGAGTAGGTTGAGCCACAAGGTTGAACAAACATGGTCAGGATCCATCTTCTCCAACCCATAGATTATAATCTCCAAGGGCCTCCTTCAACTTCCATTCACCTATGAAAATCTTGAGTTCACCTCGAGACTTCCTACTAAGTGCAACGGCAACTACATTCGCCTTTCCCGGATGGTAGTTGAGTGTGAAATTGTAGTCTTCTAGATACTCAATCCACCTTCTTTGCCAGAGATTCAAGTCTTTCTATGTGAAGATATACTTGAGGCTCTTATGATCAGAGAACACTTTTCCCCATACAAGTAACACCTCCATAACTTAAGAGCAAAAATCACAGCGACAAGCTCCAAGTCGTGAGTGGGATAATTATGTTCATGAGTCTTGAGTAGCCTCGAGCCATAAGCAACTACCTTGCCTCCTTGCATTAACACGCATCTCAAGCCTCGTAGTGAAGCATCGGTGTAAACATCGTATCCTTCCCTACCGTTTGGAATAATAAGGACAGGTGTCGTCGTCAACTTATCCTTCAACGTGCGAAAGGAGAGTTCACACGCTTGAGTCCACAAGAATTTCTCCCCATTCTTCGTAAGGTAAGTCATCGGCATCGCAAGCTTTGAGAATCCCTCCATGAATCTCCGGTAGTAGCCTGCTAAGCCTAGAAAACTATGCACTTCGGTCACATTCTTCGGTGATTCCCACTCCATTACTGCTTCAACCTTTGTAGAGTCAACGGCTACACCCTATTTTGACACAACATGGCCAAGGAATTTCACCTCCTTCATCCAGAACTCGCATTTACTCATCTTAGCATATAACTTATGCTCCCTCAAAGTCTGGAGCACAATCGTGAGATGGCGTTCATGTTCCTCATGTGTCCGTGAATAAATTAGTATGTCATCAATGAATACAATGACAAACTGATCTAGATACGGTTAAAATACCATGTGCATCAAATCCATGAAGGTTGCGGGTGCATTAGTCAATACGAACGGCATTACCATGAACTCGAAATGACCATACCAAGTACGAAAAACAGTCTTAGGAATATCCTCTTCCCTGATGGGCAATTGATGGTACCCTGTGCGAAGGTCAATCTTGGTGTAATACTTAGAACCCCTCAGATGATCAAATAAGTCATCAATCTGTAGCAACAAATATCTATTCTTTACTGTCACCCGATTCAAGCTTCAGTAGTCTATGAACAACTGAAGTGTTTCATCATGCTTCTTTTCAAAGAGGACTGGGGCTACCCAAGGTGAAGTACTCAAACGGATAAACCCAATAGCCAACAAATGATCTAATTGCTTCCTTAGCTCTTTTAACTCCAAATGTGTCATTCGATAGGGAGCAATCGATGTGGGCTCGATTCTCGAATAGAGATCAATCTTGAACTCAATCTCCCTTTGTGGAGGTAACTCGGGTAATTCATCAGGGAAGACATCTGAAAAATCTGATACTATTAACACCACACCTGCATGGAATTTGTCCCGATCATCTCTCATTAAGCTGGCTAAGAAACTCAACTGACTCTCCGCCTTCGCTTTCAAGAATCTACTACCCGCAGTAAGAAATGGATGGAAAGAATTTCGATCATTCATGAAAGTAAAAACTACCCCTCCCAGTAATTGGAACGAGAACTGCTTGCAAAAATAATCCATCACCGCACGGAAATTTGACAACAGTTTCATCCCAAATATGATGTTGTACCCCTTCATATCTAACGTAACCAAATCTATGATTAATTCATGATCCCCAATTCGATGTACACACCCTGCTAGTATCCAACCGTTTTCTCGTGGGCATGTCGATACTCAGAGTATGTTCTAGCTTCTCGAAACCCAATCCCAAATGGAAAGCATATGTAGTGCGTATGAAAGAATGAGTTGCACTAGGATCAAATAAAATTTGGGCCCAAGAATTGTGGAGAAGAACGATGTCTTCCACAACGACATTGGAGGCATCTTCCTCCGATTGTGTCAAAGCGAAAACCCTTCCTTAATTGGCATCGCCGAGGGCTTGAGCTTGTAAAGGTCTTTACTGTGTTGGCCTTTGTATAGGTGGCCTATTTGTGGCCACTTGTCTTGTGGCTTGGTCGGCCCTGGGCGAAAACGATGGGCAGTTGTGTCTGAAGTGCCCCAACCCTCCACATGCAAAGCATTGGCGCGGGTCAATGTTTGTTCTAGTCTGAATAGTTCCCTCTCCTCGAATTTCTTGAGGTCTCTGTCCAACTTCTTGATCGGGGCGACGGTAAGGTGCCGCTCTCTGTACCCTACTGGTGCTAGGGTCTGTCTTGATTGGACCTCCTCTCGCTAAGCTCTATCATCGCTAGCTGTCTTCCATATTTCTCTCCACCGGTCGACAAGATCCCCATAGTCCCGAATTTTAAGTGCCACCAACTTCTCTTAAATAACCAGCCTCAAGCGTTGCTCAAAGCGCTTGGCCCTATCGGCCTCAATAGCTATGAACTTCGTAACATAACGGGATAGCTCATTAAACCTCCTCTCGTACTCGGCCACCGACATGTTGCCTGTCGTAAAGCAAGAAAACCGGCCTTCATCTGATCTCTGACTGATTCTGGAAAGTACTTGTCTTAGAAGATTTGATCGAACTCCTCCCAAGTAAGTGCGTTGGTGTTCCTCCTTCGTTTCACTGAGTCCCACCAATGGTCGGCCTCCCCCTCGAACAGGTGAATAGCTAAGCCAACCCGCAAGTCCTCCGCAACTCTCATGCCATTGTAAATCTTCTTTACTCGACGGATCCATCTATCCACATCCAAAGGGTTAGAGCTCTCTTGAAAATTAGGCGGCCGTTGTCTCAGAAACTTTCAGAGAACTACCATTCTCCTATTCTCTTCTCAGTTGTCGGGTACTTGGGCTAGTAGATGAGCTCCACCATTATGGTTGTTCCCATTCTGGTGTTATACCAGAGTGGTGAGCTCTCTCAAACACTGGTAAATGCCATTAATGGCATCGGGAGGTGGTGGTGGTGGATTTGCTTGACCGCCACGACCACGCCCACATCCACATCCTTGTCCGCTGTCCGTCTTGCACATTAATTCACCTTTTTAGTTCCTTGATGTACAAGACATCCAAATAGTCAATTTAGTCCCAAGTATACAACTCGTGTAAAGCTTAGATCAACAGTCTTGATTAATCTAATCCTATCTTCCTAGTGGTAATCCATAACCTATAGCTCCCATGTAAGACCTAAAGCCTAAGCTTTGATACCAAAATCTATAACGCCCCAAATACCACCCTAGAAACATTACTAGGTAATCACCATTTACAAAATGAGAGCCGTAAAATAATCCATCAAATAGTAAATTCCATTCATCACATATGTATAATTTCTGCAACATCATCTCAAAAGAATAGGCCCATCTTAGCCTTTACATTCCAAAAGTCAACTAAGGTAGTGCAACGGAAATAACAAAAGAAAACTAGACTTTACAAGGTTCAAAATGAATAGTCTAGGATAGAACAAAAGAAAGTGTATATCCTAAGCATCCGCCTCGGGATTCATGTCTCCCGCTATCGGAGCTTCCCAATGCCTTGGCTCGTCAGTTCCGAGCTCCTCTTCTAGACACAAACCTAAAATATGTTGTTTGTAGGGGGTAAGCACAAAGCTCTGTAGCAACATTCCTTCCAAACTCGAACAAGGTTTATAAAAGCATATAAATTGGCCGGTCTCATTTCATAAATAGCATATATAATCTTTGAAGTAAAGTAGGGACATTTTACAACTAATCTCAAGTTTAAGTAGCAATAGTAATAGAACTGAACAATAACAAACAAGTTCCAATAAACATCCATTTCCAAAATATGATCCATTTCCCATAAATGATATAAAATTGTCCTTCAAGGCATGAGCATCCTTACAAGGAACCTCTTGAGAAGACCACATATTGTCCTCTTTTTGCATGAGCATCCTTACAAGGAACCTCTCACCCTCGAGGTTAAGTTTCTCAAGCATCTTTACAAGGAACCTCTTCAGAAGGAATGAGCATCCTTACAAAGAACCTTTCACCCTCAAGGATTGGTATCTCAAACATCCTTACAAGGAACCTCTTCAGAAGGAATGAGCATCCTTAGAAGGAGCCTCTCACTCATGTTCATCCAAACAACCGTCCAAGAATTATCATACCACCAACTATCTAAAATATCCAATAATTCCACAAATCCCCAATTTACAAGCAATTTCCAAGAGAAATTCCTAATTCTCACAAGTGATATCTCCAAATAAGGCAATGTAAAGAGAAACATGCAATAGATCATTATCAATATCATTACATTACTCAACACAAAGTTCTAGAGTTTTTAACACCAAGATTTAGTGAATATTGAAAGAGAAATCCACATTCCTCAAAAAACTAGGGTTTTTATGGATCTCCCACCATAACTTTGCTCAAAACATGATAAAGTTTGCAAGAATATTAGGAAATAAGAAACCCATAGCAAGTACATATCATTAAGAGTCAAATCATACATATATAATAACCCTAGCATCAATGAACAAGAATGGAAGAAAATCACTACCTTGTGTTCTTGAAAAGTTAGGTTTTGATTTACTCCAAGGCGCAAATCCCCTCAAATCTTGTGTTTTTCTCTTCCTTTCTTCCTCTCTTCTCTTCGTTTCTTCATCTCTAGGGTTTTCTAAGGTTAGAAGGACCGAAATAAAGGCTAAGGAGGCGTCTCTAGGTATTTATAAGGCAAAAATGGACCCCAAATCGTGACATTAAACTGTCAAACCTCTTTCAGCCGTACCGGTACACAGTACCGGTACGGTACGGTACAGTACCAGTATGCTATACTAGTACGTCTAACTCTCTAGACCAATTTGTTCTGGAACATAGTACCGGTACGATTAAGTACTGATATGATTTTGTCCAGTTTTATCTATTTCCCCCATTTTTCATTTCCAATCCATCCTAAACCCTTCAAAATTCAACTCAAACTTACACAACATACATTTGCACACCAAATATAGTTGATAGAAGTTCTTTTACAAACTATGTCGTACATTCCTGAGCTAAACCAGCTTTAACTATTATTTACAATATTAGTATTTCCTACGCCATTATATATATTAAATTACTATACACCTTTAACATGATATTACTATAAACCTTGGGGGTTTATAAGATTACACAGACAGCTTGAAACTCAAGCTCTGCCATTTTGGGGTCCTACCTACACTTCTCCCCTGACATTTGTCCCCTGACATCCCTTGCACATCTACAGGCCTCCCATCACCCATGCTTAGACTTTGAAGTCTTGGTCATTTATGAGGAGGAGAGAGAAGAGGAGAAGATAAGAGATGCAAGAAAGGCTTATCCTAGCTTGCTCAATGTCATCAAGTCAACCGCATTTGATTGGAAGCTTGTCATACACCTATGGATCTATCTAAGGACAAAAATGAATCATTCATTATTATTATTCAGTTTGTATTGCAATAAAGAAAGACAAGGCTACCTAAGCTTAGGAATAGTTTTAGAGAGATAAGTTAGATTTTTGCATTTTCTTTACCCATTTTCACTTCTAATCATCTGTAAGACTTGTGCAAGCTTCATTTAATGTCTTTAAGGACATTTATTTGTAATACACTACATGCGTATATTAATAAAGTAATATACTAGTTTAATAGTTCTTTTATATATAATGATGTAAAAATGAATCACATAGGTTCAAACATTAGAAATAAATATTTGGGAGACAAATGGATTTGGGAAGTTTACGTTTCGAAAGCATATGAGCTTAGAAATAGTTAATAGGTAAGTTTCTAAATATTTTTAGGTCAAACTACGGTGTCCATTGAAGCCGGAAGGTCGAACAACCTTGGGAAAGGTAATATGAGATGTATTAGAGGTTAGAAAGTATTTCCGAATTAAAATCCACTTTAGAGTGAATTGGGGTAAAAATTATCTTGGACACCTTCTAGTGTTTTGGCCATAACTTTTTATACTTATTTCCAATTGATCTAAAATTTTGACAGTAGATAGTAGACATCTAGGGCTACAAAAGTGTGTCTCATGAAAATTTTCCAATTCGACCTCAAAATGGGTCAAAACTGCCTTAAAAGTTGGACAAAAAACCTGTCTGCTGAATAGTACCGGTACCGAGTACCGGTACCTCGATTCCAGAAGGTTTTTGATACCGGTACTGGGTACCGGTACCATATGATACCGATACCGGGTACCGGTACATCCGATAAAAATCTGAATGTTTAATGTCGCGGTCTTGGTCCGATTTTTTTGGGCATATAAATACTTTAGGCCGCTTCCTTAGTTGTCCATATACCATTCTAAACCCTAGATAGCTTGAGAGAGAAGGAGAGAACTCAAGATCAAAGGAAAATTATAAGAGATTAAGAGTATATTCAAGAATCCAAGCCCTAGTTCTTCAAGATTCAAGGTAAGGGTTTTCTTCCATTTTCATTCAATGATGTTAGGGTTATTATACATGTATATTTTGACTCTAAATAGTATGTATTTTTTATGGGTTCATTGTTTCTTAGTATTTTTACAAACATTCACATAATTTGAACAAAATAATGGTTTGAAATCCATCAAACCCTAGTTTTTGGGTGAAATATGGATTTCTCTCTATATCTTCATATCCTCTTGATTTCTAAAATGCTAGAGCTTTGTGTTGGGTATTAAAATGGTAGTATTGATGATCTCATGCCTATTTCCTTTAAACTTGTCTTTTGTAACATGATTTGCAAAATGAGTATATTTCCTTAAATTGTTTTATTATGTACAATGCTTGTGAAAGTTGGGAAAGTTGTGGAATTGCTTATATATGAGATTTTGAGTATATTATTGGTATGTTACTCTTGTGTATGGTGTTGTGAGGGACTTGGATTACTTCGAGATCTGTCGTAGGGTGTTAGAGGTCAGTCTATCCCAGTGGGGGTGAGATGGTTACCTAATGCCCGTAATGGATTGTTGTTTGTGAGAGCAACCATTATTGTTCACTTTCGAGACAAAAGGGGTTAGTATACTAGATCCTTGGGAGGATTTCGTCAATGCCGCTGGAGGCGGTATATGCCCTTCCTAAAGAGATATAGGTGAACGAGGTAGAATCGTTGGGTAGATTCATGAGAAGCGACAGCCTACTTGAGTGGTACCAAATAGAAATTATTGTTCATTGTACCAAATAGTATTTCTCCAAGAGTTTCGGGTAGTAAGGGATGCCGCGATAACTTGTGAAAATGGTGTATGGTGTATGGTGGATTGGATTATGTTGAAAATTATTTGCCAATTAAAGTTGATTTTATTCTCTTCCAATTCTTTATTATTGCACAAACTTGAGATCTCTTTTAAAATGTCCTTATTTTATTTCAAAATTCATTGATATGTATGTGCGAAATGAGACCTACCTGTTTTACTTGATTTCAAAACCTTGAATGGGTTTGGAAGGATTTTCCTACAGAGTCTTGTACTCACCCCTTCCTACCTACGAATATTTCAGATTGTACTCTTGAGGAAGAGTTAGGACTCGAGGAGCCCGTACCCTGGGAGATTCAGCAAGACGGGAGTGTGGATCCCGGGGAGGACTCTTAGCTGGACACTATATTTTGTTCTAGACTAGGGTATTATTTTGAAAACAATGTAAAGCCTAGCCATATTTTGTAATTCCGCTGCATTATCATAGTTATTAGATTTTGGGGATGTAAAGGTCATAGCTTGGCCTATTCTTTTGGGATAACATGTAAATTTGATGAATTGATTTTATGGTAAGTAAATGGACTCGGTGTGGTCATTATAGTAGAATTGCACAGGTTGAGTTTTTGGTAGAGCTCCCCGTACAAGGGAGACTCTGCCTGAATTTTGTTACAATATAAATTGTTGATGTAATGTTGATCGGTTACTTAGTGCTCTCATGGTTAAATGGTTATTAGAATGTAATGCCGTCCAGGGTGATATTTGGGGCGTTACATTATTACAAGTACATCTCTAGTTTAGTTCTACATTTTGGATTTCACCATTGTTGTATTAAGATTTCTTCATTTCAAGCTTTTAAAATGAGTATTGAATATTTTTCTTCATAGTTTAAGATTTCTAGCATTAAGTTACAATCTTCCTTTCTTCATTATGTCTCTTTATATTATTCACGAGTAGCTAAACTTAAAGTTGGCTAATTGATGAGCACATAATATTGCACATTTCATGGCCTCATTACATTCATTATAACTCAATTTTTGCATTTAATTACTTAGTGTTAGCCTATTTTATGAATAATGTTGAATTCTCGATGTTGCATATTTTGATAGCTTAAATGTTGGATTTTAGGACCTTGCGACTATGTTGGATGTGTGCTAATGGCATGGACACAATACATGAAGAATTGGAGGCTTAAAAGTGAAGAAATCAAGGAGGTATTGGTGTTTTGGAACAAAGGCACCAGCTGCCACATCACTGGGAAGCACTGTCTCGGTTCTCCTCCATTTTGACCATGATCTACTCATAATCTGGAAAAGTTCAAAACATGAAAGTTGTAGATCTGGATGTCTTCTATATCTTGTCAAAATTTCAGCTCAATCCCGAGGGAGAGTGAAACTCCCTTAGTCCTATAAGTCATACACACATTTGAGGGTGGTGTTGAGAGGTTAGGAACGACAACGTTTATCAATCAATCACTAATCCAAGGAGAACTCCTCTTGGGTATGCTATTTCAATTCATTTCCATTCCTCCTCGTAGTGTACGTTCAATTCATTTCCCGTAGACTTGTCACAGAGTATGTTTGGATCCTCACCCCCATTTTAGTCTCTCGTTTCCCACGAATCAATCGAACATCTAGACACCATTGGAGTAAGGTTTTGAGTTGATTTGGTATTCCCATTGGAATGACCTGTTCATATTAGCCAACACTTGTTTCATTTCATTTTCTATCATAAACACAAACTCAAAGATTTTACACTTTCCATTTTCACAAAATCACCTTCACCATAATTCGACCTTCCTTCCCTGAGGAGACGACCTTGGAATATTCAATTCCAAGTAAAACACAACACTCGAAAGTCTCTCTGCGCTTGGGGAGCATTTTTGTTCACACTCACACATTTCATTCCATACATCCGTTTTCCTATTTCTTATATGGAACCCGAGTAAGGGTGACAATCACCCACACACATAAGTCATTTACATATTGAGGGTTCATGTATGGAGATTAGGAATGCAACGGATATATCAAGCAAGCACAAAGTTTATTGGGCCATAAAAATCTTGAACTTCAACATGAGAATGGCCATAGAAAATAGGAAGCTTGAATTGAATGAATTGGAAGAGGCTCGAAGAGATGCATATTAGAGCTCTAAAATTTCAAAAGAACGTGTTAAGATCTTTCATGAAAAATCCATTATGAGAAAGACATTTGAGTCTGGCCAAAAAGTGCTTATACAATTCTCGTCTCTCAATCTTTCAAGGAAAACTCTGTTCCCATTGGGATGGCCCCTATCTTGTTAAGGTGGTCTACCCCAATGGAGTCGTGGACGTCACAAACCCTAAGGATGGGAGGACCTTCAAGGTCACTAGCCTAAGACTTAAGTCATTCTTTGCGGGGTTTGAAGGTCAAGGGGTGGAAAAAGATTTGATAGATCTGATTTACTCAGACTTATTGGAGGAGTAACTGTTCATATGGTTTTTAGTGTACAGTAGTTTTTATTTACTTTATCCATTTCTGTTACTTACGTTTTCTTGTCACATAGTGTTATTTTTCTTAGTTGCAGATAGTGGTGTTTTTGTCAAAAGCTCAAGTGCAAGGTGTTCTCTAATCCTACTCATTTTTTTTCAATCCTTCATTATATATCATATCTTTTTGTTGCATTGAGGACAATGCATAAATTAAGTTAGGGGTGAGGTGCACCATTTGAATGATACACCAATTTTTGTGGTGAAATTTACTTTTCACAAGTCACACAAATTTTTGTTTACAAGAGCCACAAATTATGTGAAAATTTTGAAAATTATTTGTGAAAGATATTTGAATGTTGATCTGTATTTCCTTATTGAGAGTGTTTTAGGTTTGTTGATACGTTGATCTTTGCTTTGAATTTTGAGTACATGAGCATATTATAGAAGTTCATCTTATGTGTGAGTATCACATATGCATTTGCTTTTGAACTCACCAATATGTGCGCCTTGAATGTGTAATTTTGTCAACTTACAAATTGAGTTCACATTTTAGCGCTTGACATGAATAGTAGAGATGAGTAAGAACCTATGAGAGCTTTAGTGTCAATCGTTGTTGGAGGGGACTTACATTTTCTTAAGGAACAATTCTTCGAATTTCAATTTTGTTCAATAATCTCACTATGCTTGTTTAGGTTAGGTGCATTTGTGTAGTTAATTGACTTGTCTTAAAATGCATAATGCTCCCTCATGCTTATCTAGAGGTGATCTTAGGCCATTTTTTAATATTTTGAGACTTGTCCTTTTTCTTGGAAAAATATTATCCCTAGTGACGTGACTGAGGCTTAATTGAAATTCGTTTCTATGCCACATATTTAACTAAACCGGTGCAAAATGATAAAAATTTACTTCACTTTTGTTGTTCCTAGAGCTGAATATGAGTGATCGTAAAAGAGAAAGAAGTATGGTGTGGAAACTCAAATAAAAAGGATGAATGTTGTTGAAACTCAAAGAGTTGAACGGAAAAGAATGAAAAAATCCAAGAAAAAGAGAAAAATGGGTGAAAAGAAGAAAAAAATGATCAAAAGAAAATGAAAATGTCAAGGAAAAAAAGAAAAAGAAATAAAGAGTGTGGTGATGGGTTTGGAATGAAAATCCCATGAAAAGGAAAATATTTTTCAAATAAAAGTCTTACACTCGGAACAACCCTCTTTGTTATCTTATATCCTTTGTTTCTTTTGCCTCAATATCATCCTAAGGCCCCATTATAACCCTTGAAGTCCTAAATGATCTAGAGAAGCATGAAAGATGCCTACTTTTAAAGAAAAAGAGAAGTTGGTTCATTATAGAGTGCTCTAGCATTCCTTTCATGAGATTATGCCAAGGTTGTTTCATTTTCATGCATGAACTTTATTTTTGTATTATATGTGAGCATACTTCGTTTCGTGCACAATATCCTATCTCACATATACACATGGAGAGCATGCCAATTAACTAGAGTGTGATTCATTGTTGAGAGACACCCTTGGTGAGGTTGCATCGAAACTTAATTTGGATAGCTAAAGTGAATGTGAATTCCTTTGTGTAAATGCTTAAATTACATGTCTATTGCACACACACATGAGTTTGAAAATGAATGTGTAGGTGCACACCCTAGACTAGCTTTTAAAGCCATGGTGTACTCATGTGTGTTTGGTTCGGGTATTTGAACGATGTGTTAAGTAGTCCTATGCTTGTGGGATGGGGTAATATTGTTCAACTTTCGAAAGTTGGTGATGTGAAACCCGCCAAGAATAACGAGAACCAACAACGAAAAGGAACCCAAGATCGTTCTACGTTCAGATTTGAATGGAAGACCTCGACCCGTTGTTTACGACAAACAAGAACCTTGGTATATAGACCTCAACCCGCTGTTTGTGAAACAAGAACCTTGGTATAAAGGAAGACGCCACAAACGGTATGGAAATCCGTTTGATAAGTCGATAGTGAACGCCACGGGAAATCCCGATAAGTTCGTCTAGTTCTTCAAAGAACCAAAGAGAAATATACTCTCACAATTTGCTGAATCATAATCTGAATTTTCATTGATTTGAAGGCCTATTTATAAAGGCTAGTCATTACAAGGATTAGGAAACTTTCTAAAATAACTTATCCTATTTAAGGAATATTTCTTACTTGTGGGTAAAGAAATATCTCTTACTTTCCTAAAAAGAATAACTCACATGCCTAAATTTAAAAGGAAAGTACTTGGCATGCAAGTCTTACAATCAAACCCTAACAAGAATGAATAGGGCGCTGTTACTGTAGCATGAACAGTACGGTGCTACAGTAACTCCGAAAATCCTATTTCATAAGAAGTAAAACATGTGGGCCAAGCATCCTCAAGCCCACTTATTCTAAAAATAATAATCCTTTAAATAAATTGGAGGCCTTAACAACAACGGGCCAATTTAAGCTTAGCCTTAGCCTAGCCGGATTCCTCTAGAACTTGAACCATGTTGATGAATCTTTGTTGTTCAAGTGGATCATGGTCAATGGGCCTCCACAAACTTGCTTGAGTCCATGCCTCTTGAATTAGACCATTGAGTACCTCCTTAAACTTCCTTGCTCGTGCTCTCGTAACCGGCCCAATTGGAACTTTAACTAGATCTCTTGAAGTTGGGCCATGATTCGCATCAGTTGGTAGAAATTAAAAACGTTCTGGTGATTTTAATATGTGTCTTACATTTTGGGTGACTTTTTGGTAGTTAAATGTAGAAATCTAGACCTCGTCTTTTGAAAGCATCAAAATTGTAAATCATACTGCAATTTCGGTAATGACTTGGGGCATGATGGTTCAAATTGTGGTTTATAAGAGTAACATATGTTTTGGTGGAGTAGAGGTCAATAAAAGAGTGCCAAAATGTGTAGGAATTGAAATGAAGTGGAGAGGGAGTGATTTGGATAGCAGAGAGGTATTTTGCAAATAAGTGAAAACCTATCGGTAGGCCATACTGGTAGGTTTTGATCACTGGTTTTGCACCTATCGCAAACCAACCGATAGGTTTTGCTCACTAGAGCAAAACCTTCCGGTAGGTTCTCATGATCTACTGGTATGTTTTGCCCAGAATGGCAAAATTAGGGCTTTTAATCGATTTTTTTTGGAAAAACTATACATTATCTCCCCAAAGCATAAACCCTAAGGCCTTTCTCTCCCCCTCCAAACATTCCTAAGCTTCCAAATTACTCACCCATTGCATTAATCTCTCAAATCTCACTCCTAGGACAGTTGATTTAGTAGATTTTAGTGAAAATTTGAGAAATTCATTTTTTAAACCCTAGCTTTGCCGAAAATTTCCAAAGCCCTAATCCCCTTTAACCTTTTTAAAACCTCCAAGATCCTTGCAATGGATCCTCAAGGGAAGATCATCTTTGATGTTTTGGACCCAGTTAAGGGGTTTTTTATGGCCTTCATTTCTCTTTTGGTGTTTGGGGCACTGTTGCTTTGCATGGCCCGCACCAAGTGAACAGTGCCAAGCCCTCCACAACCCTCAAATGTTAGTACCCGCAAAAGGGGTGGTAAGCGGTATAGTGGAGACCGTGGTGAGTGACAACAGAAGGCAAGGAACGATGCTAGGTACCAAAGCATTGAAAAAAAGAATGTGACCTTTGAAAGGTTCGTGGATAAGAAATCCCTGGGTCTAACAAACAAGGTTGTGAGGATCATCGAGGCTCATGGGATTAGGATTTGGTTCAAGCTCATGAGTGGGTTCAATTTGTCTTTATGCCGGGAGTTTTACCAAAAATTCAAGGTGGTGGACGAAGATGCGGAGATTTTGAGAACAAATATAAGGGGCAAGACTTTTGTCATGACCCCTACTGTGTTTTGCCACTCTCATAAAGTATGAGAGGCCACCTCCCTCCACCCTGGTGTATCCATATATCATCACTAGGTTCAAGACCATCCTAGAATACATGGCTTCAATGTACAAGGACCTGACTCAGTTTAGGAGAACGGTCTAAGTCGGGGGCCTCTGACATTTCATACGGGATGATGAACAAGATTTTGCATTACAACCTGCTCCCAAGGCACACCAAGAAGACTCGTAACATTGAAAAACTTGCCTTCTTGGATGTGGTGATTTCTGGGAAGGCGTTGGTTATTGCACTCTTTATCTGGGAGGTGATGAAGGAATTCGCCCTGGCTAGAAAGTCGAAGGCAAACCTTCCATTTGGGGACCTGGTCACCCAGATATGCAATCACTTTAAGGTGAAGGGTTATGCATTTGAGAAGTTGACCCCTCCAAGACTGGAGCCATAGGCAAAGCCAGCAGTAGCAAGAGGTCTGCTATGACTTGGGGTAAGCTTACTAGGGTTTTAGGACCGAGGTCGTCTGGTGCAGGACCTTCCTCTGAGGGGTCGTCTTTCCCTGAGCAATCTACTTCTGGACCAGAGCGCTCAATATCTCAGCACCTTGATGCATTAAAGGAGACAGTTTTTGGGATCTCGGCGATGATGACCAAACTCTTAAATACACATTTCCTGGCGAACAAATCCCAGGTGGACCACCACCTCCAACTGCTGGACCATCCACCTCTGCCCCCTTAGCTTCCACTGTAGTTGATGTGGGGGACTCAGATGAGGACGATGATGATGAAGAGGAGGAGGGCGCTAAAGAAGACTCTGGAAAGGTGGATGTTGATGATGATGATAAAGGTGGCGGGGAGGATGGAGATGATGTTTAGTGTTCATTTGTTCTCTTTTGTCCTTTTCAATTTGAGGTTGTACATAGCTAGGAGCGGAGTCATTGGCCTAGTAGAAAAATATTTAGGAATTTTAGGCCGTTTTGTCTCTTTTTGAATTCTAACTCCATGTACTCCAATTTTACAAGTAATTAATGAAATAACACAGCTTTTGTTCCATCTTGCCTAAGTTCATTTTTTTAATTGCTTTGTGATTTTTGTATTTTCAATGCTTGGTGAATTACTTGTGTAAATGGATTGTTGTAGTTTCATACTCGTTGGTTTGAAAATAAACTTTGCTAGGGACTAGCAAACCTCAAGTTAGGGGGTGTGATGAGCATAAAATATTGCATATCCTATGTACATTTACACTAATTTTAATGCTTGCTTTTGAGGTTAAAATGAGTGGAATTACAATGTTCCAGCTATTAACGAGTTTTGGTATGTTTGTAGGTAAAAGGGCTTAAATAATGCTAGTTAAGCCCTCTCATGGTGCTTAAGGTAAATGGAGATAAGGTGAAGGATTTATGATAGCTTGGACGGTGAAGGAACCAAGAAATTAAAACCTACTGGTAGGCAATACAAGTAGGTTTTGGCTACTGGACCTGCACATACCGATATGTTTTGCCTACTGGAATAAAACCTACCGGTAAGTTTCCCGCGATCTACTGATAAGTTTTACTAAAACATGCTAGATTCTGCATCTCAAGCACTGCAATTTTGGAGGCCCCACCATTTGGGTCTCCCACTTGTCCATGGCACTCCTTACACACAGACATCCCCTCCACAACCCTAGCTTGGACATTGGAAGCTTGGACATTAATGAGGAGAGAGAGAAGAGGGGAAGCCTTGGAGTACATGCTAGGCCTATGCTAGCCTGCCCAATCCATCCATTCAGTCCCCTATTGACTGGAGGCCTATCACACAGACCCTAGAGAGTTCCATGGACGTTTTTGGGAAGGACATACACCATTATAGAATACATTTCATTGTAGAGATAGAAACTCCAAGGAAGAAAACATAGTTTAGAGAGAGAAATTTATGTTTTTGTATTTTCTTCCATCCATTTCACTTGTAGTTCCCTATAAGACTCGTGTAAGCTTCATTTGATGTCTTTAATGTCATTTATTACAAGCACATTTCAAGTTTAGTTCTACATTTTGGATTTCACCATTATTGTATTGAGTTTTCTTCATTTCAAGTTTTCAAATGAGTATTGAATGTCTCTATTCTTAGTTTAAGTTTTCTTGCATTGAACTAAATTCCAATCTTCATTTCTTTACAATGTCTCTTCATTACATTTATGTTCTTGCTTTAAACATGAGTAGCTAAGCTTTTAGTTGGCTAATCCAAGGAAGAATTTCGCTTGGGTATGCTATTTCAACTCATTTTCTTTCTTCCTCGTAGTGTACGTTGATTCGTTTTGACTAGGTTAAGTGTGGACAGGTTGTGAGTCTTTGATACACCGTAAATTTGTTACGACATATGCTTGGATCCTCACCTCCATTTTAGTCTCTCGTTTCCTACGAATCAATCGAATATCTAGACACCATTGGAGGAAGGTCTTGAGTTGATTTGGCATTCTAATTGGAATGACCTCTTCGGATTAGCCAATACTTGTTCCATTTCATGTCATCAAGAAAACAAATCACCAAATTCAAACATCAAAGATTTTCACTTTTCCCTTTTCACCAAAATCACCTTCAAAACGATTCAACTCCTTCCCTGAGGAGATAACCTTGGAATACGATTTTCAAGTAAAACACCACACTCGAATGTCTCCTTGCGCTTGGGAAACACTTGTGTTCACACACACACATATTTCATTTCACATATTTGTTTTCCTATTTCTTGCATCAAACCCAAGTGAGAGTGACTCACCCACACACCTAAGCCATATACACATTGAGAGTTCATGTTCGAAAATTAGGGAACGCAACGAAAAACATCAAGCAAGGCTCTTCTCTCAAAAGTTGAGAGCTCTACAACTTATAAAGAAAAGGAGAAGAAAAAGGATTGGAGTCCAAGGAAGGACAAGAGCTGAGAATGATCTCACGAAGGTACAGTGATCACCTAGGTCCTCCACCTCAAGAGTTGCAGCCGAGGTTTGGCCTATGTTAGTTCACTCCCCTCAATGTTGCGGTCTCACAAAGTACTCTATGAGGTACAAAATGAGAAGCTTTTTAGATGGCCACCTCAGATGAAGGTTGACCTCGCAAAATGGTACATAACGAAATATTGTGAATATCACTGAGACCATAACCACCTCACGATGACTGCATCCAACTAAAGAAAGAGATTGAATTTTTGACCCAGAGGGGACAGCTGCGCCGCTTCGTGGCAAAACTAAGCTCACCCACCTCTTGCACCTCAGTAGCAAGCTCTTCCACCACACCAATAGCCTATGGGAGAAATCAGGGTGATATTAGGAGGATTTGTCAGAGGTGGAGAAACAAGCTCAGCCAAAAAGGCCTACTTCCGACGAGCCGAGTTGAAGATGTTTTTGGAAATATAATTCGTGTCCAAAACACCTTAGCTAAGCATAGACATCACATTTTAGATTTAGATTTGGAAGGCTATCAGCACCCTCATGACGATCCCTTGGTGGTAAAAGTCATCATTGCCAATAGAACTATCCACCGAGTTCTTGATGGCAATGGAAGCTCTACTAACATCATCTTCAGCTCAACCTTTGAAAAAATGGATATTAGTAGAGACAAGCTCGAACCAGTAAGAACCCACTTGCTTAGATTCTCAGGGGAAAAAGTTCTTCCCCTAGACTCAATCCAGCTTGTCCTCACAATAGGTGACCCCACATGCTAGTTAACGACAACTGTGCGGTTCTTAATCGTGGATGCCCCTTCAGCATACAATATTCTATTGAGAAGACCTTCTCTCAATATCATAAGAGCCATCCCCTCAGCTTATCATCTAGTAATGAAATTTCCAATCGAAAATGACATAGGCATGGTCCAGGGAGACTAACGTGTGGCAAGGGAATACTACATAGCGTCTAAGAAGAAAAAAGAGGTTAAGACCATACAATTGGATGAGCTCGACGTGAGGGATGAGTTGGAGACTAGGTCCACACCTTCAAAAGAGTTGGAGCCAGTCTAGCTAGACAAGGATCCAGGGCATCTAGTGTATGTTGGATTAAAATTGCTGGAGGAAATCAAACATCTCCTCATTCAGTTTTTGAAAAAAAAAATATTGAAGTGTTCGCTTGGAAGTAAGAAAATATGCAAAGGATTGACCTATCAATCATCATGCACAAACTCAATGTAAATCAAACCTTCAAACCCATAAAGCAAAACAAAGGAGCTTCGCCCCAGAATGCTAGAAAGCCATAAACAAGGAAGTATCTAAACTTCTTCAAGCCAAGGCTATCGTAAAGGTGAATTATCCAACTGGGCTGGTGATGAGCACATAATATTTCACATTTCATGGCCTCATTACATTCATTATAACTCAACTTTTGCATTTAATTACTTATGGTTAGCTTATTTTATGAATAATATTGAATTCTCGATGTTGCATGTTTTGATAGCTTAAATGTTAGATTTTAGGACCTTGCAACTATGTTGGATGTGTGGTAATGGCATGGACACAATACATGAAGAATTGGAGGCTTAAAAGTGAAGAAATCAAGGAGGTATTGGTGTTTTGGAACAAAGGCACCAGCTGCCACATCACTAAGAAGCACTGTCTCGGTTGTCCTCCATTTTTACAATGATCTACTCAGAATCTGGACAAGTTCAAAGCATGAAAGTTGTAGATCTGTATGTCTTCTGTATGGTGCCAAAATTTCAGTTCAATCCAACAGTTAGATCAAGAGTTATGTCATTTCTACCGAAGGTGATCCAGTGTAGAAAAACAGTACCGGTACCACGAATCTTCTGGCCGAAAAACAGCCTGTAACTCAACTTTGAGGCTTGGGGGTCCCACCTACACTTTTCCTACTTGCCCCCCAACATTTCCTTACACAAGAGCAGGCATCCCCTGCACATTTGGATGACTTGGGCGGCTTGTGCATTAATGAGGATGTGAGAGAAGAGGGGCTGCCTGGGAGATGCATGCTAGGCTTGTCCTAGCCTTCCAATCACTTCAAATCAGCTCACACACCTTGAGGGACCCTCATGGATGAAATTCAAGGCTCTCCAACAATATACACAACATTTTATTCTGCATTGTAGGGAGAGAGAGTTGGCTACCTAAGCTTAGGAGTAGTTTTAGTTTAGCTCCAAGGAGGAAGAAGATGAATAGTGACATTTTTGCATTTTCTTCTCCATTCATGTTGTAGAAAGTTTGTTAATCTCTTGTAAGGATATTCTAAGTTTAATTTATTGTCTTTAATCTCATTCCTTTCAAGTTATTGCAAGTTTAGTTCCATGTTCTAGTTTTCACCATTTATGTTTTCAAGTTTTCTTCAATTCTTAGTTTAAAATGGGTATTGTTGATTTCTCCTCTTAGCTTAAGATTTCTTGCATTTAGTTAAGTTTTAATCTCCATTTCATCCTTGTCTCTTTACATTATGAATGTCTTTCTTTTAATATGAGTAGTTAAGATTTAAGTTGGTTAATCCAAGGGAAGACCTCTTCTTGGGGATTCCATTTCAACTCTTCTTCATTCCTCCCATTTGAGTCAAATGGTTCAGTTTGACGGGGTTGAGAGTGGATGAGTTGGTGAACCTTTGATATCCCGTAGGCCTAGTCACGGGTTATGCTTAGATACTCACCAATCTCGTCCCTAGCTTCCCCCGAATCAATCGTTCATTTATGCTCAATCGGAGGAAGGCTTTGAGTTGATTTAGTATTCCCATTGGAATGAATCATTTAGATTAACCAACACTTGTTTTCTTGCATTTTCATTTACAAACACAACCCTAAAACATAAACAAAAGATTTTACATTTTCTTTACTTCTTTGCAAAATCACTTTCACAAAACTCTCTTTCCTTCCCTGAGGAGACGACCTTGGAATACTTCCCAAGTAAAACACTGACAACGAAAGACTCCTTGCGATTGGGGAGCACTTTTGTGGACATTCTACTTTTCATTTCACACATATTTTGTTCATCCATTTCCCACCATTCACATTCCGTTGTTGCCTAATCTCTTGCATCAGCCCTAGGGAGAGTGACACTCCCTTAGTCCTATAAGCCATACACACATTTGAGGGTGGAGTTGAGAGGTTAGGAGTGACACTATTATCATTCAATCATTTTGGCGCCGTTGCTGGGAAAGGCTAAGCGTTGAGTTCGAAGGTGATTTTGGAACGGCATAAGGTAAGTCTCGTGATTTTCATCACGGGCCAAGGTATGTCGTCTAACTTGTAAATATTCTATTTTAGTTTGTTTTGTGTTATGTCTTATACTTTTTATGAAAATGTATATAATGCCCCATATTATGAAAATGTGTGTGAGATTTGTGATGACTATGGGCTCACCTCTTGTATGTGCCAAATAAATTATCCGGTTCAAGACTTTTCATGCAAAAACTCTTACCCCAACCATTATGTTTCACCGAGTTATCCGAGTTATGGTTGGGAGAATGAACCGTATAATTTTCCATCCAATCTCACACCACCAAATGAATTCTCACACTATCCAACATATGAGGACTCAACCGAACAAGCATTGGAAAACACTTTTTATGATTTTTTGCAATACCAAATGGAATTCAATGCCCAAGTAGCCCAACAAATTTCTGAAATTGGAGATCAACTTAATACATTGACCAATGCTATATTTATGCATGATGAACAATATTTTGAGCATAGTCAATGTATTGAGTGTGATCTCCCCAATGAAATGTATATGGATGTTGAATCTTCCACCACTCTTGATTGTAAAAATTTTAATAAAGTTATCATCCCACATGTGGCTAATGTGCCCAAGGTCATTTTGCCATCTTTGAGTGGTGTTGAGATTCACGTTTCTCAACTTGGGGAGGGCATTGAAATGGAGTCAAGTGTTTTTAATGAGAAATTGTATTTTTCATTTGTTGCATTGCATTTTTAATAATTATTCGTTGTATTGTTGGATAGATGGTCTAGGAAGGGCATTAATGCAACAAAAAAATTTTAAAATCAAAAAAATCCATGGGCGCAAGCTCATATCCGAATTGAAGCCGGATTGACATGAGCCCTTGTTGTTTTATTTTCATGCACATAGTAGTTAAATTTATTTTATTGTTATAGTTTTATTTTTCAATGTTGTAGTGTAGACTTTAGCATGGAAGTTGTTTATCTCTCCTTAATTTGAACTCATTTCATTTTGACCATTATCATAGACAAACTCATTGAATATCATGTGAGAGTCTAAGTTGGGGGTGTAAATAAGCTTTGTGTGTTTCATTTTCTCTTTTATGTTTATATAAAAAAACGGCAGAAATAGTACCGGTACCGAGTACTGGTACCGGTACCCAGTACCGGTACTGTTTTCCTGACATGCCCAAATTCTGCAGAGAAAAAAAAGGGCGGGTATCTCATTTCTCATTTTACCTTCAT
>CM042191.1:15874734-15950946 GCA_023539305.1 Ilex asprella
GTTGAAAAATTTTAATTTTTGCTTGCTTGCATCAGTACAAAATATGTAAGAATTTTGAAATTTTTTGATGAAAAATAACTATAACTTGACCTGTATTCCCTTATGAAGTGTGTATGAATTGAATGACACGTTGATTATGGTTGTGAACTTTGTGCACATGAGCTTACCATAGAAATGGATCCTATGCACAAGTATCACATATGTATTGATTTTCGAACTCATCTGCATGCGGTTTTTGAATGTGTAATTTCAGAAATTTACGGGTTGGATTCATGTTTTAAGCTTGACATAAGTAGTGGAGATGAGTAAGGACCCATGAGAGCTTTAGAGCCAAACTATTTTCGAGGGAAATTACAATTACTCATAGAACAATTTTTCAATGTCAAATTTGTTCAATAGTCTTATTACGCTTGTTTTGGTTAGTTGCATTGGGTTAGTAGACTGATTTGTCTTGATTATACAATGTATTCCCATGCGGACCTAGAAGTGATCTCAGGCCATTGTTGAAAATTTTGAGCCTTTGCCTTTTTCTTGGAAGAATTTATCCCTAGTGCCATGATTGAGCCTTACTTGAATTTATTTCTATGCCATACATTTGACCAAGCCAATGCAAAATAATAAATATCTACCTTACCTTGGTTGTTCCTAGAGCTAAAATTGAGTGATCGTTAAAGAAAAGGATGGATGGTGTGGGAATTCAAACAAAAGGGATGAATATTGTGGAGTTTAAATGTTGAATGAAAAAGAATGGAAACTCAAGAAAAGGAAGAGAAAAATGGATGAAAGAAGTAAAGAAAGAGAAAAATAAAAAGGAAATGTCAAGAAAAAAAAAAGAAAGAAAGAAAGGAAGCTAAGGGAGTGGTGAAGAAGTGAGAATCATAATCCCATAAAAAGGGAAGTGTCTTTCCAAGCTTAAAAGTCTTTCACTCAGAACAACTCCTCTTGTTTCCCTATATCCTTCATTTCTTTTGCCTATACATTACCCCAAGGCCCCATTATAACCTTTAAAAGTCCTAAGTGATTTAGGGAAGCATGGAAGGTGCATAAATTCAAAGAGAATGATGAGTTGTTTCTTACTATCCAATGCCTTAGCATTCTATTCATGAGACTATGCCAAGGTCGTTTCGGTTACATGTACGAACTTCAATTTTTGGATTACATGTGAGCACCTTGTTTTGAACATAAGATTCTATCTCACATGTACACATGGAGTGAATACCACGATAACTTGAGTGCTTTCATCGTGGAAGAGTGACCCTTGGTGAGTTTTGGTTGAAGCTGAGATTGTCTAGCCTTTCGAATGTGAATTCTGTTTTGTAAATACCCAAATTACTTGTTTAAATCCACATGCACACGAGTTGAAAAGTAATTTGTAGGTGCATACTTCATACTAGCATTCATGACTATAGTTTTGCTCATGTACACCCCGTTCATTCATGTGAGAAGTTTGTTATCCAGCTCCATACTTGCAAGAATGGGGGAATATTTCTCAAATTATTGATATTTGACATATTTTAGGGATGCCTTGTTCTAAACCTTATGATGTATACATTGGGTGCTCATTTTGATAGTTGAGAACAGAAATTCAATCTTTGTATGGTGAATGCATCATAGGTTTAAATCACTTTGCAATTTCAATCATAATGTGGGCATGATGGTTCGAGTTGTGGTTTATAATTGGAATATATTTTCTTGAATGGAGTTGGAGTCATAAGTAATGTGATGAAGTGTCTAAGAAGTTCCTCAGTTGGTTTGGAATGGAGGTATGTCCCAGTAGGAGTATTTTGGCAGACAAAGCAGAACGGTACCGGTACCCAAAACCTACTGGAATCGAGGTACCGGTACCCAGTACCAGTACCACGTTCCTGACAGAAAAAAAAATTTAATTAGGGCTTTTAAGTTAAAACCCTCGATTCAACTTTTAATTCCCCCATTTACTTCGGCCTTACCTACCTCCCCCTTACCCGAAGACACCCCAAGAGTCCAAGATAACTCTTCTTCTCCCCTCTTCAATTCCCCCAATTACTTCTACCCTTTCTCCATCCCCCTTCACCCGATGGGACTCCAAGGGTCCATAACCCTTCCTCTTTCCCTCTTAGTCTATAAAATCTCCTAGATCTAGATTGTTTCCCACAAGTTTCCTCCAAGTTACCCTACCCTTAGAGATGAATCTCAAGTTCCTCTATTTCCCTCCCTTCCTTTCACAATGCCTCGCACAAAGATGCCCGGATCAGAACCAACGCCCACTTCCCCTCCTGCCATGACCTCTGCTAGCCGCAAAAGAAGTGGAGAAGGGTCAAGTCAGGACCCTGTGGCGCAGAGGAAGAAGGCCAAGAGGAATGCTCGACGCCAGTTGATCGATGGTAAGAATGTTACTTGCGAGCATTTTTTGGATCAAATGTCCCTGTCCTCTGTTCATCCCGCTGTGAAAATCATTAAGGGGCATGGGATGAAATTTTGGTTTGAGGAGGTTAAGGGATTCAACTTGGCTTGGGTGAGGAAGTTTTACATTTCGTTGAAATGGGTTGAGGATGATGATGAAGGGGTGTTAAAAGCAAATGTTAGGGGTAGGGCAATGGTGGTGACCCCTGATGTCATTGCCACATTTCTTGGGGGTTACCAAAGGCCCCCATCCATACCACCCATTTATCCTCGCAAAATGGGCAAGGCAAAGACTAAAGCGGAGCTTGTCGAGTTGATGTATAAGGATCCTGCTACGTTCAAAGGAACCTTTCATAGTGGAGGATTGAAGCATGTTTATGGGCTTCTCAACAAACTCCTTCACTATAACCTTTTCCAAAAATTTTCAGAAAAGAAACCCAATGTGGAAAAGCTGGCCCTCCTGGATACCGTCGTGTCGGGCAAACCAATGGATTTTTCCCTTATCATTTGGGATGTTATGAAGGACTTTGCAACCACCGAGAAGCCACTGGCCAATTTACCGTATGGAAGCTTGGTCACCCGACTGTGTGATCATTTTAGGGTTAAGGGCTATGGTATGGAAAAGCTGACCCCTCCTGAGTTTGGAGCTATCGGTAGGGCCAATAGCCAGAAAAGGAAGGCCATGAGCCGTGGGGAGCGAGCTCAGTATGACTCTGATGAGGATGTTGTACCTACTGCGCCCACCATGCCATTCAAGCCCGTTTTGAAACGCTCAGTCCCTCGGAGGCTTGACGCACTGGAAAAGACAGTGCATGGCATTGAGGCCTCAGTTCAGGAGATGACAGCAATGTTGAAAGAGATGTATCTGCACACATTCCCCGAGAAAGCTGTCCCTGAAGGTCCTAGTGCACCTTTAACCTCCAGAGCACATGATGAGGAGGGAGATGATTCTGAGGAGTACGAGGAGGAGGAAGATGATGATGATGAGAGTGATGGAGAGTAGGATGTGTGTGTGTAGTTGGTGGTTTGTTTTTGTTTCTTTTCTTTCCTTTTTGGGGTTTAACTGAAGTTGGGGTGGGGAGTTTAGGCTATTTTGTTCTTTTCGATGTCCTACTCCATTTTGTACTCCAACTTTGTGCACATCAATATAAATCCACAGTTGTTCCATCGTACTCATTGTCTATGTTGTAATTGCATTTTGATCTTTACTTTTCAATTGGCTGAATGGTTGATTGAATTCAATAGATTGGGTGGCTATTGTGGTTTTGATTGTGCTAGAAAATGAATATTTTGCTAAGGGGCTAGCAAAACATAAGTTGGGGGGTGTGATTAGCACACAACTTTGTATATTCTAAGAAGCTAATCAACTCGTTTTGCTTGCTTTTAAGCTTTAAATGATATAAAATAGGATAATTGAAGTCTTAACGTCAAGTTGTCGTATTTGCAGTTGAATGGAGACAATCATTGCTTTTAAAGACCCTCCCACACCTCTTGGGTTGAAAGGAATTGAAAAGATAGCTTGAGGGTAGCTCGGGAGCAAAGAAATCAAGAAATTCAGATAAGGAAGCAGAACTGTACCGGTACCCAAAACCTACTGGAATCGGGGTACCGGTACCAGGTACCGGTACCACGTTCCTGACGTGCCCAAATTCTACAGATATGCTCAGCTGTCTTAAGGGCCCCACCATTGCCACTCCACCACTTTTCTGACACACCCAGAGTACTGATCAGCATGCCCTCTCCTTCCTCTGAACCCTGGAGCTACAACATTTAATGAGGAGTGAGAAATAAGGGTGAAAACAACCCCTGACATGGGCCTGGCCCTAGCTGCCCCCTGACCTTTTTTGTAGACTGTCACCTCTAGAGGGTCAGCCATACTCCCTTGCACGTTTCTGGAAGGGGGTAGCTTACTTCTCCAAGAAGAGGGGTTGGAAAGGGAGAATGACATTTTTTATTGTATTGAATATAGAGAGAGAAGCTCTCAAGGTAGAAGAGGATGAATAGTGGGTTCTAGAGAGAGAAAGTGGCGTTTTTCATGTATTCTCCATTGTTTTAGATGTGGATGCTTTGTAAGGATCCTTAGAACTTCTTTGAATGTTATTAATGCTAGTTTCTTCATCTTGGTTCTTTGTTTTGATGCTCTCTTTTCACTTCTACCATTAATGCTCATGAGTTGTTCATGTTCTTTGATATAAAATGCATTTTTACTCATTTCACTTCTAATCTACGATTCTTGTACTTAGTTGTTCTAAATCTTCATAGTGTAACAATGCATTGTCTCTTTATTGTTATTTTGATTTCAAATATGAGTAGCTAATTTATTAGTTGGCATAACCAAGGGGAAACTCTCCTTAGTATATGATTTCAACTCTTGTTCTCATTCCTCTCTTCAAGACCAATGGTTCGGTTTTACCGGGTTGAAGGTGGATGATTTGGTGAGTCTTTGATAAACCGTAGGCATAGTCACGGTTTATGCTTAGATACTCACCGGAATCATCCTCGGCTTCCCGTTAATCAATCATTCATTTATGCTTGATCGGAGGAGTAGCTTGAGTTGAGATTACATACCTAGGGGAGTGACCCCTTGGAAATGCCAACACTTGTTTTCTCATTGCATTCTCATTAGCTCACACTTCACCAACCAAATCTCAAGACAAATTATTTTACATTTCCGTTTTTCACCAAATCACTTCAATCTTAACTCACTTCCTTCCCTGTGGATACGACCTTGGAATACTCTTCCAAGTAACACACGACACACGAAAGTCTCCTTGCGATTGGGGAGTATTTTTGTGCATACACATCCCATTTTAAATCATCCCATTTCCCTTGCCTTATTGCCCTTTCTTTTGACACTATCTCTAGGGGAAGAAATCTTTCTCCCCCGGCCATACATTGCATCATTTGAGGGAGAGTAATTAGGGGTTAGTTGAGGTTAGGCGTTATCAATCAATCAGTAATACACAATTGGTGGTTAAAAAAATCAAGGAGGCGTATGAAAGCCTAAGGGGAGAGAATGGCATTATAATTAAGGAAGGTGCAAGAACTTCTAAAACATTTTGTATAGGTTAAGGTCACATTCCCCAAGCAGAGAATTCCAGAGGTGATACCTAGGTAGGCTAGCCACAACTTTCGTGGAAAATCTAGATAGATTCATTCCAGTTGAACACCAAGCCGAGCCATTTGTGAGCTCTGAGTCTGAGGTATTCCTTGTCTTAACACAACCACCCTGCTCTAGGATAACCTGTACAAAAAAGGCTTCTACTCACCTCTCTTAAGGTGTGTTGGGGATGAAGAAGAAAACTACATCCTAAGGGAAATCCATGAAGGCATTTGTGAAAATCACATCGAAGCTCGAACACTGGCTGGCAAAGCTCTAAGGCAGGGGTACTTCTGGACTACGACGCTTAGGGATGCAAAACAGCTACTCAAGAAGTGCAAAACCTACCAGCTACATGAAAATATCCCTGATTAGCACAAAAACATGACATTTATTGTATGCTAATATGCCTTTCATACTTGTTTTTTTCATGAAATTGGGGAGAAATGTGTGTAATCTTTGTTTTGATGGATTTTTATGTGAATGCAGGTAAAATAATGTAAATGAGATGAGTTAAACCCCCATTGAAGTGGTTGAAGTCAATGAAGAAGATAGGGTATCATAAAGGAAGGTTTGGAGAGTGAAGAAACCAAGAAAATGCAAATTGGTAGAAAACCTTCCGGAAGGTTTTGCCTTGGATTTCTTTTTCACTGTCAAAACCTTCCGAAAGGTTTTGCCTGTTAGTTGCTTCATTTAACTGTTCATGCACAAACCTTCCGGAAGGTTTGTGTCGACCTTCTAGAAGGTTTTGCCCAGATTGCCCAGATTGCCCAGACAGCCTACAACTCAAGCTCTGCCATTTAGGGGTCCCACTTACAATTCTCCAGCAGGTCCCCTGCATGTCTAGGAGCCTCCCCTCACCTCTACTTGGACTTGGAAGGTCATTGTAATAATGAGGAGAGAGAAAAGGCATGGAAGAGAGAAAGGCTAGGCTTGTCCTAGCCTGCACCATCCCATCCCTTTTAGCCCCCTATGATTTGAATCACATCTCTCAAGCTTGGGGGACATTCCATGGACGTTTTTTGGAGCAAAAGACTCAAATTCTTCAGCATTAGATGTACACATTGTAATATATATAGAGAGAGAGTCCAAGGAAGAAGATGAATAGTGTTAGAGAGAAAAGTTAATATTTTTGCATGTTCTTCCATAAATTGCCTTGTAATCCTTTGTAAGACTTGTTGAAACTTTGTTTTTAGTCTTTAATGTCATTATTTCAAGTTGCTTTCAAGTTTAGCCTTCCATTCTAGCTTTCACCATTATGGCATTCAAATTCTTCATTTTCAAAGTTTCAAAATGGGTATTAAAGCATTTCTCTTGTAGTTTGTATTTTCTTGCATTAACTTAACTCAAATCTTCATTAATTTATAATATATTTCCACTATATTATTATCTTTCCTTTAAGCATGAGTAGCTAAGCCTTTACATTGGCTAATCCAAGGGATGACCTCTTCTTGGGTATGTCATTCCAACTCATTTTTCTTCCTCCTCTCGGTGTATGATGGTTCAGTTTGACTGAATTAGGTGTGGACATGGTTGTGATTCTTTGATATCCCATAGACTTGTCACGGGTTATGCTTGGATCCTCACCTCTATCTCATCCCTAACTTCTCACGAATCAATCATGCATCTAGGCACCATTGGAGGAAGATTTTGAGTTGACTTGGCATTCCCATTGGAGTGAACCTTTTGGATTAGCCAACACATTTCCCATTTCATTTCTTTGTCAAGAGACCATCACAAACCAAACTTCCAACGATAAAAGATTTTTACACTTTACCCCTTTTTCCAAAGTCACCTTCAACAAGATTCACCTTCTTTCTTGAGCAGACGACCTTGGAATACAATTTCTAAGTAAAACACAAGACACAAAAGTCTTCTTACCCTTGGAAAGCATTTTTTGTTCACCACCCACATTTTAGACTTCATTCATCCACTATTTTGTTGTCCTTTCTTTTGACATCGTTCCAATGGAGAGTGAAACTCCCCTTCACACATACACCATACATACATTGAGGGATTATGTTAGAATATTAGGAACAACAACGGAAACAATCAAGCATTTTTGGCGCCGTTGTTGGAAAGGGCAAGCGTTGAATCAAGAAGGTGATTTTCGGACAATGGAGGTAAGTCTCATGATGTTCATCATGAGCTGAGGTACATTGATCGTTGTATATACTTTTGTTGTTAACATTTTTATTTGTAGGTAGTTTTTTATATGTGGGGACGGGACAAACAAAACCGACTAGTTAGACAACCCTTGGGTCCCAATATGAACATTGACCAAGCCCCACCTGAGGATGCTGGTGATAATTTTGAGAATGAAGGTGCCAATCCAAACATGCAATGGGGTGGGGGAGGACAAGAACCTAGAATGCCCAATCCACAAATGCAATTTCTCCCTCCCGTGAATGAAGGGAACAACATCCACATTGAGCCTCCGGCAAGGTCAATAAGGAATTTCTTTTAACCTACACAAAGCACCACACCCTCATGCATCCTCCTTCCGATCCAAGCTCATCTCTTCCTAGTTAAGCCATGGATGTGGCAACTACTTTCCATGTTCCATGGAATTGAAAGGAGAACCCCTATTTGCACATAAAGGATTTCGAGGAAATAGTTGCGACCTTCCTCACCAATCATGGTATGGAAGACATAGCTAGGCTAAAATTGTTCCCCTTTTCCCCGAGAGATAAGGCAAAAATGTGGCTTAATTCCTTGAGACCTCAATCCAAAAATGTGGCTAAAATTGTTCCCTTTTTCCCTGATTTTTTAAACAACTTTTTTTCGGTGCATAAAACCACCGCTCTTAAAAAATAAATTCAAAACTTTTGGGAGAAGTCCAATGAGAAATTCTACCAATGTTGGGATCGGTACAAGAAATTACTAAAATCCATTCCACACTGCGGCTTTGAACCATGGCAGTTGGTGAGTTTCTTCTATAAGGTAATCACACCGGGCCATCGACAGTTCATCGATATGATGCGTAATGGGGTGTTTTTGAACAAAGACCCCAATGAGGCCTTAGATTACTTTGATACATTGGCACAAAATGCACAATCATTGGACATAAAGAATCCCACCGATGTACCAAGGTCTTCTCCTCAACAAAGTAATCAAACTCAAGAGGGAGAGATTTACGACTTGAGAGACCAAGAAGACTTGGTTTCTAAAATTGTAAAATTTTCAAGGAAGGTAGAGAGTCTTGAAGTCATTAGGAGGCACGATGTGGCTAATGTTTCAAAGATCGATGAGTTTTGCTCGATTTGTGAGAGTGTGGAGTATTCCATATCAGAGTGCCCCAACATTCTGAAACTTAAGCAAGTGTATAACGAGCAAGTCAATACCTTTAACCAAATGAGGTAATCATTCTCTTCACATTCAAACACTTACAATCCTGGTTGGAGTAATCAACCAAACTTTAGTTGGAGAAATGATAACCCCACTCCTCATGGTTCAAATGCATACACACCTCTTGTGCCCCTTAAGCAAAATCAATTTGAATCCCAAGGTCAAGCGTCTAGCTACCAATACCCCCAGACCAATCCACAAGGGTATTCATCAAACCCACCACCATGTAATTTTTCACCAAGTCTGCCTCCACAAAGCTTTTCCTAAGGACCATCCAATCCTCCCACCTATCAACCACCGCACAAAAAGAATTTGGAGGATATGGTTCATGCTTTCATTCAAAGCCAAACTACCATAAATCAAAACTAGACTAACTTCATTCAAAGCCAGACTACCATCAACAATCAAAATGCCGCAGCTTTTAATGACATTCGGGCTCAGCTCACAAAAATTACTAGTCACATAGGGCTATCATAACAAGAGAAGGGGGAAATTCCCCGCTCAAACCCAAGAGAACCCTAGAGGTCAACATGTGATTGAGTCGTCCGAGCCCACCAAATAGGGTTGTGAGCAAATCAAGGCAGTCACCACCCTTCAAAGGGGCAAACAAATTGATAAAACCGTTGTGTCAAAAATCTCTCCAAATGCCACTTTGCCATTAGAAAAAGATACAGAGGGTGACACCAAAGGAGTTGGGGTGAGTGATAAGGTGGGTGGGAAAGAGAAATTGATTGATGAAAGTGTGCTTGATTCCCCCATGCCTGCTCCTTTTCCCAATTGATTGAAGCCACCGGTCAAGCTGGCTAATTATTCTGATATAATTGAAAAGTTCAAGTAGGTAAAAATCAACATTCCACTTCTTGACGCTATAAAGAAAATTCCAGCTTGTGCAAAGATCTTGAAATACTTATGCACGGTAAATAGGAGACTTAATGTCCATAAGAAAGCATTCTTCACCGAGCAAGTGAGCTCGATTTTGAGGACAAACACCCCTCCAAAGTTTAGAAACCCCCGCTGCCCTACTGTTGCCATAACAATCAGGAATTGTCGGGTGGAACAAACACTCTTAGATTTGGGGGCTAGTGTGAACCTCCTTCTGTACTTAGTGTACCAACAACTCCAGCTCGAAGAATTGAAGCCTACTCCAATCACACTTCAACTGGTGGACCGTAGTGTCTGAAAACCAAGGGGAGTAGTTGAGGATGTTTTAGTCCAAGTCGATAAATTTTACTTTCTTGTTGATTTTATTGTGCTTAACACTCACCCCGTTGCAAAACTTAGCTCCCAAATCCCTGTAATACTTGGTAAACATTTTCTTGCCATATCTAATGATCTGATTAATTGTAGGAATGGTCTTATGAAGCTAGCATTTGGAAAAATGACTATGAATCTTAATGTATTCAACTAGTCCAAGCAACCGGGGGATGATGAGGAGATGCATGAAGTCAATAGGATAGACACCTTAGCGGAAGAACACTTGGATCTTTTGGGCCTGCTAAAGTTGAAAGAAGAGGAGAATGTTGATATGGAAGAGGTTGATGAAAAAGTGGAATTGGAGAGTTTGAAAGGGGTAGAAAAGTGGACTCCTACATTTGAGAAGCTCCCACACCAACACAAGAGGATTTTCCCATCAAATGAACGAAAGCCCATTTGGAGTTGAAACCACTACCATCCCCTTTGAAGTATGCATATCTTGGAGAGGATAAAACTTTTCTGGTGGTGATCAGCTCAACCCTAGATGCAAAGCAAGAAGAAGATCTCTTGGAAGTGTTGAGAAGGCATAAACGGGCGATTGGTTAGACAATTGTCAACATCAAAGGGATAAGCCCCATCATTTGCACACACCGTATCTATCTTGAGAAGGACATCAAACCGTCTTGACAACCACAAAGAAGGTTAAACTAAATCATGAAGGATACGGTGAAGGACGAGGTGTTGAAACTACTTGACGTGGGCATCATATTTACGATTGCTGACAGCAAGTGGGTTGCCCCACGCAAGTAGTACCTAAGAAGTCGAGAGTCACAGTTGTGATGCCCCAAAAATCGGGGGTCCTTAATTTAATAAAATTTGGGCAGAGTCTCTTTTATACAGGGAACTCTACCCAAACATACAACATGTGCAATCATATAACATTGACCACGCCGGGTCCATTTATGAGTAAACATTGACCACACTAGGTCCATTTATCTGTATTCATATAATAACATGCAATGTTATATTAAAATAGTCCATATGACTTAAATTACAATTCTTTTACATACAATTACTTGTCCAAAACAAATTTAAATGAAGTTTTACAAAAATAAGATTTAAAATCCACATGTCAGCTTTTCTTCAACCATGGAGGACCGATTAAGAACCATTTGTCGATGTATATCCCGCACCATAAATATTTTCCCACAAAGGGTGATCCATGCTTAATAGAGTATCTCCTAAAGAGGCTACTTCCCAACCTAGATGCATATAAAACGTTCACATGCAACAATTAACAAGCAAAAACTATTCCAATAAAGAATATGCAATTCAATGATAGGAATTACCATGTCATGTCATGAAATGAGATGAGACTCACTCATGCAACTTCAACCCGAGCCCTCACTGGCTCCCACAACACATGTCATGTCATGTATTTAAAACCGGACGTTCCAAGCCCTGCCATAGATGATGTACATCCAATGACGATTTTAAAATCTCTGAGTCATTCTTGGGGTAGGTATTTACAGACTTACCCCAAGGCTAACCCAACCCACATGGAATTTATGAACTTCCACCGAGGGTTCCGCGTACACCCACACACTTTATGAACCGAACCAAGGGAGTGCATACCCCAATTACCAGGTCTTTCACCCGAGGGATCTTCTAGCCCTTCTTGCTAACCCCGACCCTATTTACCATGTAAACCGTGCGACTGATTCGGATCTTCAATCCAACCTTCCCAAGCCCACCCATCATTCACCATAGGTGGTGTTTGATTACAACTATGCATACACACCCCCACTCATGCTCAATGTTCATGAATGTGATGCCTCTGTGTAGAATGCAATGTAATGTACATTTGCATTACAACAATCATGTCCAATATGCTATAAATGTTATATGGCCCAATTAACCACACATCAACATACTCCATGGCAATGTATATCCCAATCATATAATCACCATGATCCATTTCAATGTCAATATATCAATAAACATATATTAACATTGTATACCCAACAATAACTCACAAGTACGCATATATCAACATTTTGTACAACACGGTTTCCAAGCATCTTATCACATAATCATGATATCAACACACTAAAATCATTAAGGCATCATGTAAACACATAACATGACCACACATCACATTTGTCCAAGAAATTACATGCTTAGAAATTTCTAATAATCAATTAACACTAGGATTAATTTCCAATACCTATTTCATCAAAATAATCAATTGTTAATAGTTTCTAACAACCTACTCATTCCATATATACACCCTAGGTTGAAAATAAACCTAATTAGGGAGAAAACCCTACCTCTTAAAGTGTAAAATATCCATAGAAAGCTTCGAGAAGACAACACAAGTTCTTAGCCTTTGATTTCCCAAAATCTCGTTTCTTGAACTTCTATAAAATTCCATTTTTTTGTATGTAGGCATAGCCGTAGTCGAGTAGAACAACTTTAATTCTTGGCTCATGTTGATTCGAGCACCGTAGGGTCGTAGATCGTAGAGAGAAGGTTGGATTTTTCTCTTTTTTTCTCTCTTTCTCTCCAACGTTGAAGACCAACAAAATGTGGGGATATTTCTTCCCCTTTTACAGTCTCCAAACACTTGGCTCACAGTGCGCCACACTTCCTCCTTTTTCCCTGATCCGTTTTTGACCTGAAATGATTAAATTTTACCCCGGTTTAAGTTCAAAATATTTTTATTACAACTTGCTTTAAGTTATTTTTCAACTTCTGAAATTTTATTAAAAATTTTATTTTTGGGTCACCCAAGGCCCAACCACTTCATAAAACGTGAAAAATCTGACTATCTTGGAATTCGATGAAATTTGACAAGATAAACAGATTTTGCAAGACGAATCCAATGGTGAGGTCCATTTCATCATCCTAGTTTTAGAAAATTCAAGTTTTCAACCCATATCCAAGTGAAAAATTATCGTTTTGCCCTTTTTCGTAAAAATTCAAATTTACCCAGGTTTTACAACTATGGTGGCAAATGAGGATAATGAGCTTATTCCAACAAGGATGATAATCGGGTGGAGAGTGTGCATTGATTACCGCAAGCTCAACTTATGCACAAAGAAAGACCATTTTCCATTGCCATTTTTCGACCAAGTGCTGGAACGAGTAGCAGGGCATCTATTCTATTGTTTCTTGGATGGATACTCCGACTATGATCAAATCAAGATTGCATTGGAAGATCAAGAGAAGACCACCTTCACTTATCCTTACAGTACGTTTGCTTACCGTCACATGCCTTTTGGGCTATGTAATGCCCCTGGAACCTTTAACGTTGCATGATGAGAATCTTTAGTGATATGGTAGAGAAGATTGTAGAGGTGTTTATGGATGAATTCTCGATCTTGGAGGATTCTTTCAGTGGGTGCTTGGAAAATTTGGAAAAAAGTTTGTGCTAGATGTGAGGAAAAGAACTTAGTCCTCAATTGGGAGAAGTGTCACTTCATGGTGACACAAGGAATTGTTCTCGGGCACATCGTCTCGGCGAAGGATATTGAAGTTGACAAATCAAAGGTGGAGGCCATCTCCAACCTTCCTACACTGAGAGTCGTCAAGGATATCAGGTCATTTCTGAGTCATGCTGGTTTTTATCGTTGGTTCATTAAAGACTTTAGTGCATTGGCCCGACCTTTGACCTATTTACTGTCTAAAGATGTCTCATTCGAGTGGTCAGATAATTGTGAGGCATCGTTTTCAAAACTAAAAAGCATATTTATCACACCTCCGATTATGCGATCACCTAAGTAAAATTTACCTTTTGAGCTTATGTGCAACGCGAGTGATTACGCGGTTGGCACTTTACTCGGTCAAAGGGAGGAAAATAAAACTTATGCAATATACTACACTAGCAAAACACTTAATGAAGCCCAAATGAATTACACGACCATAGAAAATGAGCTTCTAGCGGTAGTATTTGCATTGGATAAATTTCATTCTTATATCATTGGTTCATCGATAGTAGTCTATACTGATCACTCTGCTTTGAAGTATTTTTTGTCTAAGCAGGATGTCAAACTGAGACTCATCAGGTGGATCCTCCTACTCCATGAGTTCAATCTGATAATCAAAGACAAGAAGGGAGTGGAGAACGTGGTGGCAGATCATTTGTCCCGACTTGTGGTGCAAGAGCATGATGAGCACATTCATATCCCTTACTTCTTCCCAGATGAAAATTTACTTTCAAATCATTTTGTATCCTTGGTATGATGACATATGTAATTATCTTGCAACAAGACAGATACCACCGCAGTGGAGCTCAGAGGATCGAAGGAGATTTATGGCGGATGTGAAGTACTTCTACTTCGACAACCCGTACATATTCAAGTATCCCCTGACCAAGTCATGCGAAGATGCATACCGAAAAAATAACAGCGTGAAGTCCTTTCATTCTGTCATTCACAGGCATGTGGTGGCCATTTCTTTATGAAGAAAACTTTAGCAAAAATCCTACAATCAGGTTTTTACTGGCCCTCTCTAATAAAGGACTGTATTTCATTTTGTAAAGAGTGTGATAGATGCCAACATTTGGGTAGTGTGACCCAAAGGAACATAATGCCCCTCTCCGTTGTTCTTGTTATAAAAATATTTGATTGTTAGGGCATCAACTTCATGGGTCCCTTTCCTATATCGTTTGGCTATCTATACATTCTACTGACAATGGACTACCTGTTCAAATGGGTGGAGACTATCCCAACCAAGACCAATGACCACCAAGTCGTGGTCAAATTCTTGAAAGAGAACAACTTTTCGAAGTTTGGGATGCCTTGTGTAATAATATGTGATGGTGGATCACATTTCTGTAACAGACCATTTGCATCTCTGATGCATAAATATGGTGTCACATGTATGGTATCCACTACATACCACCCACAAACCAATGGCCAATCCGAGTTGGCCAATAGGGAGATGAAGAATATCTTAGAGAAGACGATAAACCCAAATAGGAAAGATTGGTCATGTAGACTGGTTGATGCCCTATGGGCTTACCGCACCGCCTACAAGACTTTCTTAGGCATGTCTCCCTTTCCGCTCGTCTATGGAAAGGCTTGTCATATGCCAGTTGATATGAAACACAAGGTATATTGGACCCTAAAGACTTTGAATTTCAATTTGAGGATGGCTAGAGAGCATAGAAAGCTAGAATTGAATGAATCGGAAGAGATTCGAAAAGAGGCATATGAGAGGTCAAAAATTTTAAAAGAACAGGCTAAGATCTTTCATCACAAATCCATTGTACGGAAGTCATTCGAGCCCGGCCAAAAAGTGCTCTTATTCTCGTCTCTCAATTTTCCAAAATAAACTCCGATCCCGTTGGGACGACCCCTATCTTGTCAAGGTGGCCTACAACAATGGAGCTGTGGAGGTCACAAACCCCGAGAATGGCCAGACATTCAAAGTCAATGGCCAATGACTCAAGTCTCTTTGAGGGGTTTGAAGGACAAGGAGTGGAGGAAGATTTGACGGATCCGGTATATCTGGAATTGGAAGTAGAATAAATGTGCTTAGGATTTTTAGTGTACAATAGCTTTTATTTATTTACTTTCCTCTTATTTAATGTTGCTTACTTTCTTTTGTTATATTGATTTATTTTTCCTAGTTGCAGATGTTGGTATTTTACCAAAGCTTCAGTGCGAGGTGTTCTCTAACCCTACTAATTTTTTTTATGTCCTTCATTACATATCATATCTTTCTGTTGCATTGAAGACAATGCATGAAACAAGTTGGGGGGTGAGGTGCACCATGTGTATGATACACCAATTTTGTGGAAATGTTTGTGGATAATACCAATTTTTGTGGTGAAATTCACCTTTCACGTACATACAGATTTTTGTTCACAATAGTGCAAATTATGTGAAAATTTTAAATTTTTTTATGAAAATATCTTAATGTTGATTTGTATTCCTTTATTGGGAGTGTATGGATTTGTTGATGCGTTAATCTATGCTTGAATTCTGAATACATGAGCACACTATAGAGTTTCTTCCTATGCTTGAGTATCATGTATGTGTTCATTTCTAAACTCAACTGTTATGCACCTTGAATGTGTAATTTGGACAATTTACGAATTGAGTTCACATTTTAGTGCTTGACATGAATAATAGAGATGAGTAAGAACCCATGAGAGCTTTAGTGTCAATTCTTGTTAAAGGGGACTTACATTTACTCTAAGAACAATTCTTAAATTTCAAAGTTGTTCAATAGTCTCATTATACTTCTTTAGGTTAGGTGCATTTGTGTAGTAATTGACTTCTCTTGAAATGCACAATGCCCCCCCCAATGCTTACCTAGAAGTGATCTTTGACCATTTTTGAATATTTTGAGCCTTAGCCTGGTTCTTGAAAAATATTATCTTTTGAGCCTTAGCTTGGTTCTTGAAAAATATTATCTCTAGTGTTGTGATTGAGTCTCAATTGAAATTCGTTTCTATGTCACGCATTTGACCAAGCCAGTGGAAAATAATAAATATATGTCTTACCTTGGTTATTCCTAGAGTTGAATATGAGTGATTGTAAAAGGGAGGGAGGTATGGTGTGGAAACTCAAGCAAAGCGATAAATGATGTTGTAACTCAAGGAGTTCAAGGGTAAAAGAAGGAAAATCCAAGAAAAGGAGGAAAAAAGTGTGAAAAGAAGAAAAGAACGATCAAAAGAAAAAGGAAATGTTATGGAAAAGAAAGAAAAGAAACAAAGAGTGTGGTGATGGTGGAGAGAATGAAAATCCCATAATAAGGGAAGTGTTTTTGAAATAAAAGTCTAGCACTTGGAACAACCCTCTTTGTTATCATATATCCTTCATTTCATTCGCCTAAATATCACCCCAATGCCCCATTATAACCCTTGAAGTCCTAAATGATCTAGTGAAGCATGGGAGATGCATATTTTTAAAGGAAAAAGAGAAGTGTGTTCACTATATAGTGCCCTAGCATCCCGTTCATGAGGTTATGCCAGGGTTATTTCGCTTTCATGCATAAACTTTATTTTTTGGATTATATGTGAGCATATTTTGTTTCATGCACAAGATTCTATCTCACATATACACATGGAGAGCATGTCAAGATAACTGGAGTATAATTTATTATTGAGAGACACACTTGGTGAGTTTTGCATCAAAGCTGAATATGGATAGTTAGTGTAAGTGTGAATTTCATTGTGTAAATGTTTAAACCACATGTTCATTGCACACACATAACTTTGAAAATAAATATGTAGATGCATACTTTAGTCTAGTGTTTAAAGCCATAGTGTTGCTCATATGTTCTTGGTTCCGTCAGTTGAACAACGTGTTATGTAGCTCTATGCTTACATGATGGGGGAATATTGCCCAACATTTGATATTTGATGAGATTTAGGAATGCCCATGCTATTTGAATTCAACTTTTGCATTTTGGGTACTCATTTTGGTAGTTTGAATCAGAAATCCATGTCTTGTACCTTTAAAACATTAAAATCTTTAATCATGTTGCAATTTCGGAAATGACTGTGGACATAATCATTCAATGGTAGTTCATGGGTGTGGTTCAAGTTTTTTGATAGGTTAGATGCCTTCAAAAAGGCGTTACAATGTTTTGGAGTTGAGGAGATTTGGATTGGATGTGATTTTTTGAACAAAAGGAAGGTTTTGCCTACTAGAATTTTTTAGCTAAGCAGTAAGCAAAACCTTCCAAAAGGTTTTGATCGAACTTCCGGAAGGTTTTGCCCAGAAAATAAAAGACGAGGGTTTTAAAGTCAAAAATTTTGAAAAACCCTTCTCATTTCCAATCCACCTCTTACACTCAAACCCTCTCCTCTCTTCCTACTCTCTTCTAACCTTCAAATTACTACCCCCAAAGTTTTCTACATAAACCCTAGTTCCTCATTCTTGTCCAAATTTCTCAGTTCTTCTTTGATATTTTTCAAATCCCTCTACTCTTTTGTGATGGCTCATGTGAATGGAATGATCATGGGGGTATGGGAGCCCTTGGAGATTCTTTGGTGGTTGATCGTGACAGTTCTTGGTATTGGGGCAGTGTTGATGCTCATGGCCCATACCAAGAGCACTGGCCCTGAGTCTCCACCTACGACAGGCTCTACCTCTCGTAAGAGAGCCGAGGAGGGCCCAAGTGGCCTTGAGAGGCAAACCAAAGCAAGGCACGATGCCCGAAAACAAAGGATTGAGGAAAAGGGCGTGACGTATGAACGTTTTGTGGATAAAGCTTCTCTAGAACCTACAAATGAAGTGATGAGAATTATTAAAAGATGCGGTTGAAGTTGTGGTTTGAGGAGGTCAAGGGGTATAACTTGGGGATGTATCGTGAGTTTACCAGAAGTTAGTGGTTTTTGGTCATAATGAGAGTAAGTTGAAGATGAATGTAAGGGGCAAAACATTTTAGGTGAGCCCCGACACTATAGCCACAGCAATGGGCTACGAGAGACCTCCATCGACCACCCTGGTCTACCCACACAATGTGGAAGGGCATAGGACTCTTAGAGATTACGTGGCCCTCACCTATGAGGACCCGACCAGTTCACGGGAACGACGTTGGTCGGGGGCCTCAAGCATGCATACGAGGTCATGAATAAGGTCCTACGTTATAACTTGATGCCCTGGGGTTCAAAGAAGAAATCGAATATTAAGAAGTTGGTGTTACTTCATGTTTTTATGAGGGGAATTGCCATTGATGTGGCTTATTTCATTTGGTTGGAGATGCGAGAGTTTGCCCAGGCTACAAAGCCAAAGGCAAATCTCCCTTTTGGCAGCCTAGTCACCGTCCCTGTGACCTAGCTAATGTAAAACATTATGCCCACGATAGCCTTCTCCCATCAAGAAATTGGGGCAATTGAGAAGTCCAATAGTAGTAGGAGAGCTGCTAGGACTAGGGGAGAGAGAGTTAGGGCTCCGAGGGCACAACCGTCAGATGCTGGGACATCATCTTCAGCACCTCCAGCACCTACACCAGCCCCTACCCAGACCATGCCACATCGTTTGGATTCGTTGGAGTCTACTGTGCACTCGATGTCTATCATGATTACGAGGCTCTTCCAGCATACAACCATAAGTTGCTTTCAAGTTTAGCCTTCCATTCTAGCTATCACTATTAATGCATTCAGGTTCTTCATTTTCAAAGTTTCAAAATGGGTATTAAAAGCATTTCTCTTGTAGTTTGTATTTCTTGCATTAACTTAACTCAAATCTTCATTAATTTATAATGTCTTTCCACTACATTATTATCTTTCCTTTAAGCATGAGTAGCTAAGCCTTTACATTGGCTAATCCAACGTATGACCTCCTCTTGAGTATGCCATTCTAACTTATTTTCCTTCCTCTTCTCGGTGTACGATGGTTTGGTTTGACTGGATTGGGTGTGGACATGGTTGTGATTCTTTGATATCCCAAAGACTTGTCACATTTTATGCTTGGATCCTCACTTTCATCTCGTCCATGGCTTCCCATGAATCAATCGAGCATCTAGGCACCATTGGAGGAAGGTTTCGAGTTGATTTGGCATTCCCATTGGAGTGAACCTTTCGGATTAGCCAACACCTTTCCCATTTCATTTCTTTATCAAGAGACCATCACAAACCAAACTTCCAAGGACAAAAGATTTTTACACTTCACACTTTTTACCAAAATCACCTGCAACAAGATTCACCTCCTTCCCTGAGGAGATGACCTTGAAATACGATTTTCAAGTAAAACACAACACACAAAAGTTTTCTTGTGCTTGGGAAGCATTTTTGTTCACCACCCACATATTTCACTTCATTCATCAACTATTCTGTTGCCCTTTCTTCTAACATCGTTCCAAGGGAGAGTGACACTCCCATTTACACATACACCATACATACATTAAAGGATGATGTTAGGAGATTAGGAACAACAACGAAAACAATCAAGCAATCCCACACTGTTCACTAGCGCTCCTCACTTTAGTGGTTAGACCATGGCCATTTTAGTAGTAGGGTTTGGACATACTCAGAACCCTCCTAACAAGCACTGGACATTGTAAGTTCATGAAAATTAGGGTAGACTACTTCACTAAATGGGTCGAGGTGGAACCTCTTGCAAATATCACAGAGCAAAAGATCCAGAACTTCACATGAAAATCTATAATCTACAGATTTGGGATCCCAATGGCACTCGTCTCAGATAACGTGAGGCAGTTGGATAATTCAAGGTTCAAAGGATTCTATGGTGAGCTGGGAATAAAGAATTACTTCTCGACACAAGCTCATCCTCAGTTACATGGACAAGTAGAAGTGACCATCCAAACCATCAAGATGGCTCGGAAAACCAAGCTTGATGCCTTGAAGAGCCGATGGGTGGAACATCTACTAGGGGTACTATAGGCCTACAGAACCACCACTAGAACAACCACAAATGAAACACCTTTTGCACTGGCTTATGGCACCGAGGCGCTGGCCCCTATTAAAATAGGCATCCCATCCCCGAGAACAAAGCTTACAAATCTCGACCAAAACAATGAGTCGCTACTCATAAATCTTGACCTCTTGGATAAGAAAAGGAACAACTCCCTGCAATGTATATTAACTATTAGAGAAAAATAGCACGATACTAAAATAGGAGGGTCAAGCATAGAAGTTTTAAAGTAGGGGACATGGTTGTCAAAAAGCTCCTCCTAGTTGGGAAGGAGCTCACGAATGGAAAGCTTGGGCCCAACTGGGAAGGCCCATACATTGTGACCAGGATAGTTAGACCAGGAATTACGAGCTATAGTCCAAGGAAGGAAGAGCTCTGCCTCACTCATGGAACGCTGATCACCTGTCAAAATTCTACCAATAGCTGAGAAAAACAAAGAATCCTATTTTTGTATAATTTGTTGTAATAAATGAGAAGTTTTAGGTCAATTTTCTTTCTTTAGCTTAAGATGAGCTCTTTAGCTCATAAAAATAAAGATGAGCTCTTTAGTTCATTAATATAAGATGAGCTTCTTAGCTCATAACTAAAGATGGGCTCTTTAGCTCAAGATGAGTTCTTTAGCTTATAAAAGCAAAGATAAACTATTTAGCTCATAAATAAAAGATGAACTTCTCAGCTCATAACTAAAGAAGAGCTCCTAAGCTCAAATATGAGCTTCTCAACTCATAATTAAAGAAAAGGCTCCTAAGCTCATAGATGAGCTTCTTAGCTTATAACTAAAGAAGAAGCTCCTAAGCTCGAAGATGAGCTTCTTAGCTCATAAACAAAGATGAGCTTCTCAGCTCATAACTAAAGAAGAGCTCATATGCTCGAAGATGATCTTCTCAGCTTATAAACAAAGATGAGCTTCTCAGCTCATAGGTTGAAAAAAGCTTCTAAGCTCGAAAATGAGCTTCTTAACTCATAAGCAAAGATGAGCTCTGAAGCTTATAACCAAAGAAGAGCTCTTAAGATCAAAAAATAACTTGAACCTTTAAAAAGCGAGCTCCTCAGCCCATGAGGATGAGCTCCCAAAACTCAAGAGCAACATACTTCAAAATTTGCAAGGATAGAACTGAGGTAAGAGATTCCCTACGCACTGATCTAGTGGAACAGACATAACTCACACTTGAGTATTTTTTAGCAAACAAAGTTGCTTCCAGAAGACCAAAACTCTCCTCGAAGTAAAGGGCGAAGGAGGAAATGAAGATAAATTAATTAAGAGCAAGATGTGCAAAAAATCTTTTCTCATTCAAGTTTTATTTTTCAAAAATTACAAAGCAAACAGATGGAAAGGCCTAAGTATCTACTATGGGACCCACAACCTCTTCAATTTCTCGAGGGAGCTTAGAAACAATTGTACTCTCCTCTTTCTCTGGTAGAACAGGAACAAGTGGAAGGTCAGCTAAAAAAAAGGGATCTTTAGATAAGGCAGGCAGGAGTTGAAACCTCGACCTCAACGGTGGTAACTCGGGGAAGAAAAGTCTTGGGGATTCCCACCTCTACTGAAGCATTCGCCTCAAGAGAAGTTGGTAGAGGAAGAATAGACTCAAGAGCTTCGACCTCAGCCTCTGTAGGGACGATTAGAAGAGGAGTAACCTCGGAGGCCTCGACCTTAGTCATCTCCTCCTTAGCCTCCGCAACTGATCCTTCCTCCTCCTCACCCAATGGAGGTTCAAAGTAGAAGTCTAGCTCTAGATACTTGTCCATAGCTTGCACTTGAAATGAAAAATAACCCTTGGCCCGGGCCGTGGCACACTCTTTTTCAAGCTCGGAAACCCTAGAGTCCATCTCAAGAATTTTAGCCTTCTTATCCTCAACCTCCCTCAAAAAGATAGTATTGACTTCAGCAAGCTCCTTGTAGTCACTCTTCACAGCCAGAACAGATTCACGAGCTTAAAAATGTCCTTCCGTGCTTGAACCAGGCCATCTGTTTTGAGGTTGACCTCGTCACTCTTCTTCTTGACCGAAGCATCAAGGTCCTTATTTTTTGAGCTTAGGCCCTACATCTGAGCCTTTAAATCCTACACCTGAGCTCTCAGGTCATCATTAATGAAGGATAGTTTGGCAACTTTAAGCTCAGGGGCCTTCAAGGACTTCTGGGTCACTCTACAGCCTTCTTGGAGGCTCGAACCCTTCCCACCAGGACTCCTACATGAATTACCATATGCAAAAGTAGTGAAGACCTAAATTCAATAGTCTCAAGGTAAAAGTTTCATCCAGATTGAAAACGTAATAACTAAAAGCTTATCGAGGCTACTCTGTAAAGAGTAGTGGCTGTTGAGGTGAACAAAGGCATCGAGGAGGCCTTGTGAATACCAACCTTAGGGATAACAAATAGGAGAATGCTGGAAGCTAGGTTCACATCCCAGATAAGGGAGCCCCCGCCTTGAGTAACTTAACTTGGAGAGACCCCAGCTGTGTTGGGGACCAGTTAGGAGGACAACTAGTCAATTGGCTTCGAATTGAAAGAACCTCGTAGGGATGGAGCCAACGGTTCTAGGACCCTAATTACCTCTGATGTTGGAGGAGAAGTCTTGGTGCCCTTTGCGGGAGGCTTCTTAAGCCCAAAAGGAGCAGTAGAAACCCCAACTAGAGACTTGGGGGTAGGCAGGATCTTCTGTGGGGGAAGGGACCCCTGGGGTGGAGATGTATTTTGAGGAGGTGGAACCTTATGGGGAGGAAGGGACATTTGTTCCTTCCTCGTAGTCTTATAAGGAAATTCCAGGTCAGGCTCATCATCGACCTCCACCTTCTTCTTCCCTACCGCTTTTTTATCCCTCATTTTGGTCAACGTGGCCTTCGCTGCGGTAGCATCCAAGGCCATGGAGCTTGACCTAAAAAAAAAAAGAAGAAAATAGAATATTAAGGATAAAAAGAGAGAGAAAAAAAGAAAAAGGGAGAAATGAGTATAAGGCAAAGGTCTTATCAGTGGTTTCCTCCCTACCAAGAATGGTTAGTGGTATAGGGGTCTCAACTCTCACCTCAGGAGAGCTGAATCCGTACCGAGTAAGTACTAAAGGCGTGAGAAGCCCTGAATACTTTTCAGGTGGGCAATCCTCAAGACCTAACAACATTATTTGCTTTTATGCATCAAGCTCGAGACGAATAACTGGAACAAAAAAGAAAATGAGGTTAGCAATTGGAATACATAGACCAAAGAATGGTTTAGACCAGTTACCCAAATTATTAGGGCTTGACCAAGTCTAAGGCACAAGAAGAGTGTCAAGTGGTCCCTTGGGTCAAACTCCAATTCTTTCCCAGACACGAAGAATAAGAGTTTTTTCTAACCCTTATGGGCGCTCGTGAGGTCGGTGATTAGAGATCGGGTCTTCACCTATGTCAAAATATAAAGAAAACTATGGTTGGGAGAAAATTTAACATTAAAGAAGTGCATAAGCTAAGGAACGGAAGGGACACCCAGTTCATTTTTCTTCAAAAAGACCAAAAGACCCACCAAAATGCCCTAGAAATTGGGAGAAAATTGGGCTGGACAAATGTTGAAATGTAGAAGGACAGACTTGAGAAAGGGGTGCATGAGAAATCTGAGACCATTCTCGAAAGAACAACAAAGAAACAGATCTTCTCGGGTAGCACGGTGTCATACCAAATGTCCACATGGGGAGACTAATAATGCATGCCCTTGTGGAAGCCAAACCTCACAGAGAGAATGCTCAGGAAGGGGGTAACATTGCTGAACCCCATTAACTTAATTCAAAATATGTACACCCAAGTGCAGGCGGTTAAATTGTAGTTATAATCTGGTTAAGTCCGAAGTCGAATCCACAGGGAACTACTGTTGGTGTTTTGAAGTAAATAATGACAGAGACCAAAGTAACTAGAACTCTTGAGATTTGAAGTTATGATATTTATGGAATTTTCTAGACAAAATATAATATTCTCTTAAATAAAAAAGTCACTCTTTAGCTCGAGGATTTGGACATGTAGTCAATCATCTGGTTGTTATATTTGTGCTTGACAGCTCAATTAACCCCTACGTCAATAGTGGCTTCAAACGATTAGGAAAATGGGAGGAATGGGAGAAACATGCACACTTTCATCAATCAATTTTTCTTTCTCACCAACCTCATTGCTCACCTCACCCCCCCTTGGTGTCACATTTGATCTGTTTTTCTATTGGCAATACTGCCTTTGGTGAGACCTTTGGCACAATGGTCTTATTAAATTGTTTGTCACTTCAAAGGGTGGTGACTGCCTTGAGTTGCTCACAATTCTCCTTTGTGGGTTCAAAAAACTCAATCACATGTTGGCCTTTAGGGTTCTGTTGGGGTTGAGCAAAGAATTTTCCTTTCTCTTATTGTGATATCCCTATGGCATTGGTAATTTTTGTGAGTTGAGCCGAAATATTGTTGTTAAAGGCAGTTTGGTTTTGGAGGAAATTATAAAGCACAATCTCCAAGTTTCTCTTATCGGGAGGTTGGTAGGTGGGAGGATTGGATGGTCCATGTTGGGAAAAACTTTGGGGAGATGGACTTTGGGATAAATTTTGTGCGGGGTGGATTTGGTGAATACCTTTTGTAGATTGGACCGAGGGTATTGTGCGCTAGACGCTTGATCTTAGCCTTGGTATTGACTTTGCTTATGAGACACAGAAGGTGAAAATGCATTAGAACCATGAGAAGTGGAATTCTCATTTCTCCAACTAAAGTTCGTGTAATTACTCTAACTCGGATTATAAGTGTTTGAGTGCGGAGAGAATGATTGCCTCATTTGGTTAAAGGCATTGACTTGCTCGTGATACACTTCCTTAAGTGTCAGAATGTTGGGGCACTATGATATGGAATGCTCCAGACTCTCACAAATAAAGCAAGACTCCTCAGTCTTTGAGATATGTGACACCTCATGTCTCTGATTTACCTCAAGACTCTCAACTTTCTGAGAAAACTTGGAAATTTTTGAGAGAAAATCTTCCCGATCTCTCAAATCATACATCCCTCCCCCCTGTGTTTGATTATTACCCTAAGGAGAAGACCTCGGTACCTTGGTGGGATCCGTGATATCCCAAGATTATGCATTATGAGCCAATGTACTAAAGTAGTCTAGGGCCTCATCAGGGTCTTTGTTTAAGAACTCACCATTACACATCATGTCAATGAATTTTCTATGGCCCGATGTAATTCCTTCATAGAAGAAACTTACCAATTGCCATGATTCAAAACTATTGGAGCAATTCCTTGTAGCGATCCCAACAGTGATAGAATTGCTCATGGGGCTTTGTCGAAAAGTTTTGAATTTGTTTTTTAAAAGTGGTGGTTCTATGCTCTAGGAAAAATTTATTCAAAAACTCAGAAAGTATTTGAACCCAAGAGGTGACGGATCGAGGCCGCAAGGAATTCAACCATATTTTGGTTTTATCCTTAAGAGAAAAGGGAAACAATTTCAAACGAGCTATGTCTTTCATGTTAGTGTTGAAGGTTGCAACTATGTCCTCGAATTTTTTAATATGGAGATAAGGATTTTATTTTTCAATTCCATAAAATGTAGGAAATAGTTGCAACATTCCTGACTTAACTAGGAAGGCATGGGCTTGGACCGGTAAGAGAATGCTTGAGGCAGTTGTGCTACGAGTCGGTTAAAGGAAATCCCTCATTGACCTCGCTGGAGGATCCACTTGGATGTTATTATCTTCATTCATAGGAGGGGGAATTGCATTCATGGATTAGGCATTCTAGGATCTTGCACTCCCCCACCCCTCTGAATGTTCGGATTGGCACCTACATTCTTAAAATTAACACCCACATCCTCGAGTGGGTCTTGGTCAACGTTCATGTTGGGGCCTAAGGGTTGTCTAACCAATTAGTTTTGTTCGTCCCATCCCCACATACAACAAACTATCTACAAATGAAAATGTAAACAAACAAAAGAACATACAATGAGCAACGTACCTCAACCCATGATAAACATCACGAGGCTTACCTCCGTTGTCCAAAAAATCACCTTCTCAATTCATTGCTTACCTTTCCCGGCAACGGTGCCAAAAATACTTGATATTTTTCGTTGTATTCTTAATCTCCGTACATGAACCCTCAATATGTATATGGCTTATGTGTGTGGGTGAGTGTCACTCTCACTCAGGTTCAATCCAAGAAATGGGAAAACGAATGTATGGAATGAAATGTGTGTGTGTGTGTGGACAAAAGTGCTCCCCAAGCGCAAAAAGACTTTCGAGTATCGTGTTTTACTTGGAATTGAGTATTTCAAGGTCGTCTCCTCAAGGAAGGAAAGTCGAATTGTTGTGAAGGTGATTTTGTAAAAATAGAAAGTGTAGAATCTTTGAGTTTGTGTTTGATGATTTGTGTTTGTGATAGAAAATGAAATGGAACAAGTGTTGGCTAATCCGAAAAGGTCATTCCAATAGGAATGCCAAATCAACTCAAAACCTTTCTCCAATGGTGTCTAGATGTTCGATTGATTCGTGGGAAGTGAGAGACTAAAATGGGGGTGAGGATCCAAGCATACCCTGTGACAAGTCTACGAAAAATCAAGGACTCACAACCACATCCACATTTAACCCAATCAAACCAAATCAACATACACTACAAGGAGGAATGAAAATGAATTGAAATAGCATACCCAAGAGGAGTTCTCCTTAGATTAGCCAACTTTAAGTTTAGCTACTCATGAATAAATAAAAGACATGAATAATGTAAAGAGACATAATGAAGAAATGAAGATTGGAACTTAAATTAATGCAAGAAATCTTAAACTATGAAGAAAAATATTCAATACCCATTTTAAAAGCTTGAAATGAAGAAAGCGTAATACAACAATGGTGAAATCCAAAATGTAGAACTAAACTTGAAATGTTCTTGTAATAAATGACATTAAATACATTAAATGAAGCTTGCACAAGTCTTACAGAAGATTACAAGTGAAAATGGGCAATGGAAATGCAAAAATCTAACTTATCTCTCTAAAACTACACCTAAGCTTAGGTAGCCTTCTCTTTCTATATTTCAATACAAACTGAATAATAATAATGAATGATCCATTTTCATCCATAGAGAGCTTCATAGGTGTAAGACAAGCTTCCAATAAAAAGGGGGCGACTTGATGGCATCGGGCAGGTTAGGACAAGCCTAGCCTGCATCTCGCAGCTTCTCCTTCTCTCTCTTCAGCATAAATGCCCAAGCCTTCAAAGTTCAAGCATGGGTTATGGGAGGCCTGTAGATGTGTAAGGGATGTAAGGGATGTCAGGGAACAAGTGGGAGAAGTGTAGGCAGGACCCCTAAATGGCAAAACTTGAGTTGCAGGCTGTCTAGGCAATCTAGGCAAAACCTTCCGGAAGGTCGACACAAAACTTCTGGAAGGTTTGTACAAGAACATTTAAAATGGAAAACCAATAAGCAAAACCTTCCAGAAGGTCCATTCCAGTAGACAAAACCTTCCGGAAGGTTATGGGCAGTGAATAACCAGTCCAAGGTAAAACCTTCTGGAACGTTTTCATCCAAACTGCAATTTCCTTGGTTTTTTCACCCTCCAATCCTTCCTTTAAGTCATCCCCTCATCTTCATTGATTTCAAACACTTCAATGGGGGCTTAACTCAAGCCATTTACATCTTTTTACCTACATTTACACAAAACTCCATCAAAGAGAGGATTAAACGCCTGTATCCCCAATTTCACGAGAAAAGCAAGCATGAAAGAGCATATTAGCATACAATATATGTAATATTTTTGTGCTAATCAGTCCTCCATCTCAACTGAAAAAATGGCAAGTCTTTCCATAGACGGCCGATATGGAGACATGCTTAAAACTGTCATGTAGGCTATGCGGTAAGCCCAAGGGGCATTGATCAATCTAAATGATCAATCCTTCCAATTGGAATTACCGTTTTCTTTAAGATATTCTTGATCTCCCTATTGGCCAACTCGGCTTGGTCATTGGTTAATGGGTGATATGCGGTGGACACCATATGTGTGACATCATACTTGTGCATCAAAGATGCAAATGGCTTATTACAGAAATGCGACCCACCATCGTTTATCATTGCATGAGGCATCCCAAACCTAGAAAAGATGTTATATTTTAAGAACTTGACTGCGAACCAGTGGTCATTAGTCTTGGTCGGGATAGCCTCCACCCATTTGGACACATAGTCCATAGCCAGTAGAATGTATAGGTAGGCAAACGATACGGGGAAGGGACCCAGGAAGTCGATGCCCCAACAATCAAATACCTCGATAACTAGTATATGGGAAAGGGGCATCATGTTCCTTCTAATCACACTACCCAAACGTTGGCACCTATCGCATTCTTTACGAAAGAGATACAATCTTTTATCAGAGAGAGCAAATAAAAAGCTGACTTTAGAATTTTTCCTGAAGTCTTCTTTGTAGAGAAATGGCCACCGCGCGCCCCTGAATGGAAAAATGCCAGGACTTCCTGTTGTTCACTTTTTGGTACACATCTCTGCATGACTTGGTCAGGGAAGTACTTGAACAGGTACAGGTTGTCGAAGTAAAAGTACTTCACATTCGTCGTTAACCTCCTTCTATCCTTTGAGCTCCAATGCGGTGGTATTTGTCATGTTACAAGATAATTACATATGGAAGCATACCAAGGACAAATAGAATGAATCAAAAGTAGCTGCTTATTAGGGAAAAAGTTAGGGATAGGAATGTTCTCATCGGCCTCTTGCACCACCAGTCGGGATAAATGGTCTGTCACCACATTCTCAACTCCTTTTTTATCTTTGATCGTCAAGTTGAATTCTTGTAGGAGGAGTATCCACCTAATGAGTCTCGATTTTGCATCTTGCTTGGACAACAAATACTACAAAGCAGAGTGATCGGTATAGACTATTATAGGTGAACCAATAATGTAGGATCAGAATTTATTCAATGCAAATACTACCGCTAGCAATTCTTTTTCAGTTGTGGTATAGTTCATTTGAGCTTCATTAAGAGTTTTACTAGCGTAGTATATTACATACGGCCTCTTGTCCTCCTTTTGACCGAGCACTGCGCCGACCGCGTAATCATTCGCGTCGCATATAAGTTCAAATGGTGAGTCCTACTTCGGTGGTCGCATGATTGGAGGTGAAATGAGCATGTTCTTTAATTTTTTAAAGGATACCTCACAATCATCCGAAATGACCTGATAAAACGACAATAAAAGTTGACATGGTCATGAAACGACCTGATATCCTTGATAACCTTTGGCATAGGGAGGTTGGAAATGGCCTCAACATTTGAATTTTCAACTTCGATCCCTTTCGCCGAGACAATGTACCCGAACACAATTCCTTGTGTTAACATAAGTGACATGTTTTCCAATTTAGGACCAAGTTCTTCCCACATTTTTCAAGAACTCTCTCCAAGTTCTCCAAACATCCACTGAAGGAATCCTCAAACACTAAGAAGCCATCCATAAAAACTTCCTTGATTTTCTCCACCATATCACTGAAGATCCCCATCATGCAATGTTGAAAAGATCCTGGGGCATTACACAACCTAAAAGGCATGCGTCGGTAAGCCAAGGTACCATAGGGGCAAGTGAATGTGGTCTCCTCTTGATCTTCCAATGCAATCTCAATTTGATTGTAGCTGGAATATCCATCTAAGAAGCATCAGTGGTATCCATCTCAATTTGGGTGCCGACCTAAGCTCCTCTGGCTGTCGCTAATGAGCTACAAGACTCGAATTCAGATGACCAGGCTCAACCTTAGTCAAATTTCGAGTATCATCAGTGTTGATGTTATTTTTTTATTTTTTTTATCATAGATGTTAGTAAGTTCAATAGGTGAGAAGTTGTTCTACTACCAAGTCTACCATGAAGTTTCTGCTACCAAGTCAACTAGTAGTAAAAAATCGAGTACCGCTAGTAAAAAATCAGGAATAACAAGGCCAGATTTTCAAGTTTTTTTGATTCAACTCTGCTTGTGAGACAATAAAATAGTAGGAAAGAAAAATAAAAGAAAGATAGGACTTTGATCTCACCTGAAGTTCCTTCTCTCTCTTTACATGCATACATCAAATATGTTGAAATGGGGTTTTGTAATCTATATATGAAAATTAGTTTCTGAGGGTTACGTTAAGCAAAGTATGAATTTCATAGGATTGTGTTGTGTGCTAGTGAATTTGGTGGTGGAATGTCAAGATCTTATATGGGAAAACTTTCGAGATGCCAAGTTTTTTGTTGGGTTGATAAGATTTTTTGATTTCACAAATGTGTCTTGTGGGGACAAATTCTTAATTCTCCCATTTATCTTTAGTTTAAGTTCACCTTAGCTAGGGAGAACCAAAAAAATTGATTAATTAATCGTGAACTACCCACCCAACAGTTAACTACTCAACAATGAACTAAAAAATTTAACTTTTTATAACAGTGAAATTTAAATTGTTGAAATTTTGAACTAAAAGTTTTATTCTATTAAAAGTTCAATGTGTTATGTAGTTTGTTGTTCATGTTTTTTCAATTTTTTTAGATCGCTATTTTTTATTATATGTTTTTAATTCAAATTTTCAATATTTTTGTAGTTTGCAATTTGTGAAAATTTTGTACAATAAAACTACGAGTTTCATTGTATTAAAAAATCGATTTAGAAAGAGAGGGACAAGACTAAAAAAAAAGATAAAATATAAAGAGAGGGAGAGAGTGTGGCGGTGGTGGTGGGTAGTGCTAGTGCTGGTGGATAAAGGTGGCACAGGTGTTAGTGAGTAGTAATGATGGTTTTTTATGATGATGGTGGTGGGTAATAGTGGCAACAAGTATTAGTGGGTGGTGGTTGATGGTGGTAGTAGGTAGTGGTGGTGATGGGCGGTGATGATGGTAGTGGGTAGTTGTGGCGATAGTGTGTGGATGGTGGTGGTGTTGGACGACGATGGTTGTGGTGGTGGGGTGTGGGTGGTGGTGGTGGATTTTGGGTGGTAGTGGTTGTGGCGACAATAATGGCAGGGGTAGAGGTAATGGTGGTGGGTGATGGTGATGGTGAATGGCAGTGAGTGGTGGTGGCGGACGATGGTGGTTGTTGTGGTAGTAGTGTTAGTGGGCAATAGTGGTGATAAGCAAAGATGGTGGCGGAATGTGGTGGACGGTGATGGTTGGTGGCAGTGTTGGGTAGTGGTGAGTAGTGGCCGCATTGGGTGGTTGGTGATAGCAATGGATGGTGGTGATTTGTAGCGACTATGGCTGTTAGTTGTTGTGGGCAGTGGCAATAGAGGCAATGAGTGGTGGTGTGAATGGTGGTGTGTGGTAGTTTGTGGAGGCAGTCGGTGGTGATGGTGGTGGTGGCGGCGGCAATGAAGGGTGTTGGGTGGAGGCAATGTTGGTGGTGGGAGGCAGTGATGGTTGTAATTATGATAATTATAGTAGTAATAATAAATATAAGAATGAGATAATAATAAATATTTTTTAAAAACCTTCTTCATTAAGGATATTTTTGTCTATCACTAATTTTATGGACCGCTTGCCTTTATTAAAGGTATTTTTATCAAGAGATAATTTTGTAGTCGTCTTCTCTTAAATGTGTTGGAAGTGGACCTTTGGCCTTAAAAATCCACAACTTTGTACCTAGCGCCCAAGTTTCACCCTATATTTCGTTAGCTGTTGGCATGCTGGCTCTATTCTATTTGATAGCTCAATGTCATTTGACTCCCTCTGTAATTAGTATTTTCTTATCCTTAGTTCACCAATAATCCAACTTCATTTGACCAATTCCATTCTGTTGATAAAAATTGTAGCTGAATTCATTCGCATTTCTGGTTGTTTTGAGAGAGACAAAAGAATGCAGAAATCCAAACATCCACATTACAAGGACTGCGATAGAAGGGAGGGAGGAGGCTACGGGTAGAACTGAGTGGTGATGAGATTGAAGTGGTGGTGATAGGTTGAAGTGGTGGAACAAGACACGTTATTTTTTTTTTTTGCAATGTTCATAATTTGTTATTTTTGAAATTTCTTGATATTTTACCTTTTCAATTTATAGGAACAAAGCAAGTAATTAATATTTAAAACGACAACGAACTGAGTATATCACAACACAAGATATCAGTTCGGACTTTCGACTATCTGACAATACAGGATGTTTCAAACATGCAAAAATCAGATTTAAAAAAAACGGATCCATGCAAATCAAACGAGAATCTGCTGATGTTCAGTTTGTATAATTTAATGGCCCCTAAATCTCGGTCAGATGGATGGAACCCAACAATAAAACTGCATTCGCTGAAAGAAGGCTAAACCAAGACATCATAAAAATGCAGATCAGACTGACTACATGAAACTAGACAGGAGTTTGAGGAAATAGTACTGAGTTTGGCAGAAAAGTAACTTCTTTTTTCTCATAATTCAGATGCTCCCAACAGCTCAAGGTGGATTCAGGAGTAACGATATTTTCAGCTAAAAGAAAATATTTACAAATAGGAAACATAAAAATTCCATCAAAAAGAGTAAAATACTCTAGCTGTAAGCTGCTTGTCAAGTGTCACGAGCCCCGGCATCAGGCTCCCTTTTACTTCTAGTTTGCTCCTTGGTCTTTTTCAGGCTATCCATGTGGGATACCTGTATATTGAGCCCATACAAATTAGATCTGATAAATTAGCAAAACAAAGTACACAAATAGAAATACAAAATATAGATATGCACGTGTGCGTGTGTTTATGCTATTTTTTACATTTATACTTACAATGTAGGATTTCCACTCAATTTTCATTTGCACGTCAGAAGCAGGCTGGGAATTGCTGCGGACATGCCTGAATATGTGAATGAGGACAGCTGCATCAAGAGCAGCATACTCTAGCTGCATATTCATACAAATTAATGTCAACTAAATTTTTATCTATTGTTTTTCAGGAAAGAACTCTTATAACTTTTATATTGGAAGCTCATATTTATCTAGAGAGCCAGCTTTTGACATTTGAATATTTGTCAGATCTCTTTAAGTTTCATGCATTTTCACTTGGCTCCCCCTTAGCTATAAGTTCAGTCATCATAGACAGTTCAATGCCATTAATTCATCTTTAACAATTTACAGAGAAGACGAGAAAGAAATCAATATATAGAGCAGGTGTAATGACCATGGAATTTCCTAGAGAAGAGTTAAATGCTGCTGCTACAAGACTAGAGGCTGAGTTGATGACATTTGAAGGCATGGAGAAGTTAGTTGCTATTAAGAAACCTAGGCAATATGACTCAAATATTTACCCTAAATTATGTAGACTTTGCTCCAAATCACATCCATTCGCCTAGATCAATCCATACAACCATAGTTGTCAAACCATGTATCGGAAGGCGTATCGTTTTTTAAAAATAGTGTATCATATCGTATCGTGTATCGTAAGATACGCGTAATTTTAATTTTTTAATAATTATAGATAAAATATATGTATATACCTTTGTAAAAAAATCAGACTCATAATAACATTGCATTTTATTAATATTCCACAAATTATTCAAGTTCTCAACATATTTCAGCAATATTAAAATGAAAAGACCTCTAATTCAAACTTTTAACATCAGGTGCTTGAATAACCTTAATATTAATCAGGAATTTTTAATTCAATTGAACAACATTAACAATAAATTTTATTTATTTTTTTAAACCATAATCACTTAAACGACATTGTTTCACTAGTTAGTGATTTAAAATAAGTCATGGGATAAAACGATGTCATTTCAACCCCAAAAAAACCAAAAAAATAAAAAATAAAAAACAGAATCGTCACGTATCAAGCGTATCGTACGATACGGTACAAAAACGATACAAAGACACAATACGTATCGTTTTTCAGGTGTATCGTGACATACCATACAATACTAATAACTATGCATACATCACAAAAGAAGTGAGAAACAATGAAGACGACAAATGAAATGTATGCCACAGTTGTCAGACTAGATTAGTAGCTTACTCACCTAAGAAAGAGACTAGGGTCACAAGTATTACAACTGTTTACTCAATTCTTAAATCTGTTTAATCAAAAAAAGCCATCAAATAGTTGTTGCACCCCAATCCCTTAGGTCATTATAGAGATCAAAAGATCTAGTCCATACACAATCCTAGTCCATACACAATCCAGTCAACGGACAAGTTCAAGCAGGCTGAACAACGGAGAGTTGAGAAGACATTTGCCAGTATATCATAAAGCATTCCACTCGGAAACCACATCTTTTCACTTAGACAATCACTTCTACACCAACCTATAGATAGAGATTTGCCCCTTTTCCCCAAAAATTTGCCCAAGCAAAAATCCAATTGAAATCAGGGGATGTCCTATCTGTGGAAGAGAATGGGAGCCTTAAATCGATAAGAAAGAGTTTCTCCCATATTACTTCTATTTTGGCTCTTAATTTGCATGCCTCAGTTCTGACAATCCAATCAATTCAACTTCACATTTTGCAGCATCCAGAGTCATTAGGCTGGACAAGACTGTCAAATCAGAGCTAAACTGGTTTAACCAGCTGTCTGAATTAGTTTTGTACAAATCTTGATTAGCTTAGCGCAGGGTTGAGGGATTCCTAGGAACTCGGCTTCTCGAAGACTAGCTCATAACTGCATAATTGAAAGGTGAGCTTAAGAGTGTCAGAGGCATCCAACCCGAAACCAATAGGCAATAGCCAAAGAAGCCCCTCAACCATATAAATCAACCTTAGGTGATCCTTATCTTTTAGGTGGGACACAAACTGTCTTCACACTCTCCCTCACACAGGACCTGAGCACTCACATGAGGAAACAAACTGAACCAATAAAAACAGGACAAATTTATTGTAAAATTCAAATGGATGAGATACTGATCCACTGACCACCCAAGATCCAACTCCAATTCCATTGTTAGAGCATTCAACCCAAAACCAATTGTTGTGAGTAAATAAGCTTCCCAATCATATAAATCAATTTTTCATGTGGGATACATGCTCTTTGCACAAAGTAAAAGATCAAGATTTGATGGTTGAAGTAAAAAGTTGTCCGAGTGATGCCCAGCTCATGAGGCCTACTTAGAAAAATCATCAATTGTCTCCATAAACTACTAAAACTTGAAGTATGCAATGCCAGCAACCCCTTCTGGCCTGCTCTATACAGGCTTTCACGTGTAGCATTTGCAAGGTCCCACAGATTGTGCATTGCAATTAGTGCCCTGCTCCATTTTCCTTGATGATCAATTCTGCTACTAAAGCTGCCCTCTGGAAGTTCGCCATGAGCTTCTAATTAAAAAATGTTTCTCACATACCTTCCTAGGTCTCTCGAGTTTCCACTGAGGTTTATTTTACAAAGTGAATCTGATTCATTTCAGCATATTCTATTAATAGGTTTCCTCCTTGATTGCAAGTCTTTGCTTCTTGCTTACCACATTATCGAATAATGCTTCATACTTCCATTTTTTGAACTCAATGTTAGTTTTCACTTGCAAACACTGTCTTTGGTGCTATGATTATTGTTTTTTTAGGAAAACTTATGGCCAAAGCCAAGTCCCATCAATGTCACACATACCAAAGGAATACTAAAAGACTTGTCAATGGATAATTCCCAAAATTAGCGATGTCCAAAGTAACAACCAGGTGACGCTCAAGATTCTGACCCTACTTTCTCCAAAATCTTTGGGCCCACATTTTAAATGGCAATCACCCTTTTTTCTGGGTATTACACTGCTCATTTGAATACCTTACTCGTATTTCATCACAACACTTGGCATTAAGATTATGAATTTTTTTCTTTTATTTTTTTCAGAACGTTATGAATTTGTTCTTCGCTAGTCTCTAAAAAAAACAGAAAACATAATTGATTTGAATAATAAAAAAAGGAATAATAATAAGTGTCTAACAAATTCCTTGACTAACCTAAAAGTATATGCAGTACCTCTTAGTTTGAGTTTCGTAAGATTCTGTCACTTTAAAAGCATTGAGTTGCTCCATTTGTCTTGCAGCCTTACAGAATAACACCCAGGGAAGGGTAGACTGGATACAGCCGAAACATTTGGCATTATTGGCACACACTGTCTGCCCTCAAGTTAAGATATTTATTGTCCAGATCAAGGTCACACAGAGACGTTGTGATGTTTGAGAGAAATGAGATGATTTAGGGAAGAGGGAGTAATCAAATAGCTGGAAGTGCTTTTTACCCAGGAAAAAGAGTTGTTTAAAGGAGTTGCATGGTGAGAACTCTAGGTTTGCATTAGGGATTATGCAGGAGTAATTTACAGAGTACAAAACACTTCTATATTCAGAAGGCAAAAGTGAAAGGAAATTCAAATGAAAAAACAAATCTTATGCTCCAGCCCACGTAAATTAACCTAGTTAATAAAATTTCTTAGTTCAATTTATTGTTAGTGTGCACAAAAAAGGATTTTATAAACAATCTCAGGAAACGATGACACAAAAGGCTACAACATGCCAAAAACAAGAGGCAATCACAACCATTTTCTTTGCAGAAGGAAGACAAAAGATGAACATACTACCTCTACGTGAAAAAATAAAATGATTTGGTCTTACATCTGTTAGAGTTCTTTTTTTATGTATTAAGTCAAAAGTCTATTAGTGTAGGGTAATATTGGAATTAAACAAAATATTGTTTAATTATAAATAAGATGGTGCAGGGCAACATAGCTCATACACCACGGACTTTTTATTCTCTGCCTCTTCTTTTCCTTCCTTCGTATTTCTCTAACCCTAATATCAATTTATTGCCTTTTAACTTGGTATCAAAGCATCTATTTGAGTCTGTATAACATCGAGAAATATGGCCGAAAAGCTTCAGTCTTAGCAGTGGCTGACGTCACTTGTCAGTGGATGATATCATGCTAACGTCAGCAATTCAGCAATTTCCGGTATTCAGCAATTCAGCAATTTTTGAATATTTTTTGAGAAAATAGAGTCGATTTTCAGATCTAGTATTCTTGGACCTGTTTTGGCTGATTTGTTACTTCAATCTGAACTTGTGGGTGCTGATTAGCCCATAGGAAGAGTTTCCCAAAGTTCCCAGTCTTCTCCGGCTGGATTTGGACATGATTTCCATCACCTAGGTTGTCGGCACCACTGTTCCAGCCTGTTGGAGTGACAATCTGGTACCGGCTGTGTGTTCTTCTACGGTCTGGATGTGTAATTTATGATGCTAGGTTGCTGCAGCGTATTGCCCCTTCTGGTTGGTCAGTTTTTCTTTAAGCTCCGGTTGCGCTGTGTTTTTCTGTGTTGCTGCTGTGTGTTGTGGGTTTTGATTTGTTGGCCACTGGTTCGTTGGTGATATTGGGCAGATTCTTCGGTGGTGTGAAATGTGGTTCGGGCAGAACTCTGTTTTTTTTTTTTAGTTTGGTTGTGTGATTGTCTTGGTAAAGACTATTGGTCTAATTATTATCGCTTAGTTATTTGATATTTTTTTTACTATGTCGACTTCGGATGAAGTCAAAGATACTTCTGCTCAAACTCAACAGGTTCACTCTTTGGATGATCAAGTTAGACAGATCACTTCTGTAAAAAAAAAATTCGGAAGGTACTTCTGTAAAATTGAATGGACACAATTATTATTTTTGGGCTTCCACTATTAAGGTTTTCTTATGGGCTAAGGAAAGTCAAATATTTGACTGATAGTCCTCCTAAGGAGGGGTCTAGCGGTTTTGACAACTAGTGGAGTGAAAATTCCTTGGTGATGACTTAGATGTGGCTGACTATGGAATCATATGTGGCCTCTAATGGTCAACTTCTTGATACAGCTAAGAAGATATGGGACTCCCTTGAGGAGATGGTACTCTAAAAAACATAATGTATCCAGAATCTATGAACTCTTTGAGCATTCATTTAATACCAAGCAATTATTTAATACCAAGTTGAACACTATGGCATCTTGAAAGGATTATTGGAAGAACTTATGTTGTATCAGCCTCTGAGTGCAGATCTAGAGGTTCAACGTCAAAAAGGAATTTCACGTTGTGTTGCTTTTGTCAAGTCTTGATTTTGAGTATGGTGTTTTTAAAGATCAAATTTTGGCAAATAAAAAGCTTCCTATTGTTGCTAATGCTTATTCTCATCTTCAGTGAGCTTCTCTTATTCGTGGGCCTTCTTCATCTTCACAAGATTCCTCCGCCTTAATTTTTAGAGATGACAGTCGTTATGTATCACGGGGAGGAAATAGTGGTAGTCATGGTGGTGGTTGTTATCCAATCCAATGTGGTAACTATAGTGGTAGAGGTTCTGATCATGGTGGCCGAGGTGGTTGTAGTGATCAAGATAATCGCTCCGAGTGGAAATGTTCGTATTGTGCAGCTACTGGACATACAGAGGACTATTGTTGGGACAAGCATGGGAGGTCAGCCTATGCTAATCAAGCCTATGATGATTTGGCTCCGCCAGTGTCTCAGCTATTGCCCGCTACTTTTATCGGATCTACATCTGACTCTACTGATACCTTATTTCTCAGCTCAGTCAGCTTATCCAACAGTTATTGTCATTTTCTCCTCATTTATCTACTTCCACAGCTAATTTGACTAATGCAGGCAATTCTGCACATATGAAAGCTCCATTTGTTTCCTCATCATGGATTATTGATTCGGAAGCTAGTGCTCACATGTCTGGTATTTCTTCCTTAGTTTCTAGCTTTTGTTCCTCTAATGCTCGTATTATGCTAGCAAATGGTTCTTTAAGACCAATTCATCGAACTGGTGATCTTCATCCAGCCAACTCCATGACAATAAGATCTGGTTTATTTGTCCTTCAATTTTCCTTTAACCTATTATCTGTAAATTGATTAACCAAGTCTTTACAATGTTCAATGACTCTCTCTATCTTTCTGTATTTTTTTCAAGATCTCCAGACAAAGAAGGTGATTGATTTGGGACATGAGCAAAATGGACTTTATTTTTTGGATTATGGAGCAACAATTCCTACCTTGAGTACTACCATGTCTCCCCTCCAATGGCATTTTTGATTGGGTCATCTGTCAATATAAAAGCTTCGTCAAGTCATTCCTAATTTGAGTCCTTTAGTTACATTAGAATGTAAAGCTTGTCAATTACGCAAGCATCACCATAGTTCTTTCCTATTGTTCATTCTAACATTTTGGGTTCTTCAAGAATAAAAAATATTTCTGGATTTCATTATTTTGTGATCGTTGTTGATGATTATTCCTGTATAACTTGACCGTTTCTTATGAAGGATCGCTTCGAGTTGCCTAAAATTTTTCTAACCTTTTACGATGAAATTCTTGTACAGTTAGATAAACGTATTAAGATATTTTGTTCTGATAATGCTCTTGAGTATGCGCAATCTTTTATACGTACATTTTGTGCCGATCATGGTATCATTCAGCAAACTATATGTCCACATATATCCCATCAAAATCGTGTTGTAGAACGCAAACATCGAAATATATTTGATGTTACTTGTACTCACATGTTTAACATGCATATATCCAAACCTTATTGGGCAAACGTTATTCCTACTACAATTTACTATTTTTGCTACAATTTATCTTATTAATCGAATGTCATCACAAGTAACAGGTCTTTATTATCATTGTTCTACCCTGACATATCACCTTTTCGTCTAATTCCTCGGGTCTTTGGCTGTGTAGCATTTGTTCACCTCCTTGGTTCAAGTCAGGATAAACTCTCACCGCGCGCTATAAAATGTCTTTTTGGGATAATCTCGTACTTAAAAAAGATATCGTTGTTATGACACTATCTCTCGTCGATACTATGTCAGTGTCGATGGCACTTTTTTTGAGTCATCCTCTTTTTTTTCTACCTCGGGTACTATTCTATCCCCAGAGTTAATATCTACTAGTCAAGGGAGCTCATATTGCCTCTTGTATCCGAATACATACCTTCTTCCACTTCGACTCCCTTGCAAGTTTACTGTTATTCCACAGACAGTCAAGTTGTTCCCTATGCTCCAGCTATCCAACCAATGTCTGCATCTACTGAAGTCCTTCCTCATGATCTGTTTATTGCACCCTCTTCTGATTTACCTATTGCATAGCGGAAAGGTACTCGTACTTATACACAACATCCCATTTTTTATTTTGTCTCCTTGCATAGACTTTTCTCACCCTTTCACTATTTTGCATCAATCTTGTCTTCTGTATTTGTTCCTAGTTCTCTGATAAAGGCATTATTATCTCCTGGATGGAAGCTAGCTATGAATGAGAAAATTAAGGCATTTCATGACAATCATACTTAGGATCTTACTTCTCTTCCATCTGATAAGCAGACTATCGATTGTTGTTGGGTCTACATTGTGAAATATCATCCTGATGGGTCTGTTGCGGTCTGTTGTAACTAGCCTTTGTATCAACTAGACATAAAGAATATTTTTTTGCATGAAAATTTACAGGAGGAGGTATATATAACTCAACCACAAAGTTATATAGTCATTGGTCAAGAACAATTAATATGTCATTTGAAAAAAGATTTTTATGGATTGAACCAATCACCACGTGCTTGGTTTGATAAGTTCAGTACTATTGTGCTTCAATTTAATTTTCAATGTTCTACTTCAGATCATTCAGTCTTCACTCATCAGTCTTTTGCTAGCATTATTATTGTTATTGTGTATGTTGACGACATTATCATTAGTGGTAATGACTCAAATGGTATTATCCATTTCAAGGTTTATTTGGGAGAGTAATTTTACACCAAAGATTTGGGCCTTCTTCGATACTTCCTAAGGATTGAGGTTGTCCGGTCAAAGAAAGGTATCAATTCATGTCAACAAAAGTACATACTGGACTTACTATCAGAAACTGGCACTCTTGGTGCTCGTCCGGTTTATACGCCTATGGATTCTACAATTAAGTTAAATTCTGAGAGTGACAAAGTGTTTGATGATATATAAAGCGCTATCGGAGGCTGGTTGGAAAGTTGATTTATCTCACTTTTACATGCCCTAATATTACATATGTTGTGGGTGGTTAGCAAGTTCATGGATGCTCCTCGTAAGCCTCATTGGGAAGCTGTCTACTGCACACTTCGATACCTAAAAGGAGTTCTAGGAAAAGGATTGTTATATCGTTCATCATCACCCATAACTGTTGTTGGGTTTTCTGATGCTGACTGGGCAGGTAGTCATGGTGATAAACGATCTACATCTGCCTACTATACGTCTTTTAGAAATAATCTTGTTCCCTGGCATAGTAAGAAACAGAATGTGACTGTGCACTCTAGTGCGGAGGATGAATATCGTGGTATGGCTCATAGTGCATGGGAGATGTTATGGGTTCGTTCTTTGCTCTGGGATATGAGACTTGATGTTCCTTCTCCTATGAAGATACATTGTGACAATCAAACAACAATTTTTATTGCAAGTAATCTGGTATTTCATGAGCGTACCAAACAGATTGAGGTGGACTGCTATTTCATCCGAGATCTATTGATGAAAAAGGAGATCATCACTCTATATATCAAGTCTGGTGATCAACTGGGTGATATTCTTACCAAACCATTGACTCGGTCGACCTTTAGTAGTAAATGTTTCAAGCTGACCATTTTTTATCTTTATGCTCCAACTTGAGCGGGAGTGTTAGAGTTCTTGTTTTATGTACTAAGTCATAAGTCTATTAGTGTAGGGTAATATTGGAATTACCCAGTCTATTACACAATTATAAATAAGATGGTGTAGAGCAACGTAGCTCATACATTATTCTCGGCCTCTTCTTCTCGTTCCTCTATATGTTTCTAATCCTAATATCAATTTATTGTCTTTTAACTACATCCATAAGTGTTGTTTAATACTTCATAAAGTATCAGAAGAAACAGCTTGTTAAAAGGCTTAGTAACAGCCACCCCCTTCTCTCTACAGAAGAACCTTCAAGTATGAGTTAGCCATAAAATGTTGGCAATAGACAATTCAGAAATGTTTTAGGAGCCCACAACAAAAAGCTTTTCAATTAAAAAAAATTCTTACAAGATGTTGAGGTTATGAAACTTCTAGAAATTCAAGAGGACACAACTCAGAATTTGAGAGAAGTTGCAACACAGAACTTTCAACTAGTCCCTCAGTTAACTCCTTTTAAAATTTCATTTCTCAAGAAGTTTCAATATGGCAATTCATTCCCTAAGGATGAATGACAAAGCTGTTCATCTAAGGGATTCTTGTGGCAGTTCTCATTATTAGTGCCAGATGAACAGAAACTGAATCCCTAGACTGAGAGCTTAGATCAAACTTACAAAGAAGAAAAGACAAACATAGAAGAAGAAAGAATATCATTACAGCTATGTAAGCTTATTCTAACATAATAAAAGAAAAGCTATTTATATAGTAGGGTAAAACAAAATACAATAAATGACTAAACTACCCTTAATAATAAATATACCGAAACACTTTAACACCCCCCTTAAACTCATGATGTAGTAGTATCAAACATCAATAGTTAGCCAAGAAGAAAATGAAAGTGCAAAATTGTGGGAGACTTCCTAAAGAAGCCTACCAACTACACAGTAGAAGAGAGGAAAGGGAGAGGGATAGTACCCAACTGAAAATGATAACGCACAAAGAGGCAATCCATCTCAATATGACTTGTACATACATGGTACACCGAGTAGTGAACAATCTGAAAAGCACTAGCGTTGTCACAATACATAGGATAGGAGTAAGTAAAACAATGTCAAGGTCTGCAAGCAATTAGAGTATCTCAGTTGTGGTAGTGGTTCAATCGATACTTAAGATTAGTGGGTGATTGAAAGTATTCGAGATTTACTTTGCAAGGATGGATCCAATGTGGCCCTACCTTGAACAGGCTTCTTTTTACGAAAAAAATATCCCACATAGATACTCAAAAAGCCAACCAACATTGTCATACTAGAGGCAAAACCACCAAACTTACCTCCATTTGTAAGTTCTTTGCTAAAATCTTTTAATGAGAGTGGAGTTTTTCTCCCACTTTCATTTCCATTATGTGACTACTTCTTTGTGTAACACAAAAATCATAGACCCAGCTCAGCGGCTCCAAATATTTATTCTTATCTCAAATCTCAAAACTAAGAAATATAATTTTGAAAATAAATGTGCAAACACTAGGGTCATGGTAGCCTGCATACATGGTCCAGAGATCAGCCATTATCACATAACCATCCTGAGGATGTAAACAAGCATGGCATTGGAAGTACTCTACCGATTAAAAAATGTTTTGCATACAACTCCTGCTCATTATTCCCCAGCAGCTTATGATATCCAGCACATGAAAAAATGAAAAGAAACATTGAACAACATACCTGATTTTGACTTAAAGGCCGCTGCTCCCAGTTGCTGTTTCGTCTTGTTTTGTTCAAACCAGCTCCCAAAATTTTCTAATTCAATAATTGCCACCAAAAACAAAAAAGAAAAATATGGTTGAGTATTTCTTTGATCATGATTACAAGACCACTTAAGAAAATACAGAAACAGAAGAAACTCATCAGTGAATTCAGCATAGTATATTTTCTGAAAAGAATTTGAGACCGTATACGAGATATAGGTAGGAGCAGCAGGAGGCAAGCAAGTCCCGAAATGGTTAGATTTCAGAATTACCTTTGCCAGGCCAGAAAGACCACCCCGGGGTTCTCTGAACACATTCTGGATATCCAGCAGCATCTCGTAGTGCTTGAAACACTCCAGATCGCCATAAGAATGAGCGAGCTGCTTCACATCAGATTGAAAACTATAGCCTACAAGTTGCACAAACCATAAAAACAATCACTAACATGTAGGTAATGCGTTTTATCCCTTGGGAAGATAAAAATCCCAGTCTTTTATACCATACCACAAACTCTAAAATCCAATATATACCACTTAGAAGAATGTCAACCCAAACCAAAACAAAGATGAATGCTTTAGTAGTAACACTCCTCTGGGATATAGGGGGCCATTGGTAACCTAAAAGAACCAAACTGTTGTAGAGATGGATTTCCTTCTCTTAGAAATAGAAACAAGTTTCCTTTTCAACCTAGCACGTGCTCAAAGAGTGAGAATCTATTAATACTCCATTTTGGTTTGACATACCAAGCTTTAAAATTCTGGGAGAATGCAAAATGCGTGTCAGGCAGTCGTCTAAAATATCAGGCACATCTTCAAACAACTTTATGAGGTCAAAGATGTAAACCATCTTTTCAGAAGCAATTTGCATGATAGAAACCTGTATATGGAAAACAATTATTCTATTAAACAAAGAAAAAAACATGTAAGCAGCAAATATCTTAAAAAATCCTGCTTGAGCAATAATGTTTGAACTGTTATGGAAAAGAACAAACTCCTCCCAACCTAAAAAACATGGACACGGACATGAATATGAAATGATACAGAGATGAGGATAACACGGACACGTCAGAGACACATTACAAGTAATTATGCGTTATTTCCCAAATTATAAAATTTATCACAAATATAGAAATAGTTATATAACTTCTCATAAAGAATTTACTACTTTATGACAAATAAATGTTATGTCTGGTCAACTAAAGGATCATAGTAGTCACTATTGATCAATATTTGCACAATGTGTAGCAGACATGCAAATTCATAATTATTGATCTCATCTTGTTAATTCCTCTTCTTTAGCAAAATATTTATGTACCTTTTGCTTTTCTTGTAAATTTAAGTACAACTTTAACATGACTAGTTTTAGCGATTACATATTCATTAACAATATAAGAGTCATTTATCAAGTTCTTAAGCTTTGTTACTAACATGTAAACACATGATTATAATCTATCAGTAGACACGTCCTAAAGGAGTGTCACACACGTCACCAAAAGAGTGTCAGACAAGTGTCCAAAATTATAAATTTATTTTTTAGCCATAGACACAGATAGTGACATGTTTTCAAGAGTGATGACCGAGAAGAGTCACTGTCCGTCACAGGCAAGGATCAAAATATTGTGTCGAAACGTCCAAAACATTTCAGAATTTCAACACTCTGACACGAAACAGTAGCAGAATACAAAATTCCAGTGTTTCGGTCGAAACGACACTGTTTTAGACCGTTTCGGTCGAAACAGTACGAAACAGTATCGTTTCGACGAAACAGTGATATATTCGATTCACTCTAGGCCAAAAGAAAAAAGAGAGGCTTAGTCAGCAGATTTGTTCACAGCTACAAATCAAAAAAAAAAGGTAGAAAGTAGATTCCTTCTCAAAAATCACATGTATGTCTCAGAAATCGTTCACAGCCCCAAGCAAAAAAAAAAAAAAACAAAGAAAGGGAGAGAAAGGAATCAGCCTCAGAAGTCAGAAATCGTTCACAGCCCCAAGCCAAAAAAAAAACAGAAGAGGGAGAGAAAGAAACCAGAAATTGAAGGAGAAGCTCTAACCTCCTTGACTCCAGATTTGAGCAGATCCAAACATTATCTACGCAGATCTAGGGCTTGGATTTAATATTCCACTATAATTATATTTAATATTCATTATAATTACATTTAATACCTACTATAATTACATTTAATAACAATTGTAATTATATTTAATATCCTACCATAATTACATTTAATTCTCTAATTCCCCATTGCTCTTTTGTCTTTTATATATATATATTTTTTAGCATGAACAATTATATTTAATACCTTACTGTAATTATATTTAATACTCACTTAATTATATTTAATACCCATTACAATTATATTTAATACCTACTGCAATTACTTTTAATACCCCACTATTTTGCAAGTACCTACTGTAATTATATTTAATACCCTATATAATTACATTTAATTCCCCACCACTCTTCTGCCTTTTCAATTTTTTTTGTTATAAGTATAACAATTATATTTAATATCTTACTGTAATTATATTTAATACTCACTGTAATTATATTTAATTTAATATCATTAATTATTAGTATTATAATAAAATAGTATTATTAATTGGATAATATTATAATTTAAAAGTCTTATACATGTAATATTTAATTTATAGAATGAATATAATGTGCTTGATAATGTAATGACATTTATTGCAGATATGACATCAAAGGGGAAGAATGTGATTACTGAATCATCCCAAAAAAATAAAAAAGAACGTGATATTAGATGGAACAAATTGGGGATAATCGACAACATGTGATGTGTAATTTTTGCCATAAAAAATGATGGGTGGCGGTGTGTCACGGTTAAAGCAACACTTGACAGGTGATTATAATAATGTGGAACAATGTGATAAGTGTCCTCTTGAAATTGCGAGAGCTATGAGGGGTTACTTGAATCGCAACAAGACTGAAAATGGAGAAGTGACTGCTGAACGGAGAAAAATGAGACAGAATTTAATTGGTGGATCAAGGCGGAGGAGTGGTATCGAAATTTATTCTTCTGATGAGAATTCAAATGATGATATAGATATAGAATATAGAGCTGATATTGAGTATGCAAAACAGCAATCTATTCGCGATATACATATGGCCGAGCAACGCTTTAGAGGAGGAAGTTCTAGACTATCTATCTAAAAAGATGGTGCATCTAGAGGTTTGATGCGGTCAAATAGTGTGAAAGAATCTTGGGATAAATTTTCAAGAAAATTACAAATGTTGATTGGCAAAGAAAAGATCTTGCGATAGAAGAGATAGATCCTTCAATGTATCGGAACAGGGAAGTGAAGCAAACCAAGTTAACCCATATGTGGAATCCCAAAAAGTGGGTAAAGTTGGCAAAACATGGTATTACAAAGTATTTCATTTATGATAATGTTCCGCCAAGTAAAGTTCAAGGTCATTTTTACCAATTGATGATTGATAAAATTGTTTTAGCTGGAGTGAGTGTGAAAGGGCCAACCCTATATGAGATTGGCGGGCCATTACTAGACAATGTGATAGATGAGCTGAAAAAGTACATTGATCGGTTCAAAAAGAAGTAGGAGATTTATAGAGTAACAATCATGTGAGTTGGATGGACATCCACCACAAGATTATCTATCATCAACTTCTTGATATATTGGGATGAAAAAGTTGTCTTCCACAAGTCAATTGATAGTTTTGGTCATGACAAGGATGCTAACTATATTTGGGGTTGATGGATGCTGTTGTTGGGAGATTGGAGAGAAATACGTAATTCAAATTATTACAGACAATGGAAGTGCGTACAAAAAAGCTGGTAAAATGTTGATGGAAAGAAGACCACACTTATATTGGACTCCTTGTGCTACCCACTCTCTGGATTTGATTTTGCATGATTTTTACAAGATTGAAACAGTTCAAAATGTGCTAGAGCAAGCTAAAAGAGTTACCAATTTTATCTATAATCATAATAGAGTCTTAGATATAATGAGAACATCTTATTCAAGAGAATTGATTCGGCCAGGGTAAACAAGATTTGTCACTAATTATATTGCCCTACAAAGTATTTTAGAACAGAGAAATGACTTGCAAATGATGTTTACTTCAGAAGATTGGTCTAAGACTGCGACAGTAATGGATCCAGTTGGAAAGCGAGTTTAAGGAACGGTTATAAATCCTAAGTTTTGGAAGAACGCCAAAAAATGTGTTGAATATGCATAAACCTATTGCAAGAGATCTAAGAATGGTAGATGAGGAAAGAAAAGCAACAATGTCATATGTATATGAAGCAATGAAACGAGCAAGACAAACTGTCAAAGACGCGGCTTCAAAATCGTACAAAAAATATCTTGACATCATTGATGCTTGGTGGAAAAAAAAAATCATTCAACATTCATATGGCAGGTAAACTTATTGTTTACCAATTTATATTTTTATTATTGATAAGTGTTATCATTTTGGATGTTATCATTTATAAGTGTTATCGCTATTTATATTGTGTAACTTATTACTTGAACCCCACATACCATTATGAAGAAGATGGTGTTTTAGAAAGTTTGTTGAGTTCGCTTTGAATCGTTGTGTCAAGACTAGAGATAAATCCAAACAAGGCTGCTGAAGCACTTGTAGAGGTAATAGTTTGGTATTTTAAACTCAATTTACAAATGTGTTAAATTAATATATAACATCAACATATCCATGATATTTAAGTAAAAAAAATCGGGAGGCCATATATTGTTTTGCTAACCAAGCTGCAATTAGAGGAAGAATAAAAAGTGATCCAGGTAATTAAGTCGATTATTTACACTTATATTTTGATCTCATGATTTTTTATTTCTATTTTTCTTTAAGGTTTTAATATATTTATTATTATTATGCAGCTGAATGGTGGTTTATGTATGGGACAGATGCTCTAAATTTGAGAAAAATTGTTATGAGAATATTGTTGCAAACAGCCTCATCTAATAGTTGTGAGAGAAACTAGAACACATTTGCTCTCATTCATGCTAAAGTGCGAAATCGACTCAATTATCAAAAGTTATAAAGGCTGGTGTTTGCACAATATAACATGAGATTGAAGTTAAAGCACCTTATGAAAGACAAAAAAAGGTATGAATTTCGACATATAGACTTAACCACTGTTTTTTAGGAAGACGAAAGTATTTCGGAGTGGTTAGATGATCTTGGTGATGCACTTTTAGATGAACTTGATGATGATGGACAACCAACAAGACTAAACACTTTCCTGGCAATATGGGCAAATGGTTTTTCCAATGACGATGGGGGCGTAGGCCTAAGTCAAGGTGTTGTGCCACCAAGAAAACTAAGATCCAAAATAAGTAGAGAAGGATCAAGTAAAGCAATGGATGATGAAGAACTTGACAGACTAATGAAAGGGTCCCCTAAGACGTAAGCAACCTATCACTGTCATTAGTAGTTCTGAGGATCATAACAATGATAATTGTGATGAAGATGATGATGAAAATAGTGGTGGTGTGGTAGTGGAGATGGTGACAGCGGAGGTGGCGATAGCCATGGACATAAAGACGATGGAGGTCGTGGTGATGGAGGTACGGAGAGCCAAATCCACATGGAATTGTATTCACTATAGAGGAATAATTTACACATGCTACACAAGATGAAGATCATGGCTCTCGACGAATGTTTTGATATGAACGACACTCAAAATCAACTCAAGATCGTCAACATGAGCGTACTCAAAATCTAATCACTCCACATGGTATGGGTTCTATTAGGCATGGAGCTGATATGATTAATGATAGTTTTTCAACCATAAGTATAAGTGGAACGGGAAGTGGAAGTGAACACCATAATTATGGTTCGTCGTCTTCATATGGTTATGGTTGTGGACATGACATTCCCTCATATGATTATGGATCGGGGTATGACACACGAGGATATGAATATAGATCCTCAACATATGGTTATGGATCTGACTATGACTCCCAGACATCCTCCTCATATAGACAAGATGAAGGTTGGCCAGGGACTGGTGCATTCCTTCCCAACAAATTGGATGTAGTGTTGCAGACTATCATAGGTTTGGAAGAGACTATAATTTATATTATCGCAATAATATAAGTTGGAGTAACTATTGTCATCATATTTATGTTACATATAGAGTTTCTCTAAGTAGCTACCTAGAGTCTACACCGATGTATGAGTCTGCTCGACACTCCACAGGGGGATTGATGTAGCCATGTAAGTATGTACTCATTAGCATTTCATGTGTATTATGAGACCTTAATATTATGTAAAAAAGTGTTTATTTGATAAAAATTAAGTGTTTGAAACTAATTTAAGTGATTGTCGCCTCATGTCAAGTTTTTTTTTCTCTTCCATTTAAATTTATTTTTGTATAAATGGATGTTAACTCAATAAATATGTTGAATAACTTGAATTAATCAATTATTTAGTTTATCTTTATAGATTAATGGATTGAATTTGTGTTACCACGCAATTTCATATTTTTTATGCGTTTCCGAAATGTTTTTGTTTTTTAGCTGACCGAAACGATACTTCAAAACAAAATTTCGATCCTTGATCACAGGTAAATCACCTTTTTTAGAGTGTCCGTTTTTCTTAACTCCAAAATTAATTTAAGCATTAACTCCATCATATATCCATAGTTGTTAGTATCGCACAATACGCTACGCTACGATACGATACAGAGGGTTTCCGATACAAATTGTGCTTTTATATCATTTTTGCGTTCTATCGTCCGATACACGATACATTTTTACGATACGTATCACTACGATACAAACGATAGGCGCATATACTATTTTTTTTTAACGGCATCGTTTTGAGTTGGGGTTTTTTTTTTTATCCCTATTGCCACTGAAACAACGTCGTTTCAGTGGCTAAGGCTTACAAAAAAAATAAAATCTCTCTTCTTCACGATTGTTCTTCACTAGAGCAGAGCTTTTGGGTGTTCTTCGCTGGATCAAAGCTTCTGGGTGTTCTTCGTTGGATTAGAGTTTCTAGGTGCTCTTCGTTAGATCTGAGCTTCAGGCTTCTGGGTGTTCTTCATTGGGCCTCTCTCTATTCTCTCTGTTCTTGACGACGACGAAGCTCTGTGTGACAACGATGAAAAAGCTCTGTGTGCTCAGTCTCCACGCTCTTCATCGACAAGCCAGTGTCTCCTCTCTCTATTCTTGATCGACGACGGCAACTCTGTTTCTCTGAGAAGCCATCGACGCTGCCTCTGATCTAGATTTACAGCTCCTATCTTCTTTCTTCTCCAGCGACTCGAGCAAACCTGTGTAGTGTAAGAAATGTTGTTAATTTATTTATGTTGATGACTTGAATAGTTGGTAAAATATTAATGAAATGTTATATTTTAATAAGTGTATGATTTTTTTTCAAAGATCTATATATTTTATTATTATTTATTTAAATTTGTATCGCATCTTACGATACACGATACGATACACTATTTTTAAAAAACGATACACGATACGATACACTATTTTTAAAAAACGATACACCTTCCGATACACAATTTGATAACTATACATTTATCATACCAATAAAAGTAAAATCCAAGTTAACTGCCATAAGAATATCAATAGATAAAACAACAGCTATTGCACAAGAATAGCCCTGCCCATCCTTGCAGCATGCAGGCATGCATACACTCACACAGACACACACAAAGAGAAGACAACAAAAATATCGTCAAAATTGTTTAAAGCACAATGCTTAGGAGATTTGAGTTTACTAATAGTAGTTGATGTTTGGGAAAAGGTACAATTGTATGTAATACTCAATGTCGACAGGTATGTGCACTATGGTTGATACTTGTTACTGTAGTTATGCACAAAGTGACACAGGAAAATCATTGTTCATAGAGTAAGTTTTTGACAAGATTCTATATTTTTGTTGTTTTTATCTGTTATTCCTCCCAGCTTGCAAGCCCATTCTTTAAATAGGCACTAAAATTGTTTGAAGTATTCTAGCCTCACCTTTATTATTATTAAGTGCTTTTTGGTCAATATAATTTTTTACTTACTGTTAAGAGTATTAGGGTAGTATATGTAAATTGTTAATAATGTTAGGGTAGTATGTGTAATTCTTATTATTGTGAGTTGACTATAAATACAAGTGATGTATGAGAGCTAGGCAATATTTTTACCTCTCTCTATTTTCCTCTAATGTAATGTTAATCCTCTAAACTTAACATGGTATCACAGCATGGTTTAATCCAAAATAAATTTCGAATCAATTAATTATTAGTGGTGGTCTGTATCTGTGTCGCTTGTCTGTGGTGGTTTATGTTGATCATTGGTAGTGGTTGATGGTGGTCTGTGTTGATCGTTGGTGGTAGCCTGGGTTGATCGTTGGTGGTGGTTTGTGTTGTCTTGGTGGTGGTGTGGCTGTTGTGGTTTGTCATCTGTCGTTGGTTGTGGTGCTGCAGTCGAAGTGGTGCCAGCGTAATGGTGGTGCTTCATCTGTGCTGGAGGTTTCCGGTGTGAGGCGTTAAAGCTCATCGGTGCCTTTGTGTTCTGCGATGGTGGTGGTGAGGTCTCTGTTCATCCTCGAATAGCGTCGTCGTCGTCGATCGTGGTGTGGTGGTATTGTTATAGTGGTGGCTCCTATTGGTGCGGTGAGCGTGGACGATCATGGTGGTGGTGTGGTCCCTGTTCATCCTCCAGTAGCTTCGTCATGGTGGTGTGATGCTGTCTGACACCGTCGAAGACCAGGGGCTCTCTCATGGAACCCTAATCTCAACGAGGAAGATGGGATCCAACCCGTGAGTCGGGTCTGGATCAGATTAGGTCAAGCCCAAGTCCAGCCCAATCAGTTTTTTTTAAGTCCAGCGGTTCAGGAGCTCATTTCGGCCCGGTTAGCGTTCCAACCCGGGTTTCGAGCCCGGTTCAGCGGTCCAGTACCTCCAACCGGTCCAATTCAATCAGTTTTTGACCGGTTCAAGTAGGATCCGTCTGTTTTTTGTCCGGTTCAGAGGTCCAGAGGGCTAAACCGGTCCGGTTTAACGATCCAGATGGCTAAACCAGTTCGGTTTAACGGTTCAGAGGGCTAAACCAGTCCAGTTCAGAGGTCCAGTTCCCTTTTCAGTCCCGATCCAGTGATCCAATGGGCCTCTCTAGCCCGGTTCAATGCTCCAGTGGGCCTATTTAGCCCGGTTCAGTGCTCCCGTGGCCTTTTCTGGTCTGGTTCAGCACTACAGTAAGCTTCTGCAGTCCAGTTCACCTGTTTTTTCACCGGCTCAACTCGGTTCACCTAGTTTCTACACCGGTTCAGCATGATTCAGTTAGTTTCTACTTCGGTTCATCAGTCTAGCTTGCTACACTTATGCAACCCAAGTAAGACACTGGGTCGGTTACTATTACACGAGAGAAGTATGCTCAATTATTGTTCAGTCAGGCTATCCTATCTCCCTCCACTGCTATTTTTGCTCAATCCGATAATGCTTCCACTTGTTTATTGTCCTCCACTCGAAGTCCCTGGATCATAGACTCGGACGCTTCTGACCACATGACTAGTGCGTCTGATGTTTTTTCTACTTATCAATCTGCTACTTTTATACGTAGTGTTACTCTTACTAATGGCACTTGTTCTAAAATTTCAGATCTGAAAACTACTCACTTGAGTCCTGATATGTCTATCTTTTGTGTTATTTATTTCTCAGTTTCCTTTTAGTTTACTTTTCATTAACAAGATTACCCGTTCTCTCAATTGTTCTGTTACCTTTTATCTCTCTTATTGTGTCTTTTAAGATCTCAAGACGAAGAGGAAGATTGGTACCGGGCATGAAGCTGGTGGTTTATATTACCATTGACTTTGATTTACCTACCCGAGCTCTACAGACCTCTGTCTCCTTTTCAATGGCATTGTCGTCTTGGACATCCCTCCCTCCAGAATCTGAAGCGTCAAGTTCCCAATCTTAGTGGTGTGTCGACTTTGTCTTGTGAAACTTGTCGACTTAGTAAAATATCATAGTGTGTCATTTCAGCCTAGAGTCAATAATCGTGTGTCTAGTCCATTTGACTTGATACATTCTGATGTATGGGGTCCAATAAGGAATATTTCATCTAATAAATATTCTTATTTTGTGTCATTTATGGATGACTATTCTCATGTGACTTGTTTATTTTTAATGAAAGCTCGGTCTGAATTATTCTCTATATTTGAAACCTTTCGTAAGGAAATAAAAACTCAGTATGGTTGTCGTATACGTACTTTACGTTCCGATAATGCTCGGGAGTATAAATCTGATCATTTTTTAGTTTATCTTAGTAAAACTGGTATTATTCATCAGACTTCTTGTGCTTACACCTCTCCACAGAATGGTGTTGCTGAGAACAAGAACCGTCATTTGTTATAAAGTCACATGTGCCTTGTTATTTCATATGAATGTTCCCCGATATCTTTGGAGTGATGTTCTTCTTACTGCTTGTTACCTTATTAATCGTATGTCATCCTCTGTGTTAAATGGATAAAGTCCATATTCTGTCATTTTTCCTAGTAAGCCCTTATTTTCCCTTGCCCCTAAGATTTTTGGATGTGTCTGTTATGTTCACAATTTGGGACCTGGGTTTTACAAACTTGACCTTCGAACTACCACATGTGTATTTCTTGGTTACTCCCGGACGCAGAAGGGGTATCGTCGCTACAGTCCTTCTCTGCGTCGACACTTTACTAGTGTTGATGTCACATTTGAGGAATCTATTCCATATTTTTTAGAACCTTCTCAGCCTTTGGATCTGGACTTTGGGTCATCTCCTATACCACCATCTCTTTCCTCATCTTCAAATATTTCGATGCCCACTGTGTTACCATCTCCTTTACCTCTCCGTGTCTACTCTCGCCGTCTTCGCCCATCGATTGAGGTGCCCGTATCGTCCTCCTCGCCGTCTTCTGATCTTGGTTCATCAGGTAATTTAGACTTTTTACCTATTACTCTTCGGAAAGGTACTCGTTCGTGTGCTACTAATCATTCCATTTCTCACTTTGTTTCATATGATGTCTTGTCTCCTGCCTTCTCTTGTTTTACTTCCCAATTATCAACTATATCTATTCCTAAACATTTACAGGATGCATTATCTGATCCGGGTCGGAGAAAAGCTATGGAGGAGGAGATAGATATCTTACATCATAGTGGAACTTGGGATCTCGTTCCTTTACCTCCTGGTAAACGAACTATTGGTTGTCGTTGGGTGTATACTGTTAAATTTCATCCGGATGATTCTGTGGGCGTCTCAAATCCCGACTTGTTACAAAGGACTTTACTCAAACTTATGGTGTTGATTATGAGAAGACTTTCTCTTCTATTGCTAAAATTTCCTCTGTTCGTGTGTTGATTTCTTTGGCTGCTAATCTTGATTGGCCATTGTTTCAATTAGACGTCAAGAATGCTTTACTACATGATGACTTGTTTGAAGAGGTATACATGGAACAGCCACCTGGGTTTACTGCTCGGGGGGAGTATGGTAAGAGTGTATGTCGGTTAAAGAAATCTTTGTACAGGTTGAAGCAGTCACCGAGGGCATGGTTTGGTAAGTTTTCAAATGCAATTTTAGAGTTTGGTCTTCTTCGATGTCACACAGATCATTTTGTGTTTCATCGACAGACAGATGTTGGATATCTTCTATTGGTGGTTTATGTAGATGATATTGTGATTACTGAAGATGATTCTGAGGGAATTGTCAAGTTAAAAATATTCTTGCAGGATCGATTTCATACTAAGGATTTGGAAAAACTCAAGTATTTCTTGGGTATTGAGGTGGCTCGATCTAAGCAGGGTATTTGTTTATCTCAGAGGAAGTATATACTTGACATGTTAGAGGAAGCACGTTTGCTGGGTGGCTGACCGATTGATGTGCCCATGGATCCGAATCAGAAACTATTGATGGATGATGGTGCACTGTTTGAGAATCCAGGTCGGTATTGCAGATTGATTGGAAAGCTTAATTAACTCATTATTACTCGACCGGATATTTTCTATGCAGTCAGTATAGTAAGTCAGTTCATAGGGTGTCCTAGAGTACCATATTGGGAGGCAGTTATTCGTATTCTACACTATCTCAAACGTGCTCGTGGACTTGGTCTATTATATCGAACTAATGGACATCTTAGAGTAGAAGGTTTCTCAGATTCTGATTGAGCTGGCTCTCCTTCTGATCGGAGATCAACCACTGGTTATTGTACTCTCTTTGGAGGTAATGTCTCATGAAAAAATAAGAAACCCGTAGTAGCAAGATCCAGTGCTGAGGCTGAGTATAGGACAATGGCGCATGCGACGAGTGAATTGACTTGGCTACTACACTTCCTCCAGGAAATTGGGTTTCCAGTTCAACTTCCTTTACAGTTGTTCTGTGACAACCAGGCAGCTATCCATATCACTATCAATCTAGTGCTTCACTAGAGAACGAAACATATTAAGATTGATTGTCACTTTATTAGGGACAAGATTGTAGCTGGGGAGATTACAACTCCATTTGTGAAATCTGAAGATCAGCTTGCCGATATGTTTACCGAATCATTGAGTTGTACACGTCTTACAGCGATTTGTTCTAAGCTTGGATTATATGATATATATAGTCTAGCTTGAAGGGGAGTGTTAAGAGTATTAGGGTAGTATATGTAAATTGTTAATAGTGTAAGGGTAGTATATGTAATTCTTATTATTATGAGTTGACTATAAATACAAGTGATGCATGAGTGCTAGGTAATGTTTTTATCTCTCTCTATTTCCCTCTAATGTAATGTTAATCCTCTGAACTTAACACTTACAAATATAAGTTACCGAGAAACAGAATCCTAATTCTTTTTTTCTCTCTTTCCGGTAGCTTCTACACTCTTAGGTTTTCTCTTTTCACAATTTAGACTGATTCAACTTAGTAGTAGAGCAGGTTACGTCTTGATTCCCGAACTCATCTACCACATAGAGGACAGTAAGAAAAATTTTAATCTGCAAGATGAACCAGGTTCTCGTTTTCTGATCTTTCGGTCCAGATAAAAATTATTTAAAAACACCACAACCAGGATTGATTGGATGAGTTAAGTTAATCTATATTTTAAAAAAAAAATTGAGCTTATTTGTTTTATGAATCCTATTCTTTGATTTTTGGAAAAATTAGCTTGATTTTTCAGATCTGCATTGTCTAACCTACTTTGATGGATTTGCTGCTTGGAATAGTAACTTTGGGTGCCCATTTTGGCTTCCCAAGTGTCCAATGGTCCACAGTTTTTTGGAGCTGTAACGCTTCAAAGAAGTCAATTGTTAGCTTTTGGATTCAATGAAATGGGTCCTTTCAACCGGCAGTGAATTTGCTCATTTCTGTGATTTTCATGTTGATTAAATGCAATTTTGAGAGAGTAGTTGTGTTTCTTATTGATTTTGGTCAATTGATCCTTTTGGCATGCAATTGGCTCTTTGAGAAGAGGTCGAAATCAGTTTAAGGATGTTGAAATCTAGCACGGCTTCTCAGAAACAGTAAAAAGGTGCAAATTGGGCTTCAGACTAAAAGTCCCACCCTATAGATTACAACAGTAAAGATTGATGGCCACATTTACCTCGCCTAGTCGCAATCAATTAAGTTGTTGGTCAAGAGTAAGAGAGCGAGGGGTTACTTGATTGGTAAAATGAGGAATCGCAAACTGATGATCCACTTTATGATAAGTAAGAGGCTGAGAATTCAATTGTTATACCTTGGTTGCTACGTTCTATACAACCAAACAATTGAGTATTTGTTTCTATGCACTGCCATGGAGATTTAGAGGTAGTATCACATATCTACTCAAAGATGGAAAACATATTCACAATTTGAAATGTTGGGTTCACAATACTAAGCATTATAATTCCATTTTGGTGACCTATTTTCATATCACATAGTGGTTTTGGCAAGAATCGGATCACTATCAGAGACTCGACACTCAACAGAGCATTAACTACAAATGCTTCAAAACCACAAAAATTGATTGAATAGGAGAGGATTATTGAATTTTTTCTTGGCTCAAATCCTGAATTTGCTTAAATTAGGAGTCAAATCCTTGCAAAGGAATCTCTTCCAGGTGAGAAGGCGAGGGATCATGCTACTCTATGCCTCAGGACAGTTCTGCCCCCACTACGACCAAGGATCAAAATTTTATTTCGGTGCATTGTTTCGGTCACCTAAAAAGCAGAAATGTTTCGACATATTTCAGAAACATTTCGACCTGTTTCGAAAATAGAATAAAAAGAGCATAAAATTTAAGAATTATTTTTTCAAAATATTGATCGAAATATATGAAAATATCTTAAAATACCTTGAAAAATTCAAAATAATTGTACAAATGTATTGAAATATAACAAAACATTATCGAACACCTCGAAGTATTACAAGTTCGATTTCATCATTGTTTCGTTTCAGTCTCCTTGGAAACGGAAACGTTTCGGATATTTTGACCATTTCGAAACTATATTTTGATCATTAACTACGACTACTAGAGACAATCGGTTGGGGAATAGAAAATTTTAAGATAGGTCCTACAAATGATGATACTTCTGACGATAAAACTAAATTATATTGTGATTGAGGCATAACCGAGAGACTTGTTGGAGATTGCATGACTTTCCTCAATTTGGAACAGAGGAGCAGATTTTGCTACTATGTCAAAGATTAGCACTCTTCATTTCTTTTGTTGCGAAAATCCATTCCTTGTTTTCAAGGCTAGATGTTTTTAAATTCTTTTGTGAATATGAGAGCTTGAAAAACTTCATCGTATGTCATTTTAAGTTTATTTCTATAAGATTTCTTCACTTTTGTCATTCTTCATATGGATTTATAGGGAGAGTTGCTAGTTTCTCTGTTTTAGATGGCTTGTGACATTTATTGATGATTTTTCTCATATCACTTGCTGAAAGAAAAAATGGAGTTATCTTATTTCCAAACATTTCACATCTACTCAAATACAAATTGTTCATTCTGATGTTTAATACGACTATGGAAAACTTTGTTCCTATTTGCAGGGCATGATATTGTTCACCAAAGCAATTTTAGTTATACATCTTAGCAAAATAGAGTTACCGAGAGAAAAAAATGGTATCTATTAGAAGTCTCTAGGCCTCAATGTTCTGTATAAATATTCCCAAGTTGTATTGGGGACATACTAAACTTACCTCAGCATATCTCACGAAAAGAATTCCTCTTCGAGTTATGGACAGCAATTGAGGTCTTATCGATGTTATAATCCTCTTCTTCTCCTTCATCTCCTTTTAACAGTTTCTCAAATCCCCCTCAACCGTTTGGGGTGTTTGCTTTATTCATGTCCCTTCTTGTCTCTGAAGTATGTTGGATCCTAGAGCAACCAAATGCGGCTTTCTTGATTACTTAAGCTACAATTATTATCACCCTCCTTCGGGTAAAAAATTTGTTTCTGTGTATGTTACTTTCTTTGAAACGGTAGCCTATTTCCCATCCAAGACACTTCTAGGGGAAAATCTCAATGAAGACAAGTCTGAGTGTTTCTATCATCTGTTTCATTTGAGCCTTTTTTTCAATTGGAACAAGAGCAAGAGAATAATAAGGAACAACAACAAGAAAAAAGGAATTGCAAATCTATTTAAGACAATAGAAGGACAACACCGTCTTTATTCCACCATGCTGCCAAGTAGTTTTCTTGGTTCAGGTAATCCCTTGTCACTTTTTGTACTTGATTCCCTCAATAAAACTTCACTGCTTGAGTCTGAATTTGATACTCTCATTGCTCCTCATAAAGGTGTTCAAGCTTGCACCATACACAACTTTGTATCTTTGCATCACCCCTCACCATCTTATTGGGATTTTGCATTGCAACTTTCTTTTATGTTTGTTCCCGGTAAATTTACATGTTGTACTTAATGATCCTAAGTGGAAGGAAGCATGGTGTCAACACATGAATGCACTTCAAAGGAATACCATATGGGAATTAGTTGAGCTACCTGAAGGGACTAAGCCAGTTGGATCTAAATGGGCACTTAAAATAAAACAGAAGGTTGATGGCTCCGTTGATATGTGTCTAAGGCCAGATTAGTAGGAAAGTGCTTCACAAAGACTTAAATGCTTGACTATCTACAAACATTTGCACCGGTGGCAAAGATGAATTGAATCCGTGTCCTACATTCCTTGGATGCAAATTAAGGTTGGCCTCTTCAACAATTCAATGTGAAAAAGGAGCTTCTACATAGAGACCTAGAGGATGAAGTATACATGGATGTTCAACCCTGTGTTGAACTTGCCTCTAATAATAGCAAGGTATGCATACTGAAAAAATTATTATGTGGGTTAAAGGAGGAGATAGTGCAATTGAAGACGTAGTTGGCCCAAGAAGTTGAGATTAAGGATTTAGGAAATTTGAGTTTGCGAGATCTAGAAGGGATATCTTTGTTTCGCAGCATAAGTATGCGCTTAATCTTCCTAAGGAGACACTTATTGTAAGTTGTAAGCCAATAGACTCCAATCGGCTAAATCATAGGTTAGGAGGTGTTGATGATATTCCTGTTGATAAAGATTGATACCATAGACCGTTTGGCAAACTCATTTATCTGTTTCACACTCGTCCAGCTCTAGCTTATGTAGTCAGCGTAGTAACTCAATTTTTAATGCACCCACCTCATAAGTCTCATATGGATGCAGTTTATAGAAACCTGTGGCATCTTAAACTAGCTCCTGGTAATGGGTTGCTCTTTCAAATGCAGATTAACCTAAATCGATAACAGAAAAAAAGATTAATCTCTGGGAATTGAACATTTATAGGGAGAAATTTGGTAGCATGAGACAACAAGAATGTAGTGCAGAGGCAGAATGTAGAGCTATGTTCTATGGTATTTGTGAATTATAGTGGCTGAAGTCCATTTTGAAGGAGTTTCGTTTAGTTCTACGGAGCCAAGGAAGCTGCACTGTGATAATAAAGCAGCAATCAGCATTGGTCACTGTGAGAGTATTTTAGTATTACGAGTAATTGTCATTCTGCAATACTGTTTTGCCTTACTATAAAGGGTCTCTATTCTGCATCTTTGATTATTAAGTTGTAATAGACTACTTGAGCCTTACTTATATTTTCTTTCTCTTTCTTCCATTCATCTCCTCTTTCGTAGGGCTGATGTCATCATTACAGAAGATGATGTCACAATGACATCATCATACTGAAGCCATTGAAGACACCAAACTAATTGACTTTTCATGGGCCTTAACCTGGTACAACTATTTTTTTTGATTTCGTGATCTTGTAATTGGGCTTCAATTTTTTGAAGATTTTTTGAGCTATTTTTCGTGATCTGGTTTTTTGGAAAGATTTGTTGAATTTTCTACTCCCAATAGCTCCTACCAGGTTCAAATTAGGGTTCATAGTGCTTGGTTAAGTGGCTTGAAGTGGTTTGTGCCAAAACTCTGAGGATTTCTATCTCAGCTTGCAATTCTTTTCACTGGTTTGCTAGCTATTGGTTTTTGTTGATCTGCTGGTCTACTGGTTTGTATTCTTCTCTGGTTGCTGAGTTGCTGGTTATCTGATCTGTTGCGATCCTACTGGGGTAAGACATGATAACTCATGCATGCGGGTTCCTTGAAGACACCTACTGGTACTGTTGCTGGTTGCGAACTTTTTCCTGCTGCTGGTTGCGAACATTGGGTTGTGCTTCTTGCTGGGTAACTATTACAGATTGTTCGGCTTGTGTTTTTATTGTGCTGGGACCTTTGTTTGTATTGGCCTTTTGTCTCACCTAGGCTTTTGGGTTGATTTTGCACACTGCTTGGGTTGACGTGCTGCTGCTCCTGCTCCTAAAAGGTGTGATTTGAAGTTATTGGTGCTTGATCGAAGACTTTGAAGGCCATTGAACTGGTTTGTGCTGATAATTTGTTGCACTCTTCCTGTCAGCTGCTTTTAGTTTTTGGTCACCACGCGGTTACTACTTCTTCTGGGTTGCGGGCATGGATGTTTTCTTGGTGTGCTGAGTTAATGCTATATCCCATTTTGCTGATTCTTTCTCTTGTAGTTTGCTGGTTTCTGCATTGTTGCTTGTAGTCTGATGGTTACTGTGTTGTGTTGCTGAAGACTAAAAGATTGTGAGCTAGTTGTTATGCTAGGCTTTGTTTTGGATCGTGGGCCTCGCCTTGGGCTATTTTCTTGCTGTCAATAGTTTATTTTGGGCTTGGATTTGGGCTGTTTTCTTGCTGTTACCAATTTGATTTGAGCTTGTTAACTTGCTACTTTTAATTATCACTAATTAAAACTGACTGGTGCCAAAAGTTTGTGGATTTTACTGGTTGTTGGCTTTGGGTTTTGGGTTTTGGGTTTTGGGTTTTGGGTTTTGGATTTGGGGTTAATTGAATTTGCACAGATTTGGTTCAAGTGATTTGATTGTTGCTATTCGACTTTCTTTTGTTGCAATTACAAGAAGTGGAAACTCTGACTCTTCTCAATTCATTTGTTTGAAATTGACTACAATTGTTTATCAGTTGCAAAAACTTCGATTATTTCAAAAACCTAATACTCTCATTCCATAAGTTCGTTCACTTGGGTCCTTTAAATATACCTTGACCTACCTGGATTTTTTACTCAGGTTCTCTCCTCCACCTATATCTATGCTTGCGGCCAATGGTACTCTAATGTCCTTAGCCACTGTTAGTTCTATTACTTCTCCACAATTTACACTTCCAAATATTTATTATATTTCCTAGTTTACCTTGAATTTGATTTCTGTTAGTTAGTTATTTGCCCCTAGAGTTCACTTTTCTTCGTCTGATTGCGTTGTGCAAAATCCACGTTCCACATAGGCACTAAAAAGAGAGAGTCGTATGGATTGGACGAGTTGAATGTTCTAGATATTGTTGTTTCTACTGTTGATTTGGCTTCTTTTCATTAGAGTCCACAATTTCTTAGTTTTTATTTGTGACATTCTCGTCTTGGTCATGTTTCACAATCTCATTTGAAGCTTATCAAAAAAATATTATCGTTTGAAGTTTTTTGGCCTCTAATGGTAGTTTGGTAACTAAGAGTGTCGTGACATTTTTAGTTGCAGAGGATGCAAGTTAGCTAAACTTAGTGCATTACCTTTTAACAATAGTACTGCTAGCCCTAGGGCACCTTCTAATCTAGTTCATTCTAATGTATAGGACCTATTCCTATTCCCACAAAGGAAGGTTTTCTCTCTTTTATTGTTGACTATACCAACTACTGATGGGTCTATCAAATGAAGCATTATTTTAAATTCTTTTTTGTACTTACTACGCTTCGTGCTATAATACATTTTCAATATTCTTCTGTTAATAAATGTTTTTGATGTGACCAAGGAGAAGAATATTATTTCAATTCTTTTCGTAATCCATTAAAATCTAAAGACACTACTTGTCAACCTAGCAAAGCGCACCGACCAATTATGGAGACAACACGCTCTCTCTTATTGTCAGCAAATGTCTTAAATTCTTTTTGGGGGGAAACAGTTCTTATTACGACTCCTCTAATTTATTATATTCCCATTATCATCACTTATGGAATATCTCTTATATGACAAACTACCTAATTATTTCTGTTAGATGCACTTAGTTTGTCTTGTTTCCTAGTACACTTCGTACTAAACTTTCTATTTGTTCAACTATGTGTTTTTTTTCTTTTTGTCATGGTGAGGGTCTAATAGGGCATCATTGTTATGATCCTGTTGCACACAAATTGTATCTCTCTCGTCATATTGTTTTCATAGAGCATATTCCTTTCTTCTCTATTTCATCTAGTCCTTTATATTTGTATGAATCTAATCTCATTTACTCTAACCCATTTCCCGCTGACATTCCCCCCAATACTTATGTCAGTGATAAAGTTGTCTCTGATGTGCTTTTCTCTTCTAATTTACCTTTCCCTCGTCCTCCTATTGTACATACTTATGTTGACCGGACTCCAGTTGTCCCTTCTATAGATGTGGTTCCTCCCTTCTTTACTATCACATAATCAGGTTCTGACAATGTGAATCTTGCTTTTTGCTATCCTCAGTGACATTGTAAATGTCCAAATTAGTTTGATTTTTCTAACTCTTGCTATTCTACTAATTTTTATTCTTTCTTAACTTCTATACACTCTTTATGAACATACCTCCTACATAATACTAGCACCTAGGAGCTAGTGTCATTACAAGATAGAAAGCACGGATACGGACACGATGATACGGCAAAGTTCAAAAATGCAATACACAGGTACACCAATGATACGACTAATTAAAACAATATAATATATTTTTTTAGGTAATAATAGAATTATAATATATTAAAAACAAAACATATTTTATAATAATATTAATAACAAGACCTAGCAAACATTAATTTTTCGATTAAAATTAAAATAGATCAAAATAAACATCTACTATTTTCATCACGTATCATTACATCCATTAAGATTCATAATATATAAGTTACATAACAAAAAATACAAAGATAAAAATAAAGAAATCACACTCCTATTAATAGTTAATAACCATTTTTAAAAAAATAAAAATCTTGGTCATGTCTTGTCGTTTTATATAAGTTACATAACGAAAAATACAAAGAAAACAAATAAAAAAAATCACACGCCGATTAATAGTTAACAACCATTTAAAAAAGAAAAAAAAATCGCCATGTCCTACCCATGTTCTAAGTGTATCTTGGCCGTGTTCGACTAAGTTCACTATTTAGCAAACTTTTAGTCATGACCAACACGGACACGAGTCTGACACTACCACAACATCCCTAAAGAAGTATCTGTGCTTCCTAGTTTGTAAGTAAGTTTACAAAATTAAGACCAAATCTAATAGTTATATGGAACGATACAAGGTCCAATTAGTAGCTAAGGAATTTGCCCAAGAGTATGACATAGAATATGAAGAGAAATTTGCTCATGCTGGTAAGATGATAACTATGTGCATTGTGACTGCAGTGGTTGCTATTCATCAATGGATTCTCTCTTAGATGCCAGTGAAAAATGTCATTATCAATGGAGATTTGATTGAAAAAGACTTTATAACTCCTCTTGGATTATCTCATAGTGCTGGTGTGGTGTGCAAACTTCGCAAGGCATTATATGGTCTTAAACAAACTCTTTGGGCATGGTTTGTCAATTTTCTTCTATCATTTGTGACTTGGGCTTTCGTACTATGACTCTGCTCTCTTTCTGCGATCATCTTCCTCGAAATCTATTTTGTTTTTTATTATACAATAATGATATTATCATTACAAGTGATGACACTACTGGTATTTTGTTGTTGAAGAGGCAGTTGTTGTAAGATCATTTTGAAATGAAGGATTTGGGTCAACTCTGATATTTCTTGGGTATTGAGGTTCCCTCTTCTCCTAAGGATTATCTCCCATCTCAATCTAAGTACTCATTTGATATCATCCAATAGGCCCGCATGTTAGACACTCAAACGACTCAGATGCCCTTAGAGCTCAATGCACATTACTATTCCTCTGATGGAACTAAATTATCTAACCCCACGCTATATTACACTATTGGTGATAATTTGGTGTATCTTACATCTACACGCCCTCACAACAAAATATGCAATTCTTATTGTTAGTTAGTTTGTCATTTCACATTTCACTGTTCATTGAGCTACTATTCGTCACTACCATTGGGGTAACTAGCATCGCAGTTTCCTATTTTTTTTCTCTTCTTTGTTAGAACTCAGGACTTACTCTAATGCTAACTAGGTAGATGAGACTACAAATTGCTAGTCCACCACTGACTTTTGTCTTGGTATTTTTTTCTTTCTTAAAAGAACAAAAAGCAAACTATTGTTACTCGCTCTTTTGTTGAGGCTGAATATTATATTATACCTTCCACCACAACTAAGATAGTCTAGTTGCAATGTTTACTTGCTGATCTTGTATCCCTTTGTCTTCTCTTACCCCTTATGCATTGCGTCAACACAAGTGCAATTCAAATTGCCCACAATTCATTGTTTCATGAATGTACAAAATTAAATATATTAAGATTGATTGTCATTTGTGCGCCCTCGTCTTCATTTAGGCATCATTTCTTTTCCCGAAAAATTTCTTTAAGAAATCCCATACCATTACGCACTCCCATTTTCTTCTTGAGACACTATTGATATTTTCTACTACCACATCATGAGTTTGAGGGTGATGTCAAAGTGTTTTAGTATTAGGGATAGTTTAATCATTCTGTAGTATTATTTTGCCATCCTATAAAGGGTCTCTATTCTACATCTTTCATTATTGAGTTGTAAAAGACTAATTGAGCCATAATTATTTTTTATTTCTCTTTCTTCTATTCATCTCTTCTCCTTCATTTATGTAATCAAAGTTTTCACTCACAAACTAGTTCCGCATGACAGAACCAATCATATTAAGGTTGATAGATATTTCATCAATGAATCAAAACGATTTGGTTCGATACAAATACAAAACGATTCGTATCTTATATGAGAATCGTTTTAGAGTTGAATTGCACCCAAATCGTACAATTTGTACAATTCGATTCATATCACATGAGTCGCAAGATTTAATCACTTTTTTAAAAAAAAACCAAATTTTAGCAAAAACGACATCGTTTTGTCCGCTAAACAATAAAACGAGGTCGTTTTGTTTGCAAAGGAACTCACTTATGAAAGACCGATTGAATTACCCAAGGTCTTTACCACCTTTTGTAATGAAATTCTGGTTCAATTTGATGTTCGTATTAAAGTCATTAAGTTTGACAATGCCCACAAGTATAACCAATCATTTATAAAAATCTTTTGTGTTTGACCAAGGTATTATCCATCAAACCACTTGTCCTTATGCCTCACAACAAAAGGTATTAAGCATCGCTATTTATTGGATATTACTAGCACCTTAATGTTTAATATGCATGTACCAAAACCATATTAGACTGATGTTATTCTTATCATAATTTATCTTATTAATCACTCACCTTCCCCCATTTTGAGCAACAAGTCTCCTTTCACATTGCTTTATTCCGGTAAAGCGTCATTTGGTTTCACTGCTCCTCGTATCCTTTGTCGTATTGTATTTGTTCACCTTCTTGGTCTACTCGGGATAAACTTTCTCCTCGCTCAGTTAAGTGTGTTTTGTTAGGATATTCTCATACTCAGAAAGGTTATCGTTGCTATGACTCTATTTCTCATTGATATTATGTCAACACTAATGTTACCTTTTTTGAGTTATATACCTTCTTTTTTGTGTCAGACGATTCACTTTCTCCAAATTTAGTCTTTCCCGATTAGAGGAAGCTATTGTTGCCTATTGTACCAAATTATATATCTTCTTCTTCCCACGAATCCTACTCCCTCTAAGGTTTATCACTGCTCCGAGGATAGACAGGTTGTTTCATATGCTCCAGCTTCACAGCTATCATCTGATTCTACTAAGGTAATACCTCCTGAGCTGTAAGTTAGTTCATCTTTTTCTAATTTGCATATTGCATCGAGGAAAGGTACTCGTAACTGTACAAAGCATAATATTCCTAACTTTATTTCTTTGCATCGGCTTTCACCATCCTTTCGTTGTTTTGCATCAACTTTGTCTTCTGTATTTGTTCCTAGTTCTTTGAAACAAGCATTGACATCTCCTGGATAAAAATTGACTATCAATGAGGAAATGAAAGCCCTGAATAAGAATCAAACATGAGACCTTACTAATCTTCCTACTGGTAAACAACCTATCACTTGTTGCTGGGTCTACACAGTGAAGTATCATCTTAATGGTTCAATTAAGCGTTTAAAAGCCCATCTGGTTGCCAAAGGTTACACCTAGACATATGTGGATTAAGTCATACCACACATCAAGCTTAATGATTAGCTGGGTGAAATTCTTACCAAACTATTAGCTCAATCAATGTTCAATAATCTTTATTCTAAGTTGAAAATCTTTGATCTTTATGCTTCAGCTTGAAGGAGAGTGTTAGAGTTCTTATTTATTGTTAGTTGTATTGGGTAATATTGTAATTTGCTCATATACTATAAATAAGAATGTGTAAAGCAACTTGAGCTTACACACATTATTTTTCACAATCTCTCTACTTTCTCTCTCTCTCTCTCTCTCTCTCTCCTAACCTTAAGCCTGATATCGTTCTTAGTATTTCAACTATTTATAACCTACAAGGACTTTGTCTTCCTCGTTCGAGCAACAAGGGGAAACCCTAGCAATCACTGTTCATACACCAACAGACGTAGGCAACCAAGTCAAATGATCTCGAAAATTTTGACGACTAGCGAACAAAACAACCACCACAGCAAGGTTCGATGATTAGAACGACAAACAATAGATCAACCTATCTACATCAAAACCTATCCAAAACAGTGGACTACGTCTTTATCATCCCCATCGAGAAAGCTCTGATCTCACCCCTTTAGAGCTTCATGTTTAGACTAACACAACCATACGAAAAAAATGAGCTTGTCATGGTCTCCGTAAGGTGAAAGAAAAACTAGGAAACAAAGTGTAAAAATATGAAAATGTAAATACATAAAATAAGTCATACCCAGTTCGATCCGAGCACAATGAATCAACAGATTTGGATATTGTTTTACTATTCCTTACGGACCTCCTTAATAATCACGAATACCTTTGAATGCGAACACTTCGAATCATGATAAGTTAGGCTGCACAAGCCAAACCCGAAATTTCACCGTTCTAGAGTCATAGAGAATAAAGAGCATCAATCGTAGTAATTTTCTATATCTCGTGTTGGTAGAGTCCTACTATATATATATATATATATATATAACACCTGTGGGGATAAGGTGGATAGATTTTAGGAACCAAACCCATTCTTATCTAGACTTGACCAAGTTTAATTTAATCCACTATCCTTATCTATCCAAATTATGCCTGCCCATAGGCACCTGTCCGACTCCATATCCAAATGCAAGCATCTCTATCGAAGACAACATTGCAATATTCATCTCTCTGCATAACTCTCGTGATTGTTCATACAACCAAAAGAACAATGCGACTACTGAGTCCACCTGCAATTGGGAGCACTATACTAGAAACCCTCTCAAGCTAGCATATAGACATCAACCCTTCAAAAAACAAGTAAAGGAATAAAGTGACTCACTGTGCCCTAGACCAATTTCATCACACCGAGTTAAGTATTTCATCTAAGTTGTATTATACTCATTATTATATTGTTCCTCCAAAAACAACATAATTCGTCGACAAATGAATATAGTGCATAGTCATTATCTCAATAGCCTTCCCTTCGCTCTAATGGCACTCGATTCCAAACTAACTACTTCCCAGCAATGTCTCGAAATATCGAATCAATCATACTCGCCCGTACTGGGTTGATATGTTTTTTTGGAGGTTCTTGTTGTTCTGCTCCCAAATCTGTCCAATCACTGCTTCATTTAACAAGAGTGTGTTTTCTTGGTTCTTTACTACCATCAGACCCTATCTTTAGTCCTTTTGTGAGTGATTTGAGTCCTCTTAAGAGTCGAATACTGGTGTTTGTGAAGTATCTACTATGAGTGCTTCACTGTTGGTTCATATTATTGCTACTGCTTTTTTGTTCTTGCTGGATAATTGGAGTGAATTTCTCTATGGCAACTCAAAGCTAATTTAAAAGTCTTCTGGTGGATTATCAAGTCAAACAAATTACATCGGTGAAATTGAATTGCAATAATTATCATGCTTGGTCGCATGCTATTAATGTTTTTTTGCGGAAGAAAATCAAGCATTTAATTGATAGTTAGTCTTCAGACACCAAAAATTATGAAGATTGGCAAAATAAAATTCCTTGATGATGACTTAGTTATTACTTAGGATCGAACCGCAATGTGGCCTCCAATATTCAACTTCAAAGAAGACTTGGGTCTCCCTTAAAAATATGCACTCACAAGAGCATAATGTATCACGAATTTATGAACTCTTTGGACATATGTTCACTACAAGGATGGGTGACAAACATTATGATTTTTGGACATAATTCAAACATGCAGCAATGTCAGTGTAAAGAATTTCTGAATGTCATGTTATTGTCAAGCCCTTAACTCTGATTATAGTTTTGTTCAAGGATCAAATTTTCACTAGGAAGACCCTTCCGACTGCTGCTAATGCTTACTCACATATTCAGTGTGCTTCTCTTAATCATTAGACTTCTTTATTTGCACAAGATCCCTCTATCTTAATATTTAGTGAGGGCAATCGTGGTGTTCGTAGTGGCGGTTGTGGTGGTGGATAGGATCCATCCCATAATGTCAAACATGGTGGTCCAGGCATTAGTTGTGGTGAACTTGTGGTCATGGTGGTAATCGTAGTAATCGTTCTGAGTGCAAGGGTACTTACTGTGGTGGCATAGGACATAATGAGGATAATTGTTGGGATAAGTACATGCCACCATCATATGTTAATTATGCTTCTGATGATACTTTGAGTTCTCTAGTGCATCAGACTTCGATGATGGTCCAATTGCATTTACTTCTAGATCAATTACCTTTCTTTTTCGCTTAGTCAACTCATACAAGAGTTGTCTTCACTTTCTCTCCATTTGTCTACTTTTACTGTTAGTTTTGGTAATTGAGATAACTCTACATGTGTGGTTGTCCCACCTTCTTCGTCTTCTTGGGTCATTGATTCAGGAGCTAGTGTTACTATTCATATATCTAGTATTTCTTTCATACTCTCTAAGTTTTCTTTGTCTAAATCATGTATTATGTGAATTTAAAGTTCTTTTCTACCAACACATAAGACTAGTGATCTTTGTCCTACTCAAATATCACTTGCCATTAACCTCTATTTTATATGTTCCTAATTTTCCACTAACTTATTATCTCTGATTTAGTTAATTTAAATCCTTCGAGTGTTTAGTAAACTTTTGTCCATCTCTCGTGTTTTTTAGGACCTCAAGACGAATAGAATGATTGGTTTGGGACATGAGAGCAATGGCCTTTACTACTTAGATCCTGGAAGTTTTGTTCCTACCATGAGTGCTACCATGGCTCCTCTCCAATACCACTTTCAACTCGATTATCCTTCCTTGGGGAATTTGCATAAAGTTATTCCTAATTCGAGCTTTTCTTTTGTTTTAGAGTGTTAGGCTTGTCATTTAGGCAAGCATCGTCATAATTCTTTTCCTTCCAGTTCTACAAATTGCCAGTCTAGTTCTTTTAATTTTGTTCATTTTGACATTTGAAAAACTGGAAGAATATAAAGTTATTATAGATTTTAATATTTTGCGTTCTTTGTTTGATAACATTTCTCGTATGACTTAGTTGTTTCTTATGAAAGATTAATCTGAATTGCCTAAGAATTTTGCCACATTTTATAATGAAATTTTAGTTCAGTTTGACATACGCATTAAAGTTTTAGTCTGACCATTCCCTTGTATATGTTCACTTGTTTATGCATACTTCTTGTGTTGCCAGCGGTATTATCCATCAAACTTTCTATCTACATACCTCCAACAAAAATGGTTTACCTGAACATAAACATCGTCATTTGTTAGATGTCGCGTGCACCTTGATGTTTGACATGCACGTGCCAAAACCCAATAGGTCTGTTATTGTTCTTACTTATTTATATCTTATTAATCTCATGCCTTCCTCCATTTTGAACAAGTCCTCTTTCTCCTTGCTATATCCTAATACACAGTCATTTAGTTTAACTGCTCTTGTATTTGGTTGGTTGCCTTTGTCCATCTACTTGGTTCTAGTCCCAATAAACTATCACTATAGTCAGTCAAGTGCCTCATTCTAGGATATGCTCGTACTCAAAAAAAAAATATTGGTGTTATAATCCTGTCTCTCGTCAATACTATTTCAATGATGAGTTTACCTTCTGTGAGTCATCTCATTTCTTTTCTATGTTGGGCCATAATCTTATACAAATTTGGTATCTCCTAGTCAAAGGAAGCTTCTGTTGCCACCCAATCCAAACTTTGTACCTTCTGCTCCACCAGCACGTGCATCCACTTTAGGTTTTGGCATCGCTCCAAGAATAGATAAGGTGTGTCTTATGCTCTAGCTCCCTACTCAATACTAACTTCTATACGAACCTGACATGACATAAAACTTAAAAATAATACAGACAATAAGTGAGTTAAATTAAGGTTATACACAAATAACACGATTTATTGACAATTTCAGTAAAAAAAAAAAAAGAATTTAGTGATTTTTAAAATTTTTTACATAGTATTAAATGAGTTGTTTTAGAATTAAATATTTTTTACTAAAAAATGGCACAACATGATTGTATACATCCTATTTCTAATTTTGTCTCATTTCAACAGTTTTTCTCATCTTCGTTGTTTTACTCATCATTATCTTCTTTGTCTACACCTTGAAAGTTACTTCCTGAGAATCAAACACAAAACTTCGCTTTTGAGGGCAACACTCGTACACATTGTGTGGATCATAGTTATTAGTATTGTACGATACGCAATACGTATCGTACGATCAGTCACCATACAGGGCTAAAACAATACGGATCGTTAGTTTTATATCGTTTTTGCACTGTATCGTCGGATGCACCATACGTTTTTACGATACGTGCAAAGACTATTTTTTTTTTATGAAACGACGTCGTTTTGGGCTAGGTAGACTGATTTTTTTTTATTTTTTTTTATGGAACGATGTCGTTTTGGGCTAGGTACTCCAACAAACATGTTGTCTTGTGCTGTGAAATAAATGATGCTAATTTATTTACAAAGTCAAAAAAAAAAAAAAATTTATCAAAATTTCTGAATTTTGATTAATGTTAATTTTTTAATTTATTTACAAAGTCAATTCTCTTTGGTGTTCAAAGTTTGAATTAGTAAACTATGGTTGTGAACTCTGCATTATAATGTTAGTGGACTATGTTGATGACTTGAATAGTTGGTGGAGTATTAATGAAATGCTATATTTTTATGAATATATGATTTTTTTTCAAAGGTATATATATTTTTTATTATTTATTTAAAATTGCACCGTATCTTATGATACATGATACGATACGCGATACGATACGCGATTTTTAAAAAACGATGCACTTTCCAATACACGATTTGATAACTATGGTGTGGATTAGTATGAGATCTTTTTTCTTGTTGCTCATCTTAACTCTATTAGAGTTATTCTTTCTGTTGTAGTGAGTTTAGATTACTTTCAGTTGGATGTAAAGACTTAGGTTTCCTGACACTTTCTTGGCATTTAAGTAGCAAGATATAAGGATGATATCAATTCATGTCACCTTCAGTAGTCTTTTTTCCATATGGGCATTTTTTATCCGTATGCTCCACCTCGAGAAGAGTGTTAAGAATGTTACTTTCACATGGTATCTTACTCTTCAATTATCTTACTCTCCTATTGTCTTTATTATATAGTATAGAACTATTATAATTGACTTCAATATCAATTTAAGGATAAATTACAATTTGACCCCTAACTATGACCCCTTTTTCACATTGTCCCCTTCACTATCATCTTTTTGCATTACACCCTCAATTAAGTGATTAATTTCACATCGTCCCAATTATTAATGTACATTACAAATTTAACGAAAAATTGTTTCAATTTTCCCCTAAAACTATGTTTTTTTTTTCACTTTGTCCCAACACGTTGGCAATTTCTGTTCAAAAAGATAGCAGGCATTTACAATTGGTACAATGTGAAAAATTCAATAGTTCATGGAGCAAAGTATAATCGAGTCCATAGTTTAGGGAGTGAAAGTGCAATTTTCCCTCAATATATTATAAAAAAGGCCCTAGGGTGAAGGCAATACACATCCTACATATTATAATTATATAATCACTTTTTCTTCTCTTTCTTCTTTCTCCTTTCTCCTAAACCAAAACCTAATATTCTATTTGACTTTTAAAGTGTTTGGGCGGCTAAGCACTAGTCATTACGCCAAATCTGACCTCTGCATTGTGATCTAATCTAAAGTCTGCATATTCTACTCAACAACTAAAAGGTAGAAATCCATAAGCACCATTCAGTTCTAGGGAAAGGATTTTAAGAAGAAACTACAAAAGCCTAGATGCCACCTCAATAAAAAACTATTAAACTACCCAACCAGATATGCTTGTTTACATGCAAAGCATAGTGGGAACCCAACAATGTATCAAAACATCATTTCCATGGTTTCCTCTTAGCTCTAAATGCAAAATGTTTCAAATAGACATCATGGAGCCTTTTCTGACTTTTTTTATCAATCGCTACTCATGTCAACAATCAACACTTACCTTGTTTGGTAGGCTGCCCTTTTCATAATTAGGCTTCCATTCACAATCAATGCCCACAACTTTGCAATCTTCAATGTGGCATGTTGCATCAAGTAACCCATTGATTTCATCAACCCAATTTATGTCTTCTATGAATAGTTCATTAAGATGCAAAAAGTGGCTCTGCACAAGGCTCGCCTCAGGTTCTGCAAAACATTAAAAGGAAATGATGAGATTTGTTTCTTTCTTGAAGTTGTTGCTGAACATATCAAAACATGCTGTTTACGAACAGCAGTTGCACAAAAATTATTGAACTTTTCAACAAGAAGCTGACGATGGGCATTACGTATTAGAAGAAGCAAAAATGGATGTGTCCAAGAGCAGAGAATATCAAGCTTTGACTTATTTGAGGAAGCCAAGGTACCCCCAAGAATAACTGTTAGGCATCCATTTGCTCAAGTGCATAAGCTATTAAAAATTGAGCTCGAAATATATGTGAAGTTCTAATATTTTCCGCTCACATGTGACCTTGCTCACATCCGAAGAAGCATACAAACAGCATCGAGTGCAAACAGAAAAACAGAATGTGGGATCAAATGCATATGGAGAGACCTTAATAGGATCTCTTAGAACAAAAGCACTTGCCCCAAAAGCTTAAGTTATTGGAGAATCGACTGAACAATGCACATTAAGTCCTCAAAACATATAAACAAAACAAATAAAGTAATGAAAAAAGGGAATTTGAATTCGTATATTTGGACAAGTCCAGGAAAAGTAGACAAAATAATGAAGATCTAGAAATCATGTATTTGCATTTCAATTTTTATGATGCTCGAATAGAAAAAAAAATAACTTCAGCAATCTGGTGTATATCAACTTGATTGGGGAAATAGGCTCTGGCTGTCTAATCTAAGCACGAATAAGTTTTCTTTCTTTTGGTCATTGAAAATCCTTCAATAATCATGGAATGCGCCCCAAGTTCAGCACTTTCTAATTTAACTTACATCCAAACATCAAAATTTCATTTCTTTTCCACCAAAAAGAATGTGAAGATAGAAACTTGTTAGAATAAATAGGGATGGCACTCTTGTAATAACTATACCCCTAAAAGGTTATATTGGTCTTTACATTATTCATGCATACATAAATATATATATATATATATATACATGGAGTGGAGAGATGTGCGTGTGTGCTCTCTGCCTCCTCTTTCACGGATACTTCTCAGGAGGTCGACGTGGTGGTGTCAGACACGTGTCCGACACAGATACGCGTTGGACACGGCCGAATACGTGTCCAATACTTCCACAAGTGTCCTGAACAGTGAAGAAATATGGATACGGCTCATATACGGGGTGGATACGGAGGAATACGGCCACAACCGTGAATTTGAAACTAGAAAAGAAAAAAAAAAAAGGAAGAAGACGGCGTACCTGATCAGCCACAGCCACACCACAGATCTCCTGCTCGAAAAGTAGGTATGTCGTCTGAATATCTCTTCGACCACTCTCCCTCTCTCTCTCTCTCCCTCTCTCCGCGTGAGTTCTCTGCGATTCATCGTCTATTCCAAGCTCCAACGTACCCTAGTTGCTGAAAAGCACGGCAACTAGGGCTGCCTTTTTCTTTTTATTTTTTTGACTTGTCTTAATTTACAGTTTAACCCCTATTATTTTCTTTTCTTTTTTTCTTTACCCTAGTTGCTAAAATAATTTACAAATAACCCTTAGATTTCTTATATTTTATGTTAAATTCAAGGATCAAAATGTCGTGTCGACACGTCTGAAATGTCCGAAACGTTTCGGAATTTCAACACACCGACACCAAAACATGAGTTAAATCCCAAAATTCCAAAGTTTCGGTCGAAACGTCACTGTGTCGGACCGTTTCGATCGAAACAGTACCGTTTCGGTCGAAACACCTGTTCTATCTTTTAATTATAGATTTTTTATATATAAGTAATAAACAATTATATTTAATACCCCACTACATTATAATTTTTTACTTTTAACTATACATAACTACCATTAATTTAATTTGATACCTTTCATTATTTTTTTTCCTTTTTATAATTATTCTTTTATGTTATTATTATTTGTTAAATTTAAATATTAAATAACTGCAAGTAATTTTATTAATTATAGCTTATTTGTTAAATATATAGAATTAAGTATTTATGCGTTTTTGTCATTGTGTACACAATGATTTTAATATTAATGAAATAATATTATTTATCAATTTTAAGACACAATTTAAATTAATAAATTAGTATTATAATAATATGTTGCACTTAGTATTATTAATTAGTAAATTAGTATTATAATAAAATTATATTATTAATTGGATAATATTCTAATTTAAATAATTTTCGCATCATGTCAAACTTTTTTTTCTCACCAATTTAAATTTATTCTTATATAAATGGATGTTAACCGAATAAATA
>CM042191.1:15951346-15963941 GCA_023539305.1 Ilex asprella
TGCACTTAGTATTATTAATTAGTAAATTAGTATTATAATAAAATTATATTATTAATTGGATAATATTCTAATTTAAATAATTTTCGCATCATGTCAAACTTTTTTTTCTCACCAATTTAAATTTATTCTTATATAAATGGATGTTAACCGAATAAATATGTTAAATTAATCAATTATTTAGCTTATCTTTATAATAAATAGATTGTATTTGTATTTCTATATATTTCCACGTGTTTCCACATTTTTTCTGCGTTTCCATTGCGCTTCCAAAACGTTTCCGTTTTTGAGCTGACCGAAACGGTACGTCGAAACGATATTTCGATCCTTGGTTAAATTACAATCATACCCTATTAGTTGTCACTCATTACCCAATTTGGTTTAGCCCATTATCCATAACATATTAGCCCACTAATCAAATTTAATATTAACTCATTTGTCCAAATATAAAATATTAATTAATTACTCAATTTTATTATTATTATTATATATATAAATATATATTATATTATTTTAATTAACCGTATCCTTGCCGTACCCGTATCCTATATTTTGAAATTTTGTCGTATCCCCGTGTCCGTATCGTATCGGATACGACACCCGTGTCCGTATCCGTACTTCCTAGCTTACATGGTATCAGAGCAGGCCTAACAACCAGAGACCTTAGTCTCCTTCTCTCCTTTTCTCTTCACTTTTTCTTTCCTTTTCCTTTTCCTTTCTCTTTCTTTTCTATTCACTTAATCAGGTGCATATTGATATCTGCGTGGGTTTGAAAATCCTTGGATCCTGCATTTTTTGAGTGTTTAATGGCTGGGTGTTGAGTTTCCTATCCACAGTTCTGTTCGTCGCAAGAGAAGCCTCGCTGGAGTGGTTGAGTTCACCGTTGTTATTGCAATCAAAGATTCATCAAAGTTATGATTGGGCTTCAGTTTGCGTCGTTTTGGAATTCCATTGGTGATTTGGTGCTCGAAATCCTCTTTTCTGTGTGACGGAGGCCTGCTTCGTCACCAGCAACGACGTTGATGCAAAGTCGTATCACAGTCGGCTTTGTGCGAGAAGACAAGCCCGTTTGGCTACAGAGTTATCTTCCTCCTTTCCCTGGTTTGGATATCCGTGTCATGGATATCATATCCTCAGCAGGCTTCGACTTATTTGATTAAGCCTAGCACAAATACAAGGTCCAGCCTAATCTGGAAAGGCCCAGGTTCCTCAGGCCCACAGTCCAGAATAGCAACCCAGCCCAGGTCCAACTGGTCCACCACAGCTTCCTCTGGCCGGTTCAAGCCCAAAGAATTCCAGTTCAGGACTAACCCATCTGGTTCAGGCCCACATTCATCCGGTTCAGCCTTATATAGATTCGGTTCTGGCCTTTCAGGTCCGGTTCATGGTCTGGGCCACCCGGTCAACCCGGTTCATGCCATTCCAGCCTCCTGCTGCATCAGTTCAAGCCATTCGAGCTATCTACTGCACCGGTTCAGGCATTTTTAGGCCATTCCATCCATTTACTGCACCGGTTCAACCATCTACTACATCTGTTTTTGCCCAATTTCTTCTTGTCTTGGTCAGATCTGTTGATTTCAGGTAATTTCATCTTTGGGCAGCCTTAATTCCTACTGGACTCTTTTTTTTTTTTTCTATGGTAATGGCTTCTAAGAAGGATTCTTCAGCAGCCCCGTCTATCACCGCACTTCCTAACTTTTCTACTACTTCACTCTTTCATGCTCTGATGACCTCTATTACACTCAATGGCAGTAATTATGTTTTGTGGACTCGGTCAGTTGATGTTGTTCTTAAGGGCAAAGGCCTGCATACACATTTAGTGGGAGATAAACTAAAAGACAGTGGCTCAGGGTTTGCGCAATGGGAACAAAAAGATGTACAAATCATTTTCCCCATGTTGAATAGCATTGAACCTCATATTAGTTCTATCCTACTTTACCTAAACACTACTAAGGAGATTTGGGATCAATTGACTTAGATGTATTTGAGTATTGCTTAGATGGAAGAACAGAGAGGTAGCTTCGAAGACCAGTGAAGACCCAGAGTCAAATGCAAGAACACCCAGAGTCCAAGACCAGCAAACACCCATTCGTCGTCGTCTAAGGCAGAAGAACACCCAGTCGTCGTCGTCGTACAAGGCAGAAGAACACGCAGAGACACAGATCGAAGACTAGCGATGAGAAAACAACGAAGAAAAGAGGGTTTTTATTTTTGTAAACCCTAGCCACTAAAACGACGTCGTTTCAGTGGTTATATGGATAAAAAAATCAATCTCTCTTGGCACAAAACGACATCATTCCTTTTAAAAATAAATAAATAAACAGCTTTTGCACATATCATAAAACGTATCGTATATCGGATGATACAACGCAAAAACGATACATAACTACGATCCGTACCGTTTTAAGCATGTATCGTGACATATCGTACGATACGTATCGCGTATTGTACAATACTAATAACTATGCATATATATACATGGAGTGGATAGATATGCGAGTGTATTCTCCACCTCCTCTTTCTTTCTCTCCAAACCCTAATCTCTTTACTTACAAAACTCAAATGTTTTGAGATGTTTCGGTGTTTAGTTGACGTCGGTTGTGTGGCCCTAATCATTCAAAGTGTGATGTTTAGTTAGTGTTGCACATGGAAATTCCCATATAGATTTAACACAAGAAAAATTTGCAATTAGATATGAATAGACATGTGGAAATACTTCAGTTCAAAAATTCATGCTTTGCTGACACAGATTCTATCGTATAAACAAGTTACCAGAGCTTGATAATGTGTCTGATCAGAATTCTAAGGCAAAAGGATAAATCATAACATTACAGTTCTTTAAGGCAGACAAATAGAATATTAAGCCTGATCTCATCTGCACATATGAAAACTCTAAATTGCATGAGCTACACGTACGTATGACCAAGGGAAAAGGAACAGCCAGCATACCTTTGACTTTCATGAAACCTTTGAGGGAGTATCGTTCACAGAGTTCATCAACCTTCTCTAAGTAGCCCGCTTCCATTGCCAAATAAACCTTTGTTAATTATTTTTAAGAACAACCCATTAGTATCAGTTATTTATTTCTTGTTCAACATATATGATTCTAAAAGGACAAACAAAGGGCCAGTTAATCCTTTTTCCCAATTTAATCAGAAAAAAAGAGTTTGCAAATACCATCCCAAGAAACAAAGCTGTTATAATGATTCCAGAATCCTATACTTCCAACAAATATCTGGAGCACCCCTAAAATAAGTGATTTTACATAGAAAAAAGTTATTTCCTTAAAAAAATAGTTAGATGAGTTGACCGGACCAAATATTGAAGATGGCAACAGAAAGCTTGGAACTGAAAAGCCTCAGCCCAAATCTGTCTTAACTTTGGAAAATAACCAACAAACTAAACTGTGAAAAGATTACAAAACCCTAATCCTAAACCCATTGGGCAGGGTTCACCCTACTAATGCAAATTTCAAGATATGAATAAATTGGTAAGTAAAAAAAACTGATGTGCTATATATAAAAAGTAACAATTTGCCGACAACAAATAAAATAAATCAAGATTACAGTGGAGCCAGTTTCATTACACCTGCACGCGCATATACTGCAGAGAGAAAAGTGCAGCTCAGATAAAAAGATATCCTCTAAAAGAACTTTAAATAAAAAAAACAAAAGATTATTCCTAATCCTACTCAGGATTTGTTTGAGGAGATAAAATTTCAGGTTCAAAAGGTCAATCCAAATCTCACTCCTCACCAGCTTAAAACTCACATGATTGAATTCATGCAATGACAACTAATTGCATCTTTTCCAGGGGATAATAAACCCCACCCCAACAAACACTTTCTTCCTTATCAAAAGGAAAGGAAATAATAATAAAGCAGTATTCTTCATCAAAAGAAAAGGAAATTATGCAAGAAAATAATCTATCAGATGATCAAAATGGATCTCAAGATCCTATGGATTATGCCAAAAGCAATGAAGATATGGAAATGCACTTAGGTGCTTTCCAAACTTTTTGGGCATGTTTGGTATGGGAGTTTGGAAGCATGGGTTAGGGTATAAACCCCCTTAAACCCATATTTGGCAACCATAAAGTCGGGATAGGATTTAAATCCCGGCCCGGTCTTGGCCCGGTCATGAAACCCACATACTTGGGTTTCATGAAACCCAAGGGGGGGGTTTTCATATGGGGGTTAAGGGATTTAACATACATTGACATTTATACCTCCATATATCCTATATATTTCATATATACAAATTGGTTAAGGGGTAAAATAGTTATTTATATACAAATATATTATCATAATAATCACATATCCCTGCGCATACCAAACATGGGTATGGACAGCATTGAAAGTTGAATCCCATCTTTGGATCAAACCCGGATTTCATCAAGCCAATTCAAACTCATCCTAAAAAACATACCAAACATGCCCTTGGAGATTTGGATCTGGAAATGTCCAACCTCAATGACATTTACGCCCTTGCTAAATGCAGGAAACAAAAAGGAATAAAGATTCGCTGAAGACAGGCATCAGCAATAACGTAAAACCAATAATCATTGCAAAAGTTAATGTCAACCATGACGTCAGAAAGCAATAATTTGCAGGAAAACCACATCACTGATGACGTCCAACACTTATAGAGTCATTTGTAATCCTGTTTGAAATCTGGAATTTATTTATATAAAGAAATGGTCTCACCCCTGTGGATGCAGAACTAAAAATTTCAGTTCTTCAGATTCTCTTTCAGTTTTTAGTTTTGCTGTCTTGTACATTTTGCTGGACAGTGTTTCTTCCTACTCTACTACTATTGTAAGTCTTCTGGTCTTCTCCGTGTAAAATAATAGTTCTCTTTCTATTATATATCGATCCGATCCTTCTATATTTGTATATATATCAATCCTTCTATATTTGCTATCAAAGCCATAATAATGACAACTTAAATTTGTTGTTGATGTATAGATCTATGAGTTGTGTCTAAGAGGTATTTATGTACTTGTAGTCTGATTATTATAAATACATGGAGCTAAGAGAGATAACCCTAATCTGATTATTGAGCCTTTCTCTCAACAGCCACTACATTTATACAAACTCTCTTTTCCTCTCTACGTCTTCTCCTTTCTCTCTTCATACCTTAACATGGTATTAGAGCTCGATCCGTCATAAAATTGATACTATTTGTAATATTCTGACCCACCATTGAGTGTGTAGTAGTTATAACGAGTTTTATATTCTTAAACTTGGACTATTATGTTGAAAAGTCTCTTCAATATAAAATATTAATATAAATAAATAATAATTCTTAAAAGAGAGTTTTGAAGAATCTAGAAGAATTCGAAAAATTCTAGAACAATTGAGAAGAATCCGGAAGGTTCTAGAAAAATCTAGATAAGTCTAAAATATTTTAGAAGGTTCTAGAAAATACTAGAAGATTCTAGAGTGAAGTAGAATATTCCAGAGAGTTCCGGAAAGACTTAGAAGGCTGGAGAAGACCTTAAATGAGTCTAGAAACTTGTATAAGCTTCAAACCTAGAAGGATCTAGGAGAGGGGATGGTAGAATATTCTAGAAATTCTTCCTTAAAATGACACATGTCAATATTTTCTAGAATAATCCTAGGAGGCCTATAAATAGAGCATTTGGGGATTGGATTATATATACAAGTACACTTTCAAGAAAGAATAGAGAGTAAAAGAGAGAATAAGGAAGGAAGAACATCTTACCCAAGGAGAAAGAAAATTGTGAAAGAAAGAGGAAAGACATCAAGCAACCTACCATTTGGACTTGAGGTGAGTGGTTTGGCATGCTACGTATTTTCGAAAATCCCTCATATCCCTAAACATTTTAAAAACAATACAAAATGTTTTACTAAGTGTATCCTTGTGGCATACGATGAATTCTTTGTGAAGTATTGTGACTCAATCACTTATTTATATGGTAAGACTTTGTGATAGTAAATGGGACCATGATTGAAAGTCTAGGAAAATTATTCTTCTGTATGCAAGTGACCCTGGCCACTCAGGAACAGACACAGAGGAGGCTGTCGTGACCCTAGTGCTCAACGCTTGAAGGAACAATGTCTAGTGCGTCCTGGTGACCTTCACCGGATCGTCTTAGGGAACAGACACGGGTGAGGATGTGGTGACTATAAGTACGATGTTGGATCCAACCTTGAGATCTAGCATTTGGTATGGTTCCCAGATATTGTACAAGTCCTAACCATTATGAGATGATATAATTTGCTATTGTTACAACGTTTCTAGTTACTGGTTTTGTTTATGATCGTATGCCATACATATTTTCTTATCAATTATTTTATATTCCTTGTTTTCAAATGAATATTACTGTGTACCTTACCATTCACTGGGCTTTAAGCTCATTCTTTTGGATTATGTTTTTTTTCAAGTGAGAGACCGGAGTGTTGCTAGCAGACTCTGGAGACTTTTGTACCGTGACCTCCATAGGACACTTTTTGTGCACCATTTTATGTAGATAAGTATATATGTATACATGTAGTTTATTAGTAGACGCTCGATATGTATGAGCGGTAATCCTCTTTTGTTCGGGTTATGTAGACATGTTATTAATAATACAAGGACATTTTGTGTTTACATTTTTTTCCTAATGGTAATATTGATCATAGGCTTACATGAGCCATGGGATAAGCTCCATGGTTCGTGGCCGGTCATATCCCTCGAATCAGGGTGTGACACTATTTCTATTTTCTTTTTTTTCAATAACACAAATCTTGTTTCTTCCTCGCATAATTTTTTTCTTGATTTTTGTTGAACCCTAAAAAAAATTTAAAAAACATTCAATATGGTCGACTAGAGTTCTACTACTCCCAAAAAAACTCATAATTTTTTTGGAATGCATTTGATACATTGTTCCATTTTTTTCTATTTTCAAAATTATTGGTCTAACTTTCTGAAATCGCTTATTCTGGCTTGTTTGAGGCAATCTAAGTCATAGTTGTTAGTATCGTACGATACGCCACGATACAAAGGTAAAACGATACAAATCAGAGTTCTGTACCTTTTTGCATATTATTGTCGAATACACGATATGTTTTTACGATACGCTATATATAGGTCGATACACAAAGTCTCGGTTTTTTTTAAAATTACCAGTCCACCAAACCCATAAATCAACAAAAATACCCAAGCAAAAGCAAAGGAAACAAATTTTTGAAATTGAAAAAAATTGCAACACTAACCTGTAAATGTTAGATGAAATCTTAGGATTTTTCTTCAAATTTTAGAAAACACTTCATCTTTTTCCTTGCAGAGGTCTCTTCAAGAAACCCTAGAAAACTGATAACCATCGAAGAAGTAGATCATCCAACACTTCTTCTTCCTCGCTGTCTCACGATCCCTCTGTCTCTCGATCGCTCTCGCGATCTCTCTCTGCCTCTCGATCACTCTCGCGATCTCTCACTATCTCTCGTGTCTTCTTTTTTTTTTTAGGTCTGATCAGGCCTTCTTCTCTTGGTCGTCTTAAAATAGGGAGAATTACACTTAGATCCCTTGAAGTTTGTCACTTAATCACTTAGACCTCCTAATATTTAAAATATTATACACAGACCCCCTAAAATTTATACACTTTTACCCTACTATAAATATATCTATTAATAAATTACATCTAGACACCCTAAAGTTTACAAACATATATTTTATTATAAAATACTTAAAATTACACCGTATCTTATGATACACGATACAATATACTATTTTTTTAAAACGATACACCTTCCGATACACGATTTGATAACTATGATCCAAATAGCTCTATTGGGATCTAAAATTACCTTCTTGCCCTTAGCTAATTATTGTTTCATCCATTTTGATTGATCTTTGCCCAAATCTACGTTTTTTCTTGCGGTTTTGTTTCTTTCTAAAACAACTACTTTTGTACCATTTTATCACTTTTTTTTATCTGATTTGGTCCATTTTTCCAATTTTTATTGTGTGGGTTACTTATTCCTCGCAAGGATTCCTTTGTCTTTGTGAGTTTGTAGGTGATTGAATCAATTATTTGATATTTGGAGTGCTATTCCTATTCGGTGGACATGACAGCCAATAGTAAGACTTCCAAAGCCGATAGTAAGGCTTCTGGTGGTAGCGAGGTGAATTGGCTTAGTCATGTTGGGACTCTTGGAGATAGCCCATCCCTTCATATTAGTCCGACTAAATTGGATGGCACCAACTATTGATCTAGTCATAATCTTGCAATATGGCTATTACTGCACGTGGCCTAATTGGTTACATTACAGAAACTCTTAAGGACCCTATGACAAATAGACCAACACGAGAGAAATGGAAATTAGAGAATGCTCTTGTTATGACTTGGTTGATTAACTCAATGTAGTCCTCTATTAGTCGCACCTTATTGTTGATGGACACAACACAAAAGATTTGGTCTGCAGTTCTACAGACAAACTCACAAAAGGGTAATATCAGGCACTTGACTATTATCAGAGTTTTCAAACCATTTGTATTGACGATGCAACTACCTTTCAGCAAATGATGCAAAAACAATGGGTATATGATTTTTTTGTTGACCTAAACATGGAGTATGATCAAATTGGATTTAGGTTTTAGGTCAATCTCATTTTCCCACCTTGAGAGATGTAAATGCATGTGTTCAACAAGAGGAAAGTTGGCATAATGCTATGGTATACACTCCTAGTCTAGATCATTTTGCTTTGTTTGCCACTCCTACTTCACAGTATAGTAATGTCAGTCTGCCCAAGACTAGTGAAAAGCGTAATGTTAGTAATCGTGGTCTGTTGGAATGCCACTCCTACTTCACGGTATAGTAATGTCATTCTAACCATGACCACTTGAGGTAGAGGCATTCTGTGATGCTGATTGGCAGCCTCAGTTGATGATAAGAGATCTACCTCTGGAAAATGCACTTTTTCCCGAGGGAATTTGGTTACTTGGCATGATAAAAAATAGTTAGTAGTGGCCAGGTCCAATAATAAAGTAGAGTATAAAGTTGTGACTCATGGCGTATGTGAATTTATGTGGCTTCAGAGTTTGATGCAAATCCTAGAAATTTAAATTGATGGGCCTACGAATTTGTATTGTGACAATAAGGCTATTATTAATATTGTTTATAATCCAGTTTAGCATGACAGAACCAAACATATTGAGATTGACAAGAATTTCATCAAAGAAAAACTAAATAATAGGGGTTTTGTATACCTTTTGTGAAATCAGGAAATCCATCGGTAGACGCTTTCACTAAAGGACTTAGTAGCAAAGTTTTACATCCCATTATTTGTAAGTTGGGCATGACTCATAAGAGATATCTATGCTCTAACTTCAAGGGAAGTGTTAAGAGATGTCTTATAGCCATGAAGGTATGTATGCACTTACAGTCTTATTATTATAAATACATGGGGCTAAGGGAGATAACGCTAATCTAATTACTGGGCCTTTCTCTCAACAACCACTACATTCATACAAACTCTCTCTTTCTCTCTCCTCCTTCTCTCCCTTCATACCTTATGAAATCTCTTAGACGTTTAGAATACTACATTTCTATTAAATGGTGCAAGCATTTGCCCCAAACACGGATCTGTTCATATCCTCTTTCTCACGAGTTAATTCATGTTATTGGACAATAAAATCTTTCAACGTTGAATAGAATAAGTGATTGTCAGGTGGAAATCCGTGAAGGGTCTTTGAAACAACATTTGCCTCCTTAACCAGTAATTGAGGATCATCTTCGAAGGCTTTCTATTGCTAGATGTTAGAATTTTTTTCATTGAATAGATTAATATTCCAAAGGAGCTTGTTCGACTTGATCCATGGGGTAAAGTTACTGCTATTTTGTAGAGCAAGAGAAAGACGAGGTGGGGGAAGGGAGGGGTGGAGTGAATCAACCATTAAGAGAGCTAAACGGCAAGCGCAAAGAAATGAAGGAGGAGAGGGAGAAGTTGAACTAAAGAAAGAAGAGTTAAGCTAAGAGTGAGAGAGGGAGAACAAGGCTGGAGCATGATTACCACAATTCACTAAACCCTTAACGACCCACGATCTGGGTACATCGATCCGAAACGTGGTGGGTTCGCGATCCAAATCACAAAAATTGACGACCCCAAATTGCAATACTAACCCTAAATCAATTCACTTTAGAACATGTAGAACAAATATAAAATACATATTAATTGACTACATGTACATAGATTTATAATTATATATTATTTTAGATAACAAAAAATCAAGCACAATTATAAGATAAATGGTAACTAACTTGGTGTTTATGAATGTTTTGTAATATATAATGTTGTATAGTAGTGAAAACGATTTGCATAAGAGTTTCAAAACGTATTGTGACCCAGAATACCGTACCAACTAAACCTACCTTCATCGTACCACATACCTAAGAAAATGTCGTACCATGTACCCGTACCTGTACCACGTACCAAAGCGACCCACGATTTAGGTAACATTGGGCTGGAGTATTGGACTTAGAGAGAATGAAAGGGGAATCTAAGTTGAGAGAGTAGCCATATTGTCTTAAATCGAGTTGAACTCGTGTATTTAAATCAACTTAAACCCAATTATTAAATTTGGATTCAGATATATCATATTTGCGTCCAAAGCAAAAAAACTCTTCTAAATCGATGTCATATTTCAGTACAAAATCTTTAGCAACCACTCTTTATATTTGTCAACACAATCATTAGCTAGAGTTTTAATCCTATATACCACTTAAAAACAAAATGTGCTTACCAATTAGGCAAAGATACAATATCCCATGTCTAAGTTTTATGCGTTGATGAAAGTTTCTCATTCCTAACATGTTGTCAAATGGGGTCAAAAGCAACCTTCTCTTAGGAGGTAGGTTCAGACAGAGTTAACGAAAGATAAAAATGAGTAACACTCATGGTGATAACGATTATTAGATAACCAATGCAATCAGCACACTTACAAATGTATTTAGAATAGCGAAAAAAAAATCCACATCATCAGAGGTCAACCAAGATGTTGAAAGAGGTAAACAAGTTGTAACTGCATAGGATTTAGTCTTTAGTGAACAACAAGAAGCACCACTGGAGAAGAGGAAGATTGAGATGAAGACTGAATATAAAAAATAAGCATGTCACGATCATAATATTCAATAGAAATATTATCGAGGAGAGTGTCAAGAAGAACATACTGTGCTTAAGAAACACTACAGTGGTGTTTGGATATCCGGAATGGATTAGAGAGGTTAACAATTTTTGTTCATTCCCATCCAACCCAATCCATGCCGGCCACCTCCATTGGATTGGATTTGTGGGTTATTCCATTCCAAGCCATTGTTTGGCTGAGTATGTAACAATTTTGTTGGGCCAACAGATTACATAAAATTAAAAAAAAAAAAAAACCATTTACCATTTATAACCCTTATGCTATCCAACCTGAAATTGTGATCTATTTCCAAATCCAACTGAAAGCATATGCGTATATATATATAGAGAGAGAGAGAGAGAGAAACAGAGAAGGGGAGAGATAATCAAGCAATCTGAGGGGATTTTAACTTTTATGCATAACAAAAACAAAAACAAAAACTTTAGTAAAAAATTAAACACCCAAATTATGTACAGTAAAAAGTGACCTAAAAATCCAAAAAGTTAAATGTAAAAAATAGATTGGAATAAAAAAATTATCTCCTCTGTATTGCAATAACAACTCTTTCCTCATTTACTTCAATTGCACCATCTCTACACACCGTGCAATAACTCTTCTGTGCAACATTTTCCTTCATCTCCACTTCTCTTTTTCTCCTCCGGTCTAACCACCAACAAAGCTTTCTTTCATATGAGATCAACTCGCCTTCTTCTTCTGAGATGAAGTCTTCTTCCTCATCATGGGACCAGTAGCGTTGAGAACCAACAAGGAGTAACGGCTGAAGAAAACAAAAGGGAAAAGAGGAGGGTTTTTCATAGGCAGAAGCGTAAATCTGCCATTTATCTTAGATGTCCAATAGGTTGTTTTTTTAACCCACCTTCCAGGTGGGTTTCATTTAATCAAGTATAGAGGCAAAACAGTACTGTTCATTTTGGGTCAGGGTTTGACCCAGATCAGATATCCAACCTGATTTTTTGATTCCCAAACATGGGATATATGGAACCCACAGGATTTTTAGCCAATCAAAATGGGGTTAACCTCCTTTAACCTATTATCCAAACACACCCAACATGTCTACATAGAATCTTTTGTCAACAAGGTCATAATAGCGATACCCTTTTTGTCCATCATCATAACCAAGGGAAACACATATCTAATGAGTAGAAAACTTATATGCTCAACTTTAAAGAAGGAAACAAGTGAAATCATAAGCAAGCAAATGATAAGTGATGAGGAGGTTTAAAAAAAAACCTTTCAAAAAGAAAGGCACCAGATAATAGAAAAAAACGGTTAATTAGATGAGCAGTAGTGAGAATCAACTCTCCCCAACAAAAGCTAAAAACAAACACAAATAAAAGCAACGGGCGAGCAATTCTTCATGATGTTAATGTGCTTTCACTCAACCTCGCCATTTGCTTAATAGTATATGTACATGAGAATTGTTGAATAGTTCCATGGGATTCTACTAAGTC
>CM042191.1:15963951-15975935 GCA_023539305.1 Ilex asprella
CCACCAAAAGCATTCAATGACTAAAGCATATTGTGTGTGAATGATGGAACGAAAAGCAACAAAAATAGTGAAAATTCAGATCAATATTCCATGAGATAAATCTAGCAATATAGAGTACAATTATCAAAGAAAGAAAAATAATACCAAGAACCCTTTTAGTGGCAATACGGGCAGGACCCATGGTTTAATGTCACATATCGGCCATCGACTCGAAGGCATTTAGACACATTGGTTCCAGGCTTGCAGCGTAACAGAATGTTATTGGGCCATCCAGGTGAAATGCTAGATAATAGGCATGGCGAGAAATTCGAGCCATATCCCGGCGTTGCAAAATACCATTGCGTGATACTCTGATTCGATGATGATGAAACTCAGTGAAATCATCCAAGACATTTTTGAGTCATCCACAAGTTGAGTGAAACTCATGGTCTATATAGAACGTGTATCAATCTCGGAACACAAGTGCCTTTCAAAATACCACTCGACCAAGCCATATTGATATAGGCATTCAGCCATGGATTAGGCAATGGACGATGAATTTGTTAGTGAAATTGTTTTTGAAAGGCAAAACCATAAATTTGGCAAGTTTGCAGCCACTATAATCTAAAATATCATCAATAGAAACACCAATAGAAACAAAAAAACATCAAACGAATACCGACACAGAAGACATAGGGTTACACGAAGGAAAACAAATCAACAGAAAAAGCACCCATAGCTAGAACATGAAAGTTCCCCAACACATACTACCCTCCAACTTTACAGCCTGTTCCACTCATCTTTTTGGACTGAAGGTCTTGTACAATATTTGTTGAGAAGAATTGGAAAAACTAACCAACATATAAAAATTGAGTAATAGAAATCACAATTAAAGATAATTGATGGATACAATAAAAGTCATAAAGAGAAGAAAAGTGAAGTTCTAACCAGTCCAACACCTATCAACGACATGGAAGTCCTAACGATTGGCAGAATACTGGTAGAGGCCAAGAGAGAGATAGAATAGTTAGGAACTAAAAAGTCAACTTGTAGCACCCAAGAAATTTAAAATCAGGATTCTGTCTTGAATCGAAGGGGCAGGATCTTAGGATCGGATCAAGAATCGTGCGATACTACAAACTAAAAAATAGGACTAAAAATATATGTAACGATATAGATCTCTTTAAAATAAAAATAAAACAAACCTAGCATACATATAAAATGTAGAAATGTTATGATAAACATATAAAACTTTGAGACATGATCAAACTTAAGAAACTACAATCTAGATATTGAAGAAGGTGGAGAATCAAAGGTGGGTTGTTTTGTTCTATGAAGAGAAATCGGAGAATTGGAGCGTTTTGATCTTAACTTTAAAAGAGAGACGGAGGTAGAGAAGAGACCATAAAAGTTGAAAGACTATTGAGTAAACAATTTTGATTGTTCGCCATCCAACAAAAACATGTAGATGAGAATGAAAATAGAACAGGACAAACCTCACTATCGTTTTCAACTTTTCAATGAGAGAGTCTACCAAATGAAAAAAGCTTTCTTTAGCTTTTCTCACCCCTTAAAATTTTGTAATAGACTGATAAGTATATGACTGTCGTCATATGTTGGAAGAATCTGTAAATATTAAAGCAATAAATATGGATTGGATCAGCTTAATAACTATAGGCTCCTTATGAATATACCCAAAAAATTATAAACTCACAATTGGGATCGGGATCCCACGATCTAGATCACGATCCATTAAGATTCTATGAACTCGGGATTTTCAAAAGACTTGAATCAATTTGTCTACTTCAGCTCATAAGATCCTATGATCTAAATCGAAATTTTGGCAACCATGATAGCACCTGAAACAAACACCAAGTGGAACAAGATATATTTGGAGTTAATAAACACAAAAATATAGGAGAAGAAACAAAGAATACAATAGGTTGATATGTAGAAAGAAATCTGTGTTACTACTCCATAATGAACATTAAAGAATGGACTGGCCGAGACTTATCATTTACAGGTGGTACAAGAAGTAAATCTTCACCTGCCATAGTCTTAAATAGAATGACAAAGACAAATCTTAATAAAGAATCAAAATAACTTGAAAGTTTCCTCAACAATAGGTATTGCTAAAAGTTGCTTTGAAAAATAACCTCAATTTCAACAAATTCTAAGGCTTGTAAGAAACTTTTGAGTCAACTCTGCAATTTTTGCAAAGTCGAGGGTTAATTATGCAACTTCTGCAAACATGGGTCAAAACTATAACTTTTGGATCAGAATTGTAATTTAGAATACTTTTGGGATGGTTGGTAACTTTGACAAGTTTTAGAGTATATACATAATTTCAAAAACCTCAAGGACTTCAATAGAATTTTAGAAGTTGGGGCGTGGGCGTGGGCGTGAGTGAAAATGGGCTAAAATTGCTTGATCGGGACTCTTAGATTGATATGTATATGGGTCGAATTAGGGCAAGTTTTTTAGAAGAAAATGGATCAACCCGAATCGAAGGATCGAAATATTGTTTTAGAGTACCGTTTTGGTCAACTTAAAAATGAAAACGTTTCGAAAACACAAAAAAAAATGAAAACACAAATACAATTCATTTATTTATAAAGATAAACTTAATAATTGATTAATTGAGTATGTTTATTGGGTTAACATTCATTTATACAAAATAACATCAAGTTAGTGGAAAAAAAAGGCCTAACACGAGGTGAAAATGACTTCAATTAGCTTCAAATACTTAATTTTTATCAAACAAACATATTTTTACAAAATGTTAAGGTCTCATAATGCAAATGATGTGCTAATGAGTACAAAACTACATGGCTACATCCATCCTCCTATGGAGTGTCAAGCAAACTCATACACCAGTGCAAGCTCTAGGTAGTCACCACCACCACTGCCGCTGCCATTATGTTTGTCGTCACCACCACCACCACCACCACCATTGTGTAACCGCCACCACCACCATGATAAAAATAAGATAGTTACAGAGAGATAGTTAAAAAAATGGGCAAAATTATAATAATAATAATTTTCAGATTTCAGCTCTTTATATTTGTCAAACAATTTAATTCAATTCAATACTTAAATTTCAGTTGATACCAAAAATATGTAAATTAAAAAATTCAGCATTCAACACTGACTTTTGTTTTGTATGGTTTATCGAGTTATAATTTTTAATATCTTTCCCTTGTATTTTGTTATGAAATTTCCAACAGAGAGATTGTTAGGAAATTAATTTTGTAATGGCTAATGTCATGAGATCACATGTAAATATCTCAATTAAATTCATGATCATGATACTACGAAGTTGAAGACCAAAGTAAAAATAGAAAGATGAAGTCTAAGATACAAGTCATATATGAAGACTTCCTAGAATCCTTCAAAGCTTAGGTAAAGGTAATAACCTAGAGAACTAATTGCCTTGGTGTTTTTACTTTGGTTAATAATAAATGGATTTAGGATGTACTTCTTACATAACTCGCTCCATTTTTATTGAAAAAACTTTTTGAAATTCAAAGCCTGTTTTAAAAACACTCAATACATCATGAGACAGACCCTAGTTGAACAACACCCCTTGGTGCTCAACAAGGGGTGATGGGCACAGAGGGTGTTGGGCACCAAGGGTCTGTCTCATAACCACTAGAAGTTCATTGACCTACAGCTCGAGCGGTCTCCAAACACTTAGCGAGAAAGCAAGAGAAATAGAAAGCTAGAAAATAGCCACCACTGACTAGACCACTCAAGTGGTCTATAAATGGCTCGAGCAGTCCCTAAAGCTTTAGTCAGGATTTGTTCATTTTGGCATTCTAATGAAAACTCAATGACCGTTGGTCAACAACTCAAGCAGTCTCTAGTGAATTTGAGCTTTCTTCAATCTCAATTTAACTTTATTTTTGAGACCTATAAATAGGGGACGACATTTTCTCACCAAGGTAAGACTCACAAGCCAGAAAATAGTCTTATACATCATCCGGAGAGATTAGAACAAAACCATAACTGCCCTAACATCCAAAGGCCACAAATCTACCAAGATCATCTTGCACTATAACCTTCAATCTTGAAGAATTAGAGAGATCTAGTAGGAACCACCAAGCCATAGTTAGAGAAGGAGATCTAAGGACGATTCCAATGGTCGATTGTGTAGCTCGGTTCGTTGCCCAATGAAGCAAGTATTCAAAAGTTTGCAGTGGACTCCGGAGTGAAGATTCAAGGGAGAACGAATCTAAATATGGTATTGGGTGAGGTACAAGTTTTGAACTTGTAATCTGACTTTGAATAGAGTGGATTAGGCCAAGTTGACTTCAGCCCCATGGTTTTTTCCGCAATGGTTTCCACGTAAAATTTCTAGTATTATGTTTATACTTCTCTCTACCCTACCCTACTCTTTGTATAGGAATAAGGTTAGTGGATTATGTATTGTGTTGATTGTTGAATTTAGGTATTTGCATACATTCATGCTTTCAAAGGTTTAAAAGGTCATATTGATGAGTTTGCACTTTATTTGATTAATTAATTGATAATTGAGTGGATTAAGTTTTAATTGGGCATTAATTTCCGTTGTGAGAGCGGAAGATCTATTCACCCCCCTCTAGGCTAGGAAGCACAAATACTTGAGGGGTGTCATCGTGGCAGTGGCAGTGGCAGATACGTGTCTAACGATCGAACACGTATCCAATACTTCCAAAAGTGTCCTGCACCATAGAGGAGCCATTTTTTGCAGCCGGATACGGCTTGAATATGCGAGGAATACTTGGGGATATAGGTGGAAATACAACTGGGTTCTAGAAAAAATAAAGGGGGAAAGGCTTCGATCATTTGTTTGACTTCGTTCCCTTCCCTCCCAAGTTCCACCAGTCCAACGACTGAGACTGAGGAAAAAAACTTCGTCTTCGATCAACTATGACCACAAGGAAGAAGACCATTTGACTTCATGCGACTTTGACTTCAAAGTTTTCAAGATCTACGACTTCTAACCTCGATCGACTTTGACCACACACACTCTCTTTTTGATGCCATCAAGTCTAATCGTCAACCAGTGACTTTGTTCCTCCGGCTTGCCCTAATTGCTGAAAAGCAACGCCTTTTTCTTCTTTTTTTTCCTTTTCCGCAACGGCTTGCCCTAGTTGCTTTTTAACCCCTATTGTTTTTTTTTCTTTTTTTTCTTTTTTTTCTTTTTTTCTTTACCCTAGTTGCTAAATTACAAATAACCCTTGAACTTCTTATATTTTATGCTATATTACAATCACACCTAATTAGTTGTCATCCACTACCCAATTTGGTTTAGCCCACTGCCCATAACATATTAGTCCACTAATCAAATTTAATATTAACTCAATTGTCTAATTATAAAATATTAATTAATTGCTCAATTTTATTATTAATGTTATAATATATATATAAATATATTATATTATTTTAATTAATTATATCCTCTCCTTACTTGTGTCCTATATTTTGGGATTTTGTTGTATCCCCGTATCCGTATCGTATCGGATACAACACACGTGTCTGTATCCATGTCTCCTAGCCTCTAGGTCATTCAAGGCGAATTTCACGTCTGTAAGAAGCGTGTCGGGGCAATTAAAATCGCATTCGCACTTTCAAACTGAATCAAGATTTAAAAGAGAATTGACAAATAGGAGAATTTCATTAACGCCGAAAACTTGATCAGCAAATCTCCAAGGGGAGAGCATAAGAATATAACAAGCATACTCCAAATGAACAAAAAAAATGAAAAAGCTTAATAGTTGTTGATAGAGAAATATGCCCACCAAATATTCAAGAAGCTGTCTATCCCCGTTCGTCCTTGCCTCTGCAACATCCCAGCATCCCTTTTCTGCAAGCTTCTTTAATAAGCTGCAATTTGATTGAGAACAAATTGCCACTCTTAATGGGGATGGAAATAGAATCCTTCAAAATTAATAAGAATTCTGGCAATTAACATGAAACAAATGATATGACCTTCACAGAAGAACAAAATATAAACTTAATACCTTTCTTTACCCTTATGATATACTTCTGGAAATTCCTTCTGAAGATTGTTTTTCTTTATAATCTCGTAAGCATGTTTTAACAGATTCCTATCAATGTATTCCTGGACAAGGACACACAATATTGGCCTCCCCATAAACGTCGCCCACTTTTCTGCTGCTCTGTATTGTTTGCTTTCCATCATTATAAGCAGAAAAGACTCCCCAGACTCGCGTATAGAGAAGTGTTCTAACAGCGTGACTGCTGTCATATATGACTGGGATTCCAACAACACAAAAATATATTGCTCAATGAATGCTTTTGATGTGTCTAAACTACTGCCATTCTTCACATCTGAATTGCACATAACTTTCTCAATGTTGACCAAACCGACATCAAAAACTTCAAGTATCTTAATAAGAATCCTCTCATCATGAAGTATACTGCCCCCAACAATACCAAGAAATAATTGAACAGCAAGGATTTTTGCTTCAAACAAGTCTTCTTCCAGGGTGGTTCCCCTTTTCAGAAAACGAAAAAGAGCAGACAGGATTAAGTGACTGAAGCCTTCACAATATGATTCAAATATAGGCAAGATGTAGAGGCAGCGAGCAACAAAAACGGCTGGTCCAGGTTGGGGAGCATTATATAAAACTTGATGGATTTGTTGTTGAAGAGAACGAAACTTTCTGGTTGCTTTGCATGTACCTGTCAAATGACAAAAAAAAATGAAAAATAAAATAAAAAAATTATTGCAAGAATCCATGAACGAATGCAAGCAAAAGGCAATCAGTTTACAAGAAAAAGCAAAAGTTGCTACTTCAGACGTATTTTATTTGCACTCATGCTTCAGGTCTCCATATGAAGTGTAGAAATATGAATTATTTGATTTAATTTGAAGCAGAACAAAATTCAAGTTCTGAAGTATCACACATAAGATTCTATGCAGAAATATTTTGGAAGGCTCGTTACCTAAGAAGCATGAACACGGATATGACATGACACGAACATGTCGACACGACACGACATATCTCAAAAAAATAGGACACGGACACGACACGTTACAAAAAAAATTATATTTTATATATAACATTATATAGTTTATTACAAATATAGTGATAATGATATACAATTCATAAAAGATTAAGTATTTTATGATAACTAAATCTAATGTCTAGCCATCTTTGTGAATTTTTAGACTAAAGTATCCTCGTAATAGTCAATAATCATCAATTTTTTTTGTAGACAATGTGTACCTAATATATAATTTAAATATTTGCTCTCATTTTCTCAATTCCTCTTTTTTAAAACTTTTATACATCTTTTATTTTTATTATTATATTTAGAGTACAATTTTAACATGTCTAATATTAGTAATTATATGTTCTAAAATTTTTAAGTTCTGTTAATCACATTTTAACACATGTCTATTATTTAGTAGTAGACACGTTCTAAAAAAGTGTCAGACACATCACCAAAAAAGTGTCCGAAATTAAAAATTTATCATTTAATTATGGACACGGATAAAAGAGTATCAAACACATGTCCGAGAGTGTCCGAAGAGTGTCGGTGTCCAACACGGATACATCACCTTCTCGAGAGTGTCCGTGCTTCATAGCTCATTACTTAGACTGGTCCCAGATTCCTCAACAAGATATAATGATAGAGAGTTGGGTGACATAAAAGTTCACAGGAGAGGGGTTGCAAATGGTTGCTTGACAAGATCTGATTATGAGTTATTAAATGGTTAAAATGAACTTAAATTTCGCAATTTCATAAGTTGTTCCTAAACAGCATAACATATTCCTAATTGTAAGGAGCTTCTTATCTCAAAATATTTCTTCCCACATCTATATATGAGCAATTTTTTATCAAGAAAATGCACGAAAAGCACTTTATATTGTTGATAGCACACCCTCCAACTAAAACTGGTTGGAATGCCTAATAGCCTTTATGTCTAATCTATTCAAAGTAAACCCTTTGAATAGTCAATAGTACGCCCTCCCAATAAAACAATTTGGAATGCATGTCTGGCTAATCTATGTAGAGAAGGTGCTCCATTCAGCAATAACCCTTATACCTTCTTTATGAATTTCCCATACATTTTTCATATATAATCCGGGGGAATAAAAAAATGAAAAGAACTACAGAAAAATTCTAGTTGCCTGGGGTCTCTTCTAAACTGTGCAGCAGAAATAGAATTAAGTAGCCAACTTTGAAAACAAGAACAATGAGATCATATTTCTAGCTGCCCGCCACATGTCAACCTCAATAGATTTCTTGTCAACATATTATTTTGGTAGTGAGAATCAAAATGATCTAGTCGTCTCTTCTGTAATTAGGGGTGACAATTTCCAACATGACTCAAAACCGACACAAAATTAACAGGTTTGTGTTGAATGTTTCTCGACACAAACACGAAAATTGCACGACCCACAAACATGACTTTGTAAACAGGTCTTGTTCGGATTCAACCCGTGTAACAAGAAATTGACACGATTGACCCATTTAATTAATCGTGTCGACACAAACACGAAATTGACCTTCCAATAACACGAACACGACTCGTTAATTGTGACTCGAAATTGACCTGCCAATAACACGAACACGACACATTAATTGTGACTCGAAATTGACCCGCCAAGGACACGAACATGAAATTGACCCACCATTGACACGAACATGACCCATTAAATATATTTTTGGGGTAGGTCTATAATGTAGATGAAATAGATAAAATATCTAGTTATTTATGCGAAATATATTTTTGTGGTTTGATTTACATTATTTTAAATAGGTCTAAAATGATTAAATTGGTTAATGATTAAATAGGCTGATATAGTGATATATTGGTCGTGTTAGGTGTGTTTAACATGACATGTGGGTCGTGTCAACCTAGAAACAACCTGTGTATGAATCGTGTTACACAAATCGTGTCAAGTTTTCATATTTAGAGTCGAGCTCTATTCATGTCAGAAGACCTAACACGATTAAGTAAATGGGTCAAGTCCAGGTTGACAATGTTATACAATGACACGGCATGCCACGATTGCCACCCATATCTATAATCAACACGGCTAGCCAAGTGCTCTTTGTGACAATAAACCATTCCTAGAACAACATATGACAAAGGAATTGCAAATAAATAAATACTGACGGAAGAAAAGAATTTTACCAAAAGTATAACATTCTCTCAAGAGGTATAAAAACACCAATGGAGAAACATGTGATAGATCAGAAAAAGTGTGCATAGATATAGCCCATGCTTGGTGAGTTTTGTATTTGTTGCTTAGCTCAAAAACCCTTGCATCCAAGCCCATGGTAGAGAAACTGAAGACCCTAGACAAGAAGAAAGAGAGTCAGCATGCTGAAGAAGTATAATACAGTACCTTGCCATTCGTATCATTACTCCAGTAAGGAAATCAAAACTTTTGTGAAAATAATACCAAAAGATTAGTGTATGTACCCAGTCTACCCTCTGAAAACCCATCAACGGGCAGTCAACTGAGTTTTATTTTATTTACTCTAGTACAGAAATCAAAACTTTTTCTTTTAGTGGGTGCAACATAGCCAAAACTACTTAGAAGCTTACTCTCTTGTCAAAATTTGCCACTTCTCTTCATAACATAATATGTTGATATAAAGGGAAAAATTGCAATATTATAAATCAAAATCAAGTGAAAAGAAAGTAATGCAAAAAAAAATGCAGATTCAACATTATATCACAATGAGGAAATAAGCCTCCTAGCCAGAGGTAGGTGAAACAAGACAAGATAAGCAGAACATCACTAGGCCAAGTGAGATAAGTATTTTTTCTTTTTCTTTTTAATAAAAAAAAAAGAAGATAGAAAATCAGTGCATTTAGTCCATATCACGGTAAGAAAATGACAATGGAAAGCAAACCCAGGACATTCTCTTTGCAGTTATGACCTTTCCCTTTTTTTGTCACATATATAGTTGCAATTATATCCTTTCATCCTCCACTTTTTCTTAGGGTGCCTTTGGTAATGTTTTTGTTTTTATTTTTTTTTTGTGATAAAAATTAAAAATATAAATCATGCTTGGTAGTAATTTATATTTAAAAAGTATACAAACAAAAATAAAAAACATGTTTGGTATTATATATTTTAGGAGTATTTTATTAGTATTATTTAGGTTAATATTTAATTCCAAATCCCTCAATCCTCTCACACTGTCATATATGCAGATTTATCACATAACATGAAAATTTAGATTGATATATATGAATATATGTATGAAGCTATGCAGATCTATGCCATATATACATGTATATACAGATTATATATATACATATATATACACACACACTCACGCACATAGTTCTCTGTTACACACTCACACAGTAATCTATTACATATACACAGAGGCGAAAACACACACACAGGCGAAAACACACACACACACATTCACACCCAAATATAATAATATATTCATAGACATAAGGCAAAATATACATATATATATAGATCTACGTATATATATGCATATAACAAACCCAAACTTATAAATTTGATTCCATAGAGAGGAGTTACAAAGAGAAGAGTGATATCTGACCTTAAAAATTTGATTCCATCTGAAAGTTGCTCTTTTGTCGCTGGCTTCGTGAGAGAGATGAACGAGAGACAGAAGAAGTAAAAAGGGCTAAACATTTCCTTTAATATTGAAATAAAAAAAATTCTAATGGAGGTTGAAATGCTGCTATGAGGCGCGTGTTCTGTTATTTTATGTTTTTAAAAACACCTATTGTGATGTTTTCAAAATTTAGGTTGCTTACAAAACTGTTGCGCTTAAAAAAAAAACACCCTCCAAATAAGATATATTTTTTTACAAAAAATAAAAACAAAAAAAAACATAAACACATTATCTCCAAACTGCTCCTGGATATCATTTTATATAAAAGGGTTCCTTATTTTGTAATATTTTCTTCCTTACCATAAAACGTACGAGGCATTTGGTTTAGTTCAAGCATCCAAAATCACTATTATAAAGCATGGAGCTGGCCAGCCAACGGTAATAATGCACACAACCAGATTCAAGTGAAGCCACACATAGTAATCAAAAAAAAATTACTTTCTTAAAGTACAAATGGGCTACTAATCGGACTTTTTTCTCTTTTTAGACTTCATAAATGCCCCCAAGAATCTGTAACTTCTCCTTGAAAAAAGTTTACCGTAAATCAAGGATCAAAAACTTTTTTCGGGGCTCATTGGAATATTTCAGGATGAAGCATGAGATGTTTTTTGAAGAGAAAAACTAAAGAAATGAGGAAAATGAGATTTTCAAACCTTTAGACATATAGAAAAGTAGATATGACTCTTATGGTTGAGGATACTTGCCTGCCTTGGCAATGGCTAAATATGCAGCTTTTTATTGATACCAAGGCTTTATGTCTCTCAAAGATTACAGCGAAAATCTACATCTGTTATACATAAGCAGAAGCGGAGGTGAAATCACAACTTATGCTCTGTTTGGCAAGAATGAAGGAAAAATACACTTAATATCTTTCAAGAAAGGAAAATAAGAATGATACATTTTATTTTCTTTGTAATTGGTTGGATGAATGGAAAATAAAAATGACTAATTTTTTTTTTTTTTATGTTGGCTAAGATTATGGGTGGCAATCTAGTCGTATCAAATTCGTGTTGAGTCATTACGAGTTTATCTCGAACATTAGTCACACCTAACTCAACTCATTTAACTAATTGTGTCTAGTTAAGTTACGAGTTACATGTTTATTTTCATGTTGTGTCGTGTTCATGTTCGTGTTCGAGTTAATCAAGTTCATGTCAAAAAATTCGTGTCGAGTTCGAGTCGTATTATCGTGTTAATTAAAAATTTCACCTCTAATTAAGATAGGAAAAAAATTTTAATTTAAAATTTTAATTTTTTTAGTATTTTTTAATTTTTTAATTTTTTTAATTTTTAATTTTTTATTTATTTTAAAATTTTTATTTATTTTTAAATTTTTATTTATTTTTAAAATTTTTAAAATATCTATATCG
>CM042191.1:15990935-16008093 GCA_023539305.1 Ilex asprella
ATATATATATATACCTAACCTATATATGGATGTAGATAGATAAGAGAGAATTTTTTTTTAAAGTTAGTCAAACTCTTAACCTATATATAGATATAGATAAATATATGAGAGAAAATACTTTAATGTTAGTCAAACTCCTAAAATTTAGGAGTTTTTAATTTTTAGTTTTATTTCACTTCTAAAGGAAAGAGATGGTATGGTAAAATTGATAAAAAATGAACTTCATAACAAATAAGTTTTTTTGACGGATTTAAGTCCAAACAAGTCCATATAGGAGGACCAGCCTCCAAATTTCCCATTTTTTAAAGCCACAAGTTTGTAAATAGTAATTTTAGACATTGGACAACTTTCAACTGGATTGCAATGACCAAATGGAGGATTTATGTTTTGTCTAACGATGACATGGACTGATTTTAAGAAATATTCATTTCTTTCATTTTGATTTATGTTATTTTATTTATGATTAATGATACGAGAAAAGGACCTTATAAAATAACTATATTAATTGGGTTTGTGTCCAAATTGAAAATTGTCAATGCAGTGAGATATAGGTTGATATCATTGAGGAGGATTCCTATTACACAATCAAATAAAAACTGCAACCTAATTTTTACCTTCCTGCTTGACATTTTCTCCACCTAATGAAGGCAGGAAGGCTAAATTGTCACGGATATTCCATATGTCGTATGCCATGCTGGTTGGTTGTATGATGTTTGCTGTAGTTCTCAGCATTAGTTTTGTTCTAAAAGAGTTATATTTGGGCATCTTTGTATCTGAATTAGTGATAAACTTGTCAGGTTAGTTTTAATGTTACGAAGCGATTGTCAGTAATCAACACTTGACAATAGTCCTCTAATAAAAATTGTTATCTTTCTTGGATTAGCAAACCAAAATAGAAACATTCAGGTATAACAATATAATGTTTAAGGTTAGTTGTATTTCATCTATTTATATGTCTACATTTCATTTTGTCGTGTTAGTTGACCAATTGTTGTGCTTATCATAGTGCTGAGGAACATAAAAGAAATAATTACGGCATCATTATATATGGATTGAACCTTTTGCGATTTCACAGATTTTGAGTTTATGAATGGCTTCAATAGTTGAATGATTTGTACTGGCATCCTCAACCGAATAAAAAATGGTTGGTCCTTGTGGTTTGGTGAATTAGTCAATCTTTCTGATAACTATGACTTATTCAGATTTTTCTCTAAATTGCTTCTTAACTTCGAAATTTCTTAAAAGTTATATATTGTCCGCAATAATAATGCAAGGGATGAGTCAAACAAGAGGCTTTAATTGGCTACACAACTTTGATGATCTAGGAAACATGATTTAAAATGGAAAAAGAAAAAAAGAGCCAGCAATTTCCATGTTGATAGACCCTATTTTGTGTGTGTGTTTGTTTTTTTTGTGTGTTTCCTGCCATTTTTGTATTGCTATTATTGTTCAATGAGTCTGACATACAAGCTTGGGTCTCCTTTGTTATGGTATATCTTTCTGGACTTGCTGATCGATAAGATAATCTCTTACATTCTGAATTGAGGTATGCTTGGGTCATGTGTCTAACTCATGGAGCAAAGTCAAAGACTAATTAGTTCTGAATCTTATAACTCAATTCAGGTGTGTGACGTTTTCAAACTTACTCTTTATTTGGTATTCTCAAACTCAATTGTTTCTCGAGGCCTGGGATTGAACATTTCTAAGAACACAGATGGTTTTAAGTTTGATTCCTGCTTTCGCATGTGATACTAAACTAATGTTTTTTTTATTTGAGTATCTGCCACTAAATAGTCATGTTTAAATGATTTGTATCACGATATGTATCTTCATCTAAGTCCATACAAACGAAAGTTGTTCCAAGTAATCTAAACTATGTTCATGTGTGCATCCAGTTGTATATGGCAAAAAAATCTAGCTCATGATTGTATAATATGTGGTTTTACAACCTATGGTATTCAATAAGAATGAAGAAAGTAGGATGTCATTTTTTCCATCATCATGGTTACGTACTATTGACAGAGTTGATCCTTTATTCAACCAAGGAGAGATAGGACAATAAGAGCCTTTAAGACTTTCTATGAAACGAAGTAATTTTTATATTTCAACTTAAAATGGGGGTAAATATGAGAAATGTACAATAATAAACATAACTCAAATGCTACTCACAATTTGGTTGGTCACAAAATATCACTATACTGATCAGAAGTGGTGGTTCTCACCACATGCAATGACATCAAATGGTTAAAATCAATCCAACATGATAATAAGACAGTAGAACACTGGCTAAAAGAGTATGACATGGATCCAAATCGATGTTTTCACAAACTTGCAATAGCAACAACATTATAATTCACACAATAATTTGGCTAATCTTCTTACACGCTCCTTTAGCTTTTCACTATATTAGGAGGAGATACTGTTATTGGACCCTCCTCTGTACACATGAATCATTCTTCCAAGCTACTAGACATCGTGAACAAACTTTCATCAGTCTTGCAAACCAACATTTCATATTCCCATAAACAAATAAAAGGGACAAATTTGGTATACATTAGCTTAGAACATCTTGAGAATTAGTATTTTCTAATGTGTAATGCATGTTTAACCAAAACCGAGAACTTATGCAATATATTTTCGATGTTCTTCACTCTATCCAATAGATTTGGACTACAAATTTGATTGCTACAAATGGAGTGAGACTTCAATTTTCCACCTCAATTTTTTTGTTTTATTTTAATTTTAATATTTTTGCATTTGGTTAAGAAATTGACCTTTAATCAATTTTCCACCTCCATTGATATGCAATATATTCAGCTCAAAGATGATGTCATGTGTTTCTAAATATTTGATTTGAATGAAATTTCTCTTAATTGGTTTGAGCATCATAGGAAAAGGTGCTAATATATACTATATTAATTATCATATTCTAATCTCAATGTACAAGTTAATAATGCTATCTTAATTATATATTTCAAAGGTTTACGTGCAAAGCATGTGTGCATCAACTAGTCCCTTAAAAGATGTCAAAGAATCAAATGCGAGAAAAGAGCCCAATGAGGCCAAATCTAAAAATGTGAGGCATAAAATAAATAGCCAAGTATCATTTCCACTTGAATTGTTAAGAGTCTATGTGCTTAATGTAATTGCTCACATGTAAAGCTCAAAGAGCTATTCTACACATGTCTAGAAACATGACATGTAAAGTACGAAATTCATAATTATGCTAATTGAAGTCATAATGAGTGGAAGGGATGTCAAAATAGGAGGAGTGCCCAAAAAAAAAAAATGAATCTGACACTCACTAATCGGTTATGCTTTACTTAGATGATGTATTAAGATTTCATGTAGAGTTTTATTAATAATTTCATATAAATGGAATCCCAATTGTGTCGAAGTTTAGTTTCACACACATTATATGATGCGAACCCTTAAATGAATTCAAGACATAGGTAAATTGATTGAAGACTTCCCAAGAAAGTTCACAAAATTAGATTATAAGAACCAAGAACCTTAGACCCAATGTTTTCAAGAAACAAGAACCCTAGACCCAATTTTCAAGAGAAAGACGTCACACTGAAGATTGAGCGATAAGTCGATGAACGCCACAAGAAAGATTAATTCTTGATAAGTTCTTGGAAGAACAATAAGGTCGAAACCTCACAATACTCATAAAAAATATTCTCCTTTTCACAAGGTCTTATGTGTGTATATAAAACCCTAAAACAAATTTTAATTTGCTAAGGAAACAAATCCTTATATGAATTTATATTTTGATAATCCTAACCCAAATAGGAATACTAAAGTTGGGCTTAAAACAAGTAATCAACCCAAAATCCCTAAATAACCTAAATCAGCCCATACATCCACTTAATCAGGTTTGTTGGACTAGAATTACATTAAAATAAACTTGAGGCCTTTTCCCCTTAAATCCCACGCATGCTATGGTAGAAAAGCCTCCAAACGCACTCTCCATGCTTGAACTTGCACAATTAGCCCATATGTCTTGAATCAGCCTGTTCAATGCTTCGTTCATCCTTTTCGCTTTAGCACAAGTCATAGGACCTCCAGTTATGCTTAATAGATTAGATTGCATTGCATCATTCCCCTTCTCTTCAAAAGGATTTGTCTTCAAATCGTGTCATCTGCAATAAAAGGAGAAGGATTAGTAACATTACAAGTAGCACTAGCATTCTATACTCACCAGGAAGATCTAATTTGTAAGAGTTATCATTTATCCATGCTACCACTTGAAAATGTCCATCTCTTCTAGGCTGCAACTTAGAACGCCTTTGTGCGGGAAAGCGTTCCCTTCGCATATGAACCCAAACCCAATCTCCAGGCTCAAAGACCACCTTCTTCCTCCTCTTATTATCTTAAGTAGCATTTTGGTTCGTTTGCCTCTCAATGTGCAATCTAACTTTCTTATGCATTTACTTCACCAATTCAGCCGTTCGTTCTCCATCTAAATTAGCACACTCATCAACAGACAAAGGCATCAAATCTAATGGAGTTAAATGATTAAAACCATAGACAATTTCAAAAGGTGAATAATTAGTAGCAGAATGCACACTATGATTATAAGCAAATTCGACATGAGGCAAACAATCCTCCCAAGTTTTCAAATTCTTACCAATGACAGCACACAATAAAGTAGAAAGAAAACGATTAGTTACCTCGGTTTGCCAATCTTTTTGTGGATGACAAGTAGTAGAAAAGAGTAATTTAGTACCAACCTTACCACATAACGTCTTGCAGAAATAGTTCAAAAACTTAGCATCATGATCAGACACAATGCTCCGAGGCACTCCATGTAAACGCACTACCTCTCTAAAGAACAAGTCAACTACATTATCATCGGCCTTATGATACTCAATGAAATGAGCCATCTTTGAAAACCTGTCAACAACAACAAACACAGAACCCAGTTCCCGTTTTGTCCTAGGTAAACCTAACACAAAATCCATGGAAATATCTACCCAAGGTGAACTAGGTATAGGTAAGGGATTATAAAACCATGGGGCTGAACCTTAGACTTAGCCTTTTTACAAGCAACACATTTCTCACAAATTCGCTCAACATCTCGTTTCATATGTGGCCAGAAAAAGTGTTCAACTAACACATCTAAGGTTTTCCTAACACCAAAGTGTCCCATTAAACCATCCCCATGTCCTTCTCTAAATAATAACTCACACATCGAACAATTAGGCACACACAATCGATTCTCTCGAAACAAGAACCCATCATGCCTATAAAATTTACCAAAATCCGAACTCTCACAAGCATCAAACACATTAACAAAGTCAGAATCAATAACATATAAATCCTTAATGTACTCAAAACCAAGCAACTTTGCATTTAAAGTGGAAACTAAAGCATACCTACGAGATAAAACATCAGCAACCACATTCTCTTTCCTCGGCTTGTATTTGATATCATAAGGAAAGGTCTCAATGAATTCAACCCATTTAGCATGTTGTTTATTCAGCTTACCTTGACCTTTCAAGTGTTTTAAAGACTCATGCTCTGTGTGGATGGCAAACTCCTTGTGCCAAAGATAATGTTGCCATGTCTCTAACGCCCTCACCAATGCATAAAGCTCCTTATCATAAGTCGGATAATTCAAGGCTACTCCATTTAGCTTCTCACTGAAATAAGCTAAAGGACGATCTCCCTGCGTTAAAACAACTCCAATTCCAATGCCTGAGGCATCACACTCAACTTCAAAAGTTTGAGAAAAGTTAGGCAAATCAAGTAAAGGTGCAGAACTAAGTTTTTCTTTAATCAAATTAAAAGCAACATATTGGTCCTTTCCCCATTTAAAACCTACGTTTTTCTTAACAGTTTCAGTCAATGGTGCAACCATGGTGCCAAAGTCCTTTACTAACCTTGTATAAAAACTAGCAAGACCATGAAAGCTATGTACCTCAGTAATGGTTTTAGGTTTAGGCCATTCTTGAATAACCTTGACCTTCTCCTCATCAACCTGAATGCCCTTAGCACTAACAACATATCCTAAGAAAAGATCTGACTAATACAAAACAAATATTTCTTGAGGTTAGCAAATAATTGAGCATCACACAAAGAACATAACACAAGCCTCAAATGTTCAACATGCTCATCTAAGCTCTTACTGTAAATCAAGATGTCATCAAAATAAACGACCACAAATTTACCAATAAAGCACGCAAAACATGGTTCATTAAACGCATAAACGTACTAGGTGCATTGGTTGAGCCAAAAGGCATTACCAGTTATTTTTATAAACCATATTTAGTCTTAAATGCTGTTTTCCATTCATCACCTTCTTTCATCCTAATTTGATGATAACCAGATTTCAGATTAATCTTACTAAACAAACAAGTGCCATGTAATTCATCTAACATGCCATCAAGTCTAGGAATTGGATGACGATACTTTACCGTTATTTTGTTCACTGTGCGACAATCGATGCACATCCTCCAAGACCCATCCTTTTAGGCACAAGCAACACTGAAACTCCACAAGAACTCAAGTTCTCCTTTACATGACCCTTTGACATCAGCTCCTCAACTGGCATTTAAAGATCCTTCGTCTCCTCAGGATTACTCCTATAAGCTGGACGATTGGGAATCATTGCACCAGGAATGAAATCAATCTAGTGTTCAATCCCTCTAACTAGTGGCAAGCCATTTGGGATTTCCTCGAAAAAAAATATCATCGAATTTTTGCAAAAGAGAATCAACCACACTAGGCAAAGCAGGGTTAAGCTCGTTAGTATTCAAAAAGGCCTCCTTGTACATAAATACAATCATCAGCTGTCCAGAATAAAAAGCTCCCTTAACCTCTCGTTCCTTTATATAGAAACTCACATTTTTCCTCTCTTGCCTTTATGAACTCTCACTCTTTGAAGATTCAACAGCCTTTTTTTCCCTCATTCACATTTTTGCCACTTTCACTCTATTTCCCTCTATTCTTTCATTTTCACTCTCTTTTCTTCCCTCAAACTCACTTTTTAACCTCATTTGATCATCATACACCTGTCTAGGTGTTAATAGTACAAGTATTATAGGTTTTCCAGGCATTACAAAAGAATATCGATTTTTATATCCATCATACATAACTTGCCTATCAAACTGCCAAGGACGTCCCAAAAGAAAATGATCCACATGCATTAGGACTACATCGCACAAAACTCCATCAACATAATGCCCAATGGAAAATGAAACTAATACCTGCCTATTCACCTTAACCTCCACACATTCATTCAACCACTACAACCATTGCCTTTGAATTTTAATTGTGAGTTGAGTTTAGTCCTCTTATTCTTGATTGAACTTCTGAACTTATCAAAGGTAAATCACAACCTTTGTGGCATTTCTCCTTGTAATTTGGGTTTTTGGGACGGGTTCTTCAACTGGTCTCAATTTTAATATAATCTACGTCTTGAAACGAGTTCTCAATGGGTTCAGATTCTCCATCCATAAACTTGAGTTTGGCTTTCTTGGGTTATTTTTCCAATATTGTTGTTGGGTCTCAAAGCAAGTCAATTGAAGTTCTAGTTATTTTCGCAAGACTACCTATGGCCTAAGGAATTAGTGATTCACACCGATCATGAGTCCTTGAAATGCTTGAAGGGCCAGAACAAGCTAAACAAAAGGCATGTGCGATGGGTAAAGTTCATTGAGACGTTTCCATACGTCATCCGGTATAAGCAAGGTAAGGAGAATGTGGTTGCCGATGCACTTTTATCGCAGGTATACATTACTCTCTCGCAGGTATACATTACTACTTTCTTGCAGGTATACATTACTCTCCACACTTGATGCAAAAATTGCTTGATTTTGAGCACATTAAAAATTTATACGCCGATGATCACGAATTATTTGAGGAATACTGGGCTTGTGAGAAAATCGGTTATTGAAAGTTCTTTAGGCTTGATGGATTCCTGTTTCGAGAGAATAAGTTATGCATGCCTAATTGTTTCTTGAGGAAGTTGTTAGTGCAGGAATCTCATGGTGGGGGATTAATGGGACATTTGGAGTTGCAAAGACTTTAGATGTTTTGCAAGAACACTTCTATTGGCCTCACATGAAAAGAGATGTTGAGAGAATTTGTGGTAGATATGTCACATGTAGGCAAGCTAAATCCAGAGTGTAGTCCAATGGTTTGTATACTCTTTTACCAATTCCTAATGACCCATGGATTGATATTTCAATGGACCTTGTGTTAGGATTGCCTAGGACTAAGCGTGGGAAAGATTTAATTTTTGTGGTTGTGGATAGATTTTCTAAGATGGCACACTTTATTCCATGTCACAAAACGAATGATGCTTCGCATGTTGTTGACTTATTTTTTGGAGAGATTGTGAGATTACATGGCATGCCTAGAATAATTGTTTCGGATAGAGATGCTAAGTTCTTGAGCTATTTTTGGAAGACTTTGTGGTGTAAGCTAGGTACTAAGCTATTGTTTTCTACTACTTTTTTAGCCACAAACTGATGGTCAAATTGAAGTAGTAAATATGACTTTGTCTACTTTATTGAGGGCAATCATTAAAAAGAACATCAAAACATAGGAAGAATGTCTACCCCATGTTGAGTTTGCTTATAACCGATCTGTTCATTCTGCTACTAAATTTTTACCATTTGAAATTGTGTACGAATTTAATCCTTTAACTCCATTGGATTTATCTCTTTTACCTTTGATTGAGCATGTTAATTTAGATGGCAAGAAGAAAGCTGACTTTGTCAAGCAGATTCATGAGAAAACACGACTCAACATTGAGTGACAAACAAAGCAGTATGCAAAGTAAGCCAACAAGGGGCGTCACCAGCTAATTTTTGAACCCAAAGATTGGGTTTGGCTACATATGAGAAAAGGGAGATTTCTGGCATTAAGACGTTCCAAATTGCTCCCAAGGGGAGATGGTCCTTTCCAAGTCCTAGAGCGCATCAATGACAATGCTTACAAGCTAGATTTACCTAGTGAGTACAATGTAAGTGCTACTTTTAATGTAACTGATTTGAGTCCTTTGATGTAAGTGAAGATTGAGGGAAAATCCTTTACTAGAGGAGGGGAATGATGCAAGGCATAACACAACTTCAAGGGATCTAGTTCAAGTTCCAATTAGGCAGGTTACGAGAGCACAAGCAAGGAATTTTAAAGATGTACTCAACGGGTTGATTCAAGAGGCATGGACTCAAGCAAGTTCATGGAGGCCCATGAAGTATCCACTTGGGCAACAAAGATTCATCAACATGATTTAAGTTCTAGAAGAATTCAACAAAGGCTAAGCTTAGATTGGCATGTTTAAGAATAATTTTTGGGTCTGATTATAAGACTTTCCTTGTCTATTTAGGCGTGTGATTTATTTTTTAGGAAATTAAGAATTTCCTTGTCTATTTAGGCGCGTGATCAACATATTAAAGGGCTGACTGTATTTTTCTCTTTTAGGAAAGTAATAGTTTAGGAAAGTAAGAGTTATTTCTTTACTAGCAAGTAAGAGATATTTCTTTACCAACAAGTAAGAGATATTTCTTCACCAGCAAGTAAGAGATATTACTTAATTAGGATAAGCTATTTTAGGAAGTTTTCTTTGTAATAACTAACCTATAAATAGGTGTTCAAATCAATGAAAGGGCTGATCATTATTCAGCAAATTTTGAGAGTATTTTCTCTACGGTTCTTTGAAGAACTAAACGAATTTATTGGGATTTTCCGTGGTATGCACCAGCGACTTATCAAACAGGTTTCCACACCGTTTGTGTCGTCTTCCTTTATACTGAGGTTCTTGTTTTACACAAACAACGGGTTGATGTTATATATACCAAGGTTCTTGTTTGTTGTAAACAACGGGTCACACTTAGTCCTAGGCTTTGATACCAAATGATGTGAAACCCGCCAAAATAACGAGAACCAACAACGAAAAAGGAACCGAAGATCGTTCTACGAACAAATTTGAATGATAGACCTCCACTCGTTGTTTACGACAAACAAGAACCTTGGTATATATGACCTTAACCCGCTGTTTGTGTGAAACAAGAAACTCAGTATAAATACAGAAGCCACAAACGGTGTGGAAACCCATTTGATAAGTTGTTGGTGAACACCACGAAAAATTCCGATAAGTTCATTTAGTTCTTCAAAGAATCGTAGAGAAAATATTCTCAAAATTTGATGAATAATGATCTCCCTTTCATTGATTTGAACGTCTATTAATAGGTTGGTTATCCTAATTAAAAATATCTCTTGTTGGTGAAGAAATATCTCTTATTTGTTGGTGAAGAAATATCTCTTACTTGTTGATAAATAAATATCTCTTACTTGCTAGTAAAGAAATATACCAAACTGATGGGAACCCTTAAATGAATTCAAGAACCCACAAACAAATTGATTGAAGACTTCTCAAGAAAGTTCACAAAATCAGATTATAAGAACCAAGAACCCTAGACCCAATGTTTTCAAGAAACAAGAACCCTATGTTAAAAGTTCAAGAGAAAGACGTCACGCTCAAGATTGAGCGATAAGTCGATGAACGCCACAAGAAAGATTAATTCTTGATAAGTTCTTGAAATATTTCTTGGAAGAGCAATAAGGTAGAAACCTCACAATACTCATAAAAATATTCTCCTTACTCTCAACATCGTCATCAGATTCACTTTCAGTTTCAAAATCTCCATTACCTCTCAAAATCATAGCACGTTTATTTGGACATTGAGATGCAATGTGGCCCCTACCCAAACACTTAAAGCACTTTATATCTCTATTTCTAGAAGTTTGAGAATTAGATTTTCCTTGCTCCTTGCTATCCTCTAAGTCTTTTCCTTTGATGGAAGATTCAACCTTAAGCTTAGAATATGATTTTTCTTCCTTCTTGCTCCACCTAGAATTCGATTTCTAGGAAGTTGAAGAACCCGAATTCTGCCCAAATCGAGTAAAACCCTTCCGTTTGAGTTGCCTCTCAACCTTCATCGCCATGTATAGCATATCCTCCATCTCCACATAATGCTATAACTCAACTACATTTTGAATGTCTCGGTTCAAACCATGAAAAAATCGTGCCATGGTTGTTTCTTGGTCCTCCTCTACATTAGCTTGAATCATGGCTATCTCCATTTCCTTATAATACTCCTCAACACTCCTGGGCCCCTGAGTCAACCCTTGCAACCTATGAAACAAGTCCCTATAATAATGAGAAGGGACAAATCTCTTTCTCATGATACTCTTCATCTCAGCCCAAGTATCAACCGCATGCTCTATATTCCTCCTATTTAACACTACTGATCCCACCATACTACCGCATAATCAGTAAACTCCACTGTAGCTAGTTTCACCTTCTTCTCCTCTGAATAGTCATGGCAATCAAACACTAACTCCACTTTCTTTTCCCACTCCAAATAAACCTTTGGATCATTCTTGCCTTGAAAGGTTGGGATTTTCATCTTAATGCAACCCAAATTTCCATCTCTCCGATAAACATCTCTAATACCTCCGCGACCACCTCTACAATGGTCAAACCCAATCATCGTGGCCTGGTCATCGAAGTAATCACCAAGATCCCACTCGTCATCATCGATAATGTTTTGGTGACGCCTATCTTGCCTCATCTCAACCGGTGCCTCACGCATATCATGTCCATCATCTCTCATTCCCTAATTCGTTCTCAACTCATTAATTATATTCGCTTGTTCCTCCAACTGATTTCTCATGTCATCAAACCTCGAATTCATACGTTCGAACTGTTGTTGCATAGCCCGAAGTGTGAATAACACATCAGTACCACCCTCCTTAGCTACTTCTCTATCCTTGGAAGTCATGTTTTATAACCTGCAAAAAAATGCTAGAAATAGCCTCACAAACACTCCCTCACGTGTTTCAATGTCACTCAACCCTTGTGTTTACACGCTTATTGGCTTTTTCTTAAGATAAGCTCACACACTCAACCTTTTACCACTAAAATATTTCACATTTTTCGTTCTTTCGCAAACTACTCAAAACTCAACAAAAAACCAACCGTTCCCACAACGCACAACGACTTATAAAAATAAGGCACAAATATCGAAGGAAGGACCAGAATTAACAATGAAAATAGAGAATAACAACCGAAACAAGGAATATGAATTTGGTAAAAACTAAGCGAAACAATGATTCAAAAGCAACGAATGGATCAAGAAAGGGGCTAAATTAATACGAATGACCTGTTTTGGGATAACAAATGTGTGAATGATCAGAATAGTAATTTTGATTATTTTTGTTCAAATCTCAACACAAATTAGCCCTAAAGAAAACTGATTAGCCTCAATTTGATTATTTCTTTTTTTTTCTTGATATCAGATCACAAAAGAGGCAAATTATGAGCAATTGGGCAGCAAACTTCACAATCGATTCACAAGCAAGTTATGTATTTAATTCTGCCAATATTATGCAACCCTAATTGAAGAGAATACTTATGCAAAAAGGAGAGAAAGATAAAAACTCCAAATTTTTTTTGGATGCGCATAAACAGGAAAAAAAACACCAAATAGCAGCAAGAAACCCTAACTTGGTTAGATTATATGTGCACAAAACAAAGATAACCTATCTGATTTGAGAAAACAAACCCGAGTGCTCTAATACCAAAGTGATGCGAACCTTTAAACGAATTCAAGAACCCATAGACAAATTGATTGAAGACTTCCCAAGAAAGTTCACAAAATTAGATTATAAGAACCAAGAACCCTAGACCCAATGTTTTCAAGAAACAAGAACTCAAGGTTAAAAGTTTAAGAGAAAGACACCACACTCAAGATTGAGTGATAAGTCGGTGAATTCCACAAGAAAGATTAATTCTTGATAAGTTCTTGAAATAGTTCTTGGAAGAACAATAATGTAGAAACCTCACAATACTCATAAAAAATATTCTGCCTTTTACAAGGTCTTATGTATGTATATGAAACCCTAAAACAAATTATAATCTGCTAAGGAAATAAATCATAATAAGAATTCATATTTTGACAATCCAAACCCAAATAGGAATACTAAAGTTGGGATCAAAACAAGTAATTAGCCCAAAATCCCTAAATAACATAAATCAGCCCATACAACCACTTAATCAGGTTTGTTGGACTTGAATTACATTAAAATAAACTTGAGGCTTTTTCACCTTAAAGCCCACGCATGCCATGGTAGAAAAGCCTCTAAACGCACTCTCTATGCTTGAACTTGCAAAATCAGCCCATATGTCTTGAATCAACCCGTTTAGTCCTTCCTTCGTCCTTTTCACTTTTGCCCAAGTCATAGGACCTCTATTTGTGCTCAATGGATCAGATTGCATTGCATCATTACACATGAATTGATCAAATATGTAAAATTTGAACACGTGAGTGGACAATGCTCTAGGATGCATGAAATTTGAACACATGAATTGATGAAAGATGCATAACATCATTACGAAGTGAGAGGACAATGCTCTAGGATGCATGAAAATTGAGTTCTGCATACCTTAATATGCCTTAGAGTTGTGTGCTAAATGATGAAATAGGGATGGATATGTTGTAATGAGAATATATGTGGTTTTCATGATTAATGAGATTATGCATTTTAAAGTTACATTGAAATTTGCATTGTATTTAGATTCATATTTCATCCTTGCATGTACATTCAGTTGCTTTTAGATTATACATATATACATGCATGTGCATGTTTTTGAGACTGTAGAGGTAATTTACACCAGTCAAAGTGACAAAAACGCATGCAGGGACTGCTCGAGCGACTTGGACATGGCTTGAGCGGTCTCCCTATTGGTCAAGCAATCAAATGCTTGAATGTGGCCTTCAAATTGGCCTTTTGTGGTTAACCAATTTGGAAAATTCAGAATTATATTTTTAATCATTTCTAATCTATTTAGACTGTATTATCATTGCTACAATCCAGAAGACATGAAGGAAATCTTGGATATCTACGGTGTAACTATCATAGAAAAAAATTTATTTGGTTGTGTCTTGTCATGGTGTGGTTTTTTTGTGCGAAGTTTTGTGTGATTAATGGTACATTAGATCAATTGGTTGGTAGATTGTTGCGATTGTTTTTTGTCTTTTTTTTGTTTGTCCTTCTTTCCGCGGGAATTACTCACTTTGATAGGGGGTCATTTCTGGAGATTGCATTGTAGAAAGGGTTTCAAGATTCTATTTTAATGGGAGAATGGGATTTCACAAACATGAAAAGGTATTATTTTCCTTTACTTCGTTCGCTTTTGTTGGCATAATGTTTTAATTAGGTTGACCAACCTATGTGACGTATAAAATTTATAAGATAATATATTCAAGCACGAACTTTAACTTGTTACTTTATATAACTTGTCTACTATGTTTTTGCTTCTACGAGCAATTAAATAATGCAATGAACCTCTGTATGTGTAGAAGTAATATATAAAAAACAAAAATTGTAATTCATCTCACCTTGTTATTAAAAATTAAATAAAAATAGGAGCTTTATGTTTGTCTTTATCATGCATGTTTAAAAGGATATTGTCTGATTCGATCTCCTTTACTAAGAGGAATGGAACGACCAAGTACAAATCTTATCTTTTAAAATTATTTACATAAAGTCCTCAAGTCCGAATCCACAACCTCGTTACGTAGCAATTTTATCATTGCACCTTGACCATGCAAAGGTAGCCTAACCATTTACATCAGTAGCAGATACATGCATCAATAGACCTCAACTCATGCTGCTGACCTATTGTTAACAACTAGATGATAATTATACGCGTTCCCCTACGTAAAATGTTAAATTATTGATGTTGGTGCCACAAGTCCATTCCCTTTCTTCTACGATGCACTGTAGGTGCAAAAATGTGCACAGTAAGTAAACTCAGAATAGTGTATTATCCAACATTGGGAAGAACTTTTGGGACCACCCCTTAGAAGCAGGCTGCTTGCTGACACCTCCATACTGCAACTGTGACACCCCAAAAATTCGGGTGTCCGTTGATCACCCATCAACCAGCGGAATACATGTGAACAGCGTATAACTCGACATCACGCCGTTGTATCCAATTACTGGGGTCCATAATTTAATAAAAATTTGGGCAGAGTCTCCTTTATACGGGGAACTCTACCTCAAAACCCAACCTGTACAATAATTTTCACATGACCCATCCGAGGCCTAATATAAAACATTGACCACACCGGGTCCATTTATAAGTAAACATTGGCCACACCGGGTCCAAATATCCCTATTTATATCAAAACATTCAATGCTGTATCAAAAATAGTCCATAACAATTAAATTACAAATCTTTTACATATACATGTCCAAAAACATAGTTTGCTCAAAAAGTTTTACAAAAAGAGTTATAAAGCCATGAATCGGCTTTCTTCACCCTTGCGGCCCCGAATGAAAGCCATCCACTGGAGTGAATCCTGCACCTGAAATGTTTTCCCTTATAGGGTGAGCCACGCCCAGTAGAGTATTTCCTACAGAGGCTACTCCCCACCTATATGCATATGTAGTGTTTACATGCAAACGATAACTATCAATATCCAATTCAACAAGAACATGCAATTCCATGTTGAAAAATCATAATGTCATGCCATGAAATGAGGTGAGACTCACTCATGCAACTTCAACCCGAGTTCTCACCGACTCCCACAACACAATGCAATGTCAATGTGTAATGACCCGTCAATTGACGGAGAACTTCTTCCAATGATCGTTTGAATTAGAAAACATGTTTTTATAAATCGGATCATTATTGGAAGCTACCCATTGAATGGGTGTTTTTATCATAAAATCTCCTTGTGTATTCTTTGGGCAACGGATTTTGGTATCTCAACCTCCGGTTCCGTAAACCCAGCACTTTTCTGGGTTTTTCACCCCCGGTAAGTGCCTGAACCATATGTTTAGGGTTTTTCACCCAAGGAAGTCGCCATGCCCCTTCTTGCTATACCCAACACAAGGTTTCCTTATGCCATGCATCCGTGCAACTCAAAAAGGATCGTTGATCCACTCTTTTCCCGAGTCCACTATCAAGCACCAAGCAAGGTGTTGATTACACTATGCACCATTCCCCCACACTCATGCACAATGCCAATGAATGTAACTCTATGATCATGCTCAATGGAACGAATCGCACAAGAGCAATAATTCCATACATCTTCACATTCCATGGAATTTAAATCATAGGCATGTAAATTTCATATATCCTCATAACCACATATCAATGAGCATATAAATATCATATTTGTCTCAATATCAATATATCAAAGCATGCATATATCAACAATTATAATCAACACAATTGACAAGCATGCTATTACATAATCTATGTCAATAACACACTTAAATTACATGGTGCATGATACACATAACAACCCACAAAATTTAGCACAAAACAGCCCGCAAAAATCAGCCCAAAGTGGCTAAAAATTCAGCCACTATACGGCCCCTAAACAACCATAAAACAGCCCCTAAACCAGCCACTAAGCAGCCCACAAAATCAGCCACTAAGCAGCCCCTTAACAGCCTCAAAATGGACACTAGACAACACACAATTCAGCCACAAAGCTACCCACAAAATCAGTCCATTATTAGTGCACAAAACAGTCCACGTTTCGGCACAAAACAGTCCACATTTTAACCATAAAACAGCCCGCAATTTGGCCACTAAACAGCCACATAGCAGCCCCTTAATAGGCCACCAAAACAGCCCCCAATTTAGTCTATGTACAGCCCACAAAACAGCCTATGTTCAGCCTACAAAACAGCCACAAAACCGCCTCAACATAGGCCACCAAAACAGCCCACAATTTAGCATAATTAAAGCTCAAATACAACCCACAAAAATGGCCCAATTACAGCCCACATTCTGCCCAAATAAAGCCATATAAAAACAGCATCTTTAGGTTTAGAATGAACCCAAGTAGAAATAACCCTACCTCACTTGAAGTGTAGGACTTCAAGAACACCAAAAACTAGCCCAAGAACTTGATTTCTCCAAAATCTTTTCTTTGGATCTTCGGTGAAATCTCTCGTTCTTGGTACGTACGCGTAGCCCTCGTCGAGGAGATGAACTTTGGTTCTTGGCTCGACGGATTCCGAGCGACGGAACTCCGGGAATCGAAGAAACAAGCCTTGAAGATAAAATTTTCTTCTCTTTTCTCTCTTCTCTCTATATGGCCGGCCAAGAGCTGAAGAA
>CM042191.1:16008193-16037086 GCA_023539305.1 Ilex asprella
TTTCGCCCCGAAACGATTTATTATACCTCGGATTAAGTTCAAATTAATTTTATTTGAACTTTAATTTAATTTTAGAGATATTTTAAAAAATATATTTTTGGGGACCTTTAAAATGTCCTTCGCCACGCAGTCGCCTCGAACGACGTGCAAAAGTCCGACTATCTCAGAATTCGACGAAATTTGACAGGGTGACTATATTTTGCGATCCAAATCCAACGGCGAAGTCCGTTTCCTAATCTAAGGTCTAGAGAATGAGTATCTCTAATAAACATTAGGATGGTAAATGACCATTTTGCCCTTATGCACAAAAAGTTCAAATTTACCCGAGTTTTACAGCAACACCTGGTATATGATGTCTTTGGGCTATCAAGCAAAGGTAGATAGAATATTATTCATGAGAGTGAACTCATCAGCCTTCCCTGGACTTATTGACTGTACGAAAAGCAAACAAAAATTGAACATGTCAAAAGATCGACTTACACCTGATGTGAATGAACGACACTGAAGTTACGTGGATCTCATAATTTGATAATCATACCATTGGATTGCAAGATATTCCCACATTTGTTGGGTTCACAAATTCTAATTTCCAATGGAGACCAATAGCTACCATAGATATACAGTGCCGTATACGAAAGTTCATTTCTTTATTTTCTCTTCACCCCTCTTTATTTTTTAGGTTTGTAGGTGGGTTTTTTTTTGGGGGGGTAGGGGAGGGATGATATAGAAAATCTGATGTTAATTATGTTCTCCTTTGTCCTTGCAATGGTTTTTCAAGAAATGATTGAATAAAAGAAGCAAACTACACTAAATGATGAAAGCAATCAATAATAGACAAGAAAAGTTGAGGTTTACCCTGGCAAGCATGCGTTCCAGCCGCTGAATTTCATTCTTTACATAATCTGCACCTTTATCTATGCAGCTCTTTCAGCTTTGAAGTAGAACTTTCCATATCTATAAAAGGAATAGAATAATACAAAATTTTAAATGAATGCTGACAGCAAATTAGATTTCAGAAGTACTGTCTCGAAAAATTCTAGAAGTGGTAATGTAACAGTCGCCAACCACATATGTCAGTACAAGATTATGGGAACTACAAGACAAAAAAAAAAATTGCCATTGTGATTACCTTGCCATTGAACCCTTAAGCATCTCAACTTCCTCCTTCATCCGGGAAAATATTGCTTTCTTCTCATCATCAGTAGCACTTAAAAACTCCTTCACCAGGTTATCCAAAGCTGCAACTATACCAGCCTGTTTTTGAGAAATTTATGAACATATAGTTCAAGAGATAAGATGTGTAGTATTTTGTGCTTAAGTTATCAGGCGATGGAACCACTAACTTTGGAAGTAAGTTGTCCTTTTCCAACATGACTAGTACCACATTTCTCATTGATGAATTTGACAAAGTCGTCTAAATCTTGGCCACTGTGATAATGTTCCCCAAATTTGTTGTTTTTTGGGAAGAACTTCCACTTACACCATACCTGCATAGGCAGAATATATTCCTCAAAGCCAACCAGCAAAAAGGAAAAAAGAAAAGGGGTCGACACTTAAAAGAAGCTAAAATAATTTTTAAGACAAAATACAGTGTGCATCTAAGGGGAAAAAGAAATTATTATTATTTTAGAAAAATATAGTGTTTTGGCACTCATTTTTCCGCAAGATCCTTGTGCTTGTCAGCATCAAGACTAGCAACAACTAAATCTTCATCCTTGTGCTTGCCAAACGCCAATGAGAAAAACGACTCAGTGGTTGTGTAAAGTTGTAACACCCCAAATACCACCTTGTACGACATTACCTTCTAACATCCATTTACATCATGAGAGCACTAAATAATCTATCCATAAGTAAATTGCATTCATAAAAAATCTAAAATGTTCACAATATTGTCCCAAAAGAATAGACCCATCTTAGCCTTTACATTCCCAAAAATTAACAATGTAACGCAACGGAATATAACAAAATATAAACTAGACTTTACGTTGTTTCAAAATAATATTCTAGTCTAGTACAAAAGAATGTGTCGCTCTAAGCGTTCACCTCGGGATCAACCTCCCCGTCTAGCTGAGTTTCCCAGTGTACGGGTTCCTCGACTCCCAACTTCTCATCTAGTACATGATCTGAAAATATGTAATTTGTAGGGGATGAGCACGAAACTCTGTAGTAAAATCTTCCCAAACTCAAACAAGGTTTAAAAGAATGTAAAACAGGTCGGTCTCATTTAGCAAAATAACATATATAACTTTTGGAGAAAACTGTGACATTTAAACGGATCTCAAGTTTATACAACAGTGATAATCAAATAAAAATAGTAAAATGTATTCTTCAACAATAAACCATTGCCAAATGGTTTGGACCGGCGCCTGCCGTTGCATTGTCCCATACCAATGCACCGGCTCCGACAAAATCCATCAATGGTCTCATACATATATATAGATATATATTGGTTCATCTTATACCATGTACGTTGATTGTTTCTCAAGAATCTAGCCAACGACTATACCTAGTTCACCAATCATAATCACATCACAAGCACTTTGGGAAAGGGCGTCTACCATACCAATGGCAGTGACGAATCCCGCCCCAGGAAAGGTATACCACCCCTAGTTCGAACTCCAGTGAACGATAGTGGTTACATTACCAAATGACAACCCGCTACAAGTGTTTGGAAACCATTTCACCCCCACCGGGGTAGACTAACCTCTAACACTCTACGACATCTTTCGATGGCTATTCCAGCCCCTCACAACTACCATACAAAAAGAAAACCAACATATTCTCAATTAACTAACAATTTTCAAAGTATGAACAAAATTCCCAATTTCATTATGTGCAAATTTCCAATAAACAATTATGAAAAGTCCAAGAGATCACAATTCAATCATTTATTACTCCACACAAAGTTCTATGGTTCTAATTTCAATAATAAAGGAGAATTTAAGAGAAAATTCATCACTCTCCAAAATCTAGGGTTTTTCAAACAAAAGAGAAATTTCATGGGTATTCAACCCTAACTTTGTTAAAAACATGTAATCTTTATCCAAAAGACTAACAGAAGATGATTTCATATCATTTATGTCACATTTATAACAAAACATACATATACACATAACCCTAATCTCAATGAAAGAGAAAGAGAAGAAATCCCCTACCTTGTTCTTGGAAGCTAGGTTTGATCTTGACTAACTCCTTTAAACTCTTGTTGTTCTCTATCTTTCTTCCTCTCTTTCTCTCTTAGGGTTTCTAAGGTTGGAGGGCTGAAATGGAGTCAAAATAGGCGACCTTGGGTATTTATAAGGCTAAAAATCGGACCAAGATCGCGACTTTTAAGTTTCAGAATTCTTTCTGCCGTACCGGTACGCTGTACCGGTACATCAAACTCTCTGGACCAGTTTGCTCCGATACACAGTATCGGTACGTGGTACCGGTACGGTTTTGCCCAGTTTTTGACTTTTTCTCCGTTTTTCATTTCTAATTCTTCCTAACCCTTCCAAATCTATCCCAAACCTCTCCAACTTATATTTCTACACCAAACCTATTTAATACAAGTTCTAGGACCTAAAATTTCATATTTTCACTTCTTAAAACTAAAATTCGACTATTATTTCAAATCTACTCAATTCAACACACATCACTACCCATATCCACATTTGTACAACATTTTTTTTATTCTATATCTATATACATGTATAAAAGAAAATGCGGAATGTTACAAAAGTGCGGTCGATTAAAGCATTTGAGAGAATATAATCAGTGTGTGGAACCAATTTCAAGTCGAACATTAGATCGTCTTGACAAGATTAAATTTGGACAAAGTAAGGATTACCTTGAGATTAATCGGTTCAAGTCCCATGCTTTCAAAATATGTTCGACTGGAGATTAATCGGCTTAATGATGTTCTAGATTTAGAAGATTCTAATTCAAACAAATTATGATCAAAGTATATAATCTTAGGATGTGTATGAATGTATATAACTATAATTTGATTTCAGGTGTTAATGTAGAATTTAAGTTTACTAGATAGTTAAATGTTTGAATATTTGAATTTAACTTGATTTTCTGTAATTGCTGGCTGAAAAACCGAAACAGGAATCCAGGAGAAGATCGAGTATCAGTAGCCTGCAAGCTTTAGGAGATTCCAAAGGATCAACACCATCCGAATGGTTCTGATAGCGTCCGAACGGTATTGGACAATATAAAACTGCCTATTCGCCCAAAAAACCAGTCTAACATCTCCCTTGCATCAGGAATTCGAAAAAATAGCAGAACCCTTCATCTTTTCTCTTTAGATTTGCTTCACCCATCAATTTTTTCTTGAATTCTACTCCGATTAAACACTTATGTATAACTTTTTACCGGTTTTCACCAATTAAAAATCTCTGAAACATTTTTTTTTATGAAGAAATTCAACTACCCATGGTTCCAGGAGTAAGAACAAGAGCTTCGTTAAGCTGAGAAATTTTTGTAATAAAGTTTTTGAAAGCAAAATGAAAAAACTTTTGATTTCTCACAAAAATATTTGCCCTTTATCGCCCCCTTACAAGTGGACAAGCTAAATTGGCCAATAGGAAGATAAAATATATTTTGGAAAAAATAGTAAATCTTGACCGCAAGGATTGGTCTTTGTTATTGATTGATGTGCTTTGGGCTTACCAAACTTCATGCAAAACTATTTTGGAAATGTCCCCTTGTCGACTAGTTTATGGTAAACTATGTCACTTGCATGCGGAATTGGAATATCGAGCATACTGGGCAATCAAAATGATGAACTTTGATATTGACAAAGCAAATGCATCCCGCAAACTTCAAATTAACGAGTTGGAAGAACTAAGAAATGAAGCATATGAAAATGGAAAGATTGCCAAATCCAGAATGAAAAATTTTCATGATAAGAATATTGTGCGGAAGTTCTTTTTGCCTTCTCAAAAAGTCCTATAATATAACTGAAGGATTCGCCAATTTGTTGGGAAGTTGATATCAATACGGACATGCCCCTACATTGTTAAACAACTTTTTGAACATGGGGCAATTGAAGTTGTGAATCCCTTAACTAATTTTTTTTTAGAGTGAATGGTCAAAGACTTAAGCCATATCAAGATGGATTTGTTCAAAATGTGAATTCCATTCAGTTAAGGGAATTAGTATATGTGCCTTGAAAAGTCTATGTAAGTGTTTGATTGTGAATAGTAGTACTAATTGTTTGTTGTTTGTTTTACAAATTAGGGTCTAGCACTAAGGATTTATCTCGCTTCCAAATCTTATTAGCAATTGTCTATAATTTACTTCATAATGATATACATTAAGGACAATATTAAATTTAGCTTGAGGGGAGGGAACAATTCATATTTGTCTTGAAGCCCGACACACGTTAAACAACCGGATAGTGAGTCTTTTAAAAAAAAAAATCAAAAAATTTTCAAAAAAATGGATGAATTTTTTTTTTTTGGTTTAGTTTGGGTATGTTACGTACTTTTCCAAAAGATATATATTCTTTGATCATCAAAAAAGCCAAGGTTGGGTGAAAATTAGAAAATTTTGACAATCAAGCAAAACCTTTGTGCTAAAAATGTCCATTTGCCAAACGCCGATGAGCAAAACGACTCTGTGGTTGTGTAAAGTGCGGTCGATTAAAGCATTTGAGAGAATATAATCAGTGTGTCGAACCAATTTTAGGTCGAACATTAGATCTTCTTGACTAGATTAAATATGGACAAAGTAAAGATTACCTTGAGATTAATCGGTTCAAGTCCCATGATTTCAAAATATGTTCGACAGGAGATTAATCGACTTAATGATGTTCTAGATTCAGAAGATTCTAATTAAAACTAATTCTGATCAAAGTATATAATCTTAGGATGTGTATGAATGTATATAACTATAATTTGATTTTATGTGTTAATGTAGAATTTAAGTTTACTAGATAGTTAAATATGTGAATATTTGATTTTAAATTGATTTTCTGTAATTGCAGGCTGAAAAATCGTAGCTGGAAGCTAGGAGAAGATCGAGCATCAGCAGCCTGCAAGTTTAAGGAGATTCCAAAGGATCAGCACAGTCCGAATGGTTCTGATAGCGTCCGGACGGTACTAGCCAATATAAAACCTCATGTTCATGGACAAAACCAGTCTAACATCTTCCTCGCAGCAGGAATTTGAAAAAACAGCAGAACCCTTCATCTTTCCTCTTTAGATTTGCTTCACCCATCAGTTTTTTCTTGAATTCTACTCCGATTAAACACTTACCCAAATTTTTTTTATTGGTTTTCACCAATTAAAAATAACTGAAACATGTTTTTTATCAAGAAATTCAAGAACCCATGGATCCAAGAGCAAGAACAAGAGCTTCACCAAGCTAAGAAATTTTTGTAATAAAGTTTTTGAAAGCCAAATGAAAATACTTTTGATTTCTCACAAAATATTTGCCCCTTATCATCCTCTTACAAGTGGACAAGCTAAATTGGCCAATAGGGAGATAAAATATATTTTAGAAAATATAGTAAATCTTGATCGCAAGGATTAGTCTTCGTCATTGACTGATGTGCTTTGGGCTTACCAAACTGCTTACAAAACTATTTTGGAAATGTCCTCTTATCAGCTAGTTTGTGGTAAACCATGTCACTTGCGTGTAGAATTGGAATATCGAGCATACTGAGCAATCAAAATAATGAACTTTGATATTGACAAAGCAAATGCGTCCCGCAAACTTCAAATTAATGAGTTGGAAGAACTAAGAAATGAAACATATGAAAATGGAAAGATTGCCAAATCCAGAATGAAAAATTTTCATGATAAGAATATTGTGCGGAAGTTCTTTGTGCCTTCTCAAAAAGTCCTATTATATAATTCAAGGATCCGCCATATTCTTGGGAAGTTGATATCCAGGCGGACATGCTCCTACATTGTTAAACAACTTTTCGAACATAGGGCAATTGAAGTTGAGAATCCATTAACTAATTTTTTTTAAAGTTAATGGTCAAAGGCTTAAGCGATATCAAGATGGATTTGTTCAAAATGTGAATTCCATTCAGTTAATGGAACCAGTATACGTGCCTTGAAAGTCTTTATAAGTGTTGGATTGTGAATAGTATACTAATTGTTTGTTGTTTGTTTTACAGATTAGGGTCTAGCACTATGGATTTGTCTCACTTCCAGATCTTATTTGCAATTGTCTATAATTTACTTCATAATGATATACACTGAGGACAATATTAAATTTAGGTCGAGGAGAGGGAGCAATTCATATTTGTCTTTGAGCCCTTTAGACGTTAAAAACCGGATAGTGAGTCTTTTTTTTAAAAAAAATTCAAAATTTTTTCAAAAAAATGGATGAAATTTTTTTTGTGGTTTAGTTTGAGAATGTAATGTACTCTTCCAAAAGATATATATTCTTTGATCATCGAAAAAGCCAAGGTTGCATGAATATTAGAAATTTTAAACAATCAAGCAAAACCTTTGTGCTGAAAATGTCCATTTGCCAAACGCCGACGTGCAAAACGACTCAATGGTTGTGTAAAGTGCGGTTGATTAAAGCATATGAGAGAATATAATCAATGTGTCGAACCAATTTCAGGTCGAGCATTAGATCGTCTTGACTAGATTAAAATTGGCAAAGTAAGGATTACCTTGAGATTAATCGGTTCTAGTCCCATGCTTTCAAAATAAGTTCGACAGGAGATTAATCGGCTTAATGATGTTCTAGATTCAGAAGATTCTAATTAAAACTAATTATGATAAAAGTATATAATCTTAGGATGTGTATGAATGTATATAACTATAATTTGATTTTTTGTGTTAATGTAGTATTTTAGTTTACTAGATAGTTAAATGTGTGAATATTTGAATTTAAATTGATTTTCTGTAATTGCAGGCTGAAAAACCGAAGCTGGGACACCAGGAGAAGATCTAGCATCAGCAGCCTGCAAGCTTAAGGAGATTCCAATGGATCAGCACCGTCAGAATGGTTCTGATAGCATCCGGACGGTACTGGCCAATATAGACCCTCCTATTCGTGCATAAAACCAAGCTAACATCTCCCTCGCAGCAGGAATTCAAAAAAATGGCAGAACCCTTCGTCTTTTCTCTTTAGATTCGCTTCACCCATCAGTTTTTTCTTGAATTCTACTCCTATTAAACACTTACCCATAACCTTTTGCAGGTTTTCACCAATTAAAAATCTCTGATACATTTTTTTTATCAAGAAATTCAAGAACCCATGGATCCAAGAGCAAGAACAAGAGCTTCGTCAAGCTTTGAATTTTTTGTAATAAAGTTTTTGAAAGCAAAATGATTTTTTTTTGATTTCTCATGAAATATTTGGTATTATCGTCCCCTTACATGTGGACAAGCTAAATTGACCAATAAGGAGATAAAATATATTTTAGAAAAAATATTAAATCTAGACCTCAAGAATTGGTCTTTGTCATTGACTGATGCGATTTGGGCTTACCAAACTACATACAAAACTATTTTGGAAATGTCCCATTATCAGCTAGTTTATGGTAAAACATGTCACTTGCGTGTGGAATTAGAATATTGCACATACTGGGCAATCAAAATGATGAACTTTGATATTAACAAAGCAAATGTGTCCCGCAAACTTCAGATTAATGAGTTGGAAGAACTAAGAAATGAAGCATATGAAAATGGAAAGATTGCCAAATTCAGAATGAAAAGTTTTCATGATAAGAATATATGTGCGGAAGTTCTTTGTGCCTTCTCAAAAAGTCTTATAATATAGTTCAAGGATCCGCCATTTTCTTGGAAAGTTGATATCTAGATGGACAGGCCCCTACATTGTTAAACAACTTTTTGAACATGGGGCTGTTGATGTTGAGAATCCATTAACTATTTTTTTTTTAAAGTGAAAGGTCAAAGGCTTAAGTCATATCAAGATGGATTTGTTCAAAATGTGAATTCCATTCAGTTAATGGAACTAGTATATGTGCCTTGAAAAGTCTTTATAAGTGTTTGATTGTGAATAGTAGTACTAATTGTTTGTTGTTTGTTTTACAAATTAGGGTCTTGCACTACGGATTTGTCTTGCATCCAGTTCTTATTAGCAATTGTCTATAAATTAATTCATAATGATATACATTGAGGACAATATTAAATTTAGGTTGAGGAGAGGGAACAATTCTTATTTGTCTTTGTGCTTGGCAGACGTTAAAGAACCGGATAGTGAGTCTTTTTTTAAAAAAAATTCAAAACTTTTTCAAAAAAATGGATGAAAATTTTTTTATGGTTTAGTTTGGGTATGCTACGTACTCTTCCAAAAGATATATATTTATTTGATCATCGAAAAAGCCAAGGTTGCGTGAAAATTAGAAATTTTTGACAATCAAGCAAAACCTTTGTGTTGAAAAAGTCCATTTGCCAAACACCGACATGCAAAACGACTCAGAGGTTGTGTAAAGTGCGGTCGATTAAAGCATTTCAGAGAATATAATCTGTGTGTCGAACCAATTTCAGGTCGAACATTAGATTGTTTTAGCTAGATTAAATATGGACAAAGTAAGGATTACCTTGAGATTAATCGGTTTTAGTGTTATGCTTTCAAAATATGTTCGACAGGAGATTAATCGACTTAATGATGTTCTAGATTCAAAATATTCTAATTAAAACTAATTATGATCAAAGTATATAATCTTAGGATGTGTATGAATGGATATAACTATAATTTGATTTTATGTGTTAATGTAGAATTTAAGTTTACTAGATAGTTAAATGTGTCAATATTTGAATTTAAATTGATTTTCTGTAATTGCAGGCTGAAAAACGGATGGTAGAAACCAGAAGAAGATCGAGCATCAGCCACCTACAAGCTTAAGGAGATTCCAAAGTATCAACACCGTTCGAATGGTTTTGATAGCGTCCGGACGATACTGGCCAATGTAAAACTTCATGTAAACACATAAAACCAGTCTAACATCTCCCTCGTAGCAGGAATTCGAAAAGCAGCAGAACCCTTCATCTTTTCTCTTTAGATTTGCTTCACCCATTAGTTTTTTCTTGAATTCTACTTCGATTAAACACTTACCCATAACCTTTTCCAGGTTTTCACCAATTAAAAATCTCTGAAACATTTTTTTTATCTAGAAATTCTAGAACCCACGGATCCAAGAGCAAGAACAAGAGCTTCGTCAAGCTGAACCAGGTACGGAGCCTTTTCATCATCTGATGCAGCCTTGCAGCTGCATGAACAACCCTAGAGTCAGAATGTGTTCGATGCTGCTATGTATTCAATAATTTTGTGCATGGATCCCAATAAGGCCCTTGACTACTTTAACACATTGGAGGAGAATGCCAAATCTTGGGATATCACGGATCCCATCAATGTGTCAATGTCCTCTCGGGGAATTCAATCATGTGGAAGGGGGATGTATAACTTGCATGACCAAGAAGACTTACTCGCTAAGATAACAAATTGTCCCGTAAGGTCGAGAGCTTAGAGGTGAATAGGAGGCATGTGGTGTCAAATGTCACAAAGGACGATAAATCTTACTCTATATGTGAGAGTGTTGAACACTCTATTATGGAGTGCCCAAACATTTCGGCACTCAAAGTATATCATGAGCAAGTAAATGCATTTAACCAAAGTAGGCAGTCATACTCTTCACAGTCTAACACACACAATCTGGGATGGAGCTTCAACCTGAACTTTAGTTGGAAGAATGACAACCCTATTCCTCATGGGTCCACCTATTGTCAACTCCAATTCCACCCAAGCAAAATCAATCATATTATGGTCTTAGTCCATCATCTAGCTCCCAATACCCCATGGTCCAATCCACAAGGGTTTTCACAATACCCACCTCAACAAGGGTTTGGTCAACAAGGACCACCCAATCCGCCCACATACCAACCTCCTCACAAGAGAAATTTAGAGAATGTCATACACCAATTCATTCAGAGCCAAACCATAATTATCAATCAAAATGCCATAGTTTTTAATGACATTCTATCTCAAATTACTAAGTTGATGAATGCTATGAGATCTTTCCAACAAGAAAATGGGAAATTTCCCACTCAACCCCAAGAAAATCCAAAAGGTCAACATGTGATTGAATCGTCCGATGCCACTAGAGAGAGTTTTGAGCAACTCAAGGTTGTCATCACCTTTAGGAGTGGGAAGGAAATAGATGAAACCATTTTACCTAAAGTCTCATCTAAAGCCACTTCAAAAAATGAAAAAGAGAAGGGTTACTCTAAAGAGAGTGAAATACTTGAGAAGACAAAAAATTGTTAATTTGAATTTGCATGATTGTCCAATCTCGACTCTTTTTCCCCAATGTTTGAAGGTACTCACTAAAATTGCTAACTATTATGATATCCTTGAAATGTTTAAGCATATGAAGATCAACATTCCTCTCCTAGATGTCATCAAAGAAATCGCTCTTGTACAAAAATATCGAAGGACTTATGAATGTTGAATGTGCACCAAAAAGCCTTCCTCACCGAGCAAGTGAGTTCCATTTTGAGGACAAATACTCCACCCTAGTTCAAGGATCATTGTTGTCCTACCATTGCTGTCACTATTGGGAATTGCCGAGTGGAGCAAACACTGCTAGACTTGGGCACAAGTGTCAATCTCGTACCCTGCTTGTTGTATCAACAACTACATCTTGAGGAGTTGAAGCCAACCTCCATCACTCTTCGACAAGCGGATCGAAGCGTGAGAACACCAAGGGGAGTTGTTGATGATATTTTGGTCTATGTGAAAATATTCTATTTTCCTGTTGATTTCATTGTGCTTGATACTCACCCTCATTGCTAACCCTAATTCACAGATTCATGTCATATGATGAGAACCAAGGTGGACCTACTCTTATAGATCCTTTGCAAGTTTCATATGGGCCAATTACAAGATCAAGGGCTAAGAAGACAAGGGAAGCAATGCAAGGATTGGTGCCATCCATCTGGGATGAAGCTTGCAAGAGCCCAACACTCAACATGGGCTTGAAAGAAGGAGAACATGTTAGATAGGGCCTGTTGTTGTTAAGGCCTTCAATTTGTTTAAAGGATTTTTATTATTAGATTAGAATAAGTTGGCTTGAGGATGTTTAGCCCACATATGTCTTATTATTTTATTTGAACTAAGGTTTTAGAAGTTATTGTTGCTTGTCACTATTAATGCTACAGTACCCGTGACACTATTTACTAAAGGTCATTTTTTAGAGAAAGGGTCACAACTTTTTGATGCAATGCCATCTAATCCAATGCAATCTGATCCGTTGAATATAAATAGAGGTCCTATGATTCGGGCAAGAGCAAAAAGGATGAAGGAAGCATTGAACTGGCTGATTCATGACATATGGGCTGATTGTGCAAGTTCGAACATGGAGCATGATCCACTTGTGCAACAAAGATATATCAACATGATTCAAGTTCTAGAAGATTTGGGCAAAGGCTAAGCTTAAAATTGGCATGTTTAAAAATTGGTCTGATTGTAAGACTTTCCTTGTCTATTTAGACATATGACTTATTCTTTTTAGGAAAGAAAGTCTTTCCTTATTTAATTAGGCATGTGATCAACATATTAAAGGGATGATTGTGTTTTTCTTTTTTAGGAAAGTAAGTGCTATTTCTTTCTAGCAAGTAAGAGATATTTCTTTACCCACAAGTAAGAGATATTTCTTATATATGATAAACTATTTTAGGAAGTTTTCTTTGTAATAACCGGCCTATAAATAGGCATTCAAAGCATTATAAAAGACAGAATATTTTTATGAGTATTGTGAGGTTTATACTTTGTTGTTCTTACAAGAACTATTTTAAGAACTTATCAATAATTAATCTTTCTTGTGGCGTTCATCGACTTATCGCTCAATCTTGAGTGTGACGTCTTTCTCTTGAACTTTTAACCTTGGCTTCTTGTTTCTTGAAAACATTGGGTCTAGGGTTTTTGGTTCTTATAATTCTGGTTTGTAAACTTTCTTGGGATTCTTCAATCAATTTGTGTGTGGGTTCTTGAATTCGTTTAAGGGTTCGCATCACTTTTAGTTTAGGGTTTTATCATGTTTTGGGAAGGGTATTTAAAGGATGTAACCAGCCACTTCAAGAAGTTAGACAATTTTGAATTTTAATTGTGAGTTGAGTTTACTCCTCTTGTTCTTGATTGAACTTTTAAACTTATCAAAGGTAATCACAACCTTTGTGGTGTTTCTCCTTGTAATTTTAGTTCTTGAGACGGGTTCTTCAACAGGCTTATATTTTAATATAATCTAGGTTCTTGACACGAGTTCTCAACGGGTCTAGATTCTCCATCGACTTGAGTTTGGCTTTCTTGGATTGTTTGTTTTAATATTGTTGTTCCGTCTCAAAGCATTTCGATTGGGGTTCACATCATTTGATATTAAAGCAAGGTTTCCAATCAGGTCATATTCTATCTTTTTATTTCTTGCATATTTGATTCTAGGGCTTCATTGTTCTAGGTTTACAAAAAAAAAGGGCTGCCAAAATTCTTAGGGTTTTTTTAGTTGTTTATTATTTAGTTTGTGATCAAATCAGTTGGTAAAAAAAAATCATCCAAAAAAAAAAAAAACACAGAGGAGAAAACTCGAAAATATTTTTCAGCCTTATCTTCAAAGGGGCTGCATACATCATTTGGTATCAAAGCCCTAGCAAATGATTTTTAGACGTGTTGAAGAACCCGTTTCAAGAACACAAATTACAAGGAGGAACGCCATAAAAGTTGTGATTTACCTTGATAAGTTCAGAAGTTCAATCACGAGCAAGAGAAGTAAACTCAACTCACAATTAAAATTCAATATGTCTAACTTCTTGAAGTGGTTGGTTACTTCCTTTAAATACCCTTCCCAAAACATGATAAAACCCTAGACTAAAAGTTGTGATGCTTTCTCTCAAAAATGCATTTGAGTGAATAATGTCACGGGCACTATAACATGAATAGTGTCGTGCTATAGTAACTTTTAAACCCTAGTTCAAATAAAATAATAAGACATATGTGGGCTAAGCATCCTCAAGCTCACTTATTCTAAACTAATAATAAAAATCCTTTAAACAAATTGAAGGCCTTAACAACAACAGGCCCTATTGTTGTTATGCCCAATAACTAAATCCTTTAGTCATGCTAATAAAAATTGAAGGCCTTAACAACAACAGGCCCTAATAAAAATCTTTTAGTCATGCTAGAGTACCCATGACACTATTCATTCAAGGGCATTTTTGAGAGAAAGGTCACAAATTTTTTAGTCATACTACAGTACCTGTGACACTATTCACTCAAGGACATTTTTGAGAGAAAGGATAACAAATTCCTAATCTAATAAGGAAACAAATCCTAATCTAAATAGCATTAACTAAAGACTAAAATTTGTGATATTTTCTCTAAAAAATACCCTAGAGTGCATAGTATCACGGGTACTGTAGTATGAACAGTACAGTGCTACAGTAATTTATTCTAAACTCTATTTAAAATAAAATAATATGACATATGTGGGCTAAGCATCCTCAAACTCACTTAGTCTAAACTAATAATAAAAATTCCTTAAATAAATTGAAAGTCTTAACAACAAAAGGCCCTATCTCTAAGTCATGTCTTCATGAAAGGCCCCATCTCTAAGTCATGTCTTCATGTCTTCTACAGTTTGGATCAAGTGGATCAAAATTGGTTCTCCTTCTTTCAAGCGATTCTTGAGTGTTGGGCTCTTGCTAACTTCATTCCAGGTGGATTGCACCAATCCTTGTTTTGTTTTCTTGATCTTCATGACTCTTAATCTTGTAATTGGCCCATCTGGACTTGCAAAGGATTTTTATGAGTAGGCTCACCTTGGTTCTCATCATTCCCCCTTTCCTCAAAAGATTCGTCCTCGAATCTTCATCGACATCTTAAGGAGAAAGATCAAAAACATATAAGGTAGAAAAAAATTTGAATTTACACATCTTTTTTTTCCTGCTTTTCTTTTTTTTTCTTCTACTTTTTTTTGGACGATTTTTTTTCTACCCTAGAACAATGAAGTCCTAGAATCAATTATGCAAGAAATAAAAAGGATAGAATGCGACCAGATTGGAAACCTTGCTCTAATACCAAATGATGTGAACTCCAATCAATTTGCTTTGAGACCCAACAACAATACTGAAAATACAACCCAAGAAAGTCAAACTCAAATCTATGGATGGAGAATTTAAATCCGTTGAGAACTCGTGTGAAGAACCTAGATTATATTAAAATCTAGACCCGTTGAAGAACTCGTCCCAAGAACCCAAATTACAAGGAGGAACGCCACAAAGGTTGTGATCTACCTTTGATAAGTTCAAAAGTTCAATCAAGAACAAGAGAAGTGAACTCAACTCAACTCATAATCAAAATTAATTATGTATTGTCTCTTCTTTTTTCATTGATTAAACGCCTATTTATAAGTCTGGTCATTACAAGGAAACAAATCTTAATCTAATAAAGAAACAAATCCTAATCTAAATCGGAATAACTAAAGAATAAAATTTTTGACCCTTTCTCTAAAAAATACCCTTGAGTGAATAGTATCATGGGTTCTGTAGCATGAACAGTACCGTGCTACAGTAACTCATTCTAAACCCTATTTCAAATAAAAATAATAAGACATATTTGGGCTAAGCATCCTCAAACCCACTTATTCCAAACTAACAATAAAAATTCTTTAAACAAATTGAAAACCTTAACAACAAAAGACCCTATCTCTAAGTCATGTCTTAATGTCTTCCAAAGTTTGGATCAAGTGGATCAAAATTGGTTCTTCTTCTTTCAAGTCCATCTTGAGTTTTGGGCTCTTGCTAGCTTCATCCTAGGTGGATTATACCAATCCTTGCTTTGTTTTCTTGATCTTCTTGACTCTTGATCTGGTAATTGGCCCATCGGGACTTGCAAAGGATCTGTAAGAGTAGGCCCACCTTGGTTCTCATCACATATGCCTCTCGCCGAATGCCATTTGGATTGTGTATTACCTCGAGAATTTTTCAAAGATATATGATGGAGATATTCAGCAATATGGTGGAAAAGATTGTGAAGGTGTTCATGGATGACTTCTTAGTGTTTGGGGACTTGTTTGAAGGCTGTTTGGCGAATTTAGAGAAAGTTTTGCAGAGATAAAAAGAGATGAATTTGGTGCTTAACTGGGAGAAGTGTCATTTCATGGTAACTCAAGGGATTGTGCTTGAACACATTGTGTCTATTAAAAAAATTGAAGTGGACAAATCCAAAGTGGAAGTAATTTCCAATCTACCCACTCTAAGGGTAGTTAAGGACATCAGATCGTTTCTTGGCCATACAGGGTTTTATCGCTTTTTCATTAAGGATTTTAGTGTTTTGGCAAGACATTTGACAAATTTTCTAGCAAAGGATGTCCCATTGTGTGGTTGGATGGTTTTGAGGAATCTTTCCAAAAGCTTAAAAATAGGCTTACCTCATCTCCAATTATGTGACCACCCAAGTGGTAACTGCCATTTGAGCTCGTGTGTGATGCAAGTGATTATGCGGTTGACGTAGTGCTAGGTCAAATGGAATATAAAAATCCTTATGTAATATACTATACTAGCAAGATTTTAAATGAAGCACAAATGAATTAAACCACTACTGAAAAAGAATTGCCAGCCGCAGTGTTTGCAAAGGAAAAATTTAGGTCATACATCTTTGGTTCAACTATTATAGCCTACATTGATCACTCTGCTTTGAAGTATTTGTTGTCTAAGTAGGACGCTACGACGAGACTCATTAGATGGATCGTCCTCCTTCAAGAGTTCAACCTAAACTTCAAGGATAAAAAGGGAGTTGAGAATGTGGTGGCAGAGCTTTTGTCCCCGCTTGTTGTCCAAGACACCAAAGAGCATATTCCTATCCCTGATGAGCATCTATTTTCTATCCATTCAGTTTTGGTATGCTGACATTTGTAATTTTCTTGCCACAGGACAAATTCCCCCACATTGGAGCTTGAAAGATAAGAGAAGATTCATAGTGGATGTGAAGTACTTCTACTTCGACAACTCGTACCTGTTCAAGTATTGTCCTAATTAATCAGGAGGAGGTGTGTACTGGAAAATGAACAACGGGATGTCCTCTCTTGTGTCATTTCGAAGCATGTGGCGGGCATTTCTCTTCCAAGAAGACTTTAGCTAAGATTTTACAAAGTGATTTTTATTGGCCAACCTTGATTAAGGATTGTGTCTCATTTTGTAAGCAATGTGATAGGTATCAAAGGTTAGGAAGTGTGACATGTAAAAACGTGATGCCCCTCTCCCTCGTTCTTGTCATTGAAATTTTTTATTATTGGGACATTGATTTCATGTGTCTATTCCCTATGTCTTTTGACTACCTTTATATACTCCTGGCAGTGGACTACATGTCCAAATGGGTAGAGACAATTCCGACCAAGACCACCGACCACCAAATCGTGGTCAAGTTTCTAAAAGAAAATATTTTTTCAAGGTGTAGGATGCCTCGTGCAATGATAAGTGATGGTGTCTCACATTTTTGCAATATACCATTTACTTTTTTGAAGCATAAATATGGCATAACACACACATGGCGTCCACTGCTTATCACCCACAGACTAACAGCCAAGCTAAGTTGACCAATAGGGAGATAAAGAACATTCTTGAGAAAATAGTTAACCCGAATCAAAAGGATTGGTCACTTAGGTTGATTGATGCCTTGTGGGCTTACCACACTGCTTATAATACCATTCTTGGTATGTCTACCCATAGGCTAATCTATGACAAGGCATGTCACTTTCCAGTAGAGATGGAGCATAAGGCAAACTGGGCCACAAAGACTTGAATTTCAACTTTAGACTACCTGGGGACCATAAGAAGTTGGATTTAAATGAAATGGAGGAAATTCACAAAGATGCATAAGAGAGCTATAGAAATTACAAAGAAATGACGCAAATCCATTTTGAGAAAAGCTTTTTAGCCTGGACAAAAAGTGCATTTGAATAATTCTCGCCTCTTAATTTTCAAATGAAAACTTCGATTGAGATGGGATGGCCCCTACATTGTCAAGGTGGCCTACCCCCATGGAGTTGTGGATATAGAAAACCCTGAGGATGGTAAAATATTCAAGGTCAATGGCCAAAGACTTAAACCATTCTTCGAGGGTTTTGACGTTCAAGAGAGGAAGGAGGAGTTGGTGGATCTAGTCTATCCGGATATTGTTGAGGAATAACTGTTCATGTAGGTATTAGTGTACGGTTGACTTTGCTTTGTCCTTTACTTTACGAGTTAAAATGTTCACTTACTTTCACTTGTACATAGTGTTCTTTCTTCATGTGTGCATATAGTGGTGTTTTTGTTAAAGCTCATTACGAGGTGTTCTCTTACTCTTCTTGTCTTTTAAATTTTATCATCTCATTGCACGTGTTTTTGTTTCATTGACGACAATACGTAGTTCAAGTTGGGGGGTAAGGTGCACCATTGGCATGATAACTCCAATTTTTGTTGATAATACTATTTTGTGGTGAGATGCACCATTCACATATTCTACCAATATATTTTTTTGTATATAATTGTTGGAAATGTGAAAATTTTTAAAATTTTATGAAAAATATCTGAATGTTGAACTATATTTCCCTATTCAAGTTGTTATGGGATATGTGATTACTAGATCTTCACTTTGAACTTTGAATACATGTGCACACCACAGAAGTTTATCCGATACATGAGTAGCACATACATGTTTTCATTCAAACTCAACCACAGTGCACCTTCAATGTGTAATGTTGGCAATTTCCTGAGTGGATCCACATTTTAAAAGTTGACATACATAGTGGAGATGAAGTACCCATGTGAGCTTTAGTGCCAATCCTTGTTGGAGGGAACTTACATTTACTCAAAGGAATAATTTTTTAAATTCAAAATCTCTCCAATAATCTCATTATGCTAGCTTTGGTTAGAGTGCATATGGATAGTTGATTGACTTTGTCTTAAAATGTCAATATGCCTCCGCATGCTTATCTAGAGATGATCTTAGGCCATCTTTGAATTGCGTTGAGCCTTAGCCTTTTCTTGGGAAAAATTTATCCCTTGTGCCATGATTGAGCCTTAATTGAAAATTCATTTACATGCCACATGTTTTACTGAGCTAGCGCAAAATGATTTCTATTTTTACACCTTGTTTTTTTTAGACCGACTGTGATTAATCATCAAGAAAGTGAAAGGTGGTGAGGAAACCCAAATAGGGATGAATGGTATTGAATGTAAAAAATAGAGAAAGCCATGGAAAAAAAGAAAAAGGGGGTTGGAAAATAAAATAAAAGGAGAAGAAAATTGTTGAGGAAAGAAGAAAAAAAGACATCAAGTTGACATGAAGGTGTAAAGCTGAAAATGTCACAAAAGGAGATTTTTTGTAATAAAGTTCTTGTCCTTGGAATAACCCTTTTTGTCTCCCTCTACCTTTTATTTCACTCAGCCCAATTATCACCACAAGGCCTCATTACAACCCATGAAAGCCCTACATGATCTAGAGAAATCATGGCGAGAGCACACTTTAGATGGAAAGAGAAGTTGCTTTTGTTATTAACATTCCATTCATGAGATTATTCCAAGGTCATTTTAATTGTTATGCATGCACGTCATTTTCAGATTATATGTGAGTTTATTTTGGTTTGTGCACAAGAATTCATCTTACATATACACATTGAGAGCATGCTAGGATAATCATTGAGTTATTCATTTTTTAAGGGAAACCCTTGGTGAGTTTTGCATCAAAATTGAATTTGGATAGCCAAGTGAATGTGGATTCTGTTGAGTAAAATTTTAAATTACATATTCATTCCACACACACTATTTTTGAAAGGAAATGTGTAGTTGCATACTCTATAATAGCATTTAAAGTTATGATGAAATTCATGTGTGATTAGTTTGGGTGTTCAAAGAAAGTTGTTTTTTTTTTCTTTTTTGACAACCCATAGCTAGTAGGATAAGGGAATATTACTCAAATTTTAGATATGTGAAAAAAATGTGGAACACCCTTTTTACTCTAGTTGTGCTTTACTTGATGGGTGTTCATTTTATTTAATTTAGAATTCCATGTCATGTCTTTTGAAAGCATCAAGACTCAAATCGCCTCGCAATTTCATAAATGAATTTGGGCGTAGTCATACAACGTGATTCACTAGCATGGATCATGTCTTTGGGTAGTTGAGTAAGAAAATAGGTTATTAGAATGTTTTGGAGTTGAATAAAGTTGGAGTGGGAGTGAGAATGAGAAAACAAGGAAATTTTTGCAGAAATTAAACTAGCTACAGGTTGAAGCTTCACGAGCTACCGGTAGCTCGTGGCAAAATGGCTAGAAAAGTGGAAGGAACAACTACCGGTAGTAGAGACATGACCTACCAATAGCAGTTTTCCAAAAAATTCATCTACCCTGTAGCATGGGCATGATCTACTAGTAGTAGTTTTCTAGTAAGGTCATCTACCGATATCAACCTCATGAGCTACCGGTAGCTTGTACCCAGATTCGCAAAAACAAGGGTTTTAAACCCATTTTTTTTTGGAAAAACCTCTCATTTCTCTCATTTCCCTCTCTCTCAAAAACACTCTCTCCTCTCTCAAAACCCTCCAAACCTCTAAAGAACCCTTGGGCGTCCTTCATCTGCATCGATTTTCTCCCTCAAGTTTTGATTTCCCTTCACTTCCCTAAATTCCTTCTTTTCAAAAACCATTTCCTCTCCATAAAGCATCACCAAATTCATCAAAAGCAATTATTTTCTCTCAAACCTTGAATTTTTGGACAATGTATAGAATGGGTAAGTCTCCACCTTCATCTCTTGGTGTTTTTGAGTTATTTTGGGGATGGGTGTTTCCATTCTTTGCCCTAGTGGCATTTTTGGTTTTGATGGCCCACACAAAACAAGCGGGCCCTTTCACATCGAAACTAGTGGGCACCAGATCCCACAAGAGGGTAGAGGAGACAGCCCCTAGTGGTGAGGAGCAAAGGAAAAAGAAAAGGTACGACTCTCACACAAAGAGCATTTTAGGCAAAAATGTGACATGTGAGCGGCAAGTGGACAAATCCACACTTAAGCCATACGATGATGTACTCTAGACAATTGAGGGTCATGTGCTTTCCTACTGTCAGGAATTTTATCAATCGATAGTGGATGATGACTTGTGTTTGCTAAAGACGAATGTGAGGGGAAAAGTGACCGAGTTCACTCCGACAATCATTGCCGAGGCATTGGAGTATCAGAGGTCTCCGGCCAACCCCCGTTAGAGTAAATCACTCCAAGATTATGCGAGCTTGATGTATGAGAACCCTTCACTGTTCAAATGAAAATTTCAAGTTGGGGGACTCAAGCATTCCTATGGGGTGATGATTAAAGTCCTCCACCATAATGTTTTGCCTTGGAGGGGAAAATAGCTCTTCTCTATGAGTTCATGGCTGGCACCAGGATGGACATTGCCTTGATGTTCTAGGAGGTGATAAAGGACTATGCCTAGGCTATGTAATCGAGGGCGAACCTATCTTACGCCCACCTTGCCCCCAACATTTGTTGTTAGAACAAGTTCAAGGACATCACTACTTATGTGAGACTCCTACTTGAGTTTGGCCCTATAGGCAAGCTGAGCAGTATGAAGGGGACATCTACTACTACCCCACCTTTGACAGTCTCTTAGCATCTGGCTGGGATCGAGAGGAGGTTAGATGATTTTGGGGGGGACTATGCAACTGCTGAAGCTGATAGTCTCCAAGAAGATCTTTGAGAGGACATTCCCTAGAGAGCCTCTCCCCGAGATGCCACCACCACCAGCCACCGCACCAGAGTTCCCACCATCAACCCCGAGGACTAGTGCTGGCATTCGGATGTCCACCCTAGCTAGTTCGACTTTTGTGGATGTCTCTAAGTCTGATGATGAGGAGGATGAGTATGACGATGATGAAGGACGATTAGAGAAAGTTTAGTGTTGTTTTTGTTATTATTTTATTGGTTGAATAAAATGGGATAACAGTGTAGGAGTCTTCGACTTGGTAGAAGAGTTCCTAGGATAGTAGGCAATTTTTCTTAAGTTATGTGTACTTATTGAAAATTTCTATGCATGAAAGAACTACACTTTTTGTTTCATTGTGCTCCAATTTCATTTGCATAATTTCAATGTGATTGAGTATTTTGTTGGTCCATGAATTATCTAACATAAATTGAATTGTTATACGTGTTGTACAGAGTTTTGAAAAGGTTTGCTAGGGACTAGCAAAGCTCAAGTTGGCGGGGTCTCATGAGTGTGGAACGTTAAATATTAAGCATCTTCATTGCATCCAACTTGATAGTGAATTTTTAGGGAAATGGATTCAAATTGATAATTAATGGATATTGGTTTGAATGCAGGTTTTAGGCTGAAAAGGGCAGGAATAAAGCACCCCATCAAGTGATCAAGGTCAATGGGGAAGAAAGGATCTCATGATGGATGATTCGAAAGTTCAAGGAACCAAGAATTTTAAGACAATAAGATAAGTTACCAGTAAAAGACTTGCTTGAGCTACTGGTAGAAGAGCCTACCAGAAAGCAACTTCTAGTGCATCCCTGTAAGACCAACCAGTAGGAGACTTACGACCTACAGTTAGAAGACACATTATGGAAATGAGCTACCTATAGAAGACTAGCCAGAGCTACCAATAGAAGAGCCTACTAGAAAATAGCTATCCAGTGCCTCCCTGCAAGACCTACCAGTAAGAGCCTTACGTGCTACTGGTAGAAGACCCTACTAGAAATGAGCTACCGATAGGAACGTTATGAGCTACCAGTTGAAGATGCCCAGAAAACTCTGATCCTTCTCTAAATGATTCCACTAACTACGGGGGCCCACCTTTTGTCACCTAATGCATGTTCTAACATTTTTAATGCTCCATGATGATCTCCTAACCCTTACATTCAAATTTTAAGCATGAGAGAGTGGGCGACCAATGTAGAGAGAACGAGTGGTTGAAAAGCAAGGGAGGACCATACTTTGACTAATTTTGGAATCTTTTATGGACAACCTCTCTCCAATCACTCCAAGTTAGCCACTAATGCTAAGGGAGAGGGGGATGGACTAAAATATGGACTTCCTACACAGAATTGCAGATCATTAAAGTTTTAGAAAGAGAAGGTCCAAGGTAGAAGAGGTAGTTCTAGAGAGAAAGCTGGGTTTTACAATTTCCTTCACCTTTTTCATTGTAGTAAGCTCTATTTTACTTGCAATCTTTCCCTCTTGCACCCTAATCTCTTTTAATTAAAGTTGTAATCAAGTTTTGCTATGTTTCTTAGAGTTCATGTTCATATTTGGGTATTGTCCCTTCAAGCTTTACATTTTGGATATGAATGTCTTTTCTCTTATAGTTTAAACTCCTTACATTAATACAAGTTCATGTTTGATTTCACTACAATGTTTCTCTACTCCGTGTTTGTTCTTGCTTTTACCATAGATAGCTAAACTTTTAGTTTTCTACTCCAAAAGGGACTTCCTCTTGGGTATGTGAAATTGACTCTCTTTCATTCTTCATCGTAGTGTAAAAATTTGGTTTGACTAGGTTGTAGACTTTTTATGCACCATAGACTTGTCACGGGGTATGCTCTTGTCCAACACAACTACATTAGCCCCACACTTCCTACGAATTAATAAAACACTAAGACACCATTGGTTGAATGAAATGAGTCAATTTGGCATTCTCATTGGAATGAACTATATAGATTAGTCAACCTTGCTTTCTTGCATATTTCTTAACTCACTACTCACCAAATTTCAAATCACAAGATTTTTCAATTTTTACTTTTTCCCAAATCACTCTTCAAAAACACCCAATTTTGGTAATATTTATTCCAAGTAAAACACGACATTGCAAGTCTCTCTATGATTGGGGATCTCTTTTGCACACACACACGTTTTTGTTCATCCACACAATTTTTCCACTTCATGTATTGAACTTGAGGGAGAGTGACAATCACCAATCTCTATAAGCCATATACACAAACAACCGGGTTCATGTGGGAAGTTAGGGAAAAAGAATTCAAGCAAGCCTTTCCCCTCATCTTTTGGTAATCTCTATATTTTACTGGCTGTTGATTTTGTGTCTAAGTGGGTAGAGATTGTGCCAACTAAGACAATTGACCACAAAGTTGTTATCAAATTTCTTAAGAAAAATATTTTTTCTAGATTTGGTATGCAAAAGGGAATTATTAGCAATGGTGGTTTTACATTTTTGTAATAGACCATTTTGGTAATGCATGAATATGGTATCACACGCATAGTGTCCGTTGCTTACCACCCATAGACAAATGGCTAGGCTGTGTTGGCTAACAGAAAAATTAAGCATATGTTGGAAACGACGGTGAACCTTAATCATAAGGATTGGTCAGTTCAATTGACTGAGGCTTTATGGGCCTACCGTACAACATACAAAACTCATTTAGGAATGTCGCCCTATAGGTTGATCTATGGCAAGGCCTTTCATTGCCAATAGAGATTGAACACCGAGCATATTTAGCCATAAAGCCATTGAATTACAGTTTAAGTCTAGCTGGTGAGCATAGGAAATTGCAATTGAATAAATTAGAGGAAATACATTGGGATGCATATTTTAGTAGTAGGATTTAAAAAGAAAAAAGTCTACTTTTTTATGACAAATCAATAGTAAGAAAAACCTTTGAGCCATGTGAGAAAGTATTGTTATACAACTCTAGTCTCCACATCTTTCTAGGGAAATTGCATTCATGGTGGATTGCCCCTATATAATCTATATTTTTTTTATCTCAATGGAGCTGTGGAGATTTTAACCTTTAAAGTTAATAACAGTCACTTAAGTCATTCTTGGAAGGTTTTTCAAAAGATGAGGTTGTGGAAGATTTGGTTGATCCTGTGTATCCGGAGCTTGATACTGAGTGACTTCTTTCAATGATAATAGTGCATAGTTAGTAGTTTTCATTTTTCTATTCAGTGAACAGTTTATTTCATTTTACTTCTTTTTGTATAGCTTGTGTTGTTTTGCAAATAGCTTTTCTTTGTAGAAGTAGTGTCATGTGTTCTCTTACCCTCAGTATATTCATTGCATGACTATTTTGCATTGAGAATAATGCATGGTTTAAGTTGTGGGGTCCTTTGCGCACCATTGTCATGTACACCACCACGCCGTTTGTTAAAAAAATGAAAGAAAGAATTGAAAAAGATAAGAAAAAGAAGACAAAACATTTCACTGGGAGTATATTATTCTCTTTTATTTAGCATGAGATTGATTGAATATTTGAATTGAATCTTGAGTTATTTACATATTAACACATTAGAGGAGTTTATTCTATGCTCAAGTATCATCCACATGTTTTCATGTGAAACTTAACTCTTTGTGCACTATAAGCATGCTAATTTTTGTAATTTATTGAATAAGATTCATATCTTAAAATGCTTGACATATACAGTGGAGATGAATGCAATTACCCTTGTGAGCTTTTGTGCTATTTTTTATTGGAGGGTTGAATTGCATTTACTCAAAATAATTTTCTTTCAAACTCAATACCTTCCAATAATCTCATTACTTTTGTTTTGGTTAGTGTAAATGGATTATTTAGTTGATTTTATCTCTCTGTAATAGTACCTTGCCATGTATTTTTAAAAAATGATCTTAGGCTATTTGTGAATTAACTTGAGCCTTAACCTATTTCTTTCTTAACATAGTCCCTAGAAGCCATGATTGAACTTTAATGTAAATTTCATTTCTTTAGACACCTATTTAACCAAGCCTTGTGATTAGCACACAACTTTGTATACTCTGAGATGCTAATCAACTCATTTTGTGTGTTTTTAAGCTTTAAATGATATAAAGTATAACAATTGAAGTCTTAACGCCATGTGGTTGTACTTGCAGTTGAATGGAGACAATCGTTGTTTTAAAGACCCTCCCACACCTCTTGGGTTGAAGGGAATTGAAAAGATAGGTTGAGGATAGCTCGGGAGCAAAGAAATCAAGAGTTGCAGATAAGGAAGCAGAATGGTACCGGTACCATATGGTACCGGTATCCAAAACCTACTGGAATCGAGGTACCGGTACCATGTACCGGTACCACGTTCCTGACGTGCTCAAATTCTACAGATCTGCTCAGCTGTTTTGAGGGCCCTACCAGTGCGACTCCACCACTTTTCTGACACACCCAGGATACTGATCAGCCTGCCCCCTCCTTCCTTTGAAACCTGAAGCTATAACATTTAATGAAGAGTGAGAAAGAAGGGTAAAAACAGCCCCTGACATGGGTCTGGCCCTAGCTGCCCCCTTACCCCCTTTGGTTGACTGCCACCTCCAGAGGGTCAGCCATGCTCTCTTGCACGATTTTGGAGGGGAGCTGCTTATTTCTCCAGAAAGAGGGGTTGGAATGGAATATTACATTTTTGTATTGTATGAAATATAGAGAGAGAAGCTCTGGGAAGAAGAAGATGAGTAGTGGATTCTAGAGAGAGAAGTGACATTTTTCATGTATTCTCCATTGTTTTAGCTTGGAATGTTTTTGTAAGGATCTTGAGAACTTCTTTGAATGTTATGAATGCTAGTTCATTTATGTTGGTTCCTAGTTTAATGCTCATTTCAATGCTTCACCATTAGTGTTCTCTAGTTCTTCATTTTTCATTGATTCAAAATGGGTTTTCATCTCTTCAAACTTAGCTGGTGAGTTATTGCATTTGGTTACTCTAGACCTTCATCTCATTACAATGCACTTTCACTACATAGTCATTCTCATTTCAAATATGAATAGGTAAATTTTCTAGTTGGCAAGACCAAGGGGGATCTCTCTTTGGGCACACCATTTCAACTCTTTCTCCACCCTCCCTTGAGAGTCAAATGGTTTGTTTTGACCAGATTGAAGGTGGATGATTCGATGAGACTTTGATAAACCGTAGGCTTAGTCACGGTTTATGCTTAGTTCCTCACCGGCATCATCCCCGGCTTTCCGTGAATCAAACATTCATTCATACTCAATCGGAGGAGTGGGCTGAGTTGAGGTGACATACCCATTGGAGTAACCTCTTGGACTTGCCAACACTGGTTTCCCATTACATTCTCTTTAGCTCATACTTCACCAACCAAATCGCAAGACAAAATATTTTTATATTTCCGTGTTTCACCAAATCACTTCAAACTTGTCACACTTCCTTCCCTATGGATACGACCTTGGAATACTCTTCCAAGTATCACACGACACACGAAAGTCTCCTTGCGATTGGGGAGCATTTTTGTGCATACGCATCCCATTCTACATCATTCCATTTTCCTTGCCTCATTGCCCTTTTCTTTTGACACCATCCCTAGGGGAAGAAATCCTTCTCCCCCGGCCATACATTGCATCATTTAAGGGAGAGTAATTAGGGGTTAGTTGAGGTTAGGTATTTTCTATCAATCATTTTTGGCGCCGTTGCCGGGGGAGGCAAGTGCCAATTCAAGGAAGTGATTTCCGAACGATGGAGATAAGTCCCGTGATCTTCATTATGGGCTGAGGTACGTTGTCTCGTGTACATATTCTTGTTTGTTTATAATTTCACTTGTGTATATTTTGTTGCATGTGGGAGAGGGATACCCATCACCGACTAGTTAGACAAAACTTAGCTCCCAACATGAACGTCGACCAAAATCCACCCGAGGATGCGGGTGACAATTTTGACAATGTGGGTGTAAACCCAAACATCCAAGGGGGTGGAAATTTTGACTATGATGGTGCAAACCAAAATGACCAAGGGGGTGGGGGATTGCAACCACCTAGGATGCCTAACCAAAGAATGCAATATCCTCCCCCTGATCAATTCGATCATGCAAATGTCAACCCTAACATGCAAAGGGGTGGGAGATTGCAACCACCGAGGATGCCCAACCCGCATGTTCATTTCCCCCTCCTAGGAATGAAGGGAACGTCCTACTTGATCCTCTGGCTAGGACAATGCGGGAGTTTCTTCAACCGACCCGTAGCACCACACCATCATGCATACTCCTTCCCGTCCAAGCTCACCTCTTTGTTGTTAAACCATGGATGTTGCAACTATTCACCAAATTTCGTGGGATATTAGATGAGAATCCATATAATCACATAAGGACTTATGAGGAGGTGGTTGCAACATTTATCCCAAATTACAACATGGAGGAAATAGCTAGGATGAAATTGTTTCCTTTCTCATTGGGTGATAAGGCAAAGGATTGACTTGATTCCATGCCGTCCCGGACTATGTTGTCTTGGGACCAAATTGTTTCAGCTTTTTTGAAAAAATTCTTCCCGGTTCATAGAACCACGACTTTAAAGAAGAAAATCCAAAATTTTTCTGAAAACCCCAATGAGCAATTCTACCAATGTTGGGATCGTTACAAAGATTTGCTCCAATCCATTCCACATCATGGATTTAAATCATGGCAATTGGTGAGTTTCTTCTACGAAGGAATTACACCAAGCCATAGGCAATTTATCAACATGATGTGTAATGGTGAATTTTTGAACAAAGATCCCGATGAAGCTCTAGACTACTTTGCTACATTGGCTGAAAATGCACAATCTTGGGACATTAGGGACCCAAACGATGTACCTAGGGAATTGCCGGGTGGTAGTCAACCACAAAGAGGGAGAATGTATGACTTGAAAGACCGGGAGGAGTTACTCTCACAAATTGCCAAATTGTCTAAGAAGCTAGATACCCTTGAGGTGGATAAGAGACGGGTGATTTCTCAGGTGTCAAGAGCCGAGGAGGCTTGTTCTATTTGTAGCGGTGTTGACCACCCCACATCGGAGTGCCCAAGCATCCCGACACTTAAGGAAGCCTATCACGAACAAGTCAATGCCTTTAACCAACCAAGGCAATCATTTCCTTCAAATTCTACAATGCGGGGTTCCGTGATCACTCCAATTTTAGTTGGAGGAATGAGAACCCCATCCCGTATGGCTCGAGCACATACACACCTCCCGCACCT
>CM042191.1:16067086-16078922 GCA_023539305.1 Ilex asprella
ATATATATATATATAATGAATGTAATTTATTTATTGATGTATTATCTTAGTGCTCTCATTATGTAAATGGTTTTAGAATGTAATGCCGTCCAGGATAGTTTTGGGGGTGTGACATGATCTAAGGGAAAGATGGCTTCTTTGTCTCAAAAGCTTGAGGCTCCAGAGATGAAAAAATTCAATGAAGCATTTGATGTGCCACCCGCGGAACATACTTGTGGGATATGTGCTTTGGTGGGGCATTCTACTGAAGATTGTCCTATGATTCCTGATTTTCAGGAGGTGCTATTGGAAATTCCAATGTTGTCTCATTTTTTCAAAAGCCATTCAATAATCTCTACTCTAAGACTTATAATTCTGGGTGGAAACAACACCCAAATTTCAGTTGGAGAGGTCAATAGAAAAATCATGTCCAACCATCACAATCACAACAATCACTGTACCTGCCTTACCAGCCCCCTCATAACCGTAGTTTGGAATCAATTCATGCAAGCCCAAATGCAATATAATAATCAAAAATCATAGGCCTACAATGAATTTAGAGAATTCAAATCTTCAAATCCCAAACTACACAGTCTTTAGATGATTTAAAAGTGCAAATGCAGAAACTTACCTAGTCGATGGCTAATCAAGAGAAAGGCAAATTCTTTGTCCAACCAAAGCCTCCTAGGTTCAGTTTTAGGTAGGAAATTTTGATTTCATAGACACTTCTCAAAGAGCAAGTCCATGTTAACACCACTCTTAGGAGTGGAAGAATCATTGAAAAAGGTCACACCACAGACACACATTGAGCCTACATCTACACTTGTGGTAAAACCTCCCCATGTCTCCCTTGATGAGATTGAGACAAGAGAGGTTCAGGGGCCTCTATATCGTATTCTTACTCCCTTCTCTCAAGACTCTAGAAACCTTAGAAGCTGAGTAAGTCATAATCCAACACAAAACCCCTCTAAAATTAAAGGATCCAGGTTGTCCAACCATATCTTGTGTCATAGGAAACTTCAAGATAGAGCAATCCTTGCATGATCTTGGAGCTAGTGTCAACTTACTCCTCTATACTGTCTACCAACAATTAGGGTAGGCGAACTCAAGTCTACGAGCATCTTTCTATAGTTGGCAAATTGTTCTATTAAAGTCAATAGGGAGATAGTTAAGGATGTACTTGTCCAGGTGGATAAGTTGTATTTCCTTATTGACTTTATTGTATTAGACACCCATCTAATTGCACATGCAGGGAGTCCAATTCCCATCATTCTTAGCAAACCATTCCTTGCTACTTCCAATGCTCTCATTAATTATAGGAATAAGTTTATGAAATTCTCATTTGGGAATATGACCCTTGAGCTTAATATTTTCAATATAGCTAAGCAACCATGTGAATAGGACGAAGTGAGGGAGATCAATTTTATTAATTCTTTGGCACAAAAAAAACACTTTGATAAGGCATTCATAGAGGACTCTATAAAATCCAAAAAAAAAATTAAACTTTTTATGAATAATGATAAAACGATAATTTGTCACTATAGTGCGGGTTAAAAACCTATATTTCTATGGAGCTCCGATGATGAAACGGACCTTACCATTGGATTCATCTCACGAAATATAGTTACCCAGACAATTTTTATTGAATTTTGAGATAATAGAGTTTTTCACATTTTTCGAGGCAATAGGTGTCTCGTGACCTCAAAAAACGCCCCAAAAATAAAATTTATAAAATGTTATTATAATTTAAAGAAAGGTCATATTAAAATATCTTGAACTTTAACCAGGACGAAATTTAATCGTTTCGGGGCAAAAACGGACTCGGAAATTGGGAACGCATGGCGCGACATGGACTAAGTGTTACAGTGCATAAATAGTAACAAAAATCTGATTTTTTGGACACAATTCTCTACTGATTCCAGTGGGATCATGTTAGAAGATAGAAAGAGTGGGAAAGGAAGAAAAAAAGAGAGATTCAAGACTTCTCTCTACGATTTGAGGAGTTCAGACATTCGGATTTCTTCGAGCCAAGTATTAAAGTGTGACACCCCAAAATTCGGGGTTTCGTTAATTTTCTATCAACTCGCGGAATATCCGTGGATAACGAGTAACTCGATATCGCGCCGTTATGCCCCATTTACTGGGCTCCATAATTTAACGAAATTCGAGCATAGTCTCCTTTGTACGTGGAGCTCTACCCAAAATATAACCTGTGCAATATATCTTTACATGACCCATCCGAGGCCCAATATAAAACATTGATCACACCGGGTCCATTTATAAGTAAACATTGGTCACACCGGGTCCAATTATCCATACTTATATCAAAAAATGCAAGGTTACTTTAACAATGGTTCATATATGTTCTATTACAATCATTTACAAAAGGTTACATGCCCAAAACATAATTTTCATAAGTGTTGTACATTAACACAAAATAAAGCCACATTCGGCTTTATTCAAACATGAGGGTCCAAATTGGAGCCATCTGCCGATGTGTTTCCCCCACCTAAAATGTTTTCCCGTATAGAGTGAGCAACGCCCAGTAGAGTAATTTCCTACAGAGGCTACTCCCGATCTAAGTGCACATGCAATATTCACATACAACATTTCATATTCTCATCAACATTTCAAGTAAGAATATGCAATTCTAGGTTGGAATTCTACCGTGTCATGCTATGAAATGAGATGAAACTCACTCATGCATCATGACTCGAGTCCTCACCGACTCCCACAACACAATGCAATGCACTCGTGCAGTGTGATCGTCATTCGACGAAAAATTCACCCAATGATCGTTTGAAAGTAAACGTTGTTTTATTATAAAACTAAATCATTGATGGGTGTTACTCATTGAATGAGTACTTTTATAAATCAAAATCTTGTGTCTTGTTGGGCAACGGATTTTGAATTTTATACCGCCGATTCTGTATACCATACTACACTTTTCCGGAAGTTCACCATAGGGGATCTTGACTCAAAAGAGAAAAGAAAACCGAACTAAAAGACACTTTCGACGATGAAACTTCACTTTTATATCAAGATTGGAACTGGACTTAAACGTCTTTGGATCCTGCTTCGATCTGGTTTTACTTTACTTTACTTCTGTATAACCAAGTCACCGGGTCTTGCACCCGAGGGGGGATCTATCCCTTCTTGCTATACCCAACACAAGTTTTTCATGCAACATGCGGCTCAATGAGATCTTCAATCCGACTTTACCGATTCCACATGTCAATCACCAAGAATGGTGTTTGATTAACCATGCTTACACACACTCACACTCATACCTAAGCCCAAGAATGTGATGTCTCCGTACATATGCAATATAATAAACCATATAGAATGAGTGTCATATGAACCAATTAAACCATACATTTTAATATGTATCATGGACAATTATATCATATGCATATAATCTCCAAAAATCCATAACAACGTCAAAACATCAACTAGCATGTATTAACATTTATATCCAATACAATTCACCAGCATGTTATAACACATAATAACTCACAAATTCAGCCCATAAAAGTGCACAAAAATAGTCCATGTAAGTGCACAAATTCAGCCCCAACATAAGTAAAATAGAGCTTTTCTACTCTTAACCTAGCTCGGATTGAGTCTAATTGACTCAACAGAAGAAAAGTAGATATTTTTAGCTCTTAACATAGCTCAGATTGAGTCGAATTGACTCAACATGGGCAAAATAGAGCTTTCCAGGACTTAACCTTGCTTGGATTGAGTCTAATTGAATTAACATAAGTAAAGTAAAGCTTTTCAGCTCGTAGCCTAGCTTGGATTGAGTCTAATTAACGTAACAAAAGTAAAATAGAGCTTTCAAGCTCTTAATCTAGTTGAAGTTAAGCCTAACATAAGTAAATTAGAGCTTTCCAACTCTTAATGTAGCTCAGATTGAGTCTAATTAATACAATATAAGAAAATTAAAGCTTTTCAACTCTTAACCTAGCTCGAATTGGGTCTAATTGACTCAGTAGAAGAGAATTATAGCACAACTCTTAGATGAGCTTGAATCAAGTCTAAATAACTTAGCAATAGAGCATGACTTATGTGGGGATAAAAAGCTACCAAGGGAAAATCATTTCATGAGTGAATTCTACAAGGTCGTCATCCTTCCATAAGTCAATGGGTAAATTACCATGGATGTTGATTTATGATGAGTTTGTTCATATGGCTTTCATTACATATTAAACACGGTGATAATATTGCAATTAGACATTACATTGCATTTATACGGGAACATCGCATTCATGGGCATTTGGGCATGAGTGTGGGTGGTGTAGGCATGGTTAAGTCAAATACCATACTTGGTGGATGATGAGTGGGCTCGGTATCGTTGAACCAAGGCTCAACAGAGTCGCACGGTTGCATGAAAAAGAATAACTTGTGTCGGGTATAGTAAGCAGGGATAGACTCTCCCTCGGGTGTAAGACCCAGCCCTTGGTTTATACACTTCTGTCGGTACAAGTACAAAAAAGTGTATCAGTGTGCGGAGCCAGCGGTGCGACACCAATAGTCCGCTACCCAGCAAAGACACATGAGTTTTGTTATAAAATTGTCATACGATGTACAACATCAATGACGGATTTATCATACATTGACATACATTGTGTGGTGGGAGCCGATGAGGGCTCAGGTTTAAGGGCATGGTTGAGTCTCACTCATTTCATAGCATGTCATGGTGAAATTCAAATCTTGAATCGAATATTCTTGTTTGGGATGATTATTGTTTGTTAAATGTTGCATGTGCACATTTTATATGCACTTAGGTTGGGGAGTAGCTTATTTAGGAGATATCTTATTGAGTGTGGCTCACCCTTCGTGGAAAAATATTTCAGGTGCGGAGTTTATATTTCAGGTGCAAAGTTTTTGTTAAAATTCTATTATGATGTGTAAATATATGGAATTGTATGTAATGGAACTAGTATGGATCATGTTTTAGGTGAAAAAACCTTAATAAACATGTTTTGATTGGTTGTGGAATTGATTGGAATGGATTGGAAATGAATAAGGAAGGATTCATGAAAACACAGACAAAACCTTCCGGAATGTCGATGAAAACCTTCTGGAAGGTTAATGTAAATTTCTGTCCAGAAGGTTAAAACCTTATGGAAGGTTAATGAAAACCTTCCGGAAGAACTTTTTCAGTAAGCAAAACCTTCCAGAAGGTCGATCAAAACCTTCCGAAAGGTTGATGAAAACCTTCCTGAAGAACTTTTTCAGTAGGCAAAACCTTCCAAAAGGTTGATGAAAACCCTCCGAAAGATGTTCCAAAAATCTAAAATTTTAAAATGGTTTTGTCATGCATTGGACTTTGATCCTTTTAGTTCAAATGATATAAAAGGACATTAAATGAGGTATATTGAGGCACATAGGACCTCGGTTAAATTAAATGATTAAATTAATCACGGGTAGCACGTGTGAGTTATAATTCCGGTAAAGGGGGTACTATTGGCGTGATGTCGGATTGTGTGGCATTCACAAGTATTTTCGCGGGTTAACAGTTGGTCAACGGTTTAAAAAGGACCCCCGATTTTAGGGGCATCACGTCACCTAACCCCATCAAGCGACAGAAGTCCAGCATGCCTACCAAAATGCCCAAAAACTCCATAGAGATCTAGGTAGGACATAGGTTGAAAAGGCAAAGGATAGCCCTTATAAAAGAAGACAGAAAATTAAAGACCCACCTCAAAGGTATACTCAAAGTAGCAAACTCTCCTTAAATAAACGGTGTTCCAGAGAGAGTCTGGATAGGGAATGTGGACCTTGACCCCGATAAGAAAGTTGTAGCCCAAGCAAGTTCCACGTTAAAAACGGCTCACCTTCTGAAAACCCAATTTTGTTCATTGTATAACACATCTATGAGAAAAAGGAGTAGAAGTGCTAGCCGCAGAGTAATGCAAGAAGAAGAAGAAGACAGTGCATGAAAAGGCTCAAGGTAAAGGATTTAAATAGTGGCATTTCTCTCCTATAAATGGTAATTAATGTGAAAGACACGCACTAAAAGAGTTTCATGCCTTACATTCATGACATCGTGGGAATGAAATGACACCATCCATACCTCCTGACAGCGTGATTGCATAACTGTCAAATGCACATTTTTTCAACATCATTAAGAAGACAACTCAACTAAGTTAAACTCATTTATGTTAATGGGCCCTTTAGCTTCCTTTATGCCTAGTTCGGATTGAGTCTAAAAGGCTCAATAGAAGAGTAAGGAGGAGCACCCAACATAGATTGAGTCCAATAGGCCCAATAAAAAAATAATATGGAGTATAAGACTTAGCTCATACTAAATCCTCAAAAATTTAAAATAACCTGACTCAATTAAGGCCTAATAGTGCCCGAATAGGAGCAGGGCATTCAAGTTAAATCAAAACCATCACAAAAGATTATACAGAGGAAGTTGTTCATTAAATCGGAGTTTGTACCATTACAAAAGAATGATTGTAAAGACAAAGGGGCAATAGTTTTAATTGACTAAGCACCCACTTTAGTCTACCTTACTAGATCATCAACTATACCAACCTTAACTTTTTTATCCCCTTCAGCTAGATCTGCAATATCCCTTACAATCTCTCCAGCCAGCATGGGCAATTCCTTAGTAATGGCCTCAATACGTTCCCCGTCCTCCTTATTCACAAGAGGTTTACTGCTCACTTCATCCCCTATCCTCTTCTGTACCAACTGCAAGTGGTACATCATCTCTTGGAACAAACTTAGAGAAGTCCAAGTTGGGAAATTCCTTTGGTGCTCGCTTGCTAAAGTCCTCAAACTGATGGTACTCAAGAACCTCCTCCTTGAAATCCTTAGATCTAGATACTTTGTTGTGGTTGTTTCCCGAACATACTTAACCTTGAGTTCCTTTTGCTCAAGCTTAGAGGAGAAGTCCAGGACCTTCTGAGAAAGAACTTTCTTCTGCTCCTCCAGTTCCTTACCCATCATGGACAGCTCGGTGGACTCAGCTATATAGCTATTCAGGTTAATCAACAGCTCGATCTTGACCTTCAATACCCTATCCAGCTCTTTTTTAGCAGTTGAAGGTGGCCATAAGTTTCCTCAGCCTCCCTTATAAGCCTCAAAATATGTTCCCAAGTAGTTACCAATTGGGGGTCCCCTCATTTTCCAATTGAGAATGCAAGGCTTGAAACTCTTCTTCATAAGCCTTCTTCTCACTGAGAGTATTTTAGGAAAGGTTAGTGGTGAGGATACCAAGTTGAGAAATGAAAAGATGAAGTTTACAATAAAGAAAAGGAGAAACGAGGTACTTAATGGGTAAGCCGAGAAAAAGCAAGGGTCTCACCTTCCCAATGGTTAGAGGTAGATTCTTGGTCACCCAAGATGGCCCTAGACTGAAAGTAGATTGTAACTATTCCTCGTCCCACACAGTGATATGATAAATTTGATGATGCAAATAAATGAGAGTGAATGAATTTAGAATTATGATACTTATCTCTAGTTTTGCTTCTGATTCGCACTTTTTAGTGTGTCTGAATTATATTATATTATACGCCCAAGTATAAGTGGTCAAATTGTAGTTTTCTCGATTTTAAGTCCAAGTATCGATTCCACGAAGAGTTTTTAGTAATTTAGACAATAAAATAAATAAAAACAGTAAAGTTATTGTTTGAAATAGTGTATTGTTTGATAGCTTGTGACGTGATCTTAGTTTGATAACTAGTTTAATTTATATAAAATGATGAAATAAAGTGCGGAGAAAATAAAGTGCGTAAGTAAGGCAGATTAATGACAAGAATTTAAAAGATACCTTTCAGTTTAGGAATCCATATGCTTCACATTGGTTAATTACTTAAAATGCTACCTCACAACAATTAACTTTCATTTTACTGGAAAGTCAATTGGCAGGTCTAATGTATATAAATTATAGCACAACTGCTTCTTAAGCTAACTGGTGGCAATAAATCATAACTCAGCAACTTCTTAGGAAAGCTGGTTATATCCACGTCAATTGATTAATCCAAGCAAACCAGAAGGTCAAGTAATTCATGAGGAATATTTGAGTTATTCACTTGATCACAAGATTTTAAGTGCATATATAATAAACCATAACAAAGTCACTTCTTAGGTTAACTAGCGGTAATATAACATAACACAGCAACTTCTTAGGTTAGCTGGTTATAGATGTGCCAATTAACTCATTCAAGTGAACCAAAAGGCAGAGCCAATTCATGAGGAATACTTGAATTACCCAACAGGTCATCTGTGATATATATATATACCAGTTAAATATCCTCAGCATTCCGATGGAGGACAAGTCAAACTGGTAGGAATGTCGTCGTTGTTAGACTATCAATATAATTATATATAGTAAATAAAGAAACCCTAATAACACAGAAGGACAAGCCATTCATGAGGATCATTTAGGTTTTGTACCACACATCAGTAGAAAATCCTCAACGTTCCGGTGGAAGACAAGTCATATCGGTAGGAACACATACATCTTTAACTAGCGGCTCTTATGGTACGCTGATGACATAATTCCAGGCCCAATACCAAAATTACGTACATCACTATATCATGCATTAAGCATATAATGTATACACATATAAATAAACATATCAATAAAACATCAGCATCTCCATAATCTAACCAATATTATACATATGTTTACCCTATTTTGAAGGGTATAAAAGACTACTCACGCTCCATCACTACAGACAAGCGAGGAGTGCCGGTATTCATCATTACAACTGAAATTAAACGATAAACTGTAAAACTTCTTTCACAAGGAACAATTGAAACACAACCACTTTTATTATCATTTAAGACACAAAAGTGACGGTAGTTCAACTATCTGAATAGAAAGATTACAACATGAATCTAAAAATAAAGAAGAAGGTATTACACACACCGGTTTTCTCTTTCTCTTTTCTCTCATTCTTTCTCTAATGATTTCTTTTCTTTGAAGCTTGGAAGGCCGGTTGGTATTTTGGAGGGAGAGATGAAAGCTCTTGGAATGGAATGCTAAAGAATGAAAAAAAATACCCCTATTTATAGAGGGGAGGAGGCTCACGGCCCAAGAGGGGGGTTAGGACCCCTTCACCACCATTCTGGAATGGTGGTGTCTTGCAGTGGTTCTAAGTGTCATGTTCTTGGGCTGCCATGTGTCTTGCTCTGAGGGTTTCAAGTGTTGTCTTCTTATGGTCCAAGTGTTGTCTCCTCATTGGTCCATGTGTTGTGCTTTGATTGGTCCATGTGTCATCTCCTTATTGGTCCAAGTGTCTTTATCGCACTTTAGTCCTTCGTAGTTGCAAGCCTTGCAAAATTGTTTTTTATTCTCTGGTATTTCTGCATTTGACCCTCAACTTTAAACATAAAATATTTAAACTCTTTAATCTACTCACAAACTATAATCGATAATATTTAGTTATTTTATCTTACAAAATTAATTACTTAAGCATTTTAATTTACATACAAATTAGGGTTAATCACACCCCCAACTTAAACTTTACTAGTCCCTAGTAAATATAAACTATTGAAATTATAACAATAAAACATAAACAAGAGTAAAATTATTTTTGTAGATTTTTTCACGATTGCATTTAGCATATGCAATAAGCCGTTAAACCCCTAGGTGATCCCTAATTGACGAGTTTTGTCTCGTGAAGGTTTTCAGTGAAGATACTTGCAAACTTCAGTGGTTAGGAGTTTATAAGTCATATTTTTCACGAGTAAAATTAAATCAATATTCATGTGTATTGTTACAATACTTCTTTTTTCTGATCACTATAAGAGTAACACACGTTAGTTATAACATTATTTATATATTTTTATAAAAATTTGTGTGTGTGTGATGATTTCTTTTGTTTCAAAAATCACTCAAGAAATATTAGCATCTTTCATGGTAGTCTTGATGTCAATCCTTTCCTGAAATACACTCAGCAACGAATGCATATACATTATAGTGACTACTCCCTCAATAACTACATGTAATTGGAATATTGTAAACAAAGCAAATAATATCACATGTAATATCTGAATCAACGGATATTTGAATAAAATTAGAATTTGACATAATCTCATGATTGGATATCAAAATTATATCAGACATATTATTAATATTCCCTCTTTACAGATAGATAGGACAAATACCGATGCATGATTTCTGGAATCAAAAAGGACTTTCTTTGGGTTGTAATGTGGCCATCGGGTTTAGGGTTTAAGAAATGACGTCTATGGGCTTCAAAAGCTACCCTTTTTATTGTGGCACATCTCTTTTTTTTTTCAAAACTTTATATTTATCATTTCCATTTTTCACTTTCTTGGCTCTTTTTTTTTAATAGCCAATATCCTTTTCTTTTTTCTTTCTTTTCCACCTTCACTCTTTTTCTGTGGTTTTCTATATTCTGCAGATATAAAAGAGGGTGCAATAAAATTATGTAGCTATGTAACGCCCCAAAACACACCCTGGACGGCATTACATTCTAAAATCATTCATATCCTGAGAGCACTAATATAATTCCATAAGAAACAAGACTTCATTTGTCATTCACGAATATTTACAAGATTATCTAAAAGAATAAGCCCAAGTCATGGCTATTACATCTCAAATGGAGTCTCCCAAGTAGCGGGCTCCTCGACCCTTACGTCCTCCTCAAGCGAGTAATCTGAAAAATGTTAGCGGTAAGGAGTGAGCACAAAGCTCTGTAGAAAAATTCTCCCAAACCCATACAAGGTTTAGAAAAATATTTAAAACGGTCGGTCTCATTTTTAACATAACATAGATACATAATTTGAAATAAAGCAGTAACATTTAAAAAAAGACCTCAAGTTTATTTAAAAACATTACTTAAATGATTAAACAAGCACCACATACAAATAATAATCATTAATGGCCATAAACAATTCCCAACAATTCTTTCGGTAGGTGGCATACTTTGTAGTAACCTCCACCCCTTTTTTGGTCACCTTTGATTCTCAAGCATCCTTACCGAGAACCTCTTGAGAATGGATGAGCATTCTTACATGGAACCTCTCATCAATCACTACATTATTTTCCAAGCATCCTTACCGGGAACCTCTTAGGAAGGGGTAAGCATCCTTACAAGGAACCTCTCACTCATGTGCATCGCAAACAACCCAACCAAGTATACAATTCTAACATTTATCTTAATTTACAAGCATCTATCCAAATTCTCCAAAATATATCATGCAACAATTCCACAACCAACTAAGAAAAATACATGAGATCACAATAACATCATTTTTCTACCCAGCACAAAGCACTACGGTTTCAAAATTCATAATAAAGAAAGCATTTAAGAAGGAAATACATCACTCTCCAAAAAATAGGATTTTAAAACTAGAAAAGAGATTTCATGGGTATTAAACCATAACTTTGTTCAATACATGTAATCTTTGTAAAAAAAACCAAAGAGAGGATGATTTCATAGCATATATATATATATACCATTGATAGCCAAAACATATATATATATATATATATACCCTAACCTCAATGCAAGTGAATGAGAGAAAACCCCTACCTTAAATCCAAAGTTCCAAGCTAAACCCAAGCTCTAGTAACCTCTTTTCTTCCTTTCTTCTTCTCATTTATCTTCTCCTAGGGTTCTAAGTGTAACGCCCCACCCACCACGTGTCAACATATTGTCCGCTTTGGGCCCACTGACCCTCACGGTTTTGTTTCTCCCAAGTTCCTTGGGAAAAGGCCTGTTGACAAGTGAGGCTTGGGACTTACATATAAGCCCAGCAACTCCCCCTCTTCCAGCCGATGTGGGATACCAGGACCTCACAATCCACCCCCCTCAAGGCTGCACGTCCCCGTGTAGCTGCCAGCCCCGAGTCACGGACTACC
>CM042191.1:16079673-16094259 GCA_023539305.1 Ilex asprella
GGCCCACCCACCCTAACATATTGTCCTCTTTGGCACAGAGTCACGGAACACCGTTCTCCTCCTCTGCCCTCAAGGTTTTGTTCCCCTAACCTCACTTGGCGGGAAGGCCTGTTGATAAGTAAGGCTTAGGACTTACATATAAGCCCAGCAACTCCCCCTCTTCCAGCCGATGTGGGATACCAGGACCTCACACTAAGGGGGTTGGGGTGATAGTGGAGTGATAGAATGGGAGAAAATGGGATGAAAATGAGATTTTAAGACACATTAATCCCAAATTTTACTGTTCATGAATTGTTTGGGTTATCTCCAAATTTACGGTTTTGCCACTAAACATTTCAACTTGATGCATATGACTATCCTAAGGTTTTTCGACATTCCGGATTCATTTTTAATATTATTTTAACCTAAAAACATTTATTTTTATGATTTATCTCAAAACCAAAGCTAACGTACATCTGAAACACTAAAGTTTCTATTTTACCCATCCGAACCGGTTATTGATGAAGTTTTACGATGTTTACAAATAAAAGGTGATTAAGGGTGTTTCTTAAATCCTTTTATTCTTATTTGAAGCCTAAATTTACTCATTATTCTTATATTTTTATTTAGGATGCAAATGGAGACGTTAAATGCAAAACGAAGCTAATTGGACTATTTCGACATCGTTTCGTTATCTGGGCATAACTCTCTCATCCGAGCTTTGATTGAGATGATTCAAGATGCTATGGAATTCTAAGAAAGAGATCTAAAAATTTCATGCTTTTAGTTTTGAGAGATATTGACTGAATCAAGGTCTAAATCAGGCTTGAAGTTGCAGCCAGTGCACTGTTCACGTGCACTATTTAAGCTAAATGGGACTGTTTTGACATCGCTTCATTATCTGGGCATAACTCTCTCATCCGAGCTCCGATTGAGATGATTCAAGATGCTATGGAGTTCTAAGAAAGAGATCTACAACTTTTGTGCTTTGAGTATTGAGAGATATTGACTGAATCAAGGTCTAAATCGCACTTGAAGTTGCAGCCAGTGCACTGTTCACGTGCACTGTTCACAATTTGTTTCTTCCATTTTTCCATTTTCAATCCATTCCTAATCCAACCAAATTCATCCCAAACCTCTCCAACACATATTTATACACCAAACCTATTTAATACAAGTTCTAGGACCTAAAATTTTATATTTTCACTTATTAGAACTAAATTTCAACTATTATTTCCACTAACATTCTAAATCTTTACTTTTTCAATCTACCAAATTCAAACACACATCACTACACATATCCACATTTTTACAACAATTATTTACTATATATCTATATACATATATAAAAGAAAATGTGGGGTGTTACACGCTAAGGTAGTTTTAATATATTTTTATGTGGCTCGGGCATTTTTCGAGTTTCATAAAAAAGATTCATATTTTTTTCAAGCTCAATCTTAGTTATCTAAGGATATAATTTTGTAAAAGAAATGTTCAAGGCTCAAAGATAATGAAAAAGGGTCTAAGATCATTTTCCAGAAATTATTCATTTGTATAATTCCTATATAAGAGTTTTTAAATATAATGCTAATAATATAATCTAACAAGTGTTAATCAAAACAAAATTAATGAGATTATTCAAAGAAAATTTACCGTAGAATCGAAGATGTTTATTTGAGTAGATGTAGATATTCTCTTGAAGAAAGATTGGCTCAAATTCTTCAATTGGTTATACATCTCCACTATATATGTAAAAAGTGTAATATTTCACAAGGTTTCTGAAAAAAAAGAAATCTATTCATGCATATCGGAGTAAGTTTTAACAAAAAAATACTAAGATAATATTTAACTACAATATGAAAATCACGCATGATCAGATTAAGAAAATTTTTACAAAGCATTGGAATATTAACCTAATTCAACTGCAAATTATATGAAATAACTCTCCTAACTTAACAAGCATTAGTTTAATATTAATTATTAAAAACTAGTTTAAACACAAACAAATTCAAAACCCACAATATAATTAAAACATAAGGTAGATTTCAAATGCATAAAGTAAAAGTGCATAATATAAAAGATGAGTGAAAGACAGTAAAGTTTTTGTAAAATCTCCAATCTATTTAGGAAGTAGAAAATTCTTCTCCGAAACAATCTTGAAATAACTTCAATAGCTCAGCTTGATTTTGTTCATATTCATCCATGCGTTGATTGATCTGAGTAATGTTGGTCTCTACTTCTAATAAGATTTGTCTATCAGTTTTGTCATCTATTGGAATGTATGGTTGATCCTCTTGTGGTTTGAATTCCTCAGGTACCCAAAATGGTTCCTCTTCTTGTGATGAAGATATTTCTTGTTGGGGTTGTTGTGGAAATGCCTCAGATTATGGAGATCGATCCCATCATGCTCGGCTTGAAGATCTTCTTGTTTGTTATCTTAAATCCATATTTTTTGCTAGTTCTTAGGTTGCAACTGCAAATTGCTTCTTTGATTTTCTGAAATTCTTTTCTTTTTCCTGCAATTTACAAAATTAAATACAATTTTATATATTCTACAAAACTTTGCTAACCACTCTTTTTCTTTCAAAAGAATCGGATTTATTTTCTTTTTATTTGTTATTTATTATTTACGAATTTCCTATTTATTCTATTATTTACATTTATTTACAACTACATATATCTATTCCTAAAATTATACATGTTGTTGATCATATCTAATTTGTTTCAAAACTATCTGGTTCGGTAACTTAAGTGACACGATTAATTTCATTTCTCACGAATTTGTTTAACATCGGGGCAGAATAGGATGACGTCTCAAGGTATCCCTTACTCTGTCCATCCCTAATCCACCGTAAACGATTTAAAGCTCATCCCAAAATTGGTTCCGCACACTTATTTTATTGTCTCAGATGTTCTGTACGATCACATCTTACACAAGCACAAAGACGGTTTGCTCTTCGGTGTTTAGCATATGTACTTTTTCTACACAAAGGTCATGCTTGGCTTTCAAAATTTCTAAATTTTTAACCTACTTAGATTTCTTCATGATCAGCGTATGTATATCTTTTGAAAGATGACGTAATACAATTAAACTTAACCAAATTATTTTTTTGCCCATTTTTCAATTTTTAAGAAAAAATTAAAAGATGACTCAAAAAATTATTAAAAATTGACTCACTATTTGATTCTTTAACGTCTACCAATCACAAAGATAAACCAAATTTTAAAAAAGCATAGAACACACAAAACACAAATATAAGTAAATTCACACCCACACCCCCAACTTAAATTAAACATTTTTTTTACTATATAAGATGATGAAAATAGAAAATTACTAATTAGAACTTGAAGCAAGAAATTTTTATAGTATAAGACTCTAATATAAAAAACAAACAAAGAAACTATACAAAAGAAATGAAGACATAAAAGAAAAACAAAATTCTAATTACTATATACAAGAAATGCATAAGGGATAGATCAATCGAGCTCAAGTTCCCAATTAAAGTTTCTTACATTCTCTGATACTTTCTGCGAAGAATTTAACAAATCAGCATAAAATTGTGCATCAGGATTTTCACTATCAATAACAAAATTAATTAAACAGACTTGTAGAGGGTCAGAATAAAAAGATGTGTTAACTTTCTCCTCTACAATCTTATCAAATTCATCTACTTCACCAATTTCTTCCTCCTCACATGGATGTTTTATCACATTAATGATGTTCAATTCACTGGTCATATTTCTAAATGAAAGTTTTATGACTTCATTCCTACAATTAATCAACGCATTTGATGTAGCTAGGAATGGTCGACCCAAAATAAGAGGTATGGATGCAGATGCAAGAAAAATTAGTTGTGTATCTATAACAATAAAATCTGCTGAAAAATAGAATTGATCAACTTGGACAATAACATCTTCCACAGTTCCTCATGGAATTTTTATTGATTGATCTGCTAATTGTAATGTAGCATTGGTAGGTTTTAGTTCAGTCAATCATAATTGCGTATATACTGAATATGACATTAAATTACAATTGGATCCAAGATCTAGCAAAGCTTGTTCAATTCAGAAATTTTCAATGATGCATGAGACTGTAGGACTACCTGGATCTTTGTACTTAAGAAGTGTGTCCTATTGTATTATAGTATTAACTTGTTCAGTTGAAAATACTTTCTTTGGCACATTAGTTCTTCTTTTTATTGTACAAAGATCTTTTAAAAATTTAGCATAAACTGGAACTCGTTTTATTGCATCCAACAAAGGAATATTTATCTTTACCTGTTTAAGTAGCTCAAGAATGTCATATTGATCCTTATCAGTTTGAAGTTGTTTGACCCTTTGAGGAAAAGGTAAAGAAATAAGACATGGGGGATCTTTTTTACTTTGTATTCCTAGTTGTTTTTTGACTAAAGGTTCAGATTCAAATGGTTTGTTTACAAGAATTGACTCACGTAACTTCTTTGGAATTTTGGGTTTAATAGTTTTATTAATTTCTTTACCACTTCTTAGTGTTGTGATTGCTTGTATTTGACTTGGAGAGGCACAGCATTAGCTTAGTTCTGACTTTGTGGAGGTTTAGGTTGAGATGAACACTTTTCTTTCTTTGAAATACTTAAGGACTAAGTCAACTTAGCTAGATGACTTTTGATATCTTCAATACTTTGTGAAGTTTGAGATTTAAATTTATTGAATGCTTGATTTAAATTCATTTGATTTTGAATAAATTGATTCATAGTATCTTCCAGAGTTCTTTTCTGAGGAGGTAGATACAGTTGATTTTGATGTTGTGGTGGACCTTGTGTTTTATTTGTAGGTTGTGTATTTCCCTAACTAAAATTAGGATGATTTCTCCATCTTGGATTGTAGGTTTCAGAATATCGTTTATTATAAGTCCGAACATCATTTGATTGTTCAATTAAAACTTCTTTGAATGCAGGTATAGTTGGACATTCCCCAGTAGGATGTCCTGACAACGCACAAATTTCACACACTTAATGATGTGAACCCCAATTGACTTGCTTTGAAACCCAACAACAATATTGGAAATACAACCCAAGAAAGTCAAACTCATGTCTATGGATGGAGAATTTAGACCCGTTGAGAACTCGTGTCAAGAACCTAGATTATATTAAAATCTAGACCCGTTGAAGAACCCGTCTTAAGAACCCAAATTACAAGGAGGAACGCCACAAAGGTTGTGATCTACCTTTGATAAGTTCAAAAGTTCAATCAAGAACAAGAGGAGTAAACTCAACTCAACTCACAATCAAAATTCATTATGTATTGTCCCTCCTTTTTTCATTGATTAAACACCTATTTATAAGGCTGGTTATTACAAGGAAACAAATCTCAATCTAAATAGGAATAACTAAAGACTAAAACTTGTGATCCTTTCTCTAAAAAATGCCCTTGGGTAAATAGTGTCACGGGTACTGTAGCATGAACAGTATCATGCTACAGTAACTTATTCTAAACCCTAGTTCAAATAAAATAATAAGACATATGTGGGCTAAGCATCCTCAAACCCACTTAGTCTAAACTAATAATAAAATTTTTTTAAAAAAATTGAAATTCTTAACAACAAAAGCCCCTATCTCTAAGTTATGTCTTCCATAATTTGGATCAAGTGGATCAAAATTGATTCTCCTTCTTTCAAGCCCATCTCGAGTGTTGGGCTCTTGCTAACTTCATCCCAGGTGGATTGCACCAATCTTTGCTTTGCTTTCTTGATCTATTTGACTCTTGGTCTTGTAATTGGCCCATCTAGACGTACAAAGGATCTTCAAGAGTAGGCCCACCTTGGTTCTCATCACTTGATCAGTAGAAGAAACAACAACTACTTGCTTAAGTTTTTTTATTTCTAAGACTTCTAATTTTCGAGATAAACTAGCCATTTTAGCTCTTAAATCGTCATTGTCTTTTAAAACATATTTTCCTCTTTCAGAAGTAGATGACTTATTTTCCATAATTTTTGAAGATGCTGAGTTCCACATCTGAGAACTCTCTGAAATAGTATCAAAAAATTAAAATGCTTCTTCAGGATTTTTATTCATAAATTCTCCTTGGGTCATCATTTTAACAAATTATCGCATTGCAGATGGAAGAGCATCATAAAAGAAACGGACTACAGTCCAGTTTTCAAATGTATGATGTGGACAAGCTTGGAGAAGATCTTTAAATCTTTCTCAACATTGATAAAAAATTTCTTTTTCTTTTATAGTAAAATTCATTATTTAACGTCTTAATGCATTAGTACGATGCACAAAAAAGAACTTTTTAAAGAACTTAGTTTGTAAAGCTTGTCAACTATTGATAGAATTTTCTTGTAAAACGTTAAGAAATAGTTTTGCTTTATCTTTCAAAGAAAATTAAAAAAGTTTTAATTTGATTATTTCAGAGTTATCTTGAAAAGTTCCACAAACTTCTTCAAATTCTTTTAAAGCGTGGAATTGAACATACGGGTTTTCATCTTCTAAAGCATGGAATTTTGGTAGTAATTGTATGGTTCCTGGCTTAATATTAATATTTGGAGTGTCTATTAGAAAAGAAAAATATGACGGGACATTAGTTCTTGTAGGATGTAGATATTCTTTTAATGGTCGAGTATTTTAAACTACTTCCTGTTCTCTGGCTTCTTCCTCCCTAGGTACGTTTTGAGCCACACTTAAGTTAAAGGATTCTTGTGTGGATTTTAATTATGAGGATAATGAAGATGAAGGAGTAGACTGATTTACAGAACCTACTGATGAATAAACAGACATAGACTACTGAAAACAAACAATATATAAAAGAAACTAATTTTTTTAAAAAAAATTATAGTTTTTTTATTATTTTTTTATTTTAAAATTACTTTAACTCTCCGACAACGATGTCAAAAACTTGATTCGCACTTTTTAGTGTGTCTGAATTATATTTGGAGTGTCAAGACATTCATGAGGAATACTTGAGTTATTCATGTGATCTCATGATTGTAAGTGCATATATAATAAACCATAACACAACCACTTCTTAGGTTAACTGGTGGTAATATAGTATAACACAACAACTTCTTAGGTTAGCTGGTTATAGATGTGTCAATTAATTAATTCAAGTGAACCACAACGCAGAGTCAATTCATGAGGAATACTTGAATTCTCAACAGGTCATCTGTGATATATGTATGGCAGTTAAACATCCTCAGCGTTCCGGTGGAGGACAAGTCATACCGGTAGGAATGTCGTGGTTGTTAGAATGTCAATATAGTTATATATGGAAAATAAAGGAACCCTAATAACCCAGAAGGACAAGCCATTCATGAGGATCATTTAGGTTTTGTACCACACATCAGTAGAAAATCCTCAGCATTCCGGTGGATGACAAGCCATACCAGTAGGAACACTGTAGATCTTTAACTGGTGGGTCTTATGATGCACTGATGACATAATTCTAGGCATAGCACCAAAACTACGTACATCACTATATCATGCATTAAGCATATAATATATATATATAAACATATAAATAAAATATCAGCATTTTCATAATCTAACCAATATTATACGTATGTTTATCGTATTCTGAAGGGTATAAAAGACTACTCACGCTTCATCGCTACGAACAAGCAAGGAGTGCGGGTATTCATCATTACAACTGAAATTAAACGGTAAACTATTAAACTTCTTTCACAAGGAACAATTGAAACACAACCAATTTTATTATCATTCAACACACAAAAATGACGGTAGTTCAACTATCCGAATAGAAAGATTACAACAGAAATCTAAAAATAAAGAAGAAGGCATTACACACACCGGTTTTCTCTTTCTCTTTTCTCTCTTTCTTTCTCTAATGATTTCTCTCTTTGAAGATTGGAGGACCAGTTGGTATTTTGGTGGAAGAGGTGAAAGCTCTTGGAATGGAATGTTAAAGAATGAAGAAAAAGACCTCTATTTATAGAGGGGAGGAGGCTCACGACCAAGGAGGGGGATTAGGACCCCTTAACCACCATTCTGGAATGGTGGTGTCTTGCAATAGTTCTAAGTGTCATGTTCTTAGGCTGCCATGTGTCTTGCTCTGAGTGTGCCAAGTGTTGTCTCCTCATTGGTCCAAGTGTTGTGCTTTGATTGGTCCATGTGCCATCTCCTTATTAGTCCAAGTGTCTTTATCGCACTTTAGCCCTTCGTAGTTGCAAGCCTTGCAAAATTGCCTTTTATTCTCTGGTATTTCTACATTTGACCTTGAACTTTAAACATAAAATATTTAAACTCTTTAATCTACTCACAAACTATAATCCATAATGTTTAGTTGTTTTATCTTACAAAATTAATTACATAAGCATTTTAATTTACATACAAATTAGGGTTAATCAACTTCAACGGTGTAAATGCCTATAATTGTGGAAACCCATGAATAGGTTTCGCTATAATTAAAGTTTAATGAATTGAATTTGTAATTCTTTAATATAAACATGCATTTGAAAAATGGAGGTAACTAAAATAAAATTACATGATAGAGGGAATAAAATATTTTGATAGGATGTTGAATAATTGGTGATTGAAATAAGTATACAGATAGATGATACATCTATGCCTCCTGAATTTTAATATATGTATGGTTATGTGATGAGTGTGTGTTGGGTATTGAAATTATTTTAGTATGGATATCCAAAGTGGGAAGCAGTAAGGGAAGAATGATATCAAGTAGTCAATCAAAAGACAAATGTGGTGTAGCTAATATAAGTTGAAGTTAGAGGGTTGTAGTTTTGTTTAGTAAGGATTCTTGTAAAATTTATATTAAATACTCGAGATACTGAGGTTTTGTTATAAATGGAATATCGGATATAACTGGTATGCAAATTTAGCTCTATAATAAATGAAACTCTCACAAGAAAGTTGTGGTTAAAAATAGTACAAAAAAATTATTTTATACTTCTAATTGCTTATAATATTATAAGAGGTTTCATTGTATAGTGTTGCAACATCTATTTTGTATGAACATTAGAATAAGTAAAGTATGAACTTAAGTGTAAACCCCCACGTGTTTACAGTACTATAATGATAAGGGTGTATAGTAATTTAATATATGTGATGGCATAGGAGATACTAATATTGTAAATAAGAGTTAAAGCTAGTTTTAGCTCGTAAATATATGGAATAGTTGTAATAGAACTTCTATCAACTATATTTGGTGTGCAAATGTATGTTGTGTAAGTTTGGGTTGACCTTGGAAGGGTTTAGAATGGACTGGAACTGAAAAACGGAGGAAATAGGCAAAACTAGGGAAAACCATACCGATACTGTGTACCGGTACTGAACAGTACCGGTACTGTGTTCCAGAATCATTTGATCCAGTGAGTTTACTGTACTAGTACTGTACTCCGGAACTGTACCGTACCGGTACAGCCAAAAGAGGTTTGACAATTTAAAGTCGCAATTTGGGGTCCGTTTTTCTCCCTATAAATACATTAAAACGCCTCTTTTCGCCCCATTTGGGCCCCTCTAACCCCAGAAACACTTAGAGAGGAAGAGAGAAGGACGAAACTCAAGATCTAAAGCGAGACATAAGAGATTTAAGATTGATTCAAGATTCAAGCCCTAGTTATTCAAGAGCCAAGGTAGGGTTTTTTCTTCCATTCTTGTTCATTGATGTTAGGGTAATAATATATATATGTTTTGAGTCTTAATCATATGTATTTGCTATGGGTTCCTTGTTTCTTGATGTTTTTGCAAACTTTATCATGTATTGAACAAAGGGATGGTTGAAAAGCCATCAAAACCCTAGTTTTTGAGAAATATGAACTTCTCTCTCTATATTCACTCAAGCTTGGTTTTGAAAACTCTAATGCTTTGTGTTGAGTAATAAAATGACGTTGATAATGATCTCTTGCATGTTTTTCTTTAAATTGTTCTATTTGAAATTATCACATGTGAAGAATTTGGGAATTTTTGGAGTTACTTATGGTTTGAGAAGATATGCTGAATATTTGAGATAGTTGGTGGTATGATACTTCTTGAATGGTTGTTTGGATGAACATGAGTGAGAGGTTTCTTGTAAGGATGTTCATTCCTTCTCAAGAGGTTGCTTGTAAGGATGCTTGAGAAACCAAACCTTGAGGGTGAGAGGTTCCTTGTAAGGATGCTCATGCCAAAAGAGGATAGTATGTGATTTTTTCAAGAGGTTCCTTGTAAGGATACTTGAGAAACCAAACATTGAGGGTGAGAAGTTCCTTGTAAGGATGCTTATGCTAAAAGAGGACAGTATATGATTTTCTCAAGAGGTTCCTTGTAAGGATGCTTGAGAAACCAAACCTTGAGGGTGAGAGGTTCCTTGTAAGGATGCTCATGCCTTTGGGAAAAATATTATATCATGTGTGGGTAATGGTTTATATTTTGGAAATGGATATTTATTGAAACTTGGTTATTATTGTTCATTTCTATTACTATTGTTACTTAAACTTGAGAGCAGTTGTAAAATGTCCCTGTTTTACTTCAAAAATTATATATGCTATTTGTGAAATGAGACCCGCCTTTTTCATATGCTTTTATAAACCTTGTTCAAGTTTAGGAGGAATGTTGTTACAGAGCTTCATGCTCACCCCCTACAAAAACATAATTCAGGTTTGTGTCAAGAGCAAGAGCTCGGAATTGACGAGTCAGGACATTGCGAAACTCCAATAGCGGGAGACACGAATCCCGAGATGGATGCTTAGGATATATATTTTCTTTTGTTCTAGGCTAGAATATTCATTTTGAACCTTGTAAAGTCTAATTTTCTTTTGTTATTTTCGTTGTGCTACATTAGTTAATTTTTAGAATGTAAAGGTCAAGATGGGTCTATTCTTTTGGGATAAAGATGCAAATCCTATGAATGACTTTATGAAGTCTTATTTATTGATAGATTATGTTAGTGCTCTCATGAAGTAAATGGTTTTTGAATGTAATGTCATCTAGTGTGGTATTTGGGGCGTTATAGATTTTGGTATCAGAGTCTAGGCTTTAGGTCTTATATGAGAGCTGTAGGTTATGGATCACCACTAGAGATAGAGGATTAGGGTGAAGGAAATTGTTGGTCTAGTTTTATGGGAACCATATGCTTTAGATTAAAGTAATACTTAAGGTATCTTGTACATCAATTAAACTAAATTATTAATTGATGTGCAGGATAAACGATAAACCGGGACAGGGGCGTGGGCGTGGGCTTAGTGGTCAAGCAAATCCACCACCATCCCCTCCCGATGCCATGAATGGCATATACCAATGCTTATGAGAGCTAACCACTCTGGTACAACACCAGAATGGGAACAACCATAACGGTGGGGTTCATCCCTTAGCCCAAGTACTGGGCAACGAAGAGGAGCATAGGAGGATGATAGCTCTCCTAGAGTTTTTGAGACAACGCCCGTCTAATTTCCAAGGGAGCTCTAATCCTTTAGATGTGGATAGATGGATCCGCCGGGTGAAGAAGATCTGTGATGGCATGGGAATAGTCGAGGACTTGCAGGTTGACTTAGTTACCAACTTGTTGGAAGGGGAGGCCGACCATTGGTGTGACTCAGTGAAACGACGAAGGAACACCGACGCACTTACATGGGAGGAGTTCTACCAAATCTTCCAAGACAAGTACTTTTCGGAATCAGTCAGAGACAAAATGAAGGCCGATTTTCTTGTTCTACGATAGGGCAGCATTACGTGGCTGAGTACAAGAGGAGGTTCGATGAGCTATCCTATTATGCTACGGATTTTATATCTAATGAAGCCGACAGGGCCAACCCTTTGAGTAGGGGTTGAGGTCGGTCATCAGAGAGAAGTTGGTGGCTCTAAAGATTCAGGACTATGGGGATCTTGTCGACATAGCTGCACTTGTGGAGAGGGATATAGAGGACAGCCAGCAATGACAAAGCTTTGCAAGAGGAGGTCCGATCAGGTCGGGCCCTAGCACCAATGAAGCACAGAAGACGTTAACCTACCGTCGCCCTGATCAGGCGGTGGGACAGAGACCTCAGATAGCCCGAGGGACTAGAGGTGTACTAGAGGGGGCAAACACTAACCCATGATCCTACTTTACATGTGGAGGCATGGGACATATTCAGGTGCATTGTCCGATCTTTCCACCTCAGAGGACTATTCAGACAGCAAGGCAAGTACCAGCAAACAAGCCACCTCTACAAAGGACAGCACAGCAGAGACCGTTACAAGCTCAAGCCCCCGGTGGCGCCAATCAAGGAAGGGTTTTCTCTTTGACTCAAGCGAAGGAGGATGTTTCCAATGCCATAGTGTAAGGTATCGTGCTTCTTTATAAGTCTTGGTCTAGAATCTTATTTGACCCCGGTGTTATCTATTCATTCATACGCACGAAATATGCACTTAATCTAGGTTTGGATTTTGGGAAACTTGATCATGTTTTGAGTATTGATATGCAAACAGAAGAACGGTTGGATACAACTAGGGTGTGTAGAGGATTTGTTTTTCGCATTAGGGAGTAAGAGTTGATTGTAGATTTGGTTGTGTTGGACATAAAGGGGTATGACGTTATATTTGTGATGAATTTGTTGTCCACTTTACGTGCGATGATGGATTGTTTTCGAAATCGGATCTCATTCCAATTACTGGGAGGGGTAGTCTTTACTTTCAGGAATGATCATAATTCTTCCCATCCATTTTCTACTATGGGTAGTAGATTCTTGAAAGCAAAGACGGGGAGCCAGTTGAGTTTCTTAGCCAGCTTAATGGGAGATGATCCGGATAAATCTCATACAGATGTGGTGTTGATAGTATCAAATTTTTAGGATGTCTTCCCTAACGAATTACTCGGGTTACGTCCACAAAATGAGATTGAGTTCAAGATTGATCTCTATCTGGGAACTGAACCCATATCCATTGTTCCTTATCAAATGGCATCTTTGGAGTTAAAGGAGCTAAGGAAGTAGTTGGACCATCTGTTGAACATTGGGTTTATCCGTTTGAGTACTTCACCTTGAGGAGTCCCGATCCTCTTTGTGAAGAAGCATGACGAAACACTTTGGTTGTGCACAGATTACCGAAGCTTGAATCGGGTGACAGTAAAGAATAGATATTCATTGCCACGGACTGATGACTTATTCGATCAATTGAGGGGTTCTAAGTATTACACCAAGATTGACCTTCGTATAGGGTACCATCAATTACGGATCAGGGAGAAGGATATTCCTAAGACTGCTTTTCGTACCCTGTATGATCACTTCTTGTATACGGTGATGTCGTTCGGATTAACTAATGCACTCGCAGCCTTCATGGATTTGATGCACAGAGTATTTCGACCGTATCTAGATTAGTTTGTCATTGTATTCATTGATGACATACTAATCTATTCACGAACATATGAGGAGCATGAACGCCATCTCACGATTGTGGTCCAGACTTTGAGGGAGCATAAGTTATATGTTAAGATGAGTGATTAGCACACAACTTGGTATATTTTAAGATGCTAATCAACTTAATTCACTCGCTTTTGAGCCATAAATAATATAAGTTATGATGATTGAAGTCTTAATGTCAATTTCATGTGTTTACAATTGAATGGAGATAAATATGGCTTTGAAAGACCCTCCCATACCACTTGGAATGAAAGGAGTTCAAAAGATAGTTTGAAGGTAGCTCGGGAGCAAAGAAATCAAGAAATTCAGATAAAGAAGCAGAACAGTACCGGTACCCAAAACTATTGGAATCGGGGCACCGGTACTCGATACCGGTACCGAGTTCCTGACGTGCCCAAATTCTGCAGATCTGCTTAGTTGTCTTGAGGGCCCCACCATTGTGACTCCACCACTTTTCTGACACACCCAGAATACTGATCAGCGTGCCCTCTCCTTCCTCTAAACCCTGGAGCTACAACATTTAATGAGGAGTGAGAAATAAGGGTGTAAAACAGCCCCTGACATGGGCCTGGCTCTAGCTGCCTCCCTGACCCCTATTGTTGACTGTCACCTCCAGAGGGTCAGCCATGCTCCCTTGCACGTTTTTGGGAAGGGGGTAGCTTACTTCTCCATGGGGGGATGGGTTGGAAGAAGGAGGTGGTTACCTAAGCTTAGGACTAGAAAAAGAAGATGAATAGTGCTAGAAGTTTATATTTTTACATTTTCTTCATTCCAATGCCTTGTAATCTCTTGTAAGGATCTTCTAAACTTTGTTTAAAGTCTTGAATGTCATTTATTGCAAGTTTATTTCTAGTTTAATCCTTTACTCTAGCTTTCACCACTGTTGTTTGAACTTTTCTTCATTTCTTAGCTTAAAATGGGTATTGAATGTTTTTTTTCATAATTTAAGATTTCTTGCTTTAAGTTAAGTTTCATGCTCCATTTCATCCTTGTCTCTTTACATTATGAATGTCTTGCGTTTAATATGAGTAGTTAAGATTTAAGTTGGTTAATCCAAGGGAAGACCTCCTCTTGGGGATTCCATTTCAACTCTTCTTCATTCCTCCCTTTTGAGTCAAATGGTTCGGTTTGACGGGGTTGAGAGTGGATGAGTTGGTGAGCCTTTGATATTCCGTAGGCCTAGTCACAGGTTATGTTTAGATACTCACCAATCTTGTCCCTAGCTTCCCCGAATCAATCGTTCATTCATGCTCAATCAGAGGAAGGCTTTGAGTTGA
>CM042191.1:16114259-16152043 GCA_023539305.1 Ilex asprella
TTTTCTAAACCTTGTATGGGTTTGGGAGAATTTTTCTACAGAGCTTCGTGCTCACCCCCTACTGTTGAACTTTTTTTTCAGATGTTGGGTCAGAGGATGTACCCGATGCTAACGAGCCGTACCTTGGGGAGGCTTCACTAGAGGGATACTTGGATCCCGAGTGGGACATCTAGAGATGTCGTTTGTTTTTTTTTTGTTCTAGACTAGAATACTACTATGAAAACACTGTATAGTCTAGATTTCTTTTGTCATTTCCGCTACGCTATAATAGTACCTGTTCATTGGAAATATAAAGGCCAATGATTGGCATATTCTTTTGGGGATATTGATGTACATGTTATGAATTATTGTTATGAAGACTTATTTATTAATGGTTTATCTTAGTGCTCTCATGGTATGAATGGTTATTGAATGTAATGCCGTCTAGGGTATATTTTGGGGTGTTACAGTTATTCCTCTGCAAGAATTTAGTTTATCTTTTGAGATGTAAATGTCGTAGTGAGCATATTCTTTTGGGACGATATTGTATCTATTATAAATGATGAATGCATTTCTTTTAGTTATGAAATTTCTTTAGTTGCTCTCATGATTTTGAATGGTTACTTATAAATAGACCCGGTGTGGTCAATGTAGTATAATTGCATAGGTTGTGTTTTGGGTAGAGTTCCCTGTACAAAGAAGACTCTACCCGAATTTTGTTAAATTAAGGACCCTCGATTTTTGGGGCGTTACAAAACTAAAATGTCATACCAGAATCAATCAGTCTACTTCTTGAAAGGAGCAACAAAAATCAAATTCTATAAAATCCACATCAAAACTGCAAGTTTTTTAGGAATTTCATATCATATGTGCAATGAACAATGAAGCAAGCTGGGAATTTTTCACAACCCATCTAGTGCCCCAAATTGATCCATATCTTGCTCTTACAAGGGTAATGCCACTTTCCTTCCCCAACAACTACCTCCATCAAGAGAGGGACATAGTCATATGAAGGGGCAATATATATGAGAACTAATAAGTACAAAATATTGGATAGAATAAAACCATACTTTTAAAGGAACTCTATAATCTATACAAGTTAAAATAAATTGTCACGTCCACTTTTGGTAGACAAATACCAATCAATATCAACTAAATTATCCTTATAATTTATTCTTCTTACTTAATAACCAGTTAACCATTATGTGGAAATTGCTCGACAAGAACCATAAAAATTGGTTAGGAGTAGTTTATTGTTTTGTATGCTTATGCAGGAATTGTATTCCTATGTAACATAAAAACAAACAATATGTTGAGTAGGTGAGACCAATAACAGATAGATCTTAAACAAAGTTCCTTGGGGGTTGGTTTTTTCAACATTGAACCAATCTAGAGTTTAATTCAAGAAGTTTACCTGCAAATAATGGCATCTATACTATTTTTTTTTTAAGAATCCTCTCATATAAATCACAACCACGCTGAAGTGTGTGCACTGCATTTTCCCTAGTTTTTATTGAAAGAGTATCCTGAAATTGGACTTCATTGATCAAAAAACTAGTGTCCATTCTCACTTTTCACTACTGATTAAACTTGCAATTCACACATTTGTATTATTTATAATTGATTCAAGGCATAAACAAAGAATAGAATGCATATGCAATTCCCAAAGAAGGTCATTGTTTATGCTACCAGTGGATCCATGACAGTCTAGCTATGGTGATCATAGAATCTCTAGTCTTCTCATTCAGCTTTAGAACCCAAGAATTTCACTCCTATCCTATCCTATATATTTTTTTTCTTTTTTCTTTTTTTGAATTGGTCTATCCTATATTTCAGAAACATGTATACAGTAAAAAGCTGATATATGGAAAGATATTCTTGGGTATAGCCCAATTGCAACCTAGACGTCCAATTCAAATCAAACCTTGCTAGTACACTATTGAGCCCATCTATCAAAGTTCACAGTTCTACTTATAGGTTGGTGCGTCCAATGTCACTGCTAAAACCTGTTGACCCATTCCTCCGGGTTGTTTTCTGTGGCATGCAGTTAAGTGGCAACAACAATGGTAACAATTAGAGTGGTAATAGTTTGCTTGTAGTGTTTAATTAGGATAGAGGTGGTGACACAACCATGGCCACAGGTCATGTTGGTGACACCGCAAGGGGTCATAGTGACATCAACGATGATGATTGATAGTGTGACTAATCTATTTGTTGTATATTTTTGCTGAGAAAATTTATGCCAGATAGATTTGTATTAGTACTATGGCGTTTATGATTTTCAGTTAAATGCTATTCAAAGTTGAAAACTTTTGGGAATTCTAATCTAATCTAATCTGTTTTCTCAATATTTTCTTTTCATTGTAATTCTTATTGTGTAGTTACCTTTTGTCAAGTTTTGGCATGTTGGGATAGAGAAGTAACATAGATGGTTGCAATCAATATGGTCCACAACTTTTAAAAGTACTGTGCCACAACAATAATAGAAATTAACTTGCTCTAGGTTCCTTAATTTTCAATTAACTCTTCATGTATTGCCATATTTTTTCCTCTAGCTTCCTGACTGTTGAGAGGGATGCTCCGAACAGATAGAGGGCTTCATTCCATAGTTTATTCAAAGTGTTAGTATTACAATCATGTGACTGGAGTAAACATATGTGCATAGCTATTGGGTTTTAAGAGTATCTGCATTATGATAATCAAAGTAAGCCATTAAATACCTACACAAATATATATTATAAGTCAAGAAGAAGCTAAGAGTTTTGGTGTGTTTATGATAATGTTTTGCCGAACTCAATTCCTATTAGTGAATTTTTTCTTGGAGATTGGTATCATAAAAAAATTATGTTGTTGTGTTATATTATCAATTGTTGTAGTTGTGATTAAGAAATAGCCTTTGCTTTTAATTGGAAGCTGATTGAGGTAAGCGCACAATTTTCTCAATATTTTTTGTTTAAGCTAAAATCCAGCAGTTTCAAATTAATATACACCCATAGATATAACTTGAAAAGAAAAAAACAAATAATCCTTATTCACACATGAGAAGAAAAATGATGCCCACACAAAGCACTAACAAGTACATGAAAACCAATTACATGTGCACAAGCAGTCTATGTGTGTATAAATCGTATGGTAATCTATGTTATTTCTAGGGGCCATAAACTAAATTGAGTACCTCTTCGAGCAACCCACTATTGTTTCCGTGATGCCAATAGACTCAGTGTGTTTGCAACTGAGTTGTTATGTTAATTATCAATTTTGTTGTGTCCGTTATGATGTTAAAGATAAAAAACCGAGATGTATTTGCATTGAAAAAAAATAACAGATATCAGTGGAAGAGCATACCAAGAAATGCACAACTAGTTCCGAAATAGAGACATAATATTTGCTTCATATGGAGAGACTGAAGTGAGATGAAATGCCTAGAATGAATCAAATGAGACTTAATTATAGTAGTCTCTCTTTGAATCTTCAATAATTTTATCCCACCTTTTCTGCTAGACATATCTTACAAACAACAATAACAAAGTCTAATCTCAAATGGACCATTGTTTAAATTGGAGAAGTTTTTTAGAAAATTATGTAACTAATTTGAGTTATATATGCACACAGAGAGGGATAAATCAAGGGATTTTTATCTCATCAACAAGTAATGAGATAATATTTATTATTGAAACATATACAAGAAAGTGCAAGGAAAAATAAAGGAAACAATAAAAGAGAAGTAAGAATGTGCATAGCTTATTGAGAAGTTCAAGTTGTAAGCAAATGACTTCTTCAACCTTGTGAAGCATGCCTCATCGTGTGGCTCTGAATCTCCGCATATTCAACCACATTTTTTTCTCCTGAAGTTTCAAATAGTCACAAACTCTTATAGCTACAATTACCATTTGTCTAAGTATAAAGATCTTGTATGGCATCCGGCTAGATATATAAGAATTAAAAGAATTTCATGCCTCACAAGGAAGCATGTTAATGCATATCTTGTCTGCCTTTGGATGGGTCATTTTGCTCATCTCAAGCAAAAAAGACATGACGACCTCGGTCATGATGCCATATTTGAATATAATGCATATTTAGCATATGACTTCGGCCTTGATATCGAGACTTCTATGGGGTTGGTTAAAGACACTTCTCAAGGGAAAAACAAACATCAATAATGATACGTTTGTAACACAAAAATTGTAATGAAACTCGTCAAGACAAGATGTATGTTTTTTTGAGTAGGCATAACATATATCAATGTCAAATAACATATGCACTCTCATGACGGACAACTTTGAATAATGAAATTATTAAGAACCAGAAGATTTGCATATAGGGCAGCATTTCCTCGGAAATGGCCATCTTCTTAACCTGTATAACATTTGAACGACAAAGGAATTATATTTAAATGGATAAAAATAACAAAAACTTCTAACTTTCTGGTAGATTCTTTGAGAAATTCAAAATGGCTAAACCAAATAAATTGGTTTGAAAGATATATAGGGTATGCCTCTAGGTGTCGACCCTTTTCTAGCTTAGGATCAAATTCCATTTATATTCCACACAATTCATTTCAACAAAAAACAAATCTATAAAAATACACATCAATAGGTCTTATAATTGGTAATCATTGCAAGATAAAGAAGAGAATAAATTAATTAAGAGCTACCCAGCATCCCATGCCAATTGCATAACAGAGGACATAGTGCTAAACTATTTCATCCGAAATCCTTTTTATCCAAAACTCCGATGAGGAAATATACGAAGCACGAAATTCCACTCTTTTTCATGAAATGAAAAGTGAGTGTCTGAGTTTTTTTATGACACAGTGTAGTATTTCTAGTTAAGAAAATTAAGGAGAGAGAGACGGAGAGGGAGATGGTGAAGGGAGGGCACATGACAGTATGCTCTTGGCGGGGAGAGAGAAAAAGAGAGAGGGAGAGATCTTACTAATGGATGCACCACTTGGAACAATAGCTCTTACCTTTTTTCCATTTGATAGATGCATGTCAACCTACATAAATGTAAACATACCCACAAATCCTATTAGTTGAAAACTCAATCCATGCATGACCCAAAAGTTGTAAACAAATCAAAGTGGTTTTGAAATAGAAAAAATTATCTATGGTAAGAAATTGAAAGGAAGATCAGAATATGAGATAAAAAAAAAGGAAGATCAGAATATGAGATCAAATCCTGATTGTTGGATTGCCTCTGCTGTAAATGATCTAATGTGCCTTCATGAATTGGATCGTGGCCATGGCGTTAATTCATATCTAGTACTAGCTTAGAGAAAGAGAGAGTGAGAGAGAGAGAGAGAGAAGGGGGAAGGTGAAGAGAAAGGCAACGACTATTTGTTTGAGAGAGGAAATAGAAAGAGAGGGGTAATGGCTGGGAAGTAATTAGAGGTGATTATTTGGTTTAGTGTAGCATTAAGTATGGAGGATAGAGATGACATAATTGTAATGTTAGAGGATAAAATTGAAAAAAAAAAGTTTTTCACATATGCTGGCTTTTTAAAATACTATAAATATATAGATTAAATGATTAAATAGATTATTGTCTGTTGATGAGAAAGATGTGTCATGTTTAGCGTTATGGTTATGTATAATGACCTTATTGGCAAATATAGCCTTAAAAATAAATGTGTGGCAGATTTTGCCTTAATGAAAAACATATAGTCTGTGTAATAGACATTGCCTATATGATAAATATTGTCTATGTGGCAAGTACAACTTGTGTGGCAGAAATTATAACCTTATTGGCTGCTATATTGATTTGATGTATTATAAACTAATTGCTCAAGAGAAATGGAAATTTACATGTGATAGTTTAAGGAATTGTTCAGTTATTCTATATATTGAAATTTGATTATACTAGCAATGCATGACGTGCGTGCAGTAAATTAATTTAAATAATATTTTTTTATAAATATGAATTATTTGTATAATTAAATTAAATAATAAATTAGGTGTCAACTAATTAATCTATATTTTAATTATTACTAAATTTAATTATTATTTTATTCTATAAAATTTTTAGTACTTAATTTATTCTTTATTTAGGAATCTCTTTTTAGTTTGTTAAATAAATTGAATAGATCGCCTATAGTATTATTATATTATTGCATACCAAAAAATAAAATATAATAAATATTTGATTGTAGAATTTAATCTGATAACTATATGTGTATAATAGTTTAACATATATAGAACTTTACTCTTCATATAGATATAAAAAATTATATGTAAGTGTATTACTAATAAATGAGTTCAATTTTTTTTAAAAGTTCTTATAAAAAAGTCCAAAATAAGTTAAAAGTCAAATAGGAGCAAAAAATAAAAACTAGATGAAATTATATAGGTGGGTATAATTGACTTTATTATAATAATTAGAGTTAAAATAGAAAATCAAAAGTTTTTTGTATATACTGACATTTATAATTATAAGTAGTATAAACAAAAAATATATTTAGTGTTGTTATCTGTTATATGATTGTGTATACTCACTAATTGTGTGAGCTTGCCCCCTAGTTTATATTTTCACTCTAGGATCAACAATGTAGGTCCCGTTTGGTAATGCTTATGTTTTTCGTTTTTTGTCTTTATTTTCATTTTTGGAGAAAATTAGGGAAAAAAATCTGTTTGGTAACTGTTTTTATTTTTTTTTAATCATTGTTTTCAAAACGATGAACAATTTTCAAAAACGGAATAAAGTCGTTTTTGAAAAAATCACAAACGTTTAATGCGCGTTGAGCATTAATGAGGTCAAGTGATCGAACTTTGTTAAGATAAAAAAAACACATTTATTGGCCACCCATATAAATAGCCATTCATCAAGGTAAACCCTAGCCCTTCCAACCTCTCCAAGCATCTATTAGTCTCCAAACTCCTCTCTCTCTCTCTCTCTCTCTCTCTCTTTCTCTTTCTCTTTCTCTTTCTCGTTCTCTCAGCCCAGGTGGTGAAGGTGTGTTGTTATCTGGGTTTTTTTTGCTTTTGTGCATCTGTGCTGTGAATGGTGAAGGTGTGCTCTCCAAGTATCTGTTTGCCGGTAAAGGGCTCTCCATCATCAAGGTAAATAATCTCCGTCTTTGATCTGTATTGTTTGTTTGTTTTTTTTTTTGGGCTCTCAAGTAGAACACCATGTTGGGCATTTAGTCCATAGCTTGCCTTCTCAAATGACTCATTCATTGTACAAAACACAAATCAAAATCAAAAACAAAAAGTTAAAATTTTACACAAAAAATATGAGATTCAACGCAAAACACATATGAGATTCAACGCAAAACACATATGAGATTTAACGCAAAAATATGATTATAGTTGCTGATTTTTTTTTGTTTCTGATTTTTTTGGGGGCTGATTATAGTTGCTGATTTTTTTTTGTTGGCCGCTGCTGCTAGGGGTATTCACCCTACCCTACGGGTAGAAAATATACTCTTCCATCTTCCTACCCAATACTTTGCGGAAGAACTTTTTCTTAGCCTACCTTACCCGATTAGGTGTGGTATTCTTACCCGACTTCGTACCTGATTAATTGGGTAGGAAGTCAAATAGAAAGTTTGGCAAACACTTTGTAGCTCACAAAAATAACCAAACAAAACTTAAACATCCAATTACAACAACAATTATAATAAAACACAAGAAAACATGAATATCAATCCACCATAATTGTTACACAATTATAATAACAATTATTTTAAGTTTGTAAACATTTCTAGATCTAGTCTGTAAATGAAACCTTAAACATTTCTAGATCCAGAAAGTGATAATATTGTCAATTAGAAATTATAACAATTTCAAAAGACCTTTAATACACATCAAGTATATAATATCACTTTTAAGAAGAAAGAACACTGTTATGGGTTCAAAATTTGCAGTAAAAATGATTTAGAACACCTATACCAAATGATTTAGAACACTAAGACCAGAAATATAACTTACAGCTTATACCACTAAGGTTAGACCAGACGATTCGTGACTCGTGAGGAAGTAAGGTCATGCACACAGGGAGAGAGAGAGAGCACACCAGATTGCGACCAAACCAGATCGAGAAATGCAAACCCTGGTTGATCTAAAATGCACCTGATCTTTTACCCTGATCTTCTCAAAGGTCAGCACCCAAAAACCCTAGATATAGATTTGCATATATATATATATATACATATATATATGTATATGAATGAATATTCTTTATTGAAAGTTTGCTTATTGATGATTTAGAGGCAAATACAAAAGATGCCGATAAAGTCTCAAATCAACTTTAGTGGAGAGAGAGAGAGAGAATACCTAGAATTGGGACTGAATGAGGATTAGGAGGAGTGGAGTGAGTTGTGTGAGTGTGAGGCGCTCTCGGGACTCGATATAGTAGACGATTAGGGTTGGGTTTTTTTAGTTTATATATATATTAATTAATTAATGCAGATAGGATAGGATAGGAATGCGGAACTAGATGACTATTCCGCATTCCTACCCGATTTAATCGGAAAAGCAAAAACTTTTCTGTATTTCTACCCGATTTTTGCGGCTAGCCATTCAGTAGGGTAGGGTAGGGTAGAGTAGGGTCGGGTAGGGCCAATCGAAAATTTGAACACCCCTAGCTGCTGCTGCTTGTCAAGCTTGCCTAGAGTATTTAGATCTGTGTATTCAAGGATACGCAAAACAATCTCTCTCTTAACATGGGGTATGGTTAGTTGACGAGAAAACTTAGAGCCAATAGCAATAATCATTGATCGGGGTAGGGTTTATTGGGTAAGATTTCTATGGTGCAATTGAGATTGATTTCAGAACTGTGACTTGGATTTCATCAAGGTTAGGGTCTAAAGTTCAAAGATTGGGACATCCATTTTTCATATATTCCAGAGAACATACTTCATCTCTAGTAGAACTAATGCATTATGAGAAAAGATGGAAATCAGAAATATTTTTATGGATCTTGGGAAGTTTTATGATCCAACTTTATTTTAGCCCTTAAGAAATTTTCATAGATATGTTATAATATCACACGTAAGTGTTGTTGTTGATGTAATATCAAACATTTGGAATTATTCAATTCCATAGAGAAATATATTTTAAGTTGCAAATTTGCTCCTAATCGATGCAATAATTAGAGGTGCAAAAGTATTAGATAATGAAATTACTATTGCATGCTTCAGCTGAAGTCTGTTCTTCTATTGCAATGAGAGATTCATTGTATTGGGAAGCTTGATTGAGGACATGGTGGTGGAGTGTGCATGCAGAATCTGGTATTCATGGTGGTGGAGTAGCTTCTTTGGTTGCAATACTGTTATTCTGCTTTTTCTAGCTGTCTGATATGCTGGAATTTATGCTGCAATGTATGGAGTTGTTTCTTGATGCATTAAAGCTGGAATGGTGCAAGAGGTTTATCAGCAGTTGGTTCAGTCTTGGTTTGCATTTTGCAGGTAGTCTGTGGTCTATCTGAGAGCATGGGCTGTTTGTGCATATTGATTGTTGGGCAGCTGGGATGAGATAGGAGTAATATGACTTTAGTCTCTTGAAGGATTAAAGCCAACTTCTTGTAATTAGAAATTTTCAATTCCTCTGCTTCTTGTAATTCATTGATTCATGGAATAAAATTTTATTTATTAAAAAAAATTGGATTGTTGTTCTAACTTTTTAATAGCATGAAATTATGTTAATGTATACAAGCTAGTTACAAAAAAAAAAAAAAAAATACAATTGTTACTACCAAACAAGTTTTTTGTTTTTGTTTTCAAATTTTTTACAACTATGAAAACAAGAGTTTCGTTTTTTAGATGACATCATCAAACAAATTTTAATGTGTAGATGCACTTTTTAATTAAAAAGTACTTTTAAAATATAAACTTATCAAATAATATTATTTAGACATAAAAATATGACCTAATACTGTAATTTTATTAAAATTATTGGATTAATATTAAATTTTAATATTTAATAAGACCTACAATAATTTAATAATAATAATAAATTAAATCAATAAATTAAATTAATTATTTAACTCTCAATAGTATTGCTCATCGTATAAAAGCCCATTGAATACAACCTTTCCCTTCGAAACATTGCTCTGCAAATTCCCAATGCACTTTTCCCTCACCTTCCAAATTCAAATTTCCAGGACATTTGAGTAAATAAGCCTGATCAATGGCCCTCTTTACTCCAACCCCTTATGCGACAAACCCTATAAAATGCTCCCTGTTTTTGGCCCCCTTTCAATTCAAAAACCAAACTCTCCGCCAATTCTCTTCCTCTCTAGCACAAGTATAGATCTACACTGTATATATCCAGGGGTTTTGAATTATTTGTATAATTAGTTTGATCGAGGAAAGCAACAATGTCGCTGAGACCAAGCTCGAGAGCCGAGGTTCGCCGGAACCGATACAAGGTGTCCGTGGATGCCGAAGAAGGTCGGAGGAGAAGAGAAGACAATATGGTGGAGATCAGGAAGAATCGGAGAGAAGAGAGTTTGCAGAAGAAGCGACGGGAAGGCCTTCCAGCTAACCAACAGTTCCCTATCCCTGTTCAAACTGGCTCCACCATCGAAAAGAAGGTAACAATCTTATACTCGACACTTTTGTATTTCAAAACTAGGGTTTGATCCGACTGCACGGTTTTATTTTGTGTTATTATGTTCAAAATTTAACGGCTTTTTTGGTTTTGATTTTGGTATTTAGGTAGGGTTAAGGGTTACATTATTGAATTGGTAGCATGGAATTAGTTTTTTTTTTTTTTGATTTTCGTGGTTTAGTAAGTATATTGTCTTATGGTCACTGGATCAACTGTATGGGTTTAGATTTCGTGATTTTATGTTTTTTTTTGTAAGTTTCTGATAACTGTTATTCATCTAATTTTGAATCATTATGGTCATTGTTATGCTATATGTATTATTATTTAGCTGATTTTGAAGTGTTATGGTCACTGTTAGCATGCTAATGTTAGGAAATGTGAACTCTATGCATTGTGAAGAATTGTAAACCAAAGAAAATGTAGATCTATTAGTTGATGGTTGACCAGTTTGCATATTTTAAACATAGAAAAGAAAGACATTTTACCGGAACACTGAAATTTTGTGGCCTTTTCTTGTGGGTACTGTTGTTCAGACTTCATTGCACTAAAGGTTTATGGAGTTGTTTGACTTGTTTCTTACTGTTGTCAATCATTTTTTGGAATTATTTGATTAAGCAGTTGGAAAATCTACCAGCTATGGTTGTGGGTGTTTGGACTGATGATAGCAATCTGTAGCTAGAAAATAAAGACCCATCAGTGAATGCTTGAAATTTTTTCATATTTTAGACATAGCAAATAAAGACATTTTACCAATGCACTGAAATTTTTTGGCCTTTTCTTGTGGGTACTGTTGTTCAGATTTTGTTAAACTAAAGGTTTGCGAATTTATTTCTTACTGTTATTAGTTGTGTGTGGAATTATTTGATGAAGCAGTTAGAAAATCTACCAGCAATGGTTTCGGGTGTTTGGGTTAACAGTAGCAATCTGCAGCTGGAAGCCACAACTCAGTTCCGAAAATTGCTTTCAATAGGTAGTATTGTGTTTTCATGAATTTTACTACAACTGATGTGTTTTCTTTGGGGTTTTAATTGAGTAATTCTTCTCTTCTAATTGTTAAATGGCATGATTTTTAAACTCTAAGGTCTCCTATTCCCCCCCTCCCCCCCTTTTTCAAAATTTAGAACGGAGTCCTCCAATCGAAGAAGTTATTCAGGCAGGTGTTGTTCCTCGTTTTGTGGAGTTTCTAATGAGGGAAGACTTCCCACAACTTCAGGTCAGGCATTATTTCTTTCCTACATTCTTATAGTTCTGTTTTGATCATCTAATTTTAACTTTTTGGCATTATTTGTTGTAGTTTGAGGCTGCTTGGGCTCTAACAAACATTGCTTCTGGGACATCTGATCACACCAAGGTGGTAATTGACCACGGCGCTGTCCCAATTTTTGTAAAACTTCTTGGTTCTCCTTGTGATGATGTTCGTGAACAGGTATAGACGTATGAACATCATTGCGTTTGTGAATTTGTGATTTTACTTTCTCATTATTTTTGTTATATCTTTAATTAATGATTTTGGTGGAAGGCGTTACACTTTGTTGAGTTTGATATTCAGTAATAGGTTTGAGGGTTTTTGCCCTTTTGAAAATTTAGGCTGTATGGGCGTTGGGAAATGTTGCTGGTGATTCCCCCAAGTGCCGTGATCTTGTCCTTGGCCATGGTGCATTGATTTCACTGCTGGCTCAGTTGAATGAGCATGCCAAGCTCTCTATGCTTAGAAATGCTACTTGGACTCTTTCGAATTTTTGTAGGGGCAAGCCACAGCCAGCTTTTGAACAGGTAAGTCTCTTCATGGTTGTTTCACTTGCACCTTGCAGTTTGGGGACTTTTGTATTTGTTATTGATAGATGCTGGGCCCTCTATATGTTTGTTTCATACACGAGAGTTCACTGTGTGCCAGTACTCTTTTCATGGAATTATATTTGTATGCTACATATAATTTTTTACATAGCGAAATGGGTTTTGAATTTAGTTAAAAACACTCTCTTCTTTAAGATTGCACCACTATATACTTAATTTCATCTTCTCTTGATCTATTGAGCTTAACTGCAACTTCTTGAAACGGATGAATGAAGCATGTTAAATGTAGTCTCAACATTTTGATGTTGGGATATTTTGAACTTTAAACATTTATTTACACAGACAAGGCCGGCACTTCCAGCTCTACAGCAGCTTATTCATTCAAATGACGAAGAAGTTTTAACAGATGCATGTTGGGCACTCTCATATCTTTCCGATGGTACGAATGATAAAATTGAGGCTGTTATTGAAGCGGGAGTATGTCCCCGAATGGTTGAGCTTTTACTGTGAGTATTTGATTTCATTTTTTCATAATTGTGGATTTTAGTATTTCTAGAGAAAAAAAAAGAAGAAAAAGAATTATTGGCGGATTATATTTGGCTGTGGGATATTTATTTTGTTTTTGCTTTCATTTGGTATGCTTATAAGACGAAATTATCTTGGCATTTCAGTCATCCATCTCCTTCAGTTCTCATTCCTGCTCTTCGCACCATTGGAAACATAGTCACTGGAGACGATATGCAAACTCAGGTTTTTATATATTCCTAATTAATACCATTCTTATTCTGTAATTTGCTACATTTTGTAGATGGTTCAATGCCTGAGTTATTGCATGATGGTGATGTTGAGTGAGGTTACTATTAGTGGAAATATGTGGCGATTTAGAATATACAAAACTCAACAGAAAAAGAAAGAAAAAAGAAACTCAAGGACAGCTGGGCGGAGGTGGTTATGTAACCCCTCATGTAACGCTTTCATATTTGTTAAGTTTAGAGAATTAACACAATATTAGAGAAAGACGGAGAGTGATCAAAACTTAACCTACTCTCACAAATTACTTGTATTATAGTTAACTTATAACTTATAATAATACAAAAAACGTATTACACCCTCTAATATTTATACATAATACCTTAATACTCTTAACACTCCCACTCAAGTTGGACTGTATATATCATATAATCCAAGCTTGGAACAAATCGCTGAAAGACGTGTACGATTTAATGCTTTGGTAAACATACCTACAAGCTAATCTTCAGATTTCACAAATAGAGTTGTAATCTCTCCAGTTACTATTTTGTCTCGAATAAAGTGATAATCAACCTTAATATGTTTGATTCTCTCGTGAAACACTAGATTGACAGCGATATGAATAGTTGCCTGATTATAATAGAACAACTGTAACAGAGGTGGAACTGAAAATCCAATTTCCTGGAGGAAGTGTAGTAGCCAAGTTAACTCACTCGTTGTATGTGCCATTGCCCTATACTTGGCCTTAACACTGGATCTTTCTACTACCGGTTGTTTCTTATTTTTCCATGAGACAACGTTGCCTCCTAAGAAACTACAATAACTAGTGGTTGATCTTCAATCAGAAGGAGAGCCAGCCCAATCAGTATCTGAGACACCTTCCACTCTAAGATGTCTATTAGTTCGATATAACAATTCAAGACCAAGATCACGTTTGAGATATTGCAGCATACGAGTAACTACATCCTAATGTGGTACTCAGGACACCCCATAAATTGACTTATTATACTGACTGTATAGAAAATATCTGGTCGAGTAATAGTGAGATAATTAAGCTTCCCAACTAAATTGCAATACCGACCCAGATTCTCAAACAGTGTACTATCATCAATTAATAGTTTTTCATTTGGATCCATAGGAACATCAATCGACCTACCACTTAGCAAACCTGTTTCCTCTAGCATGTCAAGTACATATTTCTTCTAGGATAAACAAATACTCTGTTTAGATCAAACCACCTCAATACCCAAGAAATACCTGAATTTTTTCAAATCTTTAGTATGAAATCGATCTTGGAGGAAAGTTTTTAACTTGGCAATCCTCTTAGAATCATTTCCAATAATCATAATATCATTTACATAAACAACCAATAAAATATATCCAGCATCCGTCTGTCTATGAAATACAGAATGGTCTGTTTGACATCGAAGAAGATCAAACTCTAAAACTGCATTTGAAAACTTGCCAAACTATGTCCTCGGTGATTATTTCAAACCATACAAATTTTTTTTAACCGACATATACTCTTGTACTCTCCCTGAGTAGTAAATCCAGGCAGCTGTTCTATATATACCTCTTCAATCAAGTTATCATGTAAGAAGATATTTTTGATATCTAACTGAAACAAAGGCTAATCAAGATTAGTAGCCCAAGAAATTAAGATTTGAACAGAGGAAATTTTGACAATAGGAGAGAAAGTCTTCTCATAATCAACACCATAGGTCTAAGTAAAGTCCTTTGCAACAAGCTAAGCTTTGAGACGCTTCACAGAACCATCCGAATGAAATTTAACAGTATACACCGGCTGACAACCAATAATTCATTTACCAGGAGGTAGAGGAACAAGATCTCAAGTCCCATTATGATGTAAGACAACCATCTCTTCCTCCATAGCTTTCTTTTAACCCGGATTGGATAACGCATCCTGTAAGTGCTTAGAGATAGAGATAGTAGATAATTGAGAGGTAAAACAAAAGAAGAAAGGAGACAAGACATTATATAAAACAAAATGAGCAATGAGATGATTAGTAACATATGAATAAGTACCTTTTCGAAGAGCAATAAATAAAGAATCTAAATTATCTGATGTATCATTAGATAACGCATCCTGAAAGTGGTTAGGGATAGAGATAGTAGATAATTGAGAGGTAAAACAAGAGAAAACATGAGACAAGACATTATATGAAATAAAATGAGCAATGAGATGATTAGTAACATATGAACGAGTACCTTTTCGAAGAGTAATAGATAAAGAATCTAATTTGCCTGAAGTACCAGGATCAGCAGACGACAAGGAAGACGGTACGGGCACCTCAGTCGATGGGCGAGGACAACGAGAGTATATATGAAGAGGTAAAGTGGATGGTAATATAGTAGGCAGCGGAATATCTGACAGTGAGGGAAGAGGTGGTGGTACAAAAGACGTCCCAAAGTCTAGATCTAAAGGTTGAGCAAGTGTTAGAAAATATGGAATAGATTCTCAAATGTGACATCGACACTAGTAAAGTATCGTAGGGAAGTACTATAGCAACGATATCCCTTCTATGTGCTGGAGTATCCAAGAAATACATATTTGGTAGTCCGTGGGTCAAGTTTATCAAACCCAGGACCCAAGTTGTTAACATAACCCACCCAAAAAACTTTAGGAGTTAAGGAGAATAAGGGCTTATCAGGGAAAATGACAGAATATAGACTTAGTCTATTTAAAATAGATGATGTCATACGATTAATTAGGTGACAAACAGTGATGACAGCATCTCCAAAAATATCTGGGAATATTCATCTGGAGTAACAATGCATAGGTTATTTCCAACAAATGACGGTTCTTGCGTTTAGCAACACCATTCTGGAGAGGTGTAAGCATAAGAAGTCTGATGGATAATACCAATTTTACTAAGATAAGCTGAAAAAGGATCAGATTCACATTCTCGAGCATTATCAGAATGTAAAATACATGTATAACAACCATACTGAATTTTTATTTTCTTGTGAAAGATCTCAAATATAGAGAGTAATTCAGAACGAACTTTCATCAGAAACAACCATATCATACGAGAATAATCATCCACAAATGATACAAAATAAGGGTATTTATTAAATAAAATAATCTATATTGGACCCCATACATTAGAATGTACCAACTCAAATGGACTAGATATACGGTTATTGACTCAAGATTGAAAGAACACACGGTGATGTTTACTAAGTTGACAAGTTTCACAAGACACAGATGACACATAACTAAGATTGGGAACTTGACGCTTCAGATTCTCTAGAGAGAGATGTCCAAAACGATAATGCCATTGAAAAGGAGACAACGAGGTCTGTAGACTCCGAGTAGGTAAATCAAAGTCAAGGTAATATAGGCTACCAGCTTCATGTTCTGTACTAATCTTCTTTTTCGTCTTGAGATCTTGAAATACACAATAAGAGGGATAAAATGTTATAGAATAATTCATAGAATAGATAATCTTGCTAATGGAAAGTAGACTAAAAGAAAACAGAGGAATAAATAACACGGAGGATAGGGATATATTAGGACTCAAGTGAGTAATCTCAAAACCTGAAACTTTAGAACAAGTATCATTAACAAGAATAACAACATGTGTGTAAGTAGCAGATTGATAACTAAAAAAAATATTGGACGCACCAGTCATGTGGTCAAAAGCGCCAGAGTCTATGATTCAAGGACTGTGAGCGGAGGATAATAAACGAGTGGAGGATAAACGAGTGGAAGCGGTACCTGACTGGGCAAAAGTAACAATGGAGAAAGATGGAATAACCTGTTGCTAGAACATGAATTGAGCATACTCCTCACGTGTAATAGTAACTAACCCAAAATCTGGTGGAGCTGACCGAGGTATAGAAGGAACAATCAAGGTGTCATCCTGAAATGAACCTGATTAGCAGCACCAGAAGGTTTTCCATGTAAATTCCAACAGAAATCAATAGTGTGCCCTCCACGACCACAGTGAGTACAGGAACGAGGTCCACTACGACCCTTACAACCACTCGTATGACCTCCTGTGTGACCTCCCTAACCTCCATGACTACTATGACTATCACGTCCACCTCGGTGACCATCACTGTGGCTATTAGGAACCACGAGAGCTGAGCGATCAGTGGAGACACCATGATCGATGCCTAATGGAGTAGACAAAGTAGCATGTTGTAAACAAGAGAAAACCTCAACTAGAGGGACAAGACTAGAACCACCCAAAATCTGAGAACAAATAGCCTCATATTCAGGTTTCAAACCTACCAAAAACCTAACAACATCCAAATCCCAAACTGCTACATCAGTAATGAACGGGTGGTAGAGCTTTAATTCCTCACAGGCTCTTCGAACATGAGAGTAATAATCCTCAAGGCTTAGAGTACCCTGATCCAAATGGAAGTACTGCTTGCACACCTCATAAGCACGAGTAAAATTATTTGTACCAAAATACATAGTGACCAAGTGATCCCATATCTCTTTGGCAGTGTCAAGGTAGAGCAGGCTAGAATTAATACTTGGCTCAATGCTATTTAACAATAAAGAGATAATCTGAGTGTCCTCTTGTTCCTATTGATTATATCCAGAAGTGTCTTCCTTAGGTTTGAGATTAACCAAATATTTCTTAAAACTTTTGCCTGGAAGAAAGACTTGAATAGAACAGGACTATAAAGTATAATTGGTCCTATTGAGTTTAACAAAAATCATGGAACCATTAATAAGAACCGAAGAAGTAGAGGTAGATGACAAAGATAGAGCAATAACATCTTGTTTAGGTTCCATAATAATATATTAGATAGTAAGACAGGAGCAACCTTAATGCTAGATAACTGAAAGGAGCAAGAGGAAGTAGTTGGACTGTTGAGCAGACAAGGAAAAACACATTGGATTGCTGAACCAGACTGGAGGACCTCGTTGGATCATTGAACTGGACTAAAAGGCCTTGCTGGATTGTTGAATCAGACATGAAAAATACACTAGGTTGCTGAACCAGATAGGAAAAACACACTAGATGGCTGAACCGGCGTGAAAGTTGACAAAACCGGTCTGAATCGGTGCCAAACTGATGGAACCAGTTGAAGAAACGGGTTGGACCGTTGAACCGAAGCAACAACAGAAGGAACTGGTTTGGGCTGGTGTAAAACTACCTGAATTGACTTAGAGTGAACAAAACCGAAATTGAACTGGCCTAAAGTAGACAAAATTGGAATTGAACTGATTTGGGCTGGACCAGGTTTGAAATGGACCGTAACCGACCCAAATAACCCTCATCTTCTTCTTGTGATTAGGGTTTCAAAAGAAATCCTCAGTTTTCAGAAAAGACGTCAGTGCCCCACTGTCACACCACCATAATAGGTTGCATAGCAGCACCACCGTAACCACTGCAAAGCCACCGATGTCGATGACCAGAGACCACACCACCACAATCACAGAACACGAAAGACACCACCACAATCATAGAACACAGAGGCACCAATGTCGACAACGCCTCACACCGGAAACCTCCACCACAGTCGTAGCACCACCACTACCACAATATGTCGCCACCACCACCGAGTATCACCACCACTACACTTGAACTCCGACTGATGTTCCACCACAATAGTGACACCACTTTGACAACGGCACCACCTCAACAGTGACACCACCAAGTCAAGGGAATTCTCACAGCATAAACACCCTAAGATTTGTATTTAGGATCAAATTGCTCTGATACCATGTTAAGTTTAGAGAATTGATATAATATTAAAGAAAGACGGAGAGTGGTCAAAACTTAACCTACTCTCACAAATTACTTGTATTTATAGTTTACTTATAATAATACAAAAGACGTATTACACCCTCTAATATTTACACATAATACGCTAATACTCTTAACAATATTTTCTTTGTATGTTCGTATCTTTTTTAATTTTTCATTTTGAAATCAACCTGCAACAGTTGAATTTTTATCTCCAGTGTTTTGCTAATGTTGCTGAGCATTTATGTGCCTAATCTTTTTTTGATCTGGATTTATATGCCTAATCATTGGTCAGATTTTCAAAGTAAAACCATGCTTGAATTGTTTGTTTGTAAAAAAAAAGTATGATGAATGCCGACATTGCGAATTATGGTGCCATTCATGATTTGCTATATATGGTTTGCTCGTTATGGGTTGCATGTGGATTATGGTCTTTAAAGGTTTAAGAAGGGTTATAGGTTGGCTTCAAAAGTGGTACGGTGTTGAAATTTCATTGATTACATATTTGTGGCTATGGATTTACCTGTTTAAGTTGTTCGACAATGTGTAGTATGTTTTGCACGAATAAAAGGTGACGTTATAGTTGTTTTTAGAAAGAGGGCTAGATATGGATAGTTTCAGGAACTACACTTTAGAGTTGTTTTGGAGTCGGATTAAATATGGGTTGTATCATACAAATTGAAGGGAATTAAATAGTTGTCCTTATATTTTATCAAGCATACCCAGGTAGAGTCCATTTAATCCTAATTCTACTAAAATGTGTTGAAGGGGCCTTTAGACGTAGTCTACGTCTAAAGGCCCTTCGACACATTTTAGCTCTTTCAACCTATGGAAGAAGCAAGAAGCAGAAAATCATAACAAAATACTAAAATGTAGAATGTATGAAAAGAAGTGTGGCTTTGTTGGTAAATAGAATCCAAAGCTACATCACTGGCTTTTTACGACAAGGCATCGACTAGGCGCCTGGTACATATCCTATCCATACAATAAACACAACTTTAAAAATATGCTGATGAACTTGATTGCAATTACTGGAGTAAAGAAATATTGAATAAGAGTCGACTTGAAACTCGGTTAGTATATTAAAGGAGAACCATTCATATATTTGTAGCATTTATTTTTTATTTTTTATGTTTCGTGGTTGAAATGATTGCATTGGTATAAGGTGATCAAGGGTACCAATCTTTTACATAAGTTGCTTTAATCTTTTGGCTAATTAGATGTTTTTTGATGCTCTTTGATATTATGATTTCATGCTTTTGATGATAATATGCAAAAATTTTTAGTTCATAATAATACAAATCTTGTAATACCCTAAAATTCACCTTGGAAGACATTAATTATTTATATAACATCCAACGATGAGAGCATCTGAAATAGTTATTAAATAATAAAACTATCCACCAAATGAATAAATAACTAAACCAAATGTTTCCATCAACAGAATTAAAACCTTCTTGTTACAATCCAAAACCAAAACAATAGTCTCCCAACTATCTAAATAAAGAAATATTCCCAAAACATTGTTGAAGTTCATCCATAATTTACAATTTGAAAACTAGGAAAAGGATCTCTAAACATCCACTTTCGAATCCACTTCATGATCCGCATCGCCATTCCAATCCACTTACTCACCTAGAAGGATATACTTCTCAAAGTCAAAATTTGAAAAATTATATATATCGTACAACGAGCAAAAAGTCTTGTAGAGAATTTTTCTCAAACTTGACAAGGTTTAGAAATCATTACAAGTAGGTAAGTCTCCCGTTTTTTTCAAAATATTATATAATACTTTTGAAGTAAAACGTGATAGTTAACAAGATTTCAAGTTTACGATACAAAACACTAGTCCTGTTTAGTTTGTTTATCAAGAAACAGTATTTGAAATAAGTTTTGGAAAGAGTTTAAGAAAATTGGTTTTAGTATTTTTTTTTCAAGCCAGCAACCGTTCAAAAACCCGAGAAAGTGTTGTAGAATTTGTTTGATTATATGATTATAAAAATAGTTATACGAAATAGAAAATATTAAAACTTATTTGGACAGTAACTCAAATAATAAAAATAGAAATGTGGTGGTGGTGGTGGTGGAAGTTTGGTGATGAAAGTGTGGTGGTGGTGGTGTGGTGGACATGATGTTGGTGTTGGTGGTGGTGGTATTGATGGTGGTGGACATGGTAATAGTGGGAGTGTGGCGGTGGCGGTGGCGATAGAAGTGTGCTGTTTTCTAGGACACACAAAACAGTTCTTAACTTTTTATTTATCTAGTTTTTGTTCTTAGTTTTTAAAAAATAAAAACAAAAAAAAATCAGTTAAACAACTTATTTTAGAAATTATTTTCAAAAATAGAAAATAATTTCTGAGATGTAAACCAAACAAGACTTTCACAAAGAAGAGTAGACAACTTTCAAAATAATAGCTAATCACAATAAATATATTTCATGTATGTAGGTTGACTAGCATGAAACTACACATTGAACATATCTAGCCCACACCACACCACACCACACCACAACCCAACCAATCAATGGCCCATGGGGCATACATCTTTACAATGGCGTATATTGATGCATCAGCAATGACCAATTTTTCCTAGGACTAGTATATTAACCTCTAGCCTCGATCACCATAAACGAATAGTGGTTTGGTCTTTGTAAGACACCAATCTCACTACAAGTAATATGAAGTTTTCGAACCCTCGAGGTAAGAAACATCTAAACACTATGTGATATAGATTCAAGTGCAATTCACGCTTATCGCACCCACCTATATAAGAGATAATTTTCATAAATTTTTCACCAAATCCAACTGTAACCAAGAATCATAATTTAACAATGTTCAAACAAGAATATTTCAAGAAAATAGATGAGATTTTTAAGAAACATGTTTACATTGATCATAATAAAAAAAATATGGTTTTCAAATTAAGAACAATTGAATCTTGAATGTAAATCATATGTATTTAAGAAAAGGATTCATGTAATTGAAAATAATTGTTTATCTAATATATATTTAGAGATCAAAAGCATATAAATATTAACCCTAGCCTCAATGTATGGATTTGAGAAAGAACTTCTACCTTTAATCCGTAGTTTGGTGAAACCTAGCGCGTTGATACATTTCCTAGGTGTTAATTTCTCACGATCTTGCTCTTTTTCTTTCTTCTTACGCTCTGTTGGCTTCTTAGGGTTCAAAGCTGTTGAAAATTAACCTAAGGAATGTCCTCAGGGTATTTATAGGGTTTGAATCTGTTCGGGCGGTGCGAGCTTGATCGTTGTAAAAATCACCCTCACGTTCGAACGTGGCTTGTGTTTAACTGTGCCTCGTTCTAACGTAACTTGTTTTCGACCGTGCTGTACTTCGTTCGAACATAACTTGTGTTCGAACGTGATTTGCCTCCAGCATCTTGAGTTCTGTCAGTTTTTCTATCAGACCCCAAACTATTATAGCTAAGTCTTGCTCAAACGACGTTTGGTGTTCGAACGTCAACTACGCTTCTGTTGAATTTTCTAGTACAATTTTAACCTAATTGAAAGTCAATGAACGAAATTTATGTGAAATACATTTTTCTAGCCTTAGAAGTCTAATTTATACTATCTAAATATTACATAATCGAATACTAAGATAAAAAAGTTATGGACCAAATGTTGAGGTAATCTCTAATTTTTTATGCCCCAAAGTCTCCCCAAACATATATTAGATTTAAAACACTTACTATCTTTTAATACAACCTATATATCTTATTCTTGAATCATTATTTATACATACCACACAATGGTAATTACTATACATGGGGGTTTATAATCTATTCCCCCAAAAGAAAGTTTTGTCCACGAAATTTACCTCAAATAGAAAACAAGAGAGGGTACTTCTCTTGCATCTGTAATTCTAGTTCCCATGTAGCTTCCTCTAGTCCATGGTGTTGCCATAATACCTTCACAAGTAAAATCACTTTGTTGCGAAGCCTCTTCTCCTTGGTATCAAGAATCCTTATCGGTTGCTCCTCATAAGTTACTCCTTGAATCTCGATTCCTTCCAAGTCCACCACATGTAATGTATTGGGTTCACACTTTTGTAATATTGACACGTGAAATACATCGTTTACTCGTGGTAACTGATTCGAGAGATTAAGTTGATAAGCCACTTTTCCCACAACTCGAATAACTTAAATGGGTCATGTGTACCTTTGAGCTAACTTTCATTTCTTATCAAAATGCATTATTCCCTTCTGAGGTGACACTTTTAGAAAAACATATTCACCCACTTTAAACTCCAAAGGTTGTCTTCTCCTATCCGCATAGTTTTTTTTGTTGATTCTAAGCAGTCTGTAATTTTTCTCAAATCAGTTGTATTTTTTCAGTAGTCTCTCTCGTTATTTGAGATCCAAACAAATTGCTTTCACTGGTTTTCACTCAACACGTTTGTGATCTACATGACCTCCCATAAAATGTTTGATGAGTCTAATGCTAGCTTGGTAATTGTTAATATAAGTAAATTCCATTATTGGTAAATGTTCACTTTAACTCCCCCTGAAGTCTAACACACATTCCTTTAATATATCTTCAAATATCTAAATTACCCTCTCGAATTGTCCAGTTGTTTGAGAATGAAAGCCGGTGCTAAAATACAAATATGTCCTTAATGCCTTGTGTAAGCTTTGTCAAAATTTAGTTACAAATCTATTATCATGATTTGACACAATCAATAGATGTACCCCATAAAGCTTCACTATCCTTCGTGTTTACAATTGGCTCGAAATCACCACCGTATTTGTCGTCTTCATGGGCAAGAAATGAGCAGTTTTAGTAAACGATCCCTAATTACCCAAATAATATTATGTCCTTTGGTGGTCTGTGGTATCCTCGACATAAAATTCGTAGTGATGTGATGCCACTTCCACTCAAGAATAAGTGAAGATTGTAAGGTTCTCGTGATTTTCGATATCTCTTTACATCCTTCCACTAATACTAACGTTTCATATCCCGGTACATTTTGGCACTTCTCGGAGGGACGGTAAATTTAGAACGATTGCCTTCATCTAAAACCTCTTCTTTTAGTTGAGCATCATACGACACATAATCTTCCTTCAAAAATGTACCTCCTCATCATATAGTGATCAATTTTCAACAGTCTCACCTTTCTCCAATCGATTTTATCTAATCTTTGCAACTCTATTACTCTTTTTTAGAGAATAGGTTGAGCCACTAGATTAACTAAACATGATCCACTAACATATTAAAGTCCTCTAAGACCTCGATCATCTTCCACTTACACAGTGCAAGAGAATTTACTACACCCTGAGACTTTCTATTGATTGCATTTGTTGCTATTTTGGCCTTTCTCAGATAATAATTCAAAGTAAACTTATAATTCTCCAAATATTCAATCCAACATCTTTGTTGAAGATTTAGGTACTTTTGAGTGAAAATTTACTTGAGGCTCTTATAATCTGAGTAAACTTGAAATTTCTCCCCATACAAATAGCATCTCCATAATACACCATTGTAAAGTTTTAAGTGATGAATTGGATAATTTTTCTCATTGATCTTCAATTGTCTCGAGCCATAAGCCATTACTTTCCTATTCTGTATCAACACACAACCCAAACTCCGTAAAGAAGCATTCGGGTACATATCATAGCCTTCACCACTATTTTGAACAATTAGTACCAGTGTTGTGGTCAACTTCTCCTTTAGAGTGACAAAAGCTTGCTCATAATCTTTGGACCACAAGAACTTTTCTCCTTTCTTCGTAAGTTGGGTTATCGGCATAGCTAATTGGGAAAACTCTTCCACTAACCTCTTGTAATAGCCTTCCAAACCTAGGAAATTTTGAATTTTTGTTACATTTTAAGGTTGTTCCCATTTCATCATTGCGTCAATCTTGGTAGGGTCTACAACTACTCCATGTTTCGACTTCACTTGTCCAAGGAACTTAATAACTTTCATTTAGAATTCACATTTACTCATTTTCACCAGTAACTTCTACTCCCTTGGTGTTAGTAGCACTAAGTGGACGTGCTGCGCATGCGCCTTATGTGTCTTTGAATAAATCAGAATGTCATCAATAAAGACAATAACAAACTAATTTGGATAAAGTTTAAACACATGATGCAATAGGTCCATAAAGGTTACAAGAGCATTTGTCAATCTAAAAAACATCACAACATACTCAAAATGTCCATACTTTGTGCAAAAAAAAGTTTTAGGAATATCTTCTTCCTTTATTCTCAACTGACGGTACCAAGTACAAAGATCAATTTTAGAGTCGCACTTGGAACCTCTCAATTGATCAAATAAGTCATCAATTGGAGGCAGACAATACTTATTCTTCACTGTTACCCGATTCAACTTTTGGTAATTCGTACATAGTCTAAATGTCTCATCAGGTTTCTTCACAAAGAGAACCGAGGCTCCCTATGGTGAAGTGCTCAGGTAGATTAACCCAACCACCAATAGTTGGTCCAATTATTTCCTTAGTTCTTTCAACTCCAAAAGTGTCATACGATAAGGAGCAATGAATATGAGTTCGGTACCCGAATAGAGGTCTATATTGAACTCAACTTCTCTCCTTGGAGTAATCTAATTAATTCTTCAAGAAACATATTTGAAAAATTTAACACCACCAATACCAAGTGAGAGTGGTATTCAATTTGTTTATCTTTCATTAAGTTAGCTAGGAAGTTCAACTACTCCTTGCTTGAGCTTTTAGAATTGATTACCTATAGTGGGAAATGGGTGGGACCAATTTCGCTCATTTGTGAAGCTGAATACTATTCCTCCCGATAGTTGGAATGCAATTCATTTTCGAAAACAATCCATCGCAGTTTGAAAAGTAGACAATAAATTTTTTCTAAAAATCTCATCATACCTTTTCATATCAAGTACCACTAAATCAATCTTCAACTCTTGCTCACCAATGCAAAGCATACAACCTCTACACACACTAAGTGTATCAAATTATTCCCTAATAGGAAAGTTAACACTCTAGATTATCGAATTTCAAACCCAGTGTTCTAGCGTATGCTATGCGTATAAAAGATTGAGTGGCAGTAGGATCAATCAATAGACGTGCTCAATAATTACAAAGTAAAACAATACCTTCTACAATTGTGTTGGAAGCAATACCTACTGATTGGTCATGACAAAGACCCAACCCTGATTCTTGGCACCCTGCGCTCCTTGGTTCGGTTTTTTCCATGGTGGTGGCTCATTCTGATTTGGTTGTCCCACTGGCCAGGTGTTTTGCAGGTATAGTCCATGGTTTGGTCGCCCCTGAGGTGCAAGGGATGGACATTGACTCCTGAGGTGCCCAATGCCTCCATACCTATAGAATTCTCGTCACTCCCGATATGATAATGATATACGGTACATCAAACTCGCGAGTCACACTGTATAGGTGGTAACTCGGTCACAACTTGGACATATCGGCTCAATTCAGAGTCAATTTGGTGTGATTCGGATGATTCACATTGGAATCAGTTTGATATAGTGGAATCTTTCGAAAATATTAGACAAACAACAAAAATCCAAAGAAAAGAGGGAAAAGTGAAGAATGCCAATACCCATCTTTGTAAAAGCCGTAACTAGTTGCAAAAATTTAGAGGTGATATAAAGAAGCCAAACAAAGAAGGAATGATGGAAATAAAGGAAAAATTCAAAGACCCAAATATGCAGAATTGTAGATACCAAGACACTCATGAAAATCATCAATTTTCCAACCCTAGATGGCAGACATACCTATGAATCAAAAGAGCGGGCCCCATCTTCTTTGTTCTTCTTCGCTGCGAAGTGCGAACCCATGGTGAACACACATTGAGATGCCCAACTATGAACCCACTCACAGATTCTCTCTCTCTCTCTCATATGGACAAAGCGTCTCACATACGCAAACAGAGCCTTGAGACTCTAAGCCTCTGACTGTGGTGGGTGACTTTTTTTAAACCTTTTTATTACTAGTTTTAACTTCTAATTATATTTTTTTTGGTAATTGGCCTTTGGGTCTACTTTTGCCTATGTCTACAGTTGACAAATTTACTCTTTGATATATAATTGGATATATTAGCATTTTTTTTTTGGGACATTTAAAATTAAAAAAAAAAAAGTAGAATAGATTTATATTCAGATTACTAATTTATGGGCAATGATTATGGTTGGTAAGTTCTTAAATGATTAAAATGAATATTTATAAGAATAAATAGATTTATATTCGACGATTCCCTTGCTGTCACACATCTTCTTGACTGTACGAATCCATTTATCTGAATCCATAGCATTGGAACTCCCATGAAAGGTAGGCGAGATTTGCCTTAAGAACTCCCAGAGACCCACCATCCTCCGGTTCTCATATTCGTTCACTTGTTCTTAAGCTAGGGGGTGAACAATCTCGTTATGGTTATTATTTCCATTATGGTTCTGCACCAGAGTGGTCAACTTGTGCAGACATTGATAAATTCTGTTTGTAGCATTTTAGGCTTTTTAGCAACAGTGGCGGGGGTGGGTCTCTAGCAAGATTAGTCGGGCACCGACATCCTCGTCCATCGTTCATTTTGCACTCCACAATATAGTTTAGTTTTCTTAATAAAGTTATAAATACCCTCTCACGCGCAACTCATAAACATATAATTCCCAAAAGATTCAAGCCTAAATTTCATCCGACTTATACGTGCATCCCTAGTCGGTAATCTAACTCTACAACTCCCATGTAAGACCTAATTTTTAAGCTCTGATACCACTATTTTAACACTCCAAAATTCACTTTAGAAGGTATTAACTATCTATACAACATCTAACGTTGAGAGTATCTAAAATAATCATTAAATAATAGAAATCACTCATTACATAAATAAATAACCAAATTAAATAATTCATCAACAGAATTAAAACTTTTTGTTACATTCAAAATTAAAACAATATTTTCCCAACTAACTAAATAAAGAAATAGTCCCAAAACATTCTTTAAGTTCATCTATAATTCATAATTTGATAACTAGGAAAACGATCTCTAGGCATCCACTTTCGGATCCACCTCATGATCTGTCTCGACATCTGAATCTACTTACTCACCGAAAAGGATATTTTCCTCAGCCAAAATCTAATATATCATAGGATGAGCAACAAGTCCACTAGAAAAACCTTCTCAAATATGACAAGGTTTAGCAATAATTAAAAGCAGGCAAGTCTCCATTTTTTTTCAAAATAATATACAATACTTTTGAAGTAAAACATGATAGTTAATTGTAAGAGTCACTTCATTTCGAACTGCGAATCTTTTGTTTTACTTTTCTCCATTACAAACTCTCCAGGTGGTGGATCAAGGTAGAGCCTAGCCCTTAGAGTTAGAGATTTGAGCTTGAGTCTGGGTTGGGAAGGTGTTCTGGGGAAGAGAGGCTCCCTAGTACCCTGAAGGATAGCTTCTTTCTTAATGATTGTGCATATTAAACCTTCAAAACCTAATGATAGGACTCAAGATTAGCTTTCTTTCCTCTAACTCTACCTACTTTGCACTCTTTTTATTGCTTGCTTGCGTATTGTGTATGTGATGCTCGAAAGCATTGTCATGATTTAATATGAACAAAGTAACTTACTCATCTCAGAACCTCTTGCTTTTTCGTGCCCTTTCTTATTCTGTCCAGAACAAAAGAGATGCTATTTTGCATTGCTACGATGGGGAACTCTTAAGCTAATAGCTGGTTCAACCTTCAGACTTTTTAGTTAATCCTTTCAGAGACCAAGATATCAACTCCACTACAACCAAGACCAAGGTTCAACCATTGTGAATGAATAGTAGTTTGGTTCTCGTAAGGCATCTACTCCACTACGAGTGATAGAAAACCTTCATATCCCTCGAGGTAAAAAACACCTAGACACTGTGATTTAAATTTGAGTGCAATTCATGTTCATTGCACCCACTCATATAATGGAAAATTTTCATAATTTTTTCATAAAATCTAATAGTAACTAAGAATCATAATTTACAACTTTCAAACAAGAATACTTCAAGAAACATGTTTACATTGATCATGGTGAAAAACTAGTGTTTTCAAATCTAGAATGAAAGAATTTTGAATGTAAATCATATATATTCAAGAAAATGATTCATGTTGTTGAAAAGAATTGTTTATCTATCATATATTTAGAGATTGAAAGCATATAAATATTTACCCTAGCCTTTGTATGGATTTGAGAAAGAACTCCTACTTTCAACCGTAGTTTGGTGAAACCATAGTGCATTGATTTGTTTCCTAAGCATTAATTCCTCACGATCTTGCTCTTTTTCTTCCTTCTCATGCTCTTTTGACTTCCTAGGGTTCAAAGTTGCCGAAAATTGACCTCAGGAGCGTCCTTGGGGTATTAATAGGGTTAAAATCTGGTCAGGGTCGGAATTTGTGGTTAGAGCATTAGTTGTTCAGTAGTAGTTTCAAATTATGGTGGAAAGAAAATGTGTTAGAAGTTTGAGAAGGTTTGAAGCTTGAACAAGTAAGAAAAGTGAAGTCTTGGAATAAATAGGTGTTTGATGATATTAGACTTTGGGAAAGTTTGCTTTTGAATAGTACAACTATACTTGATTGTTGGAGGCTATTGGAGTCCTTACTTTTTTGGATGAAAAGTCTCACTTGCACATCACGTAAGTGAGAGATTAGGGGTAGTTAAGATTATACACGTGCACATCAAGTGTGACTTTCCATTAAAGTAAACAGTAAATTGGATGAAAGAGCCACATTGAGATAGATTGTATAGTTGTGGGGCTAAATTGACACAAGTTAATTTAGAAGCTTAATTGATACAAATGAAATAATATGGGGACCATGTTGATAGTTAACTCTTTTTCCTCATGTCATTTGATATGGACAACACTAAATATTGACCTGTAGTTTTTTTTTTGGGTACATTGGAAAAAGGGATTGACCCATAATTATGAAATTGAACTAATATCCCCAACCCCTAAGAATTATTATTTGGAAACTATTTCATCCACTTGCACAGGAATTACATTCTAATGGGGTTGAGAGTCCGTTTAGCAAGTTAGGGAAGTCATGTATATCAGTTGTTTGTATTGATGCCAACTTCGCAGATAATCGAGGATCTCATGGAACACATTAATAAATTCTTTGTCAATGATGCTGTGACATTAGAGCATTAAGGATCTTATGGAAATTGAACCAATTCCTTGTCAATTCAAGGAAAGAATAGAAGAATTGTTGCTGAAAGAGATGGTGTGGGTTTATTGTGTAGATGATGTGTTCTAGTGGGGTGCCGTTTTTTTTTATGCAATGCAATGATAACGATGTCTTTTTATAACTATAAACCCTTTTTTCAACCATAGTAGCTTTGCTGTGTTCTACAACAAATAAGCAAGTGATCGAGGGGCTCCTTGGCTCAAATGCAATTTGTCTCTCTCTTTTTTTTAATCCTACATTTTCCTAGCTTTTTAATCCTTTTTCTCCATAATCATTAAGGTTAATGACAAGGTATTTGGAGATCTATTTGATTGTTTTAGTTGAAGGCACATGCCGTCTATTAGTCAATGTGGTTTTTATGATTTTGCTTTTTTTTTTTTTCCTTCTATTTCTAGAAAGTACTTCTCCAAAGATGCTAATCAAACACATTTTTTGCTTTTTCACTTTTGCTGTTAATGAAGAAGCTAAAATTTTTCAAATTTGTATTTTGGTTAAAAAAAGTACTTTGAATAAGTTTTATCAATTGGAGGCTTAGACACAGCCTTTGGGCCCTAGATTGTTGTCTAATACACAGGCTTGTGATCACACGACCTTTGTTGAGGATACATTTTTTTTTTTATGATAGTCATGAATCCGTTTACTTCTACTATTCACAACCCTTAGTAATAACATGGTTTGTGATTATGATTTGGTTTGTTTTGGAATTCTTTTCATAAATATAAAACAAATGCTTTGTTGACTGTGTATAGGCAGATGTATAATTGTATAGAATTTCATACATAGTGAAAGCAATTTCAATAAGAGTCCAAAAAAAAATTGCAACTTAAAGAACCAACTAAGTCTACCCTAGTGTTATTAAAAGGGCGCCTAGGCGTAAGGCAGGGGTAGGCGAGTTCAGGTTACCTCAAGTGTCCAAGGTAAGGCTAGTTTTTCTAAAGCGACGATTAAGTGCCAAATGCGAGCACTTTACGCTTAGTTGAAAAGCGACGACGCAAATGTTTTTGTGATTTTTTTATTTCTCAGTGACGATGATGATTTCAAAGTCCTCAAGATATGTGGAAGCATTGACTAAATATTTAGTTTCTTGACTTGTGTGTTTTATGTTTTCAAATGTTAGGATTTGGTGTATTATTGTTGTATTTTTGATTTTGAATATTTATTTTTGATTGTCATTAAGATTTGAGATATTAATAGTGTTTGTTTGAATTTACATGGTTGCCCTAAATATTTGAGATATTATTGGTGTTTGTTTTAATTTCAATGTTTATTCCTTTGGTTGCATCTTGACCTTTAATATTTGAACAATAGGTACTTGAATATTTAGTAGCAACAAAACTAAAATATTTATCTAGTTTTATACTATTTGCCTTGCTTCGATGAAGCTCTTGATTTGCCTCTCATTTAGGCCTATGGAGATCTTTTTTTTTTTTTGTGTTTGTTTTTTTTTTTTGGGGGGGGGGGATCTGAAATTTCTCTAATTAGCAATATGTTGATGGAATATTTTAAATTTGTTTTTGAGAAGTATAATTTTTGAGGCCTAGGGCTTGGTCATCACAAGTTATAAAGCATTCTGTTTTTTGAGCCTCATACTTCTGATTGTCGATAAAATAATCTTCCTATATTTTATGGTGATTTAGTTGTTTATGTTTCTGCAGTGTTTCCTTTGGTTATTCCTGTGATAGGTGTCATAGCATGCCATTCTTGTGCATATGATATATCTTGTGGCATTTGTTATATGCTTATATACTGTGCATTGATTTACAAATCCGGTTTACTTAAATGCCGACATTTGATTGCCTGTTGTTAGTCTGGCCCTTTTTTTGAATTCTGCACGTGTTTGGGATTACTTATGTTGATTCTCTCTTTTGGTTTCCTCCTTGGGTCAGTCTGAAGTATATGTGATTGATGTTCTAACCTGATCTCATGTTCTGCATGGGTGTAAGGCTACATTTGAAATCACTTGACTTTTCTTTGGACAACGACAAGGACATTATTGGAGTAAAGATGGTGTTTGGATTGTTTTGGTAAATTCCCCATTTTTTTTTACAAGGGGCATAAATCCTTTTGACTTAATATGGCAAATTTGAAAATCAATAAGCATTTTTTGGAGGTTTATATTCTATTATGAAACTGATTTTGATTGAGAAACATAATGTGTAATATCAAAATAGTATAAACATTTTCTTTTTGTTTATGGAGAAAATTTGAAAAGGAATCAAACCCCATCTTAAAACTTTTAGGCACCTTATTAAAATTTGTTGGCATTCCTCCAGTGTATCATCGACCACCAAGCACTACCGTGTCTTCTGAACCTGTTGAACAGTAATTATAAGAAGAGCGTGAAGAAGGAAACTTGCTGGACTATCTCAAACATCACTGCTGGCACCAAGGATCAGATTCAGGTAAGCAAACACCAAAAGTTTTTTAACTATTGCTTCTGTTGTGGTGATGGTCATAATTCTTGGTTTCTGCTAGTGGACCTGGAATATTAGTTATGAAAGTGGCCTGATGTGCTCCTCATTTTGGCCATCTTACGTGCCGTTGACATGATTGTTGTGATTCTGCAGGCTGTAATTGAGTCTAGTATAATTGGACCTCTGGTTCATCTGCTTCAAAATGCGGAGTTTGATATCAAGAAGGAGGCTGCGTGGGCAATCTCAAATGCTACATCTGGTGGAACTCATGAACAAATTAAGTATGCTATTGATGCTTATTTCCGAATTCCTCTGCTTAAATAGTTGTTGCATACTCGAATGGACTTGTTTCATTATAATTGTTGATTGCAGGTATTTTGTTAGTCAGTCATGTATCAAGCCGTTATGTGATCTACTTGTTTGTCCTGATGCAAGAATTGTCACAGTCTGTTTAGAAGGGCTGGAAAACATTTTGAAGGTTGGGGAAGCTGAGAAGAACTTGGCCCGGACAGGAAATGTAAATCTCTATGCTCAAATGATTGATGATGCTGAGGGGTTGGAGAAAATTGAGAATCTACAAAGTCATGACAACAATGAGATTTATGAGAAGGCAGTGAAGATTCTTGAGACATACTGGTTGGAGGAAGATGATGAGACAATGCCACATGGTGATTCTGCCCCATTGGAGTTCCACTTTGGAGGGGGTGATGTTCCTGTTCCTTCTGGTGGATTTGATTTCAAGTGAAGGTTTGCATACCTCTTTTCAGCTCATGTTACTGTTTCATACTTAGTACGCTTCTTTTTTCCTAATTACTTGTACTGTGTTTCTGGTATCCCAATCTACAATGGTCATTTGCTGCAATTTGTTTCCTTGGTGTTTGAAACTAGTTTGTATGTTGTGAATTGCAGGACTCTTTTAGAGAAGTCATGTTGGACAGGATGGTCAAGCGTCTGTCATCTTGTTCTGAACTTGCCTTGGTCCAGTCTCAAGAGGCTGACTCGGGTTTCCTACAATGGCCAGAAGTAAATGGCATTGATTGAATATAAATGGTTTGATTGTTTGGATTCGTTCATTATGGACGCCATTTCATATTTTTGATGTGTATAGAGTTGATGTTGAGTCTTTTTTGTTTTTAGGAAATTGTTTTTAACGTGATTTTTGGAATATCATTTTTTCAGTTGCTTGTTTTTTTTTCACTCTTAAACCTTTATTCTTCCAGCTTATAGTTACAAGAGCGGTATGAAACATCTGATATGGCCGGAGATATGACAAAGAAGGTTAAGATGAAGCTTGTGGAATTAGCTAAAATTTGGTGGACTGGCGTTGAAGGTGATATTAGGCGATTGGGACAGCCACTAATTAGTACATGGGAAGAGATGAAAGCTAAACTTTGGGAGAAGTACATTCCAACAAATTACCATGAGAAGTTGTGTGAACAACTCATGGAATTAAAGCAAAATAGCATGTCGGTGGCCTCATATATGCAGAAATTTGATGAACTTAAAACGAGTCAAGTAGTGGAAGCTCTAAGTCATACTCTTGCACGATTCAAGATGAGATTGAGGCCAAGTATAAGGAGGGAGCTGCTTTGTCAACTTTTGTACAGTCTTAAACGTGCTTTCTAGATTGCTTTGGATATGGAGTATTTGAAGTACCCAATTATGATAAAATTTGGGTCTCAAGTTGGGGAAACAACATTAAAGAAGTACAATGATGTAAGTAACTTTCGGACCAACGGTTCTAAGCCATCTTCTCAAAACATGGGTGACCCAAAAGGCAAAGCTCATCCAACCAACAAATTGGGAGGAAAGGATTAGAGATGTTTCAAATGTGGGAAGACAAGTCAAATGGTGTTTCAATGCCCAAAGAGAAACTTACATATGAGAGTAGAGCATAATGAGAAACTTGACACTTCATTGATTTCGGTTGTTGGGCATATTCTTGCAGCCCCTAAAGTTGAGAAGGAAGATTGGAGGCACACTTCTATTTTTTAGATGTTGATTCATTGTGGAGATCGAGCTCGTAAGCTTATTATTGTCGGTGGCAGTTGCATAAATGTTGTATCATCATCCAGGGTTGAGCGCCTTAAGCTTCCCATTCAACCACGTCCTCAGCCATATAAGGTAGCTTGGATTGACAGCATTATGTCTTGTCTCTATATCTTACGGTTCCAATAGTGATTCTATTTGGTGTGATGTGATTCCTATGAAAGTTACCCACATCCTCTTTGGAAGGCCTTGACTTTATGATAGAGATGTACATCACTGTGGAAAACAAAATACATACTCTTTCTTATTTAACAATAGAAAGATTGTTTTGAAGTCGTTGACTATAGTTGAAATGGAGAAATTTAAAGAAAAGAGGCCGAAGGATAATGCTGATGTTAAGTCAAAGTTCTTTCATGTTCTCACCAAGAAGCGCTTTCAACAGGAGAGCATGGAATCGGGGATCAAATATGTTGTGGTGATGAAAGAAGTATAAAAATCAGAAGGTGTTTTATCCACTACAATACCACCGGAGGCGATTGAGTTGCTATCTCACTTCTTTGATGTTGTACCCAAAGAGCTATCAAATGAACTTCCTCTAATGCTCAATGGCCAGCATGCAATAGACTCATTTTAGGGTCAAAATTGCCTAATCTTCTACCTTATTGCATGAATCCAAGTGAACATGCAGAGCTTAAAAGCCAAGTAAATGAGCTGTTGTCCAAGGGATTTTTGTTAGTGGAAATTTAAGCCTTTGTGCTATCTTCGCATTGCTCATGCCAAAGAAAGATGACAGTTGATGCATGTGTGTTGACAGCCGTGCTATAAATAAGATCACAATCAAATACCGATTCACCATGTCAAGGCTTGATGATATGTTGGATATGTTGGTTGGTTCTTATATATTTTCGAAGATAGATCTAAAAAATGGATACCATTAATGTGCACAAGACCAAGATGAGATGAATGGAAGACAACTTTCAAGACAAGGGATGACCTCTATGAATGGCTAGGCATGCCATTCGGTCTTATAAATGTCCCTAGTACTTTCACGAGCTTTATGACACAGGTATTGCAACCATTTATTGGGCAATTTGTGGTTGTTTACTTTGATGATATTCTAATATAAAACAAGAACAAGAAAGAACACATTTTTCATCTTCAACAAGTTCTGAGGGTTCTCTGCCATGAAAAGCTCTACATGAATTTAAAGAATGTTCTTTCATAAGACCAAGTGTCTTGTTTTTGGGCTTTGTTGTGTCATCTAAAGGAGTGGAGGCTGATTCAAGCAAGAGGAAAACCATTCTAGATTGGTCGATTCTTAGTTCCTTGTATGAAGTATGAAGTTTTCATGAGTTGACGACTTTTTATCGTCGCTTTATCAGGAATTTCAACACAGTTATTGCACTTATTACCAGTTGTATGAAGGTGGGATAGTTTGTTTGGACCAAAGCAGTAACAAATGCCTTTGAAGAAATAAAGAAAATGATGACTGAAGCTTCAGTACTATACCTTCTTGATTTCTCAAAGGTGTTTGAGGTGGCTTGCGATGCATCCCATGTTGGGATTGGAGATGTGCTTACTCAGGAAGGGCACCCGGTTGCTTACTTCAGTGAATCTATTTTTAGTTTTTCCTTGGTAGAGTAATCTCTTCTCTCCGAAATTGTCTTGAATTTGGAAATGAGAGGAATCAAAGATAAATTTACAATCAACACCAAATTGATGAACAGAAGGAAAGTTAGAGGACAAATTTGGAACATAAACATTTTTTAGAGAAAAGGAATGTGATTTGGTGTTTAAACAAGTTTGACCTAAATGAACAAATGGTCATTTCCAACTGCATCTGTGTCATGTCCAGTATAAGCTTCAACAAGACTCAAATTAGCTAGATCTGGTGTGAGGTAAGAACTTGCACCCAAATTAATAAGCCAAATGTCTAAGTTCTATGGCATGGAATGCACTTTTGAATTGTAGGATGCTTCCATAGCAGCAAGCTGAGGGAGGATTACGACCTTGATAGGAGTAGTTCATTCGGTGGTAGAAATTCAATGGTTGAATGACCAACTTTATTGTAGATCTGACATGTAACTCTGCCTAGCTCAGAGTGATTCAATTGATTAGTACGCTTGTTAAGGCCAAATGATACAGTTGTTGCCTAAATATTGATTTGATGGACAAAAACAATTATTGATTTGGTTATTGTCGCCACTACCATAAGTGTTTGATTTACCTCCTCTATTATTAGATTTGCCTCTCCCTCTGTTATTGTTGTAAGAAGCTCTACCTCGATTTTGATATGTTCCTTGTGCCTGATTAAAGAACTTCGACTGATAAGTGTCGTAGCCATAAGAAGTGACTAAGCTTGACTTAGTTTGTTAGCAGATTCAATAGTGGCCTCTTCAGTTTGTAGTAACACATGAAGTTTTTCGAGCGAAATTGGTTGAGATTTGATATGAATAGAGGTGCGAAAAACATTGTACTCACTAGGCAAACCATTTAAGGTGTAAATCAGAATATCTTCATCCTCAATGAATGTAGAAACAACAACTAATTTGTCCCTTGTTTCATTGAGTTTATGAATATAAGAATCTATTGTATCTCCTCCTTGGATGATTGTTTGCAATTTTGACTTTAGTTGGAGCAAATTTGGTCAAAAAAGAGAAGTAAACCTTTGTTCTAGAGCTTCCCAGACTTATCTTCTTGTTTTGAATCCAACTACATAAGATAAAGCTGTAGAGAGTGTAATATTGATTAGAGAAACTAATGCTAGATCTTGAGTAGCTTCAAAATCTAGATTGATCACAGTTGAGATCTGTCCAGTTGAATCACGCACAAACTTCTCTGGACAAATAATAGAGCCATCAACATATCCTAACAATGAATGTGCTTTCAAGATCGCAGAGATTTGGTATTTCCAAGGGACATAATTGGTAGAATCTAATTGTATTGAGGTCAAATTGAAAATAATGGAGAGTAAGAAGATTAGAGAGTTAGATATCGATGAAGATGAAGAAATTGATGAGGAAGAAGAAGCTGACGATTAAGGTCTCACAAAAATGGCTTTGATACCATGATAAAATGAAGAAGACTCATCTTATTTATGAAAATCTCTTCTCAATTTAACAAAATCTGTTACAAGTGGTCTTGATTTGTGATTAGTCAGTTACAATTCTGTTACAAGAGTCGCTGCGTTGGTGTGAGATCTGTCAACACCTTTAGGTCGTGATATAAAATGTCGTATTCCTTTACGGTGAAAGAAATTGGGAAGAAATTGTTAAACACAATTAAACCTCCTTGACTGAATTCCATTATGATGGGGCCAAGCGCACACAGACACACGAACACGGACATAGAAATATATATATATATATATATATATATATATATATATATATATATAC
>CM042191.1:16167043-16232945 GCA_023539305.1 Ilex asprella
GGGGGGGTGGGGATTGTATTCTATTTTTGCTTCAATGAGTAGTTAGGTGGTGGAGACCGATTGGTGTGGATTGGGTGTCCTACAGATGTGGTTATAGGTTGTCTTTTGTTTTATTTTTTATATAAATCTTCATAAAAAACTACTAGCCATAAAGCAATCATGTCATAGTTTACTAATCATAAATTATTGGATTGAATATTTTGAGCACCTATAGTTATCCTTATTGAATAAATTTATTGATTCAAAATGATCTACATGATTTTGATATAGATATGGATATAGAGATATGTTGGGTGAATATATTTTTTGAGGAATATTCCTTTCGTTGTTGCAAGTGTTGATTTGAATCAATAGTTTGCAAAATACATATTAGGAAAGGGACAAATCTTAGCACTTGGAAAAATGAAAGGGAACAATTAATGAATTGTAGTTCTAAATTCTAATAGCTTGAAATGATCAAAATTTCGGACCTTTAAGATTGGTAGATTGAAATGTAGTATTTTGATATTTTGGGGGGCCCAATTGTATTGTATTTTTGCTTCAATGAGTAGTTAGGTGGTGGAGACTGATTGGCGTGGATTGGGTGTCCTACATATGTGGTTATAGGTCGGGGTAAGGGTGGGGGTTTGTTTTCTACAAGTGGGTTGCCTAAGTGTAGATATCTACAACGTAAAACTGTGAAAAAGAACCCTCTTGGATGCCAAGTGCTTTCTATATTTAAGTGTTAGTGTTATCATTGAAATACAATGAAGGAAAAATATTTGAATGTTATATTTCACTTTCTTCAATGTTTAATGTATATGGATCCTTTATGCCACTATGCTAATTGCTTTTATTCTTTAGAAATAATGCATCACAAATCTTGATTGTTTTTACTATATGATTTTGGATGCCATGGTCAAAGTATTAATTCTCACTTCTAATCACAAACTAGAGTAGTTGGACATTTTAAACCACAGACCTTGAAATATTTTTTCTTGATGCATGAATTGTCAGCTTTTTGATTTTTGTGGACTATTTTTATACTAATAAAACACAACAGATTTTGAAATGGAAAAATTTGGTACCACAACAACAATCCAAATTTTCCTTTGTTTTTTATCTAACGAGGTAAATTTACTTCCCCAAAAATAATATTCCACTTGTTTATGTCACCTTACTCATTTTTCCCCTCTCTGGCATCCTAGCTATCTCTCTTGCTTCCTCCCTCTTTCCTCTCTCTATTATTTCTCTCCTCCCTTTCTCTCCAGCTTCCAACTTCGGTGACTGCCTAAGGTGGGTCTCTCTCTCTCTCCATAACAGAATGCCCACACACTTCAACCCTAAGCATTTTATCAAAACACTTAGTGGGCATAAAATGTAAAAACATACAATACCCAAATAAGACATTTCAACAAACCCAATCATCTTACTACCGATAGGTTGTGCCTATCCTACCGGTAGGTTCGTATTTTCGAAATCAAACCCAAATCAAACTCAAAACGGGTTTAATATACTCATATACACTAGGTGTTATCTAACATATGAGATTACATCTCTATTGGCCTACACATTTCATATTGTAACCCTAGGTTGAAAGAAAACCTATATAAGAGGTAACCCTACCTCTTGTTGCACGAGCAGCGTAGGAAAGCTCCATTGCATTCCCAAACGAAGTTCTCCTGAGCCTAGATGAAAAATCCTATTTTCTGAGAATTTGGGGAAATTGGTTGTAGTTGGTAAAGACGCGTAGCCCTCGTCGAGTTGAGCATCTTTTACTCTTGTTTTATCTCGATCCAACAGATGAATCTCCATAGATCAAATGAAGAAGAAAATAGAGAAGCTCTCTGACTTGATCCGAAGTGTGTACACCCAAGTGCAGGCGGTCAAGCAGTAGTAATAATCTGGTTTGAGTCCGTAGTCGAATCCACAGGGAACTATTATTGGTATTTCAAAGTAAGTAGTAGCAAAGACTGAATGATTGTGATCTTTGTGCTTTGAAGTTTGTGTGATGGATGGGGATTTCCTGAACAGAATATAAGATTTTTTTCAGGATAGTTTTCTAGACAAAATATAAGATAGATTCAAATTAAAAAGAAAGTCATTTTTTAGTTTGAGGATCTGGACATGTAGTTAATTATCCGGTTTATTATATTTATGTTTGATAACTCAATTAACTCCTATGTCAACGGTGTGTTAATTGGAAGATAAAGATGGACTGTGAGAATTAAGCACATGATTCCGATGCCTTTCGAGAAGTTTACAAGAATTGCCTGTGCCAAGACTCAACCTGTCTACAAACAAGCAAGTGTTTCTACAAGGCATCCAATCATGGCGTTAATATTCCATTCTTTAAATGAAGTACGATAAAGGGGAGGATTGAAGGGTAGTCATGAGGATGTAGCCGGGGTACTTGCCTTGAAACAAAAGATATTTATACGCAAGAGTCATCCGTGTCATAGAAATAACCACGATTATACAAAATACCTTAGCATTACTAGATGCAATCAATCATCCAATAAGCAAGGGGATATAAACATTAAGCATTAGAAGAAAGCACAAATATAAATTTCGGATTATTTATACATGTCCTTCACCTCTTACTAAAGAGTGAATGAGAAACTTCACTCTTCATGACTTTGGTAAAGTTAGAAAAGTGAGTGATTCTCACCCCTCAAAGTTGAGAACTTACCAAATAAAAGAACAATAATCAAGGAGCCAATCTTCAACGAATAAAGAGTGAATCACATTCCACCCTTCACGGCTTTGGCAAAGCTCTTGAAAAGTGGGAGAATTTCACTCCTCTAAGAAAGAAGGAAGCTCAAGCTATGAAAGTAAAAGACATAAACAATAAAAGTAGAAGAAAACTTGTCACTTTTGGAGGGTTTCCACCACAACCAAAAGATGGGCTATCTCTCTTGATATATAAAAGCATGTACAACTACAAGGGGAATCTAAGCCTCCAACATGGTTGCTACAACAAGTAGATAAAAGATTAACTACACAACTACAAGGGGAGTCAAAGCCTCCATCATGGTTGTTATAGCATGTATGTAAAGACTACAAGTATATAAAGAAACTAAAACTCTTAATACAAGCAAATGAATCTAACTAAATGAGTGGGAGTCTAAGCCTCCTTTCAAACTCTAGTTCCTTAATGTCACAAGAGAAAAGAACTACAAGTTTTTCCAGAAAAGAAGCTCCCCCTTACGAGCTCCCAACATGGGAGTATTTATAGGCACAAGGGGGGAGATAAAAGAAGGTGAATAGTGTTTGTCGCCCAAGTTCACCAATTACTCTGCAGACAGTCTGTGGGGGACATTTAAACGTTGTTCTGTGTTTCTCCAGTATGATCATTCCAATGTTATCTGGTATTCGAACGCCAGATGGGGTTTGACCATATCACTCAAGTGGCCTGTGGTCCTTTGTGGAAAACTCCTTCCACACTCCATTTAAAGCTCGACGTTTTGCATTCATTACCTCGGTCTTCAGTTGACGTTTGAACGTGGTCTGTCATTCGAACGTGGTACTCAAGTGCACTTCTTTATTTGATGCAACACGCCATGTCTTTAGTCTTGTCTTGTCAGTGCTCCAGTGGACGTTCGAATGTAGTACTCAAGTTTCTCAGGGCCTTGGTTTTTGTTTGCAACACACTTTGTCTCAACAGTCTGGTTTTGGCCTGGTTCAGTTTGACGTTCGAACATGAGTTGGCGTTCGAACGTCAATGGCTTGGCCTAAGCTTTTCCAATTTTATCCCTTATTCTGCTGGTGTTGCATCTTTGTGTGATATTTGTTGACTTTGAGCCCTTGTTCACTTTAAGACCTGAAATATCATCACTTGAACTTCATTAAAGTACAATTAGTCTTAAAAATGCATAGTAATATACTAATTTTAAGTACTAATCACTCTCCTTTCTCTCTCTCTTCCGACTGAAATATGTGAAGAAAATGGCTTGGAAGATTAAAGTCATCCATTTTATGCTCCTATTTATACTTGGCTCATATAGAGCCACTTGTCATTTTTTCATTGGTCGAATTTTGTTCCATCCAATCACATTTTGCCACAAGTCAAGTTTAATATAATTTTTTAAGGTTTACTTTATATTATATTATGGGTTCCACAATTAAAATTTGATCATCGAATTTTAATCACGAGATATCCAGTCGCATCATAGCACTTAAAAATTCTACTGTCTCTAAATTAGATGAAAATTGACTAGGTACCCCAATTTCCTAAGTGGAATCCAACGATGAGGTTCATTTTTTCATTCGAGTTCAATAAAAATTTGGGTTTTTGATCCATGCTTTAACGACTAATTACCATTTTACCCCTTAAATTAAAATTAAACTTTTTCCCAGGTTTCACACATCCTCTCTTAAATGTTCTTCATCAGCTGGGTTCTCTTCTTGGAGGTGGAACTTCTAAGGCTAAGGGGTATCAAGCAATCTTCTCTTTCTTATTTTTGATAGATTAGTTTACTTTTCTATTTTCTTGTTTACAAAGTACTTTAAATTCCTTGTTCTTTTCATAAATTTTCTATTATTGTTTTAAATTCTACTTTCAATATTAGTTTTATTTTCTCTTTAAATTACCATGAATTTTTTCTTTTTTTAATTTAATTTACATTATGGGTGAGTAGGTTAGTTTTTGCTATAGTCGGACGAGGGATTCTCATCCGTGAATGGGTAGTTTAATCTAAATAGGGTTTTTAATGTTTAAAGTTATTTTATTGATTGAACAATTGATTTTGAAAACATGATTGATATGTATATCTCTTTTGCTTATCCGTAGTCAACTGAGATTTGGCATGGAAAATTCTTGGAATCACTGCAATTAATGTGACTGTAATTCTTTTACCAATAATTCAATCAATTGAAAAACAAATGAGTTATTTTCTTGATTTTAAGTTGAATATTTTTCATTCAAGGATGTTTGATTACAAACTTGAATGAGTTGTAAATTAGGTCAAAATTCCTATTTGCGGTGAAATGAATTTTGATGATTCACAGGTTTCTTTTAAATATTGTTTCTTAGTTTTCTAACCGGTCATTATTTTTTCTAAAAGAAAACTAAAAGATTTTAATTTTAATTTTAATTTCATCTCTATTTGAATTTGTCTTTTGTTTTCCTTGAGGAAACGACCTTAGTGATCGACCGTGCAGATAGTGTCCTTGTGCTCCCATGTCGTCTTCTCCTTACCACAGTTTTGCCATGCCAAACTTGATCTCGATTATCCCTCCTCGAAGGTCCCTTATGTATCAAAAATCAGCTCACCCTAATCCACCACATGTGTAAGATTTGGTGTGTACTTTTAGAGTATAAAGAGATGGAACACTGTGTGAACACCCGATTGATTTGGTGATAATGACAATATGTAAGTAACTGTACCAACCCTCTTGAATACCTCAAAGGGTCTGATATACCTCGACGACAACTTTTGTGAAACCTGAGCATGCATTTATAGTACATAAATAAAAAAATGAGAAAAATAATTTTATAGGGCATACTTTAATGTAAATTTGATTTGTAAAAAAAATTAAAATTAATTTTTGAATTTTGGAGGAAATTAAAAAACTACTCTTGTATGACAACTATAACCAAGCTGCTGCTTGGTGGTAGTAGGGCCTTCCCCACTCTTCTCCAAGCTTCCTTAAGCTTTTAGGACGGTCTTGAGTCTTCACCTTTCCCCTTGGAGAGGATAGAATTAATAGAGAGTAGAGAGAGAGAGAATAAAGAAGTGTTGAAAGAGAAACTTCACAAATTTTTAGATTTTCTTTGGAGGCCTATTTGAACGATCAAAGTTATACCTCTAGCTCAATTAGAATGCTAGAAGTTCATTGGCGTTATTAGAATTTGATTTAGTTAAGTGGTTCTGCTAGAATTTTAGTTTCAAATTTTTGGATTTTTAATGGGTTAGAAATAGGTTTATGGATTGAGGGAGCTTAGGCCTAATCTAAGGCTTGGGGTTGGTTGCTGGGGGTAAACGTGAAGCTTGGTGGTGGTTTGGAGAGCCGACGTAGTTTGTAGAGGTGGTGTGGTTGAAAGCTAGGGTTTGATATTCTTGAAAATCAAATCTTTGAATCTTGAGTTTTAAAAATGTAAGGAGCATTGGTCTATCGACTAAAACCAACCCTATGAATTCAATGGTGAACTTAGAAATGGATTTTGAGTTCCTTGGTGGGAGGAAGAGGGAGATGTAAAATCTTATTTTTGATAGGTTAGAGGACAATTCAAAGAATCTCACCTATGGGGATCTGAAGAGGGTCATGAAGTGAGCATTTAAGATCTAAAAAACTTCTAAAGGTGTTATGTGGAGTGAGTTATAGGTGTAAAATCCAGGAAAATTAAAATTTTATTTAAAAGGGAAAAATAACAATTAGCTGTTACGGTATGGGTTAAAAACCCAAATTTTTCTAGAACTTGGATGATGAAACAGACATCACCATTGGATTTGTCTTATGAAATCTAGCTACCTAGTTAATTTATGTCGAATTCCAAGACAGTCAGATTTTTTGTATTTTACGATGTGATCGGACGTCGCGCGACTAAACTAAATGTGATCAGATTTTATTTACGAAACCCAAGAAATAATTTAAATTTATTTTAATAAAAATACACTAAAATTAACATGGGATGAGATATAATTGATTCATGATAAAATTGGACCAAGCAAAGCAAGACGTGTGGCGCAATGAGGGCCAAACATTTGAAGGGTATAAAAAGGGAAGAAAATCAAAATTTATTCCCCATTTCTTCAACCATTTATAGAAAATAGAGAGAGAAAGAGAGAAAAGGGAGAAAACTTAAGCTCTCCTTATCTTCTTCCCTTGATCCGCTAAGATCCAATCGTCGAATTGTTTCAAGCCAAGAATTAAAGTTGTTCTACTCAACGAGAGCTATGAGACCATAACAACGATCGTGGTTTTCTCCACAATCTCAAAGATAGAAGTTTTGGGATAAATCTCGGGAAGCTTGATTTTGGGTTGTTGGAGCTATTTCTATACAGATATATGCTACAAGAGGTAGGGTTCATTTCATATGCAGGTTTATTACAACCTAGGGTTGAAATATGAAATGAGTAGGGTGTTAGAGATAGATTCTAATGTATAGCACATGCCTAGTGTAGTTGAAATATGAAAAATGGGTCTAAGAATATGTTAGAACTAATTCTTGTATGATTTGATTTTGATGAAATTATTTGGGTTGAATTTCATCAAGAATATGCTGATTGGGCACGCTATGTGTTTACATAACTTTACCTATTAAGTCTTTGATGAAATTCTTATAAACTTAAGTATGCTAGTGGATTGGTATCACATGCAACATGCTTGTGATTGGTTGTGGAAAATGGACATGTTCATTATATGCCGTATGATGTGATGAACATGTGATAAAAATTACAATTACGACGGTATCTGTCATGTTGCAAGATAGTTACATATATCAACATACCAAGAACATACAAAATGAATTGAAAACAAATGTTCGTCAGGAAAAGAGTCAGGGATAGGAATGTGCTCATCGGCCTCTTGCACCACAAGCTGGGATAAATGATCCTCCACCACATTCTCATCTCCTTTCTTGTCCTTGATCCTCAAGTCAAATTCTTGTAGGGGGAGTATCCACTTAATGAGTCTTGGTTTCGCATCCCACTTAGACAACAAGTACTTCAAAGCATAATGGTTAGTAAGGACAACAATAGGTGAACCAATGATGTACGAACGAAATTTATCTAGTGCAAATACTATAGCTAGCAACTCTTTTTCTATGGTGGTGTAATTCATCTGAGAATAATTGTGTGTTTTGCTAGCATAGTGTATCATATACGACCTATTTCCCTTCCTTTGACCCAGCATTGCGCCGACCGCGTAATCACTCACGTCGCACATGAGCTCAAAAGGCGGATCCCAATTGGGTGGTTGCATAATTGGAGGTGTGATTAGCATGCTTTTGATTTTTTTAAAGGATGCCTCATAATCATCCGACCACTCGAATGTGATCTCCTTAGATAGCAGGTTGGTCAAGGTTGGGCCAATGCACTGAAGTTTTTTATAAACCTGCGATCAAAACCTGTATAGCCCAAAAACGACCAGATGCCCTTGATGGCTCTTGGAATGGGGAGGTTGGAGATGACCTCCACCTTAGATTTGTTGACTTCAATGCCCTTTGCCAAAACTATATGGCCAAGCACAATTCCTTCTGTCATCATAAAGTGACACTTTTCCCAATTCAATACTAGATTCTTCTCCTCACACCTTGTTAGAACTTTCTCCAAGTTTTTCAAACATCCGTCGAATGAATCCCCAAACACTGAAAAGTCATCCATGAAGACCTCCACTATCATCTCCACCATATTACTGAAAATCTTCATCATGCATCGTTGAAAAGTCCTCAGAGCATTGCATAGTCCAAACGACATGTGGCAGTAGGCGAAGGTACCACCATATGGGCAGGTGAAAGTGATTTTCTCTTGATCCTCCAGTGCGATCTCTATTTGATTATAGCTAGAGTACCCATCTAGAAAGCAATAGAATAGGTGCCCTGCTACTCTTTCTAAGACTTGATCAAGAAATGGCAATGGGAAATGATCTTTTCTATTGCATGAGTTTAACTTCCGATAATCAATGCATACCCTCCATCCGGTGATCACTCTTATATGTATAAGCTCATTCTCATTATTTCCCACCACTCTGACTCCGAATTTCTTTGGCACTACTTGTGTGGGACTTACCCACTTGCTATCGGCAATTGGAAAGATGATCCTCACATCAAGTAGTTTCAGAACTCATCCCTCACCACCTCCTTCATAATGGGATTTAATCGTCTTTGTGGTTGTTGGGAAGGTTTGGAATCCTCTTCAAGATATATGCAGTGAGTGCAGATGAGAGGGCTTATCCCCTTGATATCCGTAATGGTCCACCCAATTGCTCCTTTACGTTTTCTCAGTACCTCCAAGAGTTCTTTTTCTTGTTCCATGTTTCAGTGTAGAGCTAATGACCACCGAAAATGTTTCTACTTTGCGAAGATAGGCGTACTTCAAATGGGAGGGTAACGACTTCAATTCCAAGTTTGGCTTTTGTTCATCTAACGATTTTTTTTTCTTGTTAGGATAACTCCTCGAACGTAGGGATCCAACTTCCTATCCCTTTTAAATCTTCTACCTCAGCTTGCTCATCTAACTCCTCAAGATCAACAATTTCTTCCTCCTTGAATTTCAACTTCCTCTCCAACTCCAAGTGCTCCTCAACCAAGGTGTCGATTCTATTGACCTCACTTACTTCCTTATCATCACTCGATTGCTTTGCCAAGTTGAATACATTGAACTCCATTGTCATATTCCTAAATGCTAACTTCATGAGACCATTCCTACAATTTATCAAGGCATTAGATGCAGCAAGGAAGAGTCTTCCAAGTATTATGGGAATTTGTGAGCTAAGGTTAGCAACAGAGTGCGTATCTAGCACAATAAAATCGATGGAAAAGTAAAATATATCAATTTGAACCAAGACATCTTTCACTACTCCCCTTGGTGTGCAGATGCTACGATCCACCAATTGAAGCGTGATTGAGGTTGGTTTCAACTCCTTAAGCTGAAGTTGTTGATACACTGAGTAGGGAAAAGATTGACACTTGCCCCCAAGTCAAGCAATGCTTGCTTTACCCGACAATTTCTTATGGTATTGCCAATTGTTGGATAGCCGAGGTCTTAGAATTTTAGAGGAGTGTTGGTCCTTAATATTAAGCTCACTTGTTTGGTTAAGAATGCTTTCTTTCGGACATTCAATCTCCTCTTTACCGTGCATAGATCGTTCAAGATTTTGGGACACGATGGTATTTGCTTGATGACATCGAGGAGTGAGATATTAATCTTCATCTGCTTAAACATTTACAAAATATCAGTATAATTAGCCACCTTGACCAGTGGCTTCAAACGATTCGGGAAAGGAGCATGCATGAGAGGAATAACTACACAATCATTAGTCAAATTTTCTTTCTCAATAACCTCCCTTTCTTTATCTTCACTCACCTCACCCTCTTTGGCCTCACTCTCTTTCTCTTCTTCTAGTGGTAATACGGCTTTGGGTAAGACCTCTGGTATCATAGTCTTTTCAATTTGTTTGCCACTATGAAGGATGGTGACCGCCTTGAGTTGCTCACAACTCCCTTTGGGGTTGAGCAGGGAATTTCTCCTTCTCTTGTTGTGATAACCATATGGCATTGGTGATTTTGGTGAGTTGAGCCGAAATGTTGTTGTTGAAGGTGGTTTGGCTTTGGATGAAGTTTGATGGTCCCTATTGGTTAAAGCCTTGTGGAGGTGGACTTTGAGAGAAATTTTGTAGGAGTGGATTGGATGAATACCCTTGCGGATTAGACCGGGGGTATTGGGAGCTAGACGCTTGCTGTTGTCCATGGTATTGGTTTTGCTTAAGAGGCATGGGAGATGAATATGCACTTGACCAGTGAGGAATGGGGTTCTTATTTCTCCAATTGAAATTTTGGTGGTTACTCTAACTCAGATTGTAAGTGTTCGAGTTGGGAGAAAATGATTATCTTGTTTGATTAAAGGCATAGACTTGTTCATGGTATACCTCCTTAAGTGCTAGAATGTTAGGGCACTCTGATATGAAATGCTCTACACTCTCACAAATCGTACACCCCTCCTCGATCTTAGACATGCTAGACACCTCATGTCTCCGTTTGACTTTAAGACTTTCCACCTTCCTAGACAATTTGGAAATTTTTGAAAGTAAGTCCTCCCTACCCCTCAAATCATAAATCCTTTCCCCTTGAGGTTGGCCACTCCCGTGAGGCAAAGACCTTGGTACATCGGTCGGGTGAGTGGTGTGCCATGACTGTGCATTTTGGGCCAATGTATCAAAAGAGTCTAGAGCCTTATCGGGTTCTTTGTTCAAAACTCCCCATTGCAAATCATATTGATGAACTGTCGATGGCCCGGTGTACTTCATAGAAGAAACTCACCAATTGTCATGGTTCAAAGCCATGGTGTGGAAGGGTCTGTAGCAATTTCTTGTACCGTTCCCAACATTGGTAGAATTGTTCATTGGGTTTCTCTGTGAAGTTTTGAATTTGCGTTTTTAAAGTGGTAGTTTAATGCACTGGGAAAAATTTATTCAAAAACACGGAGATCATTTGACCCTAAGATGTTATGGTCTGGGATCTCAAGGATTGAAGCTATGTTTTTGCCTTATCACTCAGGGAGAAAGGGAACAATTTCATCTTTGCTATCTCTTCCATATTATAATTAGGGAGAAAGGTTGCAACTATCTCTTCAAAATCCCTTATACGCGAATAAGGGTTCTCATTTTCGAATCCATGAAAAGTGGGAAGTAGTTGTAACATCCCTGGTTTAACTATGAAGAGATGGGCTTGAACTGGAAGGATGATGCATAAAGGTGTGGTGCTATGGCTTGGTTGAAGGAACTTCCGCATTGATCTTGTCAGTGGATCAACTTGGATGTTGTTTCCTTCATTCCTAGGAGGGGGAAAATGCACTCGTGGGTTGGGCATTCCAGGTGGTTGCACTCCCCCACCCCTTGAACATTTGGATTAACACCAACATTATCAAAATTATCACCCGCATCCTCGGGTGGTTCATGGTCAATATTCATGTTGGGGCCAAAAGGGTGTATAACTAGTTGACCTTGGTTGTCACTTCCCCACATATAACAAAATATCTACAATTGAAATTATACACAAACAAGAATATATGCATGGAACAATGTACCTCAGCCCATGATAAAAATCGTGGGACTTACGAATGAGCACAAAATATTGCATATTTGATAGCCTCATTACATGCTTTTAACTTTACTTTGCATTTAATTATTTAAAATTAGTTAAAATTATGAATAATGTGAAAATTTTGATGTTGCAAGTAATTATAGCATAAATGATGGCTTTTAGGGCTTTGCAACTAATTTTGAATGTAAGTGTGACCCCCCTAAAACCATAGGTCCTTTTTAAACCGTTGACCAACTGTCAACCTGTGGAAATACCCGTGAATGCCGCAAAATCCGACATCACGCTAAATAGTACCCCTTTTTCTAGAATTATAACTCACACGTACTACCCGTGATTCCTTTAATCATTTAATTCAATCGAGGTCCTATGTGCCTCAATATACCTCATTTAATGTCCCTTTATATCATTTGAACTAAAACAATCAAAGTTCAAATGCATGACAAAACAATTTTAAAATTTTAGATTTTTGGAAAATCTTTCGAAAGGTTTTGATCGACTTTCCGAAAGGTTTTGCCTATCGGAAAAGTTCTTCCGGAAGGTTTTTATTAACCTTCCGGAAGGTTTTACCTTTTGGACAGAAATTTACATTAACCTTCAAGATCTTCCGGAAGGTTTTGCTTACTGAAAAAGAATTTTACATTAACCATCAAGATCTTTCGGAAGGTTTTGCTTGACCTTTTGGAAGGTTTTGCCCGTGTTTCTATAAAATCCTTCCTTTTTCATTTTCAATTCATTCCAATCAATTCTACAACCACCCAAAAATAAGGGTTTTCCACCTAAAACATGATCCATATTAGTTCCATTACATACAATTCCATATATTTACACATCAAAATAGAATTTTAACAAAAACTTTGCACAATGAACTATAAAAGCCACAAGTCGGCTTTCCTTCATCCTTGATGCTCGAAATGAGTGCCGTCCACCGGTGTAAACCCCGCACCTGAAATATTTTCCCATAAAGGGTGAGCCACGCTCAATAGGGTATCTCCTAAAGAGGCTACTCCCCAACCTAAGTGCATATGAAATGTGCACATGCAACATTTAACGAACAATAATCATCCCAAGCAAGTATATGCAATTCAAGATTTGAATTTCACCATGGCATGCTATGAAATGAGATGAGACTCAACTATGCCCTTAAACCCGAGCCCTCACTAGCTCCCACCACACAATGTATGTCAATGTATGATAAATTCGTCATTGATGTTGTACATCGTATGACAATTTTATAACAAAACTCATGTGTCTTTACTGGGTAGCGGACTTTTAGTGTCGCACTGTCGGTTCCGCACATTGAAACACTTTTTTTTGACTTGCACCGACGGAAGTGTATAAAACAGTGGCCGGGTCTTGCACCCGAGGGAGAGTCTATCCCTACTTACAATACCCGACACAAGTTTTTTTTCTTTTTCATGCAACCGTGAGGCTCTGTTGAACCTTGGTTCAATGAAACCGAGTCCACTCATCATCCACTAAGTATGGTGTTTGATTTAACCATGCCTACACCACCTACACTCATGCCCCAACTACCCATGAATGGGATATTCTCGTGTAAATGCAATGTAATGTCTAATTGTAATATTATCACCATGTTCAATATGTAATGAAAGCCATATGAACAAACTCATCATAAATCAACATCCATGGTAATTTACATCAAAAGCATATAAATACCATAATTGATCCAAATGTCAATTTCTCTTGACAACATGAATATATTAACATTCCATTCAACCCAATTTCTAAGCATATTATCACATAATCATGCAATTAACATGCTAAACTCTTCAAGGAATATGGTAAACACACAACATGCCCACAATCAACATTTTTCAAGAAACTACTATCAAGTAATTTCTATATATCAAAACCAAGATAGAAATTTTTCTACCCAATTTCAAAACTCATTTCACCAAATCAACACAATAGGCAAGTGATACATATCTCTATCAACCTACCAATTCCATATAAACCTCTTAGGTTGGAAATAAGTCTAAATAGGAGGGAACCCTACCTTTTGTAGCGTGAGGAATGCCCTTGAAAAGCTTCAAGAAATCAATCCAAGCTCAAATCCCTCTCCTCCAAATTTTTGGTTTTCTCACCTTCGGTAAAAGCTCTTGTTTTTGGTATGTAGGCGTAGCCCTTGACGAGGAGAACAACTTTCTCTCTTGGCCCGAATAGATCCGAGCTCCCAATCTTCGTAGATCGTAGAGAGAAGTTGAAGAACCAAGTTTTTTCTCTCTCCTCACTTCTCACTTTAAACCGGCTGAAGAATAGGGAGAAAATCATATTTTCTCCCCTTTTTATACTCTTTAATTTGCTTGGTCCAAAATGCGCCACACGTCCCTTTTTTATTCCGTGTTCGTTTTTATCCCGAAATGATTAAATTTCGCTCCGGTTCAAGTTCAAAATATTTTTAATTTTTCTTGACTTCATTTATTTTAAAATCTCATAATTTTTCTAAAAATTTCATAGTCCAACCGCCTCGTATAACGCAAAAAACCCGACTATCTCGGAATTCGATAAAAATTGACATGGTAACTAGATTTCACGAGACGAATCCAACGGTGAGTTTCGTTTCGTCATCCGAGTTCTAGAAAAACTCAGGTTTATAATCCGAACCGTTGAAATAATTTACCATTTTGCCCTTTATTTTTAAAAGTTTAAATTTACCCGGGTTTTTACATGTGAAGTGATGGACATATTAATTCAGTATTGGGAGGCTTGGAAGGTAAAGAAACCATGAAAAATGCAATTTGGATGAAAACCTTCCGAAAGGTTTTGCCCACTAGTTTCTTAAAGTTTTGACACAATACCACTGTTTTTCCATTTTTTCACCATGATCTACTTTTTATTTGAAAAAGTTCAAAATACAAAAGTTTTTTATCTGGATGTCTTCTATATTGTGTCAAAATTTCAGCTCAATTCAACAGTTGAATCAAAAGTTATGACAATTTTACTAAAGTTGGTCCTGAGCTGTCACCTTCGGAAAGACCATCCCGAAGGTTTAACCTATTGGACTAAAACCTTTTGGAAGGTTTTGCATCGACCTTCCGGAAGATTTTTCCCAGATCGCCCAGACAGCCTGTAACTCAACTCTGCAACTTGGGGGTCCCACTTACACTTCCCCAACAAGTCCCCTGACATTCCTTACACGTCTAGAAGGCCTCCCTCACCCCTACTTAGACTTGATGATGCTTGTGCATTAATGAGGAGGAGAGAGGAGAAGCATGGAAGAGAGGAAAGGGCAGGCTTGCCCTAGCCTGCACCAACCTTCCCTTGGCAGCCCCTATTGATGGGGATCACATCACACAGCTGGGCATCACTCCATGGATGAAAATGCAAGTCTTCCTTCACCATATATTCAACATTCCACTCACATTCAAAGGTGTGGCTACCTAAGCTTAGGAGTAGTTTTAGTGAGGAAGATGATGAATAATGCTAGAAGTTAATATTTTTGCATTGTCTTCGCCTATTTCTCTTGTAATCTTCAGTAAGACTTTTGTAAGCTTCCTTTATTACTTTGAATATCATTTATTTTAAGTTTAGTTCAAGTTTAATTACATGTTCTAGTTTCTACCATTGTTGTTTCTAGTTTTACATTTCAAGCTTTTAAATTGGGTATGCAATATTTTCCTTCTTAGATTTAGTTTTCTTGCATTGAGTTAAGCTTTAATCTTCATTTCCATTTCATTTACATGTCTCCCTACATTATGCATTGCTTTCCTTTATTTATGAGTGGCTAGATTTTTAGTTGGATAATCCAAGGGAGACCTCCTCTTGAGGATTCCATTTCAACTCATTTTCTTTCCTCTCTCAGTGTACGGTGGTTCGGTTTGACTGGGTTGAGAGTGGATGTGGTGGTGAGACTTTGATATTCCGAAGGCCTAGTCACGATTTATGCTTGGATCCTCACCATCTCATCCCTAGCTTCCCACGAATCAATCGTTCATCTATAAACCCTCGGAGGAAGGTTTCAAGTTGATTGGGCATTCTCATTGGAGTGAACATTTTGGATTAGCCAACACTTGTTTTTATTATATTTTCATTTACAAACTTCACTCACCAAAACATAAACAAAAGATTTTACATTTTTAATTTTGACAAAATCACCTTCACACACTTGAATTTTTCTTATTTGAAGAGACGACCTTGGAATACTCTTGCGCTTGGGGAGCACTTTTGTTCACACGTATTTCATTTCACACATTTTGTTCATTTCATTTATCCCCCATTTCCTTGTCCTTACTTTTTACATCATCCCTAAGGGAGAGTGACACTCCTCTTCTCACACACATCATACACATGCTAAAGGGTGATGTTTAGAGGTTAGGAAACTATAAGGTTTTCCATCAAGCACTTACCTCCATTGTCCCAAAATCACCTCTTGATTCGACACTTACCTTCCTCGACAACGGCGCCAAAAATGCTTGGTCAAAAACCTTGTTGTTTTCTACCCTCTAAAAATCATCCCTTAAAATGTGTAGTGTATGAAAAAAAGGGAGCGTCACTCTCTCTTAGGACAGCGTCAAAAGAAAGGGCAAGGAGAAAGGAAAATAAGATGGTGTAAATATGATTTGTGAATGTACAAAAGTGCTCCCCAAGCGTAAGGAGACTTTTGCGGATCGTGTTTTACTTGGTGGTATTCCAAGTTCGTTTCCACGGGAAAGGAAGTAAACCAAGGGGAAGGTGATTTTGAGTAAAAGAAAGTGTAAAATCTTTGTGGTTTGAAAGTTGTTTGGTGAAGTGTGATTTAGTGAAAATGAAATGAGAACAAATGTTGACAAATCCAAGAAGTCACTCCAGTGGGGATACTATCTCAACTCGAATCCCTCCTCCTATAGAGCATGAATGAACGATTGATTCGTGGGAAGCTAGGGATAAGGTTGGTGAGTATCTAAGCATAAACCGTGACTATGCCTACAAAATATCAAAGACTCACGAACTTATCCATCCTCAACCAGAGTCAAACCAAACCATTGAACTCTAAAAGAAGGGAGGATGAGTTGAAATTGTATACCCAAGTGAAGGTTCCCCTTGGATTTACCAACTCAAAGATTTTGCTACTCATGCTTGAAATGAAACTAACAATGTAATGAGAATGCATTACAAGGGAATGAAGTTATTGAGTAACTAAATGCAAACAAACATAAGCTATATGTGAAAGCAATAAATACCCATTTCAAACTAAGAAAAAGAAAAGCTTTGATGCATTGATGGTGAAAGCTTTAAAATAGAATTAACTTGCAAAGAACTAGTAGGAATTAGCATTCATGACATTAAATGAGGTTCTAAAGATTCACACAGGGGATTACAAGACAATGTATTGAAAGAAATGCAAAAATCTAAATTTTCTCTCACTAAAACTTTATTTATCATCTCCTACCCAGACCTTCTCTCTCAATATCTATATCCCCTCTTCAATGTGTGTAATACTGAACTATAGAGAGCTCTTTTTGCCAAAAATGTGCCTGGAGAGGTGGCCTAGCCTCCATAAGTAACCTCGATCCATAAGGGTGCAGGAGAGATGGCCTAGACAGGGAGTGCATACCTTGTCTTCACATCTAACTTGTCTTCTCTTCTCTCCTCTCCTCATTAATCACCATGGCTCCAAAAATCCAAAGTGGCACATCTAACTTGTATTCTCTTCTCTCCTCATTAATCACTATGGCTCCAAAAATCCAAAGCAGAGTTTGAAAGGCATAAATAGAGTTGTGGGCGTGTTAGGGGAGCATGGGAGATCTGTTGGTGGCAGCATAGCTTGAGATACAGAGATTTGGAGCAGACTCAGCAAACAGTAATGGTACTGCACACCTGTACTTTACCGTACCGGTACTACATATTGGTAATTCGAACACCTGTAGCTTAAGCGTACCGGTACTTCATACCGGTACTGTTTCTGTTGTTTCTTTCTGATTTTTTGATTTTCAACTCCTGAGCTTTTCTCTAGCCATTCTTCCATCCCCAATCATCTCAATACATTTGAGAAGGCCTTAAGAAGCCTCATTTAGCACTTTTTATCTGCAAACATCAAATATCTTTGTTAAGAGCTCAATTTATGCAACTCCCATCATTTAACTCCCAAAAATAATTAAAATAAGATGATTAGCACATACAAGTATACAAATGCATAATGTAAATAGACATAATTGAAATGAAGCATGAAACGTAAATTAATGTAATAAAACTTGAACTAAGAAGAAAAATATTCAAAACCCATTTTAAAGCAGGAAATGAAGAAAACTTGAAAGCAACAATGGTGGATTAAAGAACATGTAACTAAACTTAAAATATACTTGAAATAGATAAGATTAAAGTGCAAGGATTAAGGATTACAAGAAATTTAAGGCTTACAACAATTAAAATGGAAGAGAAAATGCTAAAAAAAAAAAATTCTATTACACTATTCATCATCTTCTACCTTGGACTACTCCTAAACTTAGGTAGCCACTCTTTGCAATGTTGAAAAATGCTAAGTATATGGAGTGTGAGAGCCTTCAATTTCCTACATGGGGGGTCCCTCTAGCTGTATGAATGACCTCCAATCAATAGGGGGCTAAAGAGATGGGTATGATAGGCTAGCACAGGCTTAGCCTACACACCCAAGCTTCACTTCTTTCTCTCTCTCCTCATTTAATGACAAGTCTCTAAAGTCTTCATCAAGGGTGTAGGAGGCATGAAGATGTGCAGAAAATGTTCGGGGGCAAGTGGAAGAAGTGTAGGTGGGACCCCTAAGCAAGTGGAGTATGAAAAACAGTCGTTCTGGGCACTTTAGGCATAGCGTACCGGTATACGTACCAGTACGGTTTACCTACTAGAGTTCGGCGTACCGGTACGCGTACTGGTACATTTTGTCTGCTTTAGACCAGTTTTCATAGAATCATCATAATTTTTTATCCAACAATCCGATTAAGTTGAAATTTTGATACAATATAGAAGACATCTATATCTACAAGTTTAATGTTTTGAACTTTTTCAGATTTGAAGTGGATCATGGTCAAAATAGAGAAAAATCAAGGCTCTTCTACTAGATGGTGTGGGTGTTGGTGCCTTTGTTACCCAACACCAATACCTCCTTGATTTCTTCACTTTTAAGCCTCCAATTCTTCATGTAATGTGTTCATGCCTTCACCACACATCCATACTTAGTTACAAGGTGATAAAATCCATCATTTAAGCTATAATTACTTGTAACATCGAAAATTCAATATTATTCATAATTTCGGCTAACACTAAGTACTTATATGCAAAATTTGAGTTAAAATGCATGTAATTAGGCCATTAAATATGTAATATTTTATGTTCATCAGCTACCCAACAAAGACACATGATTTTGTTTATAAATTGTCATTCGATTTGTAACGTCAATGACTGGGGCTTTGAAAGCTCGATTTTCATACATGGCAATTGCATGTGTTAAGGGAGTTGTTGAAGGCTCGGGAAAATGTACATGAGTGGTTTTTATCTCATTTCATGGGATAGCATGGGATTCTTGTTATGGAATGTATATTCTTGATGGAAATATTTTGAATGGTTGATTGTTGCATGTGAATATGTCATATGCATCTAGGTTGGGGAGTAGCCTCTTTAGAAGATACCCTATTGAGAGTGGCTCACTCTTCATGGAAAAATATTGTAGGTGCGGAGTTCACACCGGTGGACGACTCCTAATTCGAGTCTCAAGGGTGAAAAAGGTCGACTTGTGGCTTTTATGACTTATTTTGTACAACTTTTGTGAAAATCCCATTTTGGGATGTAAATATAACAAAATTATAATCGAACTTATATGATCTATTTTTAATGTAAAAATTGCGTATGGTTATATGTGTATGGATAAATGGACCCGATATGGCCAATGTTTACTCATAAATGGACCTGGTGTAGTCAATGCTTACTCATAAATGGACCTAGCGTTGTATGATTGCATAGGTTGTATTTTTGGGTAGAGTTCCTCATACAAAGGAGACTCTTTCTGAATTTTGTTAAATTATGAATCCCGGTAAATAGGGCATAACAACGTGAGATCAAGTAACACGGCATCCACGGATATTCTGTGGGTTCATGGGTGATCAACAGATTTACAAAGAACCCCCGGCGGTTCATGGGGTGTCACAGCTTAGTATCAGAGCCTAGGTATACGATTTACCTAGGGCTTGAGGGGAATGGGTTTAGACCATTGCATCCATTGTGCATTTCATGTTATGTGCTTTACTTGTTACTTGTCATGTGCTATATGCTATGTGGATTATATGCATGGTAAGATGTATATGGAAATGGAGACACTAGGGTTAGAAAAGATAACCTTAGGGGTCGAAAAACAAATTAACGGGGTGGTTTACGGGGTAGGTGTCTACTAGTGGTTGGTATATGCTCTACTAGTTAGATAAGGAGGTAAATCTCAAAGTTTGAACTTTTATCCCTAATTTGGGATACTAAGTAAATGCTCTGTTGTTATTTGACGTGTGTGTAGATGGAAAATAGAGGAAGAATATACAGCTGAGACGGTCGACGGAACAACCAATCACCACTTGCTTTTGACCAACAAGCATTCATGGAGGCTATTGGCACGATGGTTAATTAATACTCAAATATAGCATATTCTTATGCCCCGATTTAGACTAATTGTGCTTTGGTGGAGTTTAAGTGATGATGTTTCAGGTCTTAAAGTGAACAAGGGTTCAAAGGCACCAAAAGGTACATTTGAAGGCAATCATAACATTTTAAGGAACAAATTATAGAAGCTTGGAATAAGGAAGCAACGTTCGAACGTTAAATACAGTTCGAACGGTTATGGAAAACCAGGTCAGATATTATAATCTATGTTACAGGCAAGACCCAAGGCCCTGGACGATTATAGATTATTATAATCTTTTTTCGAACGGTCATAAACGTTCGAACGTCCACTGGAGCAAGTACAAGATCAGACTGACTGAAGACATGGCGTGTTGCAGACTTGCAGTCAGAAGGCCTAGGCACTTGAGTGTCACGTTCGAACGGCAACCAATGTTCGAACGCCCTTGGAATTATTAGAAAGACCAGTCAAGATTCTACAAGGACCTGGAGGGAGATTTACACAAAGACTTGGAGGAAGATTTTTACAGAGAACCACGTGTCTTCTGACATAAGTGGCAGACACTAATTCCATCTGATGTTTGAACGGTAGAGTGCAAAGACAGAGAAACCGTTTGAACGCCATTTACCGTTCGAACAGTATTGACAGACTGCCTATAGAGTGGTTGGCTTTACACTTTAACTTTGACGCCCAACTTTATTCTTTTACCCCCTCCCCTGCCTTCTCCTTGCCTATATATACCCTTAGTTTGTAGATCAAAAAGGAGACTTGGCACTCAACATTTAGTAGCCAACACTTCTCATTTGTAGTTCTTCTAATTGTCTTAGTATTATCTCTTTGTTAGAGAGTGGGGAAGTTCAAATTTCCATTTCTTTTCTTTCCGTAAATTCTTACATTTACATTTGCTTCAGAGTTGTAATTCCTTTATTTACGTTTAGTCTTTACATTTATGTTCTTGATTTACATTTAGTCTTTATATTTATGTCTTTATTTACTTTCTAGTCTTTGCATTTATGCTTTTACATACATGCTTTTAATTATGTCTTGCACTTGCATTATTTGAGCTCCCTTCTTGCTTAGAGGAGTGAAACTCTTCCACTTTTCTAATACTTTATCAAAGCTGTGAAGGTTGGAACATGATTCACTCATTCTTTGTTGAAGATTAGCTCCTTGTTACCGGTACTTTTGCTTTGTGGAGTCCTCTACTTAGAGGGATGAGCATCACTCACTTTTCTAGCTTTACCAAAGCTATGAAGAGTAAGTAGTTTCTCATTCACTCTTTAGTAAGAGGTGAAGGGTATGTATTGATTATCCGGAGGTTATATTATGTATTGTTCTTATGCTTAATATTCATATCCCCTTGTTTAATGGATGATTGATTGCATCTAGCAAAGCTAAGGTACTTTGTATAATCGATAGTCTTTCTATGACATAGATGACTCTTGCATGGAAAGACTCATCATTTCAAGGCAAGTACCCCCGCTAGATCTTCAGGACTACCCTTTAATCATCCCCATTGTCAAGCTTCATTTAAAAGGATGGAATATTAAAGCCATGGTTGGATGTCATGAAGAAATACTTGCTTATTTGTGGGCGCGATAACTCTCGGTGGAAATAATTCTTGTAAACTTCTACTAAGACATTGGAACCATGACCTTAATAGGACATCTTTCTCTTCCGATTAACTCGCCGTTGACACGGGAGTTAGTTGAGTTATCAAGCATAATTATAATAAACTGGATAATTAAATACATGTCCCGATCTTTGAACTAAAGAGTGACTTTATTTCCATTTACCTTGTAAACTTTCTTGAAGAGGATTCAATATTATGTTCAGGAAATCACCCACATCTCACCATCCTAAAATCTCAAGGTTACAATCAATTGGTCTCCTTTATTGATTACTTTGAAACACCAACACAACAAGTTCCTTGTGGATTCGACTCCGGACTCAAACCTGATTATTACTACAACTTGACCGCCTGCACTTGGGTGTACACATTTCGGATCAAGTTAAGTTTTTGGCGCCGTTACTAGGAAACTTATTAAAAAAAAGTGTTTTAAGGAAAAAGGTAAGAAGACCTTTTCTGTGAATAATTGTGAATAACTTTGTTTTATTTTTCTTTTCTTTTCTTTTATGTCTGAGAACGCTCCTCACTACAAAAATTTGCCGGTAGAATCTTCTGGGTCTGTAAATAAATCTGAGTCAAATTCACCTAGATCAATAGCAGACTCTTGTGAGAGTATAATGGCAAACAATGAAAGAAATGGAGACGTTCCTCCGAGGGATGAAGAAGTGCCTAATGTTCAAACTTTGCGGGATTACTTGAATCCTACAAGAAACAGTGTACTCTCGTGTTTTGTATTTCCTCCAGATGCTCCCCCCTTTACTGTAAAGTCGGGGACAACACAGCTACTAACTGTTTTTCATGGATTGGAGACAGAAAATCTATACTTACATATGAAGGATTTCGAAGAAGTGTGTGGAACATTTCAAGATAATTCTAAACTGGCCAAAATGAAACTTTTCCCTTTCTCTGTAAGGGATAAAGCTAAAGAATGGCTAAATTCTTTAAAAGCTTTTTCCATGCCCAATTGGCAGACTTTCCAGAATGAATTTTTTAGAAATTTTTTTCCCTTTACACCGGACTAATACACTCAAAAGACAAATCATGAATTTTTCGGTAAAAGAAGGAGAAACTTTTTATCAAAGTTGGGAGAGATTCAAAGATCTTCTCCAAGACTGCCCCCACCACTCTTTTGAAAATTGGACTTTGGTAGGATTTTTCTATGACTCCTTGCCAACTAGACTACGTCAGTTTGTTGAAATGATGGCGCAAGGAGAGTTTATGGGTAAAAGTCCGAAAGAGGCATTTAATTTCTTTGACACCATATCTGATAGTTCTCAGATGTGGGACTCAACCGCTCCTACCATTGTCGAGTCTAGAACATCCATTTCCCAAGGGGAAAAATATTTCTTAAGAGAAGATGATGACCTCAGAGCAAAAATGTGCACTTTGTCTCAAAAGCTTGAAGCTTTAGAGATGAAAAAAGTTCATCAAATTGATAATGGCCTTTTCCATAGAACAAGTGTGTGGAATCTGTGCATTGACAGGACATCTTAATGGGGAATGTCCTACCATCCCTACATTCAAAGAAGTCTTACTGGAACAAAAAAATGCAATCTCCAACTTCAGCAAGCCTTACTCTAACCCGTACTCTGAAACATACAATCCAGGCTGGCGAAACCACCCGAACTTCAGTTGGAGGAACACACAACCAATTCCCATGAACCAACCACAAAACGCACAACCACCATCTCAAGGAGCTCCTATATATCAACCATACCAACCATACCAACCACCACACAAAAGAAACCTTGAACATACACTGAACCAGTTCATGCAGACTCAGATGAACTTCAATGCACATTCCACCCAATCTTTCACTAAGTTCAAAGCAAAGACCACCCACTCTTTTGAAGATCTTAAAATCCACATTCAGAGTTTGACCTAATCCATAAGCACACAAGAAAAAGGCAAATTTTCTGCCCAACCAAAACCACCATAAGGCCAATTCCAGGTGAGAAACCCATCAATCATGGATAATCCACAAGGCCAAGCCCAAGTTGTCACTACACTGAGAAGTGGAAAGGTGATTGACAAAGTAGTCAGAGATATGCTATTTCCAAAGTCAAAATCTGATGTCATCCCAGTCAACCCATCGATTGAGCCCGAACTTGTGATTGAAAAAGAGCCTGAGCTTGTGAGTGAACAAGAGCCAGAACCCTCTAGGGAAAGAGAACCTTCATGTCCAATTTTCGCTCCTTTTCCGCATAGACTCAAGGCTACCGAAAAGATGAACCATCATCCTGAAATTTACGAGCTTTTCAAGCAAGTAAAAATCAACATACCACTTCTGGATGCAATCCAACAAGTACCATCTTATGCCAAGTTTCTAAAAGACTTGTGCACAGTCAAGAGAAACCAGAATGTTCAAAAAAGAGCCTTTCTAACAGAACAAGTCAGTACTTTGCTGCAATGCAAAACCCCTCCAAAATACAAGGACCCTGGATGTCCAACTGTCTCATGTGTCATTGGAGATTTCAAGATAGAACAAACACTGTTAGACCTTGGAGCTAGTGTAAATCTGCTACCTTATTCCGTTTACCAATAGTTGGGTCTGGGTGAACTAAAACCCACTTGTGTCATACTCCAGTTAGCAGACAGATCTGTCAAAATCTCTAAGGGCACTGTTGAAGATGTGCTTGTCCACGTGGATAATTTTATCTTCCCTGTTGACTTCATTGTTCTAGATACTTAACCAGCATCACATTCAGAGAATCAAATTCCTGTCATCCTTGGTCGACCCTTCCTAGCAACTTCTAATGCACTAATCAATTGCAGGAATGGAGTCAGGAAATTAACCGTTGGGGATCTGACTCTTGAATTGAATATTTTCAATATTGCTAAACACCCAGGAGAGGATGAGGACGAAGGGAAAGTAAACTCCATTGAATCATTGATACAAGAACATCTTAGTAACACGTTCTGTGAACATCTGACTAAATCATCTTTGATACAGTCCGACTCATCTGAGTCAAATCCACAAAGTTGCCCTACTTATACTGTTGAGACATGGGCGCCCAAATTCGAGGAACTTTCATCAAATGGCACAAAGTCAATCTCATTAAGTGATAGGCCACCAAAGTCTGAATTAAAACCTTTCCCATCTGATCTCAAATATGCATATTTGGGAGAAAACAAGTCATACCCAGTGGTAATCTCATCTAAGCTCACAGACTTGTAAGAGTCTAAACTAATTGAAGTTCTGAAAAAACATAAAAGCACCATTGGGTGGACCATCTCTGACTTGAAAGGTATAAGTCCACTAATCTATAATCATGCAATATATCTTGAAGAGGACTCAAAATCCTCCCGTCAAATGCAAAGACGACTTAACCCTCACATGAAGGAAGTCGTGAGAACAGAGGTACTTAAACTCTTAGATGCAGGAATAATTTTTTCCATCTCCGATAGCAAGTGGGTAAGTCCAACCTAAGTTGTACCCAAAAAGTCTGGGGTCACAGTGGTAAAAAATGATGCCAATGAACTAGTGCCAACTCGAGTCGTCACAGAATGGCGAATGTGCATTGATTACCGAATTGAATTTGGTAACTAGAAAAGACCATTTTTCCCTCCCATTCCTTGATCAAGTTCTGGAAAGAATTATAGGCCATGAATTTTACTGTTTCTTGGATGGATATTCCAAGTATAATCAAATTGAGATTGTCTTAGATGATCAGGAGAAAACCACATTCACATGTCCCTTTGGCACCTTTGCATTTAAAAGAATGTCTTTTGGACTTTGTAACGCTCCTGCAATATTTCAAAGGTGCATGCTAAGTTTGTTTAGTGACATGGTTGAAATTTTTTTGAAAATATTTATGGACGATTTCTCTATCTATGGTGACTCATTTGATCTGGGTCTGGCAAACTTAGACAAAATTTTAATAAGGTGTAAAGAAGCTAATTTGGTGCTTAATTGGGAAAAATGTCATTTCATGGTAACACAAGACAATTGTCTTAGGTCACATTGTGTCGTCTGAGGGCATGAAAGTTAACAAGACAAAAATTGATCTAATTGAAAATTTGCCAGCACCCAAGACTTTAAAGGATGTCCGATCATTTCTGGGACATACAGGTTTTTACAGGAGATTCATAAAAGACTTCAGTACAATAGCCAAACCCATGTGCCATCTCTTAAGTCAGGATGTAAACTTTGACTAGAATGAAGCTTGCCAAGAAGCTTTTGAGAAGCTAAAGGACATGTTAATTTCTGCCCCAATAATGCAACCCCCTGACTGGACTCTACCCTTTGAACTAATGTGTGATGCAAGTGATTATGCTGTAGGTGCTGTATTGGGACAAAGAAAAGATAAGAAACCCTATGTAATTTACTATGCAAGAAAAACCCTGAATGATGCTCCAATGAATTATTCAACAACTGAAAAAGAATTGCTTGCTGTAGTTTTTACTTTGAAAAAATTTCGTTCTTATCTTGTTGGGTCTTCTGTTATTGTTTTCACTGACCATGCAGCCCTAAAATTCTTGCTCACAAAGAAAGATGCCAAACCAAGGCTCTTAAGATGGATACTCTTACTTCAAGAGTTTGATCTTGTCATTAAAGATAAGAAAAGGGTCGAAAATGTGGTGGCAGACCATCTGTCCAGATTAACTTATGAATTCCATGAGGATAGACTGCCAATCAATGAAAAATTCCCTGATGAACAACTGTTCATAATTGATGAAGCCCCATGGTATGCAGACATTGCTAACTTCCTAGTTACTGGAACACTCCCTCCGTCATACACTCCCACGGACAAAAAATTTTTTTTGAGGGAGGTTCGTAATTTCTTTTGGGAAGATCCCTATGTATTCAAATGCTGTAAGGATCAGATAATAAGACGTTGCATCCCAGATCATGAAAGCAGACAGGTAATATCATTTTTTCATTCTGAAGCATGTGGTGGCCACTTTTCATCAAAGAAAATTGCTGCAAAAATCTTGCAGTGTGGATTTTACTGGCCTACACTTTTTAAAGACATCTATGTCTTTTGTTTAACATGTGATCGATGCCAAAGATTAGGAAATATTTCAAAAAGAAACATGATGCCCTTAAACCAAATTTTGGTGATTAAAATTTTTGACTGCTAGGGCATCGATTTTATAGGACCATTCTCACCTTCCTTTGACTATCTATACATTTTAGTGGCAGTAGATTATGTATCTAAATGGGTTGAGACAATTTCATGCCGAAATAATGATCACCAAACGATGATAAGATTTTTTTTAAAAAATATTTTGTCCTGATTTAGAATTCCTAAAGCAATCATAAGTGATGGGGGTTCTCATTTTTGCAATCGTCTCTTCTGGACTTTGATGAAAAAATATATGATTTTTCACAAAGTTACAACCCATTATCACCCACAGACTAGTGGACAGACCGAATTAACTAATTAGGAGATTAAATTAATTTTAGAAAAAACGGTAAACCCAGATAGCAAAGATTGGTCATCAAGACTGACTGATGCACTCTGGGCATATCGTACTGCTTTTAAAATAATTTTGGGCATGTCTCCCTATCGATTTGTCTATGGAAAACCTTGTCACATGCCTGTGGAATTAGAACATAGGGCATACTGGGTCATTAAAGCAATGAATTTTGACCTGGACAAGGCTGGACTTTCAAGAATATTTCAGATAAATGAATTGGAAGAATTGAGAAATGAAACTTATGAAAATGCTAAAATTGCAAAGAACAGGATGAAAGTTTTCCATGACAAGAACATTGTACGAAAATCTTTTGAACCTTCCCAAAAGGTCCTGTTGTTTAATTCAAGACTCCGCCTCTTCCCTGGTAAGTTAAAATCAAGAGGGACTGGACCGTATATTGTCAAAAAGGTGTATGATCATGGGGCAATAGAAGTAGAAAACCCATCAAACGGTAATATCTTTAGTGTTAATGGCCAGAGGTTGAAACTATTTTTGGAGGACTTTGTTAAAAATGTGGAAACCATTATTTTAATGGAACCCGAATATCCCTCCGAGAATCACGCCGGCCGACACTCAAAAGGATCGGATCAGGTAAAAATCTGACCCGAAGAGACACCATCATGAGGCCCCCATCAATTTTTTTCTACCTTTCCCATCTGTCTCCATTGAGCCCCCCACCACCGCCTTTTTCTTTCTTTCCATTTTCTTCTTTTTATTCTTCTTCTTCTTCCTTGCTCTCTGTCCTGCTTCGTTCTTTCTTCTTCTTAGTTTCCTTTTCCCTTTTTCTGCAAAACTGACCATACCCAAGCAAAAGCATGACCATGTACCTCGAAGAACACATCCTTATTCTCATGTTGTATATTGTGTTATTCCAATTGTTTATGGGTATATTACTGCTTTTCGCAATCACCTACAAACCTTACAAGCCTAACCAAGGCCCAGATCTGAGCCGAAAGGATTAATGGTTGCATTTGGATTTGTATGTATCTAAAGAAGCACGGGTCACTGCATTTCAACCTCATTGCCAAGATCCATACTGGTAAATTCGAAACATTGAGGACAATGTTCAGTTCAGGTTGGGGGGTGTGAGAACTTGTAGTTCATATTTTGCCTATATTTCTTGTAGTTCATATTTTGCCAATATTTTATTTTTGTACCCGTGCCATAAAATTTTTAAATTTTTGTTGTTAGTTGTTGTTGTCTTGTTATATCTATGGGTCAGTTTAAATTGTCTTTGTGACTGACAGACATTAAAGAACCGGATAGTGAGTCTTAAAGCTTAGGATCATGGATGTTAAACTTTTTTGGTTTAGTCTAGGAGCTCTACGCACTTTTCCATCAGATTTGCATAATGTGATCATGAGAAAAATAAGGCTGGTAAGGAAAAATGAGATCTGAGAACAACAAGCAAAACCTCTCTGTGGCAGAAGCACTTTTGCTAAACGTCGTCGTGCCAAGAGACTTGGTGTCTGTAAACAGTGTGGCCGGGTATTTCATGATAAAAGATACAATAAGTGTTCTGAACCGATTTTTGATCGCGCACTCGATTGATTAGACTGGATAGTGAATGAGCAGAGTAAGGATTATCCTGACATGCCATCCTATTCCGGTGCGTTGCTTTACCAGTTTGTGCGACAAGAGATTGGAAGAGTCACTGGTACTTCAAGCTACACAGAAGATAACTCGGATTAAGATTGCGTGCTGATAAGCTGTGAAAAAATTGTGTTTTAAGGAATGAAAGCCAATGGTCCGAATTTTGATAAATAATGTGAAATTTTTGTACATATTTTTTTGCTTTTAAATTGCTGCAATAAAGATATGGACCGAGTAAGGACTGTCCCAAAATACCAACCTCAAGCGTGGGTGGGGATCTATCCTGAGACACCATGAATTTTTGTTTTGAAATTGTGATGTTTAACCTTCTCTGAGCATATGTAGTGTAATAGAGGAACATTTGATTTTTGGTTTAACGTTCGAACTTTGAGTACCGTTCGAACGCATAATGCTTGCAGTACTTTGTGACTGATGACTTCTCTGATGGAAACACTTTTGAAAACACAAAGTACTGGGAACAACATATTTGATTTTTGGTTTACCGTTCAAAAGCCCTTTACCGTTCGAATGATAGTTTAAAATTCTCCATTTTACGTTCGAACGTTTACTGCGTTCGAACGGTAAGACGCAGAGTATAAATACCTGAACGTCTGATTCATTTCAAAATCACTAAAACCTCTCCAAACCCTAGAGTTCATTTTTCACTTCCCATTCATCTATCTACCCTCAAGCCCTAAGGAACCCTAAGTCGACTTACCCCAACCCATCTCCAGCTAAAAAGCATCAACCCCAGACCTCAGACCTAAAGTTTCAGACCTTCCTCCAGGCTGCAACCGTTCGAACGCCATGCTCGGATGAAGATTCCTGCTAAACGTAAATCACCAGTGAACCAAGAACCCGGCTGGGTTGAGGAGGTGATCCAAGACGAACAAGGCAGGGAGAAGAGAAAGAGGTACGATCGTACCAGGTTTTGAAACGCTATGAAAGCAAAAAGGTACGAACACTTCTTTAAAAATCAAGCTGTGGTGTGTGAGAGAGACATTGTAGTCTCTGATTTTTCTTAGTTGGGTCTGCTGGAGGAGATGGAGAAAAGAGAATGGGTATTGCATTTGAGTAATGGAGGGAGGGCCGTTGTTGATTTGGTGTAGGAGTTTTACTCCAACGCCGAAATCATCAATGGCACCATACGGACCTATGTACAGGGAAACCACATCGATGTGGATGAGGCGTATCTCAAGGAGATTAGACCCGAATTATCTCGAGTGAAAAACCCCATTTACCCCCCAAAGAAAAATGTTGAGCTGGATAGAGTAGGAAGGGAGTTGACTGGGGATGCGGACTTTTCATGGGGAGGGAGAAATTTTTTGAGACAAGGGGAATTGACTGACAAATATAGAATGCTCAATTTAATTGCGGTCTCCAATTTAGCTCCTCTCAAAAGAAAAAAATGAGAATTTTCTAGAGATGGCTAGCCTCCTCTATGCTATAGGGAGAGGACATAGCATTAACCTCCCTTTTCTCATCCTAAATGAAATCAAGAAAGGATGTAATGTGAAGAAAAGTGCATTGTCCTTTGGCACTTTGGTGATATAAATTTGTCTAAAAAATGAAGTATGGGAGAGGCCCGAAATAGAGATATGGTTGCCTATGGAGAAACTTGACAAGGGCTCATTCAAGAGAAGCAAGGGGCACAGCGATCCCTCGGCAAGAATGCAAGAAAGGCCACCAGCCCAAGGAGGGGATGAAGTACAAGAAGAGCTTGACTGAGAGGAAGAGAGGGAGTTAGAGAGAGATGGAGGAGGAGAGAGCCAACCTAATTAGGCAGGACCTAGCTCTAGTACTCGGAGATCCCTTAGAGATGTGATGATAGAGATTGAGAGCAATTAAGCTGAGATTCTCCGACAGCAAGCAGAGATCTTCAAACAACAGGAGGAAATTCTTAGCTATCTTAGGGCTGGAGCTAGAGGAGATTGAGAGGATATTTTTTGTTTTTGTGGATTGTCTTTTCTTTTGTGTGTTTAGTTTGTTTGGGTGTTTTGATAGATATTTTTAAAGTTGTGTGGTTATGTTGTTTTTGTTGCTTCTTTTGGATAGATTGAATCATCAATGATTGATGTACCGAATTATCATATTTTGTGAATGGAATGATTCATTTTGTCATTTTTATCTGGTTAAAAGCATTTGTAAAATTGGAACTTTAGGAATTCTTGTTGATAAAAACACATGTGGATTTTGAGATTGCTTGCTAAAGTAACTAATCACATGATCCGTTTGACACACATCTTGGCAATCTTGACCTTAGGTCACAACTCTTTTAATTGATATTATTTCTATGCTTACATTATCAAATGAACATAAGTATTTGTTGTTCTCAAAGTACACCGTGATCACACTCGAAAATGGAATCAGTATATAACCGACATTCCCTTGAAAACCTGACATGACCAGTAGAGATAACAAAGGATACCATGGTAAGTTTTGAACCTTGCGATGCTTCAGAGAGAACACCCACATTTACTCAAGAAAGGTCTTCTTTCATCTCCTATCTTTCAATAATCTCATTAATTTTGTTTGGATTGATACAACTAATGTGATCTATTGACATATCCTGTAATACATATAGGTAAGACGACACATGTGTATGCACATACTTGAGAAAGGATCATAGGCCATCTTTGGATCAATTTTGAGCCTCAGCTAATCCTTTCACAAAAGTATGACCCTAGTCAGCCATGATTGAGCCTTCAAAGTATAAATTCTTTTCCAAAAAAAAAAAAGCTCATATGATGACCAAGCCACAAGGAAAAATACTTGACCTACCTTGCTATCTAATTTTCTTACACCCTCGTATAAATCTGAATGATACAAGAAAAGCAAGGAAACTAGAAAAGATACTGGAGGCTACTGTGCCATAAAAGAAAAGAAAATCGGTGAAAACAACCGAAAAAGGAAAAAGAAGTAGAGAGACAGAGAATTGCCAAGAAAGTGAAAAATGGGGAATGTACATGAAAGAAACCCCGTTCCCAGAAAAAATGTCGAAAAGCCAACCAGAGGTGTACTAAAATGCATAAAAGAGATAGCATTCTTTTTTGAAACTTCATTGACGTCATTTCGTTAACCACTGACCTCTAGCCACATTACAACCTATGAAAGCCCTAATTGATCTCAAGTCTGATGCATATGCACCTTGTTAATTACAAGTTGGGGTATGTTATATAGCATTTCATTATTTGCATTAATATTCTTCCATGAGGTTATGCCACGAACATGATTAGTCTATTTGCTAAAAAGTTTCACTCCTTTACAAAATTATGCATGCAATTTCTGATTGGTCATCATCTGATTATATGCTCAGTGAGAAACAAGTCACTATAGTCAGAGTGAATCTTTTGCTGAGAGCATCCCTAAGAGAGATTTGGGAAGTCAAAACTATCTATGAAGGGTGATTAAAGTGGAATGTTTGTTATACACCAATTCTTGTTTCTAGAATGATCATCCTACTACAAAGGAAATTTCAAATGCTAATGTGTCAAATGTTAATTTTTGCATAAGGATAGTACCAATGGTGAAGAGCGTGCGGACCTTAAAGTCAAAATTAAGGGATGAGTATCTCAATGACCATGATGATAATTTACTTTAATCAGCAATTTCACCTTTACATTTGTTCGACCGAAGTTTGTGGGTAGCTTCACTGAAAACCCTCACGAGACAACACTCGTCCTCTAAGGGTAAACCTAGAGGTTTAACGGCTTGTTGCATAAGCTAAATGCAACCGGATAACCTACAAAAAAGGTGTTAGAAATAGATTTACATTTAATTAATTGTTGTATTACTAGGGACTAGCAATATCTAGGCTGGGGGGTGTGATTAATACTCAAATATAGCATATTCTTATGCTCCGTTTTGGACTAATTGTGCTTTGGTGGAGTTTAAGTGATGATGTTTCAGGTTTTAAAGTGGATAAGGGTTCAAAGGCACCAAAAAATACCTTTGAAGGCAATCACAACATTTTAAGGAACAAATTGTAGAAGCTTGGAATAAGGAAGCAATGTTCGAACGTTAAATACCGTTCGAACGGTCATGGAAAACCAGGCCAGATATTATAATCTGTGTTACAGGCAAGACCCAAGGTCCTGGAGATTCAAGTACTATGTTCGAATGGTCATAAACATTCGAACGTCCACTAGAGCAAGGATAAGATCAGACTGACTGAAGACATGGCGTGTTGCAGACTTACAGTCCGAAAGCCCAGGCACTTGAGTGCCACGTTCGAACGGTAACCACCGTTCGAACTCCCCTGGAATTATTGGAAAGACCAGTCAAGATTCTACAAGGACCTAGAGGGAGATTTGCACAAAGACTTGGAGGAAGATTTTTACAAAGAACCATGTGTCTTCTGACATAACTGGCAGACACTGATTCCATCTGACGTTTGAACGGTAGAGAGCAAAGACAGAGAAACTGTTCGAACGCCATTTACCGTTTGAACGGTATTGACAGACTGCCTGTAGAGTGGTTGTCTTTTCACTTTGACTTTGATGCCCAGCTCTATTCTTTTACCCCCTCCCCTGCCTTCTCCTTGCCTATATATACCCTTAGTTTGTAGATCAAAAAGGAGACTTGGCACTCAACATTTAGTAGCCAACACTTCTCATTTGTAGTTCTTCTAATTGTTTTAGTATTATCTCTTTGTTAGAGAGTGGGGAAGTTCAAATTCCCATTCCTTTTCTTTCTGTTAATGCTTACATTTACATTTGCGTAAGAGTTGTAATTCCTTTATTTACATTTAGTCTTTACATTTATGTTCTTGATTTACATTTAGTATTTACATTTATGTCTTTATTTAGTTCTAGTCTTTACATTTATGCTTTTACATACATGCTTTTAATTATGTCTTGCACTTTCATTATTTGAGCTCCCTTCTTGCTTAGAGGAGTGAAACTCTTTCACTTTTCTAAAGCTTTACCAAAGCTGTAAAGGGTGGAACGTGATTCACTCATTCTTTATTGAAGATTAGCTCCTCCTTACCTATACTTTTGCTTTGTGGAGTCCTCTGCTTAGAGGGATGAGCATCACTCACTTTTTTAGCTTTACCAAAGCTATGAAGAGTGAATAGTTTTTCATTCACTCTTTAGTAAGAGGTGAAGGGCATGTACTGATTATCCGGAGGTTATATTATGTATTGTTCTTATGCTTAATGTTCATATCCCCTTATTTAATGGATGATTGATTGCATCTAGCAAAGCTAAGGTACTTTGTCTAATCGATAGTTTTTCTATGACACGGATGACTCTTGCATGGAAAAGCTCCTTGTTTCAAGGCAAGTACCCCGACTAGATCTTCATGACTACCCTTTAATCATCCCCATTGTCAAGCTTCATTTAAAAGGATGGAATATTAAAGCCATGGTTGGATGTCATGAAGAAATACTTGCTTATTTGTGGGCGCGATAACTCTCGGTGCAAATAATTCTTGTAAACTTCTAGTAAGACATCAGAACCATGACCTTAATAGGCCATTTTTATCTTCCGATTAACTCGCCGTTGACACGGGAGTTAGTTGAGTTATCAAGCATAATTATAATAAACTGGATTATTAAATACATGTCCTGATCCTTGAACTAAAGAGTGACTTTATTTGCATTTACCTTGTAAACTTTCTTGAAGAGGATTCAATATTCTGTTCAAGAAATCACCCACATCTCACCATCCTAAAATCTCAAGGTTACAATCAATTGGTCTCCTTTACTGATTACTTTGAAACACCAACACAACAAGTTTCCTGTGGATTCGACTCCGGACTCAAACCGGATTATTACTATAACTTGACCGTCTGCACTTGAGTGTACACATTTCGGATCAAGTCAATGTCAGCATGCATTGCATAGGCTAGTGCAAATGCGGGGCAAGGAGACTCAAGAACTTAGAGGCAAGAAGAAGTCCATTTGTGGTGGGATTAGGAAAAGACCTAGAAGAACTTAGAGGCAATGACATGGGGAGAGTTCTGGGAGCTCTACATGGGGAGAGGCCTCAAATTTCACCAAGTTACAAGAATGAACACAAGTAACTTTCATGTACCAAATTCAAGAAACAATTGGTATTTAGACATTTCAATACCAAATTTCCTCATTTCATGACCATAGATACACTTTAAGTCCATTTCAATATTAAACACTTTTTCATAAACATCAAAGCTTAGGAATAAAACCCAAGTAGGCAAAACTCTACCTCAATAGAAGTGTAGAAAACTTCTATAACACCAAACAAGCTCAAAGCTCTTGATTTTCAGATTTCCTTCTTTGAATCTTTTGTGAAATTTCTCGTTCTTGGTATGACTGCGTAGCTCTTGTCGAGGAGATGAACTTTAATTATTGACTCGACGGATTCCGACCGACGGAACTTCGAGAATCGGCGAAAGAGTTCTTGTTTTCTCTCTTTTCTCCCTCTTTCTCTCTCACACGTTGAGGCCAGCGGAATTGGGGTAAGAATATCTGATTTTCCAGATATTTAGCCCCTATTTATAATTTTAAAGACTTGGCTCACAACGAGCCACACACCTCTTTCTTTCTCGGGTCTGTTTTTGCCCCGAAATGATTTTTTTTTAACCTGATTTAAGTTCAAATTAATTTTATTTAAACTTTTATCCAATTATAAAGAAATTTTATAGTTTTTGTTTTTGGGAACGTTTGTGAGGTCATCCCCCACCCAGTCATCTTAAACGACGTGCAAAATCTAACTATCTCGGAATTCGATGAAATTTGATAGGGTTACTAGATTTTACGATATGAATCCAACGAAAAAGTCTGTTGCATCATACGAGCTCTAGAGAGTACGTATTTAATTTCTCTTTATAATGGCAAAATGACCATTTTACCCTTTTTAAAAAAAATTCATATTTTCCCTGGGTTTTACAAAAACAATCATTACTAGAAGCATTATCCAAAGTCAAAGAAAATAATTTCCTTTCAATTCCCCAATTAGTCAAAAATGTATAATTTTTCTCAGACAAGACAATACCATTGTGGAGAGGGGCATGAGACAAAAGTTTTAAAAAAAAATCTGTAACTTCCAATCTAGACCAATATAACGGGATGTGAGAGAAACATATCCATCAGTCGATATAGAAGTCCACAAATTAGATGTCAAACAAATTCTTCCAGGAAGGGAACCCAACACAATTTTAAGTTTATGCTTCTCTCTCTTATACATTTTTAACACATCTGATTTTGCAGTTTTCCTAGAAGGCATCTTAATATTTTAATAAGCATACTTGAACATTGCTCTAATACCCTCATATTGGACAAATCGAAATGGTAAATCATGCTTAAGTATTGCCTCAACCGCTAACTCACGAAACTTTTCAACATTTTTTTGTGGATCACATTAGCATAGATCCTTGACCTTGACTTAGAAGTAATTGTCTAATATCCCCATGGTCTTTTTTCACACATTTTTCCATGTGAGTATGCTTGTTACCAGTGCCATGACTAGACTAACATATATATTTGATACCATAAATATTACATGGAACACACTTCTTGCCATATGGATATTTTTCATTTAATTCTGTGAAGTATTTCCATACTATTGAAGCCTTTTCTCACTTACGATAAGATTTACCTTTTTCTGTAGTTGTACCAGTTGATGTCTGTGTTGTTGGAGCTGCAGTTACATTAGATTCATGCCTGACCTGATCGTCTTCATCATAAATTATAATATTGTGATTGAAAGAATCCATATGTTTAAGACCAAAATATAGAATTAAACTAATATCACCCCCAACACACACAACTAATACATAAGAAAAAATAAATAATATAAACAATATTACACAATTCAAATTACAATTATAAATTATACGTAAAAATTCAAAAAAATACATCACATATACATACTAGCTTATCTATGCTCAATACACATACATTTGTCCGTAAATATGATGTTAATATATCCTAATAGACAATGTAAGCTTGATTAAATAAATAACTAAAAGACCTAGAAACTGTGTAAATGATAATTCCAAGGAATTCAAACATCTTGATATTTCTTTCCATTCAGCATGTATAGTTTCTTGTATTAACTTGTCTTTAGATACACATTATTGTAGTATTGGTTTTATGTGTGCAAGTGGCTGTCAAAATCTCTTGTACTTGAGTTAATGAATTTAGTGGGGACAATTTGTTCTTTTTCCAATAAGAGTCAGAATGTTATCAATAATATAGTAAAGTAGTATGCTAAAGAGAAGATTCTTAAGTCCTCAAACACAAAGCATTTACAGCCTCCAGGAAGGACTAATCTTACTTCTCAACAACGTCTGATATTGTCATGGGCCAACTTAGTTGCATCATTGGTAATTTGGTTCATTATCTAAGTCTAAATGGACTATAGGAGTTGGTGTTTAGGAAAAGAGTCAAACGCAATGTCTCTAACTTGATCATCTTTGGGAGTGGGAGGATGAGAAAAAATAATGGATTCATGTGTCCTGAACTTGAGAATAGTGTTGTTCTCACTATTTACTTTTAGCTGTGTAGGGTGCTTGAAAAAGATTATGCAGGCGACAACTTTTAGTCCACCGATATTTATTTTCTTATGCCATCATACTGAACATCTCACATCTGTTTTCACTTTTTAGTATTGGCCTCCGTGATATAGATATAAAGTTTAAAACTGGATCTTTAACTGGTTCAAAAGTCTTTTGATTCCATAGCTCATCAACAAACTGAAAACAGGATGAAAGATAGGGTGTACGTGATTGACATTCTTTGATGTAACATAAAACTAATCAACTTAGATCTAACATAGATCACTAAATAAAAAGATTTAAATTCACAAAATCAACCAATCAAATGAGGAGTAAGCCTAAGTTGTCAAAGATTTACCTGCTCGAAATCTTGGCTCGAAGTCTTAGCTTGAAGATTTACATATCTAACATAGATCTGTTCGAAGTCTTGGTTCAAAGATTTGCTCAAAGATCAACTAAACTAATTAACTCAAATCTAACAAAGATCTGCTCGAAGACTCACAGATCTAACTCAGACCGCGACAACTGAACAACTTAGATCACAACAAACTAATCAACTTAGATCACAACTCGTTGCTGCACTGAGAGAGGGAGAGAGAGAGAAAGAGGGAGGAGAAAAATAGTGGACTGGAGGGCAAAGCTTCAGCGGCTCAGCCGTTCAAGAATCTACAAAATTAGATTATGGTTAAGAAAAAATAACTTTATATATTTTTTAAGTGGCTGTTATTAAAAAAAAATTGGTTAACTTTTTTGAAAAAAATAATTAATTTATTAATTTTATTTAAACGGGTAAATGGGTTAGCATGTCTCACTTGAACATGACCCGTTTGGTTAAACGTGTTAAACAGGGTTGATCCGTTTATTACCTAAACCCTTTAAGGTCTCACCCAAACTCGTTGAATCAGCGTTAATTATGTCAGTTAATAGTGTCATGTTGGATTTTGACAGACCTACTCCCTATCCTACCATGGGCCAAGGAAGTAAGTATTAGTTCTAGGGCACCACTCAAGCCCCTACCATTTCCTGAGTGGGGACTCTGCAGTCAGGCCAGATGGGTTAAGGTTTGGGACAGGGTATCTAAGGCGGGACTTCAGGGACCTAGGGGCGTGTCTATGCCATCACACCTCAGGCTGATCTAGTGGATCAGACAGTTATTCAAGGTACTTTTCTACTCTATTACTTATGGGCTATGGTTTTATTTGACTCTGGTGCATCACATTCATTCATTTTTGCATCATGTGTGAGGTATCCAGAGGTTGATACCTTGGAAGAGCCGTTGTATGTGAACTGACAATTAGGAGCTAGGGTATGTGTTGATCAGATGTATCAGGTGACTTGAACTGAAATGTGTACAACCAAGTACAGATGGTCAAGTTGTAGTAATAATCTGGTTACAGTCTGGAGTCGAATCCACAGAGAACTCTTGTTGGTGTTTCAATGTAAGCAGTAGTGGAGACCAATTAATTGTTACCTTTGTGATTTAGAGTTGTGAGGTTTAGGGAGTTTTGCTGGATAGAATATAGGAATCTATCCAAGACGATTTTTTTAGACAAAATATAAGATAAGTTCAAACAAAAAGAAAGTCATTCTTTAGTTCGAGGATCTAGACATGTAGTTAATCATCCGGTTTATTATATTTATTCTTGATGACTCAATTAACTCCCGTGCCAAAGACAAGTTAATCGAAAGATAAAGATGGACTTTGAGAATTTAAAACATGATTTCGATGTCTTTCTAGAAGTTGACAAGAATTACTTGTGCTGAGAATCAACCAGTTTACAAGCAAGCAATTGTTTCTACAAGACATTCAACCATTACATTAATATTCCGTTCTTTAAATGAAGCATAATAATGGAGAGGATTAAAATGTAGTCATGAACATCTAGCTAGGGTACTTGCCTTGAAATGACGATTATTTCTATCCAAGAGTCATCCGTGTCATAGAAAGAACCACGATTATACAAAGTATCTTAGCTTTGATAGATGCAATCAATCATCCAATAAGCAAGGGAATATAAACATTAAGCATAAGAACAAAGCACAAATATAACTTTTGGATAATTTATACATGCCCTTCACCTCTTACTAAAGAGTGAATGAGAATCTACTCATTCTTCATGGTTATGGTAAAGTTAGAAAAGTGAGTGAAGCTTATCCCTCCAAGTAGAGAACTTACAAAAAAAAATAACAGCAATTAAGGAGCCAATCTTCAATAAAGAATGAGTGAATTACGTTCCACCCTTCACGGCTTTGGAAAAGCTCTTGAAAAAGTGGAAGAGTTTCACTCCTCTAAGAAAGAAGGATTCTCAAGCAATGGAAGTGAAAAACATGACAAATAAAAGTAGAAGGAGGCTAGTTATGTTTGGAGGGTGGCTTCCTCAACCAAGAAATGGAGGGTGGTTTCCTCAACTAAAAAATGAACTATCTCCCTTGATACAAGTAAATAGAAAGCATAAATTTAAGACTAATTTCATAACAAAGTAAGAAGTGTTGGTCTAAAGCTATACTAATTTCAAGAACAACTACTAGTAAGCATATAACAATTCTACAACTAGCTCTTATGAGTGGGAGTCTAAGCCTCCATCAAACTCTCTACCAAGCACCTCCTAAGCTCTCTTGAAGGCTCCTAAAGTGGGAGTATTTATAGGAAAGGAGAGGGAGCAATGGGGCGAAAGAATAGTGTTTACTGCTCAAGTCCAAGTGAAAGCAACAACTTTGTTACCAGTCTGTTGACAACGTTCGAACATTTTAACTCTATGCATTGTGTTTTCAATTTTAAGGGTTTTTGGATTACGAAAACCTAAATTTTCTTGTGAAAGTGATGACTTTGATGTTGGGATGAGCTTGGGATGATAAATTTTTGGAGGAAATGGTGAAATGGGGATGTTTTGAGGTTTGGGTAGGCAAATGGGTTCTCTAGGGTTTGAGGGGTTTTGGAGAAATTTGAGGGTTTTGAACTGAAGTAGACGGTTCAAGCTTTATAGTCTAATAGAATACGTTCGAACGTCACTACCGTTCAAACGTGAATAGAAGGATTTTTAAAAGATCGTTCAAACGTTGTTTTCGTTTGAACTAGGTGAGCTCCCAGTACTTTTGAGTTCTGTTAGAGACCAAAGTACTGCAATGTCATAGTGTTTGAACGTTCTATTGGCGTTCGAGCGCTGAGTATCGTTTGAACGATCTATTAGCGTTCGAACGAGCTAAGCTCTGAGTACTTTTTGGTTCCATCAGAGAGTTCATCAGAGGCAGAGTATTGCAAGCAACTGACATTTGAATGTCACTTGGCGTTCGAACTTTGAATCAAAACTAAAAAGAATTCTACACTATTTAAACCAAAAACTTATGGCGTCTCAAGATAAGCTCCTACCCACGCTTTAGGGTGGTATTTTGGAGCATTCCTTACTCGTCCCATAATTTCATTTCAATTAAAAGAGTTTGTACAAAACAAAACAATTCTTTTTTAGACTTTTTACAAAAATTTGGACCTTGGCTTTCATCCCCAAAACACAAATTTCCACAATTTGTTAGAAAGCAATCTAATCCGATTCTTCCTCTGTCTCTGTGCAGTTTGAACAACCAATGATTCTCCTAATTTCTTCTCTCATAAACCAGTTAAGCATAGTACCAAAATAGCATGGCGCCTTAGGCAATCCTTGCTCAGCCCATTCACTATCTAGTCTAAACGATTGAGTGCGCGACTGAAAATTGGTTCGTAACACTGATTATATCGTTTCTCATGAAAGAATCTGCCACAGTTTTTACAAGTACCAAGTCTTTTGGCACGACGATATTTAGCAAAGTGCTTCTGCCACATAGGGGTTTTGCTTGTTTCTGTTGGATCTCGTCTTTCCTTACCAGTCTTGCTTTTTTCATGATCACAGTATGCACATCAAATGAAAAAGTTTGTAGAATTCCCACACTAAACTAAAAAAGTTTAACATCCATGCTTTTACCAAAAACTTTAACACTCACTATCTGGTTCTTTAATGTCTGTCAGTCACAAAGACGATCAAAGCTAGCTCACAGACATCATCAATTTATACAAAATACAGGACAAGGTGCACAATATGATCAGAAAAACAACAAAAACAACAAAAAATGTAAAAATTTATGGGCACATGGTGGCTCAAAATATGAACTATAGTTCTCACATACCCAACCTATACTGAACATTGTCCCCAATGTTTCAAATTTACTAGTGTATGGAGCTTTGAGATGAGGTTGAAAGGTAGAGATCCGTTCATCTTGTCGCAACCTACAAACCAAAATACATACATTAATCATCTTTACACAGATATGGGTTTTGGGTGGGCTGAAAATCCTTGTGTGTGAGTGCAAACAAGAGTAAGAGGCCTATAAGGAAATATAACATCAAAATGCAAAGCATGTAACAAAAGATGGTGTTTGTGGAGTGTGTGGTCATAGGGCCATTGGGGGTTGGGTCATTTTTATATAAAACAAAAAAGGAAGAAGAAGAAGAAAAGAACAAAAAATGAAAGGAAAGAAAAGAAGAGGGGAGGGGCCCAACAGCGGTGAACGTGGAGAAAGGGGGAAAAAGCATGTGGCCTTTAAAAGGCGTCCCCTCAGGTGGGGTAGATTCAGATATTTTTTGACCCGATCTATTCGAGTGTCGATAGGCGTGAATCTCAGAGGAGTATTCTGGTTGCATTAAAAGAATGGTCTCCACATTTTTTAAAAAGTCCTTCAAAAATGGTTTCAACCTTTGATCATTAACAGTAAATATATTACCGTTTGATGAGTTTTTTACTTCTACTTCTCCATGTCCAAACATATTTTTGACAATGTAAGGCCCAGTCAATCTTGACTTCAACTTACCAGGGAAGAGACGAAGTGTTGAATTAAACAACAAGACTTTTTAAGATGGTTCAAAAGACTTCTGCACAATGTTCTTGTCATGAAAAATTTTCATCCTGGTTTTAGCAATCTTAGCATTTTCATATGCTTCATTTCTCAATTCCTCCAATTCGTTAATCTGAAGTTTCCTTGCTAGTCCGGCCTTGTTCAGATCAAAATTCATTGCTTTAATGCCCTAGTACGCCTTATGTTCCAATTCCATAGGTAAGAGATATGGCTTGCCATAGACTAATCGTTAAAAAGATGTGCCCAAAATTATTTTAAAAGTAGTACAATAAGCCTATAGTGCATTAGTTAGTCTTGATGACCAATTTTTATGATTCGGGTTTACTTTTTTTTCTAAAATTAATTTGATCTTCCGATTAGCTAATTCAGCCTGTCCACTGGTCTGTGGATGATAAGGGGTTAAAATTTGTGAAAAATGAAATATTTTTTCATTAAATTCTAGAAGGACGATTTCAAAAATAAGCACCCCCATTACTTTGATTGATTTCAGAATTCCATACCGGGATAAAATGTTTTCTTTTAAAAATTTGATCACCGTTTGATGATCATTATTTCAGTGTGGAATTGCCTCAACCTATTTGGACACATAGTCTACTGCCACTAAAATGTATAAATAGTCAAAGGAAGGGGGAAATGGTCTCATAAAATCAATGCTCCAACAGTCAAAAATTTTAATAACCAAAATGGGGTTTAAAGGCATCATGTTTCTTTTAGAAATGTTTCCTAACTTTTGACATCTATCGCAAGTTAGACAAAAGGTATGGACACCTTTGAAAAGTGTGGGCCAATAAAATCCACACATGTATGCACAGAATAAGCTAATTCAGCTCGGCCATCACATGCTTCAGAATGACAAAATATTATTACCTGTCTACTTTCATGAGCAGGGATGCAACGCTGTATGATCTGATCCTTATAGTACTTAATAACGAATGGATCTTCCCAAAAGACGTTACGAACCTCCCTCAAAAAAATTTTTTTTGTCCATGGAGGTGAATGACAAAGGGAGTGTTCCAGTAATAAGGAAATTAGGAATATCAGCATACCATGGGGTCTTATTAATCATGAACAGTTGTCCATTGCAAAATTTCTCATTGATTGACAGTCCATCCTCATGAAATTCACAAGTTAGTCTGGAAAGATGATTTGCCACCACATTCTCCACACCCTTTTTATCCTTGATGATCAGATCAAACTCTTAGAGTAAGAGTATCCATCTTAAAAGCCTTGACCTGACATCCTTCTTTATAAGCAAAAATTTTAGGGTTGCATGGTTAGTGAATACAGTAACAGAAGAACCAACAAGTAGGAATGAAATTTTTCTAAAGCAAAAATAATTTTTTTTCAGTTGTTGAATAATTCATTTGAGCATCATTCAAAGTTTTATTTGCATAGTAAATTATATGTGGTTTCTTATCCTTTCTTTGTCCCAACACAGTACCTACATCATAATCACTTACATCACACATTAGTTCAAAGGGTAGAGTCTAGTCAGGGGGTTGTGACCTAAGACAATGTCTTGTGTTACTATGAAATGAAATTTCTCCCAATTAAGCACCAGATTGGCTTCCTTACATCTTACCAGCACCTTTTCTAAGTTGGACAAACACAAATCAAATGAGTCACTATAGACAGAGAAGTCATCCATGAATACTTCCAAATTTTTTTCAACCATGTCACTGAACAAGCTTAGCATGGATCTTTGAAATATTGCAAGAACGTTACAAAGTCCAAATGACATCCTTTTAAATGCAAAGGTGCCAAAGCAGCATGTGAATGTGATTTTCTCTTGGTCATTTAAGGCTATCTCAATTTGAATGTACCCAGAATACCCATCAAGGAAACAGTAAAATTCATGGCATGCAATTCTTTCTAGAACCTGATCAAGAAAGGGAAGAGGGAAATGGTCATTTCTAGTCACCAAATTGAGTTTTTGATAGTCTATGCACATTCGTCATCCTGTGCCGTATTGAGTTGGCACTAGTTCATTGACATCATTCTTTACCACTGTGACCCCAAACTTCTTGGGTACAACTTGGGTTGGACTAACCCATTTGCTATTGGGGATGGGAAATATTATCCCTGCATCTAAGAGTTTGAGTACCTCAGTTCTCACAACTTCCTTCATGTGAGAATTCAGTCGTCGTCGCATTTGATGAGACGATTTTGAATCCTCTTCTAGGTATTTAACATGATTGCAGATTAATGGGTTTATACCTTTCAAGTCAGCGATGGTCCACCCAATGGTACTTTTATGACTTTTAAGAACTTCAATCAGTTTGGAATCTTGCAAGTCTGTAAGCTTAGAGGAAATTACCAGTGGGTATGATTTGTCCTCTCCTAAAAATGCATATTTGAGGTTAGATGGGAGAGGTTTCAATTCAGACTTTGGTGGCTTAATACTTGATGAGAGTGACTTTGTACCACTCGGTAAAAGTTTCTCGAATTTGGGTGCCCATGCCTCAACAACATGAGTGGGACAACTTTATGAATTTGGGTCACCATTTGTTGACTAGAATAAGATTGATTCCAACAAATATGATTCAACAGATGGTTTAGATAAGATATTATTCATATGTTCGTGAACCAATGACTCAATAAAATTTATTTCTCTCACTTCTTGGTCCTCTCCTAGCTGTTTGGCAATATTGAAAATATTCAGCTCAAGGGTTATATTCTCAAATGTCAATTTTATGACTCCGTTCCAGCAATTGATTAATGCATTGAAAGTTGTTAGGACGAGTTGACCAAGAATTGTAAAAACCCAGGTAAATTAAAACTTTTAAGAATAAATGACAAAACGGTAAATTGCTACCACTGTTAGGGTTGTAAACCTGAATTTTTTGATAGCTCGGATGACGAAACAGACCTCACCGTTAGATTTGTCTCGCAAAATTCAGTTATCCTGTCAAATTTCGTTAAATTTGGAGATAGTCAGATTTTTCACGTTTTACGATATAGTCGGGCCTCGGGTGATCCAAGAAAGAAATTTTTTTATAAAATTATAAATTTTGGAGAATAAATGAAGGCGAGTTAAAATAAAAATATTTTGAACTTGAACTAGAGCGAAATTTAATCATTTCAAGATGAAAACAGACCCAAAAATAAAAGTGTCATGTGGCGCATTGTGGGCCAAGTATTGAGAAAATATAAATAGGGAAGAAAATCATATTTCTCCCCATTTTAACCCAACCGATTTAGCCGATAGAGAAGAGAGGGAAAGGGCTTGAGTTCTCCACCTTCTCTCTACGATCTACAAAGATTGGGAGCTCAAATCCACTCAGGCCAAAAAAAAAAGTTATTCTCCTCACCAAGGGCTACAAAACCATACCAAGGAGGTTGGGCTTTAGGCGAAATTCCAAGGACGGGATTTTGGGAGAGTGAGGATTCTAGCTTGTCTTCAGTTTTCGGAGCTTCTCAATGTTATTCTACGCTCTAAGAGGCAGGGTTCCTTCCTATTTAGGTTTATTTTACAACCTAGGGTGTTTTATGGAATGGATAGGTTGATAGGCATATATATCAATTACCTATGGTTGTAAAATTGAAGAAATGGGTATGAAAATTAGAATAGAAATGGATTATAATAAATTCCTAGTTCGAAATTAAAATGTGGTAATTTATTTGAGAAATTCCATGGAAATTGGTGTTATATGTTTAAATTATGACTTGGTGAATGAAGTGTGTCATTGACATATATTATGTGATAACATGTTTGTGATTGGTTGATAGATATGAAATGTTGATGTATGATTATAGATATATTAACATTGTGATGAATTTTGTAATTACACGCACAAGATATAATTGACCATGGAACATGTGTGTATACATGGTTAAAATTGCTCGTATGATATCCATTACACATGGGGCATGACATTGGTATAGCAATGGTGCATTACATAGCATATCCACGGAGATATTGCATTGTGTGAGTGTGTGTGCATGGTGTGAACAATCACTACACTTGGTAGTTGATGGGTGGGCTCGGGAAAAGTTGGATTGAATATCCGACTGAGTCGCACAATAGCATGAAAATTGGGTCAAGGTTAGTAAGAAGGGCTAGATAATCCCTAAGGTGAGAGACCCGGTGACTCGGATACGCACTTTCGTTGGTATAAGGGCCCATAAAACGTGTCGGTGTATGCGAAACCGGTGGTGGAAGTCAATTAATTCTGTGTCGGTTGGATATTGTTGGTGCAAGTCCATAAAAGCCCACCCCAAAGAAGGACTCGAAGATTTTTTTTCTTCTTAAAAGTAGTCATTGGTTGAGTAACACCAATGACGGGGACTTAAAAAGTCTGATTTTATGCTCATGGCATTGCATGGAGGAAAGGAGCCGAGTAAGGCTTGGTTTAAATTGCATGGGTGAGTTTCATCTCATTTCATGGCATGACATGGTGAATTCTAACATTGGATGCATATTCTTGCTTGTAATGTCATGAGTTGTTGAAAGTTGCATGTGAACATTTCATATGCATTTAGATTGGGGAGTAGCTTCTGTAGAGGATACTCTATTGAGTGTGGCTCACCCTTTACGGAAAAAATATTTCAGGTGTGGGATTTATGCTGGTGGAAGGCTCCAATTACAAGCCCCAAGGATGAAGAAAGCCGACTTGTGGCTTTTATGGTTATTTTGTAAAGCTTTTGTAAATAAATTCCATTTAAGTATAAATTCATGGAATTGACTGTAATGTAACTTAAGCAAGGCACATTTTGTATGAAAAACCTTATTAAACATGTATTGGGTGGTTGTGGAAAGGTTTGGGATGGATTAGGGATGAAAAATAGGAGAAACAAGTAAAAACTGGGCAAATAGTACCGGTACGGTTCAGTACCGGTACAACATGGTCCAGAAGGTTCGCCGTACCAGTACTGTCTCAAAATTTTTGAAATTTTAACACTGTTTTCCTATGCTTTTGGACTTTGGTTTCTTTGGTTCAAAGAATACAAATGGACCCTAAATGAGCTATATTGAAGCATATTGGACCTCAAATGAATTAAATGATTAAAGGAACACGGGTTACATGCGTGTATTAAAATCTCGATTAAAGGGATTCGTTTGACATGAGGTCTGGAATTACGACAAGCAAGGTTATTTTCACGGGTTGACGGTTGGTCAACGGTTAGTAAAGGACTCCCGAATTTTGAGGCGTCACAAGAATAATGAAAATTTGGTTCTCTAAATGCCTTGCTGGCTAAGTATCTAGAACAATAAAGTTTACAGGGAAGATAAAGTTGTCTATTAGGACAAGTACATCTTCAACAATGCCTCTCAGAATTTTTACAGATCTGTCTGCCAATTGGAGTGTGACACAAGTGGGTTTGAGTTCACCTAGACCAAATTGTTGGTAAATAGAAAAATGAAGTAGATTAATACTGGCTCCAAGATGTAACAGTGCTTGTTCTATTTTGAAATTTCCAATGACACATAACACTGTTGGACTTCTATGGTCTTTGTATTTTGGAGGGGTGTCGTGTTGAAGTAAGGCACTGACTCATTCTGTCAGGAAGGCTCTCTTTTGGACATTTTGGCTTCTCTTGACTATGCACAAGTCTTGCAGAAACTTGGTATAAGAAGGTACTTGTTTGATTGCATCCAAAAGTAGGATGTTAATCTTTACTTGCTTAAAAAGCTCGTAAATCTAAGGTTGGTTGTTCACTTTCTTGACTATTTTGAGTCTATAAAGGAAAGGAGCAAGAATAGGGTATGAAGAGTCCTTTTCCTTTGAAGGTTTCGACTTTTGTTCAATCATAGTCTCAGGTTCTTTTTTAATTCAGATTTTAGGCTCAACTTGTTCAGGTTGAAATGGTGAGTTGACTGAGATTGACACAGGTTTGGCCTTGGAATCAACATATTTCTAATGATTTTGTCAATCACTTTGCCACTTCTCAATGTAGTGACAACTTAGGCTTGGTCTTGTGGGTGTTCCATGATCGATGGATTTCCAACATGGAATTGGCCTTGTGGAGGTTTTGGTTGGGCAGGAAACTTGCCCTTTTCGTGTGTGTTCATGGACTGGGTTAACTTTTGGATGTGACTTTTAAGATCTTCGAAAGACTGGGTGGTCTGTGCTTTGAAATCAATGAAAGACTGGGTGGAATAGACATTGAAGTTCATTTGGGTTTGCATGAATTGGTTTAGTATATCCTCGAGACTCCTCTTGTGTGGTAGTTGGTATGGTTGGTATGTAGAAGGTCCTTGAGGTGGTGGATGTGAACTTTGTGGTTGGTTCATGGGAGTTGGTTGTGTATTCCTCCAACTGAAGTTTAGATGGTTCCGCCAACCTGGATTGTATGTTTTAGAGTATGGGTTGGAGTAGGACTTGTTGAAGTTGGAGACTACATTTGTTTGTTCCAACAAGATTTTGTTGAATACTGGAATGGTACGACATTCCCCAGCAAAGTGTCCTGTCAGGGCACATATTCCACACACTTGTTATGTGGAAGGGACAACATCAACTCGATGAACTTTTTTCATTTCTAATGTTTCAAGTTTTTAAGACAAAGTGGACATTTTTACTCTCAGGTCATCGTCATCTTTCAAGATATACTTACCCCCTTGGGAAGTAGATAGTCTGGCTTCAACAATGGTAAGAGAGGCTGAGTCCCATATCTGATAACTATCAGATACAGTGTTAAAGAAATTGAATGCCTCCTTTGGACTTTTACCCATCAAATCTCCTTAGGCCATCATCTCGACAAACTGACGTAGTCTAGTGGGCAAGGAGTCAGAGAAAAATCTTACCTGAATCCAATTCTCAAAGAATGGTGTGGGCAGGCTTGGAGTAAATCTTTGAATCTCTCCCAACTTTGGTAAAATATTTTCCCTTCTTTTATCGAAAAATTCATGATTTGCCTTTTGAGTGTATCGGTTCAATGTAAGGGAAAACTTTTTCTGAAAAATTCATTCTGGAAGGCTTGTCAGTTAGGCATGGAAAGAGCTTTTAAAGAATTTATTCATTGTTTAGCCTTATCCCTTAGAGAGAAAGGGAAAATTTTCATCTTGGCTAGTTCAAAATTATCTTAAAATGTTCCACATAGTTCCTAGAAATCTTTCATATGTTGGTATGGATTTTCTATATCCAATCCATGAAAAACAGGTAACAATTGCACAGTCCCCGACTTTACAATAAAAGGGGAGCATTGTCAGAAAATACAAGAGTAATCCCTCAAGGTTCAAATGTTAGGCACTTCCCCCTCCTCCATAGGGACTTCTCCGTTTCTGTCATTATTTGTCATATTACAATCACAAGAGTTTGCTACTAATCTAGGTGAATTTGGTTCAAGGTGATTCATAAACCCAGAGGATTCTGCCAGCAAATTATGATAGTGAGGAGCATCCTCAGACATAAAATAAACGAAAATAAAATAAAATTATTCATAGCAATCCAAAGAGTATTTACAAAAAGGAAAGGTCTTTTTATCTTTTTCCTTAAAACACCTTTTATAGCTCCCCCGACAACGGCGCCAAAAACTTGAATTGAACCAAAATGTGTACACACAAATGCAGGCGGTCTAGCTATAGTAATAATTTGATTTAAGTTCATAGTTAAATCAACAGAGAACTCTTGTTGGTGTTTCAATGTAAGAAGCAGTGAAGACCAATGGATTGTAACATTTGTGATTTAGAGTTGTGAGTTTTAAGGAGTTTTGTTGGACAGAATATAGGATTCAGTGGAGACCAATGGATTGTAACATTTGTGATTTAGAGTTGTGAGTTTTAGGGAGTTTTCCAACACAAGTTTTCTAGACAAAATATAAGATAAGTTCAAACGAAAAGAAAGTCACTATTTAGTTCGAGGATCTGGACATGTAGTTAATCATCCGATTTATTATATTTATGCTTGATGACTCAATTAAATCCCGCAATGGCAAGTTAATCAGAAGATAAAGATGGACTATGAGAATTAAAAACATAGTTCCGATGTCTTTCTAGAAGTTGACAAGAATTGCCTGTGCCGAGACTTAACCCGTCTACAAGCAAGCAAGTGTTTCGACAAGACATCCAACCATTACATTAATATTTCATTCTTTAAATGAAGCACAATAATGGGGAGCATTGAAGAGTAGTCATGAAGATCTAGTCGAGGTACATGCCTTGAAACGACGATTCTTTCTACGCAAGAGTCATCTGGTTCATTGAAAGAACCACAATTATACAAAGTACTTTAGCTTTGCTAGATGCAATCAGTCATCCAATAAGCAAGGAGATATAAACATTAAGTATAAGAACAAAGAAAAAATATAACTTCTGGATAATTTAAGCATGCCTTTCACCTCTTACTAAATAGTGAATGAGAAATTACTCACTCTTTATGGCTTTGATAAAGCTAGAAAAGTGAGTGATGCTCATCCCTCCTAGCAGAGAACTTACAAAATAAATGAACAACAAACAAGGAGTCAATCTTCAACAAAGAATGAGTGAATCATGTTCCACCCTTCACGGCTTTAGCAAAGCTCTCGAAAAATGGAACAGTTTCACTCATCTAAGAAAGAAGGATGCTCAAGCAATGGAAACGAAAAACATGACAAATAAAGTAGAAGAGGGCTAGTTATGTTTGGAGGGTGGATTCCTCAACCAAGAAATGGAGGGTGGCTTCCTCAACCAGATAATGAACTATCTCCCTTGATACAAGTAAATAGAAAGCATAAATTTAAGACTAATTTCATAACAAAAAAAGAAGTGTTGGTCTAAAGCCAAACTAACTTCAAGAACAACTACAAGTAAGCATATTACAACTCTACAACTTGCTCTTATGAGTAAGAGTCTAAGACTCCATCAAAATCTCCACAAGGCATCTCCCAATATCTCTTGAAGGCTGCAAAAGTTGGAGTATTTATAGGAAAGCAGAGGGAGCAAGATGGGAGTGAAGGAATAGTGTTTGCTGCCCCAGTCCAAGTGCAAGCCAACAACTCTGTTGCCTGTCTGTGGACAACATTCAAACGTTGTCTGGCGTTCGAACGTTGTTGTTGTTTTTGTATTATGGGCGTTCAAACGTTGGATGGTGTTTGAACGTTTCTTTTATCTTTTCTTTAATGGCGTTCAAATGCCAAATGGAGTTTGACCTTCTGCTCAAGTGGCCTGTGGTCTTCTGTGAATCCTATGTCCTCACTCCATCCATCAGTCTAATCTTTAAATGATTCCAGGGGTCGTTCAAACATATATTGTCGTTCGAACGTGGTACCCAAGTATTTCAGGGTCTTCCTTCTTGACTGCAACTCGCCATGTCTCACCACTCTAAACTTCACATGATTTCAGTCAATGTTCGAACATTGATTGACATTCGAACGTTCTTGGCTTGGTCCAAGCTTTTCCAATTTTATTCCCTAATGTGTTGGCGTTACCCTCAAATGTGATATTTGTTATTATTGAGCCCTTGTTCACTTTAGAACCTAAAATAACATCACTTAAACTCCATCAAAGTACAAGTAGTCTAAAAAAGGCATGGTGGGGGTGCTGATGCCTTTGTCACCAAGAACCAATACCTCCTTGGTTTCTTCACTTTTAAGCCTCCAAATCTTCATTTAATGTGTCCATGCCTTCACCACACATTCATACTTAGTTTTAAGGTTCTAAAATACATAATTTACGCTATAATTACCTGCAACATCGAAAATTCAACATTATTGATAATTTCGGCCAACTCTAAGTACTTATATGCAAAAGTTGAGTTAAAATACATGTAATGAGGCCGTTAAATATGCAATATTTTGTGCTCATCACACCCTCCAACTTAAGATTTTCTAGTCACTAGCAAACAAAATGTAAAAATTAAGAAAATAAAAATAAACCTATATTAATTCCGTAATTTCATTTAGCATATGCAATAATCCTTTAACCCCTAGGTGATCCCTAATGGACGAGTTTTGTCTCTTGAAGGTTTCTAGTGAAGGTACCTATAAACTTCATTTCCTAATATCCAATATTTAAATCATATTCCCTCAACTTAACTTGCACTAGGATGTCAAAAATAACTTGCTCAACACATCCGAACTAATAACACATAAAACACATCATAACCTTAAATGCTATTCTAGAGTATACACCTACACATTTCCTTTCAAAACTCGCGTGTGTGTGTGAAATGAACATATAATTAAAAAATTTACACAACAGAGTTCACATTCACTTTGGCTATCCAAATTAAGTTTTGATGCAAAACTCACCAAGGGTATCTCTCGACAATGTATCACACTATAGTTATCCTGGCATGCCCTCCATCTGTATAGGTGAGATAGAATCTAGTGCTCAAAACAAAGTATGCTCACATATAATCCAAAAATGAAGTTCATGCATAAAAAAATGAAACAAGCTTGGCATAATCTCATGGAAGGAAAGCTAGGGATTAGATATCAAAACCAATTTCTCTTGTTCTTTTGAAAGTATGCATCCTCCCATGCTTCTCTAGGTCATTTAGGACTTTCACGGGTTATAATGAGGCCTTGGGGTGCTATTGAGGTAAGGAAAACAAAGGATATAGGATAACAAAGAAATTTGTTCTGAGTGGATGATCTTTATTTCAAAAAGATCTCCCTTTTATGGGATTTCTAGGCTAATACCATCACTTCACTCTTTCTTTCATTTTCTTCTTTTCGTTAACATTTTCCTTTTTTTATCATTCTTTTTTTCTTTCACCCCTTTTTCTCCTTTTCTTGGATTTTTCATTCTTTTTCGTTCAACTCTTTGAGTTTCAACATCATTCATCCCTTTTGTTTGAGTTTCGACACCATACCTCCTCTTTTATGATCATTCATACATAGCACAAGGAACAACCAAGGTGAGAAAGATTTTTGTCATTTTTCATTGACTTGGTCAAATGTGTGGCATAAAAACGAATTCAAGTAAGGCTCAATCATGGCACTAGGGATAATTTTTTTTCAAGAAAAAGGCAAAGGCTCAATGCATTCAAAAATGGCCTAAGATCATCTCTAGCTAAGCATAGGGGAGCATTGTACATATCAAGATGAAGTCAATTAATTACCTAAATGCACCTAACCAAAACAAGCATAATGACATTATTGAACAAATTTGAATTTGAAAAATTGTTCCTTGAGTAAATGTAAGTTCCCTCCAAACAAGGATTGACACTAAAGCTCTCATGGGTACTTATTCATCTCCACTGTTTATGTCAAGCTCTAAAATGTAAACTCAATCTATAAATTGCCAAAATTACAAGTTTATGGTGCACTTATGATTGAGTTAAAAAACAAACAAGTATGTGATACTCTTAACAATATAATAAACTTCTATAATGTGCTCATATATTCAAAGTTCAAACTGAAGATCAAGCAATTACAACTCCCACAACAATTAGAATAAGAGAATATTGTTCAATATTAGAACCAAAATTTTCAAAAATTTTCACATTTCCAACTTATTCTATACAAAAAGTGGTGGAACATGTAAATGGTGCATCTCACCCTCCCAACTTGAACTATGCATTGTCTTCAATGCACAAAGAATCATGCAATGTGAAAAATGAAAGTAATATGAGAAATAAGATACCTCTTTTTTTTACATTAAAGGGAAAACAAAAAAAATTTGTTTACACCCCCTAACTTAAACTCGCACATGATATTGAATGAGATTTCTATGATGATGCTCAAAATGAAATGAGTCCAAATTAGGAAGAGTTAAACAACCTTCATGCTAAAATCTACACTACTAAATTATGAAAATAATAACAATAAAAGAAATCTAACTACTATGTACATGAAAATAAAACAAAAAGGGCACATGTCAATCTGGCTTCAATTCGAATATGAGCTTGCGCCCATTGATTTTTTTGATTTTAAATTTTTTTGTTGTATGAATGCCCTTTCTAACCAATCTATCCAACAATAGAAAGGATGTTGATTCAAAATTCTCAACCCAACTGAGATATAGACAAGTTTATGCAATACCAACAATGGAGTATACAATTTTTCTTTAAAAGTTTCTACACTTAACTCCATTTCAAATGCCCTCCCCAAGTTGAGAAATCTGAATCTCAACACCACTCTTAGATGGGAAAATGACCTTGGGCACATTAACCTCTTGTGAGATAATAACTTCATCAAACTTTTCACAATCAAGAGTGGTGGGAGATTCAACATCAATTTGCATTTCATTGTGATGATCATCCTCAATACATTGACTATGCTCAAGGTGTTGTTCTTCATGCATAGAAATTATAGCATTAGTCAATGTATCAAGTTGTTGGGTTATTTGAGCATTGAATTCCATTTGGTATTGCATAAAATTGCACAAAATATTTTTCAATTCTTCTTCGGTTGAGTCCCCATATGTTGGATAGTTACAAAATTCATTTGGTGGTGTGTGATTGGATGAAAAATTATATGGTTCATTATCCCAACCATAACTCGGATAACTCGGTGTAACATAATGGTTGGGGTAAAAAATTTCGCATGCAAAGTCTTAACCCGGATAATTTATCGGGCACTCACTAGTGATATATCTATACTCATCACAAATCTCACACACATTTTCAAAATAAGGGGCATTTGATACATTTTCATAAAAATTATGAAACATTAAATAAAACACAAGCTATTTATAAAATATTTACAAAAGAGACGACATACCTCGGCCCGTGATGAAAATCACAAGACTTACCTATGCCGCCCAAAATCACCTTTTGAGCTTCACGCTTAACCTTTCCTAGAAACGACACAAAAAATGCTTGATTATTTTTGTTGTATTCCCTTAACCCCTAAATATCACCCTTTAACATGTATAGTGTATGGATGAAGGGGAGTGTCACTCTCCCTTGTGATAGTTTCAAAAGAAAGAGCAAGGAAATGGTGGAAATGAAATGTACAAAATGAAAAATGTGTGAACAAAAGTGTTATCCAAGCGCAAGGAGTCTTTTGCTTATCGTGTTTTACTAGAAAAGTATTCCAAGGTCGTCTCCTCAAGGAAGGAAAGTTCAATTGTGTGAAGGTGATTTTGTGAACAAAAGATAAAAGGAAAAGTGTAAAATCTTTTGTTTGTGTTTTGGTGTTTGAAGTTTGTAAATGAAAATACAATAAAAATAAGTGTTGGTCAATCCAAAAGGTTCACTCCAATAGGAATGCTCAAATCAACTTGAAACCTTCCTCCAAGGGTTTATAGGTGAACGATTGATTCGTGGGAAGCTAGGGACTAGATGGTGAGGATCCAAGCATAAACCGTGACCAAGCCTAGGGAATATCAAAGACTCACCATCACATCCACTCTCAACCCAGTCAAAACAAACCATCGTACACCGAGAGAGGAAAGAAAATGAGTTGAATTGGAAAGCCCATGAGGAAGTCTCCCTTGGATTAGCCAACTTAAATCTAACTACTCATAATAAAAGACAAGACATACATAATGTAAAGAAACAAAATGAAGAAATGAAGCATGAAACTTAACTCAATACAAGAAAAATTAAACTAAGAAGAAAAATATGCAATACCCATTTTAAAGCTTGAAATGAAGAAAACATAACATAACAATGGTAGAAACTAAGACATGTAACTAAACTTGGAATAAACTTGAAATAGGTAAGATTAAAGTGCAAGGAATGAAGATTACAAGAGTATGAAAGCTTACTACAACAAAAATGGAGAAGAAAATGCCAAAAATATAAATTTCTATTACACTATTCATCATCTTCTTCATTGAATTTTCTAAGCTTAGGTAGCCACCCTTGAATGGTTTGTAAATGCTGAATATAATGGAGTGTGAGCCTTGCATTTTTGGGCATGGTGGTCCCCCCAAGGTGTGTACAGGCCTCCAAGCATAGGTAAGGTGAGTTGATGGATTTGTACAAGCTAGGAAGAGCTTAGCCTGCAACTCCACTGGCAGGCCCTTCCTTCTTTTGATTGCCAAACCTCCAAAGTCTAAGACTAGGTGTGAAAAGGGTGAATAGTATGGTGGGCTACAAGTAAACAAGTGGGAGAAGTGTAGGTGGGATCCCCAAGCAAGTTGGAGATGATTTGCAGACATTCGGGGCATTTTGGGCTGTTTTAGAAGAGTGTACCAGTACCCAAACTCCGCGTACCGGTACACGTATGGGTACACTTTTTGCTCCAAATCAATTTTGGTAGAATTTTCATAACTTTTGATTCAATTGTCCGATTAAGCTGAAGTTTTGATACAATATAGGGCACATCTATATCTACAACTTTCATGTTTTGAACATTTTCATATTCGAAGTAGATCATGGTCAAAATGGAGGAAAACTCAGGCTCTACCACCAAATAGTGGGGGTGCTGGTGCCTTGGTCACCAAGCACCAATACCTCCTTGATTTTTTTACTTTTAAGCTTCCAAATATTTATGAATTGTGTTCATGCCTTCACCACACATCCGTACTTAGTTTCAAGGTTCTAAAATACGTAATTTACGCTATAATTACCTACAACATAAAAAATTCAACATTATTCATAATTTCGGCTAACTCTAAATACTTGTATGCAGAAGTTGAGTTAAAATGCATGCAATAAGTTCGTTATATATGCAATATTTTGTGCTGATCAGCAACCTCTAGAATTTGAGGTTAGTGAACATGTCTTCTTGAAGGTGATGCCTAAAAGAGGAGTGGTCAGATTCGTAAAGCAGGGAAAACTGTGGCCAAAGTTTATCAGGCCCTTGAGGTACTCGAGAGGGTGGGTATAATGGCTTACCGGTTGGTGTTATCACCAAATTTATCGGGTGTTCACACGATGTTCCTTGTCTCTTTGCTCCGAAAGTATACTCCAGATCTGACACATGTGGTGGATTGGCGCGAGTTGATTGTTAAAACGAATGGGACCTTTGAGAAGGGACCAGTGTGTATCATGGATAACAGGGAACAAGTTTTACGAGTCAAAACTATGAGACTAGTGAAGGTGTTGTGGTAGCACTGAGATATTGAGGAGGCGGCATGGGTGCATAATGACACCTTACGTACCAGTTATCCGTTTTTGTTCGAGGATGGAGGTACAAGTTTACAATTTTAAGTATAGTATTACTCGTTGCATATGCATGCGGTTAAGTGTGTATGTGTGTGTGAGTTTCGGGGAAAAAATTCTTTTAAGGGGAGAAGAATGTAAAAATCAGGTAAATTTAAACTTTTATGAAAAAGGGGCAAAATGATAATTTGCCACTATAGTACTGGTTGCAAACCTAAAATTTCTAGAGCTCAGATGATGAAACGGACCTCACCGTTGGAGTCGTCTCACAAAATCTAGGTACCCCATCAATTTTTTGTCGAATTCAGAGATAGTTGGATTTTTCGCGTTTTGTGAGGCGATTAGGCCTCAGGTGACCCAAAAAAATGAATTTTTGAATAAAAGTTTGAATGTTGAAAAATAATTTAAACCAAGTTGAAATAAAAATATTTTGAACTTGAAGCAGGGTAAAATTTTATCTTTTCGGGTCAAAACTGAAACTAAAAGTGGAGACATGTGTGGCGCGATGAGGACTTAGTATTTGGGGAGTATTAAAAGGGGAAGAAATCAGTTTTTTTTCCCCACAAATTTGCTGGGTTTTCAACGTTGGAGAGAAAAAGAGAGAAAGGGAGAAACCCAACCTTCTCTCTACGATCTACGACCCTACAGTGCTCTAATCAACACGAGCAAAGAATCAAAGTTGTTCTACTCATTGAGGGCTATGCCCATGTACCAAAAAGAGCAAATTTCACCAAAGTTTCCAAGGTGGGATTTTGGAGAAATAAAGGTTTGAGCTTGACGGTGTATTCTTGGAGCTTACCAACATTCTTTCATGATTCAAGAGGTAAGGTTTTCTCCCTAATTAGGTTTATTTTCAACCTAGAATGATTATATGAAATGGGTAGATTGTTAGAGAATTTTAACACTTGCCCATTGTAGAGAATTTGGTGTAATGGGTATTGGAAATGGGTAGATTGATAGAAGTTGTATTACTTGCCTGTTGTTGTAAAAATTGAGGAAATGGGTAGAATAATTTCTATCATGAATTGGGTATGTGAAAATTACCTAATGTGATTTTTAAGTTGTGTGATTAATTGGGAAAATTATGTGATAACATGATTGGTTGCCTTAAAGGTGTTTAAAATAAATGCAAATGTGAAATCAAGTATGTTTGCATAGATAATGTGATAACATGCTAGGGACTTTTTATGTGGGTGATGTTAATATATGCCTTATGTTATAATAGTATTATAATAAGTGTGAAAATTATATGCTTTTGATATAATTGGAAATATAATGGTGGAAATTGCTCATATGGAATTCATTGTATAATGGGCATGATGTTGCCATCACATTCATGGGTATTGGGCATAAGTGTGGGTGTGTGTGCATGGTTTAATCAAACTCCATACTTGGTTGATGATGGGTGGGCTCATGAAAAGTTGGAACGAAGTTCTGATTGAGTCGCACGGTTGCATGAAAAACTTGTGTCGATTATAGCAAGAAGGGCTAGACTCTCTCTCGGATGCAAGACCCAACTACTGGTTTATACACTTTCGACGATGCTAGTCCAAAAAAAAGTGTATCGGTGTGCGGAGCTAGCGGTGCGACACCAAAAGTCTGATATCCAACAAAGACACATGATTTTGTTTATAAATTGTCATTCTATGTGTAACGTCAATGACGGGGCTTAGAAATCTCGGTTTTAATACATGGAAATTGCATGTGTTAAGGGAGTCGTTGAAGGCTCGGGTAAATGTACATGATTGGGTTTCATCTCATTTCATGGCATAGCATGAGATTCTTGTTATTGAATGCATATTCTTGATGAGAATGTTTTTAATGGTTGATTGTTAATGTGAACATTTCATATGCATCTAAGTTGGAGAGTAGCCTCTTTACGAGATACCCTATTGGGAGTGGCTCAACCTTCGTGGGAAAACAATTCAGGTGCGGGGTTCACACTGGCGGATGGCTCCCAATTCGAGTCTTAAGGGTGAAGAAGGCCAACTTGTGACTTTTATGACTCATTTTGAATAACTTTTTGTGAAAATCCCATTTTGGGATGTAAATATAAAAGAATTGTAATTTAACTTATATGGATTGTTTTTAATATAAAAATTGCATGTGGTTATATGGGTATAGATAAATGGACCTGGTGTGACCAATGTTTACTCATGAATGGACTCGGTGTGGTCAATGGTTACTCATAAATGGACCCGGTGTGGTCAGTGTTGTATGATTACACATATTGTATTTTTTGGTAGAGCTCCCCATACAAAAGAGACTTTGCCCAAATTTTGTTAAATTATGGATCCTAGTAAATGGAGCATAACGACATGAGATCGAGTAACACGGTATTCATGGTTATTCCTTGGGTTGATGGATGATCAACGGATTTACAAAGGACCCCCGGTTCGTGGGGCATCACAGTTTCTCTCATGGTTAAATGTTCAATAGATAGTAATACCTTTCAGGGTGTATTCTATGATGTCACAAAGTTGGTATCAGAGCTAGGAATTAGGTGGGAATTGTAGTTTACGAAGTACCATTGGGGATGTAGGTATAAGTTGAATAAATGTTAGGTTTAGACCTTCTAGGAGTATATGCTTTTTGAATTAAATGCGTATACCTATTGATAATATGGATGAAGGAACTAAATTATACCTTGGTGTGTAGAATGGACTGTAGAAGAGGACGAGGATGAGGATGTGGAGGTTTTGTAAACCCACCACCACTACCTCCTTCGGATGCTATAAACAATATCTACCAATGCTTACGGGAGTTGACTGACTTGTTCTTAATCACACACCTAAATATATGTGGTCAAGTTGTAATATTATTTGATTAAATATGAGGTTGAACCCATAGGGAGTTATCTGCTAGAGCTAATATAGAAAATGTAAGATTTTTATGCACGAAGTGTGCATTACAACAACTTGTGGTGTGAACTTAGAATTGATAAGTAAATACTTCAATTAAAATTTTGATTACAACAATTGAAAAAGGATACTATTTAGTTCAGGAATCCAACATGCATTCTATTGTTTGACTATGAAAACGTCACCTTACAGTAATTAACTATTGTATTGATAAAAAGTTGACTAGTAGGTTTGACATATAAGTTGAACCATATCACAACAACTGGTTAGGTTAGCCAGAAGTTCTATGCAACATACAACAACCAAATAACCCTAGTAAACTCGAAGGTAAACCATTGAAAGAGTTTACTATAGCTATTTGATCGACAGGTCTATGATTCAATAAAGACGGAGTTTCGGTTTAGGCATTGAATCAAAAGTATTGGCTATGACAAGACTTAACTCGTCCATAATCAATCTCTTGTCTGTTACATAAATCCCTACTACGTGCATCATTATCTCACTTATGACGTATGTAATAATCCATAAATGAAATGTTATATTGCAATAAGTTTAGTGTGGTACTCATAACCATGAGCATATAGTAATACAATACCAAATGAAAATGAAACCAATCCATCAGTTAAGGGAGGTGTGATTGATAAAAAAAAACCTTTATTGTTCCCTAGCCCCTTAAATACTATCCCTTAGCATGTGAAATGTATGATTCGGAGGGGAGTGTCACTCTCCCTTGGGATAGTGTCAAAAGAAATGGCAAAGCAAAGGGAAAATGAAATGATGTAACTATGATATGCAATGAACATAAGTGCTCCCCAATTGCAAAGAGACTTTCGTGGGTCGTGTTTTACTTGGAAAGTATTCCAAGGTCGTATCCACGGAGAAGTAAGTAAACCGAGTGGAAGGTGATTTTGAATAAAAGAAAGTGTAAAATCTTTGTTATTGAAAATTGGTTAGTGAAATTTGTGTTGGTCAAAATGAAATGAGAAACAAATGTTGGCAAATCCAAGTGGTCACTCCAATGGTGATCCTATCTTAACTCGAATCCCTCCTCTAATAGAGCATAAATGAATGATTGATTTGTGAGAAGCTAGGGAAAATATGGGTAAATATCTAAGCATAAACTATGACTCGGCCTACGGAATATCAAAGACTCACCAACTTATCCATTCTCAACCCAGTCAAACCATATTTGAACTCTGAAAGGAGGGAGGAAAATGAGTTGAAATGGTATACCCCAAACGAAGGTTCCCCTTGGCTTTGCCAACTAGAAGATTTAGCTACTCATGCTTGAAATGAAATTAACTATGTAATGAGAGTGCATTCACAGATTTGAAGTGCTAGATTAACTAAATACAAGAAATCGTAAGCTCAAAGTAAAAGAAATGAATACCCATTTTATATCTAAGAAAATGAAGAGCTTTGGTGCATTATTGGTTAAAGCTTAAAGAGTGCATTAAACTTTTATTGAACTTGAAGGAAAACAACATTCATGACATTAAATGAAGTTTGAAAGATTCATACCACATATTACAAGACAATGTATTGCAAGAAATGTAAAAATCACAAATTTCTCTCACTAGAACACTATTTATCATCCGCTACACTGTTTCTCTCTCCATATTCTATCCTCCAATGTGTGTAGTATGATGAACCATGGAGAGCTCCCTTCAAAAAACGTGCTTGGAGTCTCCTGTAGCACCCGATGTGATTCCCAACAAAGGAGCATGAAATAAGGTGGGATGGTGCAGGCTATGTAGGTTGTGCAAGCCTTGTCCTCACACCCAACAGCTTCTCTCTCCTCTCTCCACATTTATGATCTCTCCTCCAAAAGTTCAAGAGGAGGTGCATAAGGGATATTCTGTGTGCTAGGCGTGTCAGAGGAGTATGGGAGCTTTGTTGGTGGGACCCTCAAAGCAGCAGACTTTGAGATGCAGAGATTTGAGAAGATTCAGCAAACCGTATCAGTACTGTGGTCCTGTACTGCATACCGGTACTATTTCTGTTACTTCATTATGCTTTTCTGATTTTCCAACTCCTGAATTTTCTTCTAGCCATTCTTTCACCCCTAATCATCTCAATCCTTTTGGGAAGGCCTTAAGAAGCCTCATTTAGCCCTTTTTATTTGCAAACATAAAAAAACATTGTTAAGGGCACAATTTATGCAACTCCCATCATTTAACTTCCAAAAACAATTAAAATGAGATGATTAGCACATAGAAATATACAAAGTTTTATGTTAATCACACCCCCCAACTTAGGCTTTGCTTGTTCCTTAGCAAAAAGTTTTTTCCAAAACAAGACAAATAGTATAATACATACTCAATCCATTTAGATAACCATTCATCCAAACACTTACAAAAATAAAAATCATAATGCAACTAACAATGTAAACATGAACAAGATTGATCAAACTATGATTTTCTATTAATGAGCCACGAAGTTAGAGTACATGGAGTAGGACATCAAAAAGGAACAAAATAGCTTATGACTCCTGATTCGCACTTTTTGTGTGTCTGAATTATATTATGATATTACACCCAAGTATAGGTGGTCAAATTGTAGTTTTCTCGGTTTTAAGTCCAAGTATCGATCCCACGAAGAGTTAAGTAATTCTTAAAAATAAAATAAAAACCAAAAATAGTAAAGTGGCTTGTTTGGAGTAGTTTGATGTTTGATTACTTGTGGTGTGAGCTTAGTCTAATTAACTGGTTTTAATTTATTCAACAGACGAAATTAAAGTGCAATTATAATAAAGTGCGTAGATAAAGCAGATTAATTGACAAGAATATAAAATATATCCTTCAGTTTAAGGATCTCATATGCTTTATATTGGTCTTGTTACAGAATTGCCACTGTACATCAATCAACTTCCATTTTACTGGAAAGTCAATCGGTAGGTCTGATGCACATAATTCAGCACACAGTAGCTTATTAGGCTATTGTGAAGGTAATATATTATAACACAGCTTCTCATTAGGCTACGTTGGATTATAGATGTTCCAATTGACTAATTCGAGTAAAACCCGCTGGTGGTATAGACGATCCTCCAGCAACTTGTCAAGTCAGTCGGTGGTAGTTAATCATAATATAGCAACTTGTCAGGTTAGCTGTATTTAGATACGTCACCGAGAAAGTCAAGCCACTCAAACGAAATACTTGAATTATTCAATAGATCATCTTGGAATATATATATTGACAGTAGAACTTCCTTAGCGTTCCAGTGGAGGACTAGCCATACCAATAGGATCACCAGGGTTATTCTAGCAGGCAATATTATTATATATAGTAATATCATGTGTCATTGGAACTTGCTCAGCGTTCCGGTGGAAGCAAAGCCATACCGATAGGATCACCGGGGGTTATTCCAGCTGGCATGTCTTATATATATAATAAACGTATAGATAAAACATCAGCAATTCCATAAACACACCAATATTATACATATGTTCCCCTCGCACTGGAGGATATACGGAACTACTCATGCTCCATTGCTATAGATGAGCAAGGAGTGTTAGCAGTTATCATTACAATAAAATAAAAGTACAGGATTTGGACTAAACACGGACCGGAACGTGTTCTCACTTTGTATCTATTTTTCTCTCTTTGGATTGTGTCTTGGGAGCTCTCAGTATTGTGTTTCTGGAGGGTATTCCATAGCTGGTCCGGCCTGCATGCAAAAGACGAGAAGGCCCCTATTTATGGGCAGAGATGGAAGCAGGAGGAAGAAGATTTGCATGGGCGGTTTGTGGAGGGCCGTCCGGAAGGTGGCAGTGCCGTCCAGACGGTGGTGCAAGTGGTTTGGCAAGTTGCAAGGCTTCTGATTCTTTTATTACACTTTAACCTTCTAGATTTTCCATCTTCTTGACATTGCTCCCTTCCTCTTTGGTTATTTCTGCATTTATCCTACAACTTTTACATAAAAACTGTTAAAACGAATAATTCCCGCACTAACCCTAATTCGCTTTAATTACTACTTTTTAGTGCGGTTATTCTACTAATTCGACTTTATTTATACTTCTAATTTATAACTAATTGATGTCAATCACACTCCCTAACTAAAACTTTACTAGTCCCTAGTAAAATATAAGAATATAATACAAGTAGGAGTAAAGTTATTTTCGTAGATTTTTTCACTATTACATTTAACATATGTAATAAGCCGTTAAACCCCTAGGAGATTCCTAGTGGACGAGTTGTGTCTCATGAAGGTTTCCAGTGAAGCTACATACAAACTTCTATAGTCAGGAATGCATAGTTTATATGGTTCATATGTAAAATTAAATTGTTATTTTTGTGTATAACTAGAATATATCTTTTTTTTTCTGATCACTTATAAGAGTAACACAAGTTAATGGTAACATTATATCTATATTTTTATAAAAACTTGTGTGTGTGTGTAGTGATTTCTTTATTTTCAAAAAGCACTTGAGAAATATTACACTCTTTCGTAATAGTCTTGATGTCGATCCTTTCCTAGAATACACTCAACAAATAATATATGTTATAGTGACTACTCTCTCAGTCTTACATGTGATTGGAATATTATAAACAAAGCAAATAATTTCACATGTAAGTATTTAAAGGAGCGGTTTATTGAATAAAGAGGAAATTGACATAATCTCATGAAAGAATATTAACACTATATTATATTATTAACATTTTTCTTTTTAGATTAATAGACTGAATGCAAATATATGATTCCTGGAATCAAAAAGGACTTTCTTAGGGTTGTAATGGGGTAATGGGGTTGAGGTTTATGAAACAACGTCATAGGGATTCAAATTGCTATCTTTATATTGTAGCACACCTCAATTTTTCCTTTCTTTTCTATTTTTCTATTTGTTTGGTGAGTGCATTTTATGCTCCTTCTCACTTTCTATTGAGCGAGTGCGTTTTACGCTCCATCTCGTCTTTCTTATCTCTTTTCTACCTTTTCTTCTTCTTCTGCTATTCTGTATTTTGTTGAATTAAGAGAGGGTGCAAGAAAATTTAAATAGCAAGGGTAGGTTGAATATATTTTTGTTGGGTTTGGGTATAATTTTGTAACGCCTCCTACTACACCCTGGACGGTATTACATTCTAATAACCAATTAAGCATGAGAGCACTAAGTACTTCATCAACATTACATCAACAATTCATATGGTACAAAATTCGGGCAGAGTCTCCCTTGTACGGGGAGCTCTACCACAAAACTCAACCTGTGCAATTCTACTATAATGACCACACTGGGTCCATTTACTTACCATAAAATTCATTCATCAAATTTACATGTTATCCCAAAAGAATAGGCCAAGCTATGACCTTTACATCCCCAAAATCTAATAACTATGATAATGCAGCGAAATTACAAAATATGGCTAAGCTTTACATTGTCTCAAAATAATACCCTAGTCTAGAACAAAAGGTAATGTCCAGCTAAGAGTCCTCCCCGGGATCCACACTCCCGTCTTGCTGTATCTCCCAGGGTACGGGCTCTTCGAGTCCTAAATCCTCCTCAAGAGTACAATCTGAAATATTTGTAGGTAGGGGGGTGAGTACAAGACTCTGTAGGAAAATCCTTCCAAACCCATTCAAGGTTTTGAAATCAAGTAAAACAGGTAGGTCTCATTTTGCACATACATATCAATGAATTTTGAAGTAAAATAAGGACATTTTAAAAGAGATCTCAAGTTTGTGCAATAATAAAGAATTGGAAGAGAATAAAATCCACTTTAATTGGCAAACAATTTTCAACATAATCCAATCCACCATACACCATTTCCACATGTTATCGCGGCATCCCATACTACCCGAAA